>JAWIIS010000062.1:1250161-2492823 GCA_033682625.1 Helicoverpa zea x Helicoverpa armigera | reverse complement strand
ATTTTTTTGCATATCGTGCATATTCATAACGCATATAGCTGGTGCGTAATTAAATTTTATCTTTGTATGTGGGTCGTCCAATTGTCTCAGTTGTTTGAGTGTGTTTAAGATTATTGTTATTGCTATCACAGCTTTAAATGATGCGGGTTTTATGTACCGTAATGACGGTGTCGGTTTTAAAATTGTCATGTGGGATGATGTCAAGTTGGTTTTAACTAGTCAAGTAAGGACTGCAGACGAGGATTTTCTTATATGTGATTGAAGAGGACTTTTTCAAGAAGACAGCACTGAAACTTACAAAGAACAATTTGACTTTGAGAATATTAACGTGCAGTTTTCTTCGTCAGGTCGCTTTATTGTTATTTCTTTAGATAACATTCTAAATAAATGCCAATAATTACAAAGATAAAAAGAAACAAAGCATTCATTGCGTGAAAGGTTAAAAGTGGGTTAACATTAATACACATAAGAAATGCTACCAAAAACAATGATGCAGCAGAAACATAACAAGACCACGCAAAAACAGACACAGATGAACATTTTAAAGAAAACAACGGCCTCAATAATGATGTAACTGACAATACACACCTTACTTTACCCATACGAGCAAACTCTGACGTGCCACAAATTAGCACTCCTCACGTTATTAGAGATGCGATGATAAAACCTGTTTATTATAAACACGATACATTGCATGATGGTACATGTTATGTAAATGACAATTGATAATTTATTTCAGTAATATGGTCATTTGTGTTGAGGGGTGGACAGAAACTGTAGAGACAAGTAAGGTTGAACATGTAGTTTATATTGATGACTTAATAGAAGGAGTAGCTAATCGGTCTATTACATAGTTTAAACAGCATTTTGGAGACGACTATGCCCTGAATTGGAATTAGCGGATTTCAAAGCAGAGATGATGACAACAAATCTATGAAAAGTAAATAATAATGCTGAAGAAAATGAAGGACAAGCAACTGCTCTAGAATTTAGTGTGTAAACGAATTAGCTTGAAGAAGATAATGTACCCAAAAGAGCGTCCTCAAACGATAAGAAACGTAATGATTATGTATTAAAAGCATTACAATACAATTTACTTTCAACAACGCCTTTACTAAACTCTTGCACACATTTACAAGTGGTTAACACAAAAACAAAACATACGAAAAAAAATGGTAAAAGTTGGTAAACGCTTATGCAAATATAACATGCTAATCTTCGCAAAAAACTTACTGGTAGACAATTAGCACGGATTATGAAATTCACTGATTTCCTTATGTTTGAACTGAAGTAAGGAGAGGCTAATGGAATGTGTCAATAATGATCATTCCATTACTAGATGCAGGAAATGGCATTCTAGAGGAGAAAGGCGTCAATTTCTTTATAATAATCAATAAAATATCATTGATGGAATTATTATTTCTATGGCTTTCATATCCATTGTTATTGAGTTCAATAATTTTAATTATCTTCCAGCTTATATTTGTTTCTATTTATAAGCGTCTGTCTTAATATGCATTTCTGCTAGGCGTGTCATCTTTACCTTATCTATCTTTGGTTTCCTTTTCTACTTTGTCATAGTTAAACTTATGGGTGCCATGCAGATTAGATCACAGAAGACCTTCAACAAGCTGTTTATTGGTGTTTTATGGTGTTCCTTCAAGAATGACATCACTCTCCAGACTGCATTTAATAACGACTCCTTTTATGCTCAACAGTTTGAAATTAAATCGCAAGTACTTTGAAATTCAAATAAGCGTTGGAAAAACTTTAATTAAAACGCAAAGAAAAAAAGCTTGTAAAATTGCGATTTTAGACTAAGCCATTAATTTTTGGAGTCGTTAATTCAAATGATGTTTTTATAAATATTTTGTTTTAATTTCCGTAATATGAACAGACACGTTTCAAAAACTGAAATCTTCAATTCTCATTCAAGCAGCATTGCCAAACTCATGCTTAAATACAATTTTAAGAGATTTAAAACCTATAACAATCCTTACTTGATATTATGGATGCAAGTTTGTTTGTTTTTACCTACTACGAAACAACTGAGCCGATAGAAAGGCGACACATGAAATCCTGCACACTGTTATAATCTACTTTTCACAGCATTACAAGAAATAATTCTCCAAGGAAGAACACAACCTAATCCAAAACAAGAAGAAGAAACAAACCAAGTAAAACTGGTAAATGACCCAACTGATGTAACAGCGTGAATCGTAACAATGTGCGCAGTCGCAGGCAGACGATACAGTCATGCTCCGCTGATTTTTAAGTCTCAAGGACACGCCTAATGTGTCTAAGTGAATTAGCGAAGATTTTGGTAAAATTTTGAAGGAAATTAGGAATGAAGGTTGGAGTCAGAATTTGGCATAATAATCTTGGGTATTTCTGTTCATTCCATAGATCTAATTAGTCAGTTCCCGAGTCAGAGCCGAATTTCCTACACCAGATAACTTAACTGAAGAATATGTTTGACTTTTTGACAGATTTTGCCATATTTATTCTTCAGATAGAAGTTGACTAATGATTGAAATATCGGCCCTTAGCTATGATATTTTGAGACAGGGAAAAATGCTGAAAACAAGCTACTTGTAAAAATATAGTAACCCAAGTGAAAAAAGCTAGATAAATAAACATATTTTGGTCCACATTGAAACCAAAACAGAGAGAAAAATCCAGGGTAAAACCACACCATTTTAAACACCTTAAAATCTCTTATCTAAACCTCACTCTAGAAAACACATCATCACTTAAAAACAGTAATAAAACACTGTTCAACAACACCAACCACACGATGACGTCACAACACAAATTGAGATAAGTGGATCAGCAGAACAGTTAGATCATATCTAAGTTTGTGTGGTCGGTTACTGCGGTGTTGAGTACAGAATGTCTATTTGGGAAGACAGTTTTTTGCGTGTTAAGTAGTAGTTATTTAAGGTTATGATTTGTTTTGTGAAGACATTATGTGTCAGATTTTTTAAGGAATTTTGGATAGGAGTCTCTGACGTACTGTCTATAGAGTTTCTTGACTGTGGTCCGCCTGTCTTTGAACCCTTTAGAATAGGAAAAGAACTAAAACATGTGTCTTCTGCAATCATATGTCTTCTGTTGAAGTTTTTCTCTTTCGAACAACCACGCAGTCTCGAAATGCTTTGGCTCTTATATTTACTCTAACCCATTTGATACTGACTTTTTCAAAATCCTGTATTGAAAACGAAAGCTCCATCAAAATGGCATCTGGACAACTTGATACTAGGCTTGTTTTAACGTTACGCACATCTTGCTGAATTTACTGATCTGTTACTACCAATGAATGAATATGATGTGAGATAGGAAGGTATGCGAGATGAAGACATTTTGCGTCGATCCCAACTAATAAATTGGGAAAAGGGCAGGGGAATGATGACGACAGTGACAAGTTGAAAAGTTTCGCTGTAAATGATCCTTCTGTAACAACATTGTTCATAGTTGTATTTGTACCGTATGTTTGCGCTATGATTAATTTGTGTGTTCTCGTCTTAGTGACAAAATGAGGGCTTTGCATATCCGGTGAGTGAAATTGTGGCATATTGTCGAGCTGTTATATTTGCCACGTTTAGAAAACTGGGTCTGTGAGTCAAGAAAGTTTCTGGACGAATGTAAAGTGATGTTCTTATATTATAGTGTAGCTAGTGGTCACAGTCTCACGGGTTGAACCCATAAACAGGTTAAGCTACGCTCTGCGCAATGAATCTAAGCATGTATGGGTATACATATATGGGTCAATAGTAACCTTCTGTGGCTCAGAAACACGTGAAGCAGTGGAGGCAAGTTGCCATTTATTTAACTTTGGCAGTTATTACGGGTAGTCAGCAGAAAGTCTCACACCGCAGTAGCTGGGTTGGGTAGATCAGATAGGCAGGTTATTAAAAGACTGGCACTGAACCACACGTGTAAGTCGACTCAAAATATAATGGCGAAAACGCTAGGTAGATACTTAAACTTAAGATAAAACATAGCTTAAAATCAACAGGATTTCTCAGTTTCTTTCAAATCACCTTGAAGAGCATGATGATCTAGCACCGATTCGCGCCAAATCAGGTATTATGTAAATAAGTAGATTACAAGCAGGAAAACGGATAAGTCTTTGTATGTAAACACGTTGTCATTTGAATGGATAATTGAAACTTTGTTTACATATACTTGTACGTAGATTGATATCTAAGACGACTTTGCTTATGTAAACTATACAAAGTAAAGAGGTAAACTTTTGTGAGCCTATTTTGAAAATTGTTTTACCAATAGGAATCTATGTTATTTGTGAGTATGAACTCGGGAACTTTATCGAAAAAATATTCATAGGTATTAGAAGACTAGTAGACCGTAGCTATTTTAGTACATGACATATAATATTGTCCTTATGTAGGAAGTAACTTACATAACTTAAAAGCCAAATTATTCAGTAGCATTTTGAAAAGTTTGTAATTATAGTAAACGTTAATTTGGCCGATTCTTCTAAAGATTCGTCTAAATTCAAGCAGAAAGAATGTTTCCTAGTCTTTCAATGGTAGTCGTTCGTTAGTCGTAAGCAGAAAAGTGTTCAGTCATACAAGCATGGAAAATTGTGACCCGGATAATTTAAACGCATTTTATTTAACGATCCCACAGTTTCATATAATAAATCACTATTGGTTTATAGTTAAAGAGCTACAATGCTTTTCATTTAGGGATACAAAGGGGAGACATTTCGAAAGTCTACATAATTTTATTTAAATAATTTTATTAAGGCCATCAGAAAATCTTCAAACCTTGGATCACGAAAAGAACCTTTGATCCAGCATAATGTCCAGGTAATACCTGTACAAATATGATTGATTACTTCGAAGAGGTTTAACTATTATTTAATAGTCGCTGTTATTATTTGCGGTTCCATGTCAAGGAGATTTGAGGATTATGTCATAGTTACTAATACCGAGACTGTCTGTCTCTTACCTACGGCATCACAGTTGAAACAATTTGATCCTCTGTCTCTTACCTACTACTCTATCACAGTTGAAGCAATTTGGTGGTATTTAAGGTTCATTCTCGGTAAATCGAGCTCTAGAAAAGTCGAGAACTATAGAAATCATGTACCTGGTATTACATTTAAAAACAGATTGATGAAAATTGTTTTTTTAGCAGTGGTTTCTTAGAATGTTTCATCTAAATCAGCTCAACCATTTGAAAGTTATTTTTTATAAAGACGTGTGACAACTAATATCTTATTGACACGTCTTTCTTATTGTTCTATTTAGCTGGATTGTAAATATTTTCTAGCATAACTTCATATTATTATATTTGTGTTTATTCCATCGTGATGACAGCACATAAGTACTGCATTCCCATAATAAATCTTATGTGTACACCATGAAATCAACAATAGTTTGCGTATAAATCATTGTCACCTTGGACAATAGCATCATGATTTACATACCTAGGTATAGGTAAAGTATATTGGCAATTGTTACGGGTAGTCAGAAGCCAGTAAGTCTGACACACGTCTAACCAAGGGGTATCGGGTTGCCCGGGTAACTGGGTTGAGGAGGTCAGATAGGCAGTCGCTTCTTGTAAAGCACTGGTACTCAGCTGAATCCGGTTAGACTGGAAGCCGACCCCAACATAGTTGGGAAAAGGCTCGGAGGATGATGATGATGTATAGGTAAAGTAGACAATACGGTACATAAGCTGTAAGGTCTAGATTCTAGGCTGAGTGATTAGTTCATGTCATTATAATAAAGTTCTATAACATCATTATGCAAAGGAACTAATACTATAAAGCTGTTGAGTTTGTTTGTGTGATGGAATGTAGATGTTTGGAGAGGAAGACCTAAGAAAAGATGGATGGATTGCCTGAAAGATGACATGGATAGGAAGGGAGTGAGTGTCAGTATGACGAGTGACAGGGGAAAATGGAAGAGGATGACATATTGCTCCGACCCCAGATAAAATTGGGAACAGGGCAGGAGGAAGAAGAAGTTTGTTTGTGTGAATGGGCTTATCTCAGGAACTACTGGACCGAATTGAAAAATTCTTTCGGTGTTAGATAGCCCATTTATTGAGGTAAGGGTACAAGCTACATTTTATATAGGTACAAGGAGTAATTTCGTCGGGACGCGAGTGAAACCGCAGTATTAAGCTAGTGTATTATAAATGCGGTCATCCGCATCTCTATTAGAGAAACTCTCAATAACTTGAATGAATTGATTTTCATAGTTTTCACCAATAAATACAGTAATTTGCAAGAATAGTTTATGCGTGCGAAGCCGGGACGTGTCGCTTGTTAAGTCACTTATATTATAAATGGGAAAGTTTTGATATGTATGTATGTTGGTTACTCTCTCACGCAAAAACTATTACGGAACTGATTATTGATGAAACTTGGCAATAGCATAGTTTAACATCAACATAACATATAGGTAGGCTATGTCTGTCTGTTACGCTTTCACGTCTAAACCACTGAACTGATTTTAATAAAATTTGGTACTGACATAGAGTTGACCTTGAGAAAGAACATAGGATAGTTTTTATCCCGGACTTTTGAAGAATTCTCTTGGAAACGCGATATAACCGAACTCTACGCGGGCGAAGCCGCGGGCGGAAGCTAGTATAACGTATAGGCTACAATAATTTAACCAGGTACTGGAAATAGTCGTCTCAAGACGTTGGTGACACCGTGGGGACCAGTTTGTCATTTTATATAGCAATAGAAAAATAGCAAGAAATAACTTCCTACACAATAAATCTATACAAGAACTAGGTACATTTACTCATATAAGGTAAGAAATGTGTCTAGTTTTTATCCTACATGCAACTTAAAAGGATGTGGCGTCAAAGTTTTTTATATAATTAGTTAGTTAATAAAACTACAATAATAATGAAAAACAGCGTTATCTCACTGTCTGCAGTCTTAAGTTTATCTTGGAAACTAAACAAAATGTTCACTTGAGGAGATAATGTAAAGAATTTGTCAAGAATATATGACTAAATTGCTTGTTTGTAAATTACTTGCTTCTACCAGCGGTTTCGCGTGAATTATGTAGGAACTACTCCGCGCACCTGGATAAAAAGAATCATTTAGCCTGCTTCGATAAATAAGCTATCTAACACTGAAAGTTCTTTGATTCGGACTAGTGGTTTCTAAGATTAGCGAGTTCAAACAAACATACTCTTCATAACTTTACTAAAAAGCAATTTTTTGTATGTTTTAGTCATCATCATCATCATCATTGTCCCACTGCTGGGCACAGGCCTACTCTCACACAGAGAAGGATTGAGCGTTGATTTATAGAGTACCGGCCATTTTCGACAGTCTATCTAACTTGTCGTCGTTAACTAGAATAGATTCTGTCTCCAACAAATTAACCCTTCAAAAAACGCACGATGACACAAACGAACCACAAACCAAAAAAAAAGAACTACCAATTACACAAAAAACCAGTTCTTCCATAAACACAAACTCCCAGGTCTGAATTACATCACAGTTCCAAACAAAACCAGTTAGTGTGTCAATTATGTGACCTTCGCATGAGGTCTGACTGCCCACGTTGAGAAATTTCATTAATGGTTGTAGGAGTAAGTGGGACCTACGCCTGATGACGTCTTCAGGGTTAATCATGGAGAACTAAATGACTAACGGAGATGTCATAACGGAAAATCTTCTAAGAAAGTAGCGCGACAACATGCGGGTGCGAGGGGGACTAGGAACGTTACTCTCTTTATCCTTATTCTTTGAAACCCGCCTATTTTTTGTAATGCCAAAAAAATGTTGACAAAAGACTCAAAGAATCCTTAGTTCAACCGTAACTAGTAGCTTCGGTCATGCCCACAGTACGTATAGTTATCGGCAAGGATATTGAGCCCTGACCTTCACCTGCGCAGAAGTGATTTATTGGTTTATTGCCTAAGTGTACAGTGCGCAAAGCGATCCCCACTCTTCCGCCGAGAGCTCATTATCCGTGCCGATAACTATACGTATTTGACGTTGAAGGCGCCTGACCTATCTTCATAATGGCATCTCTGCTCATCTTTCATTACTCTTTGAGGGTAAAGGACGTTAGGGTCGGTTAATAGGTCATGGATATGTGGGACGGTTATCTCTCGTTTGGTATTGTGACCTTTTCAAGGACTTCGGAAGTATGATAAGATGGAATACTCATATCATAAAGCTGAAGAGTATTTTTGTTTCAATGTGCTAATCTCAGGGAGTATATGAAAAATTATTTCAGTGTTAGAAAAACCCATTTATGAGGAAGTTTTTAGTTAGCTTAGTTTATTTATCATATTTTATGTATGTGTATGTTCATTGAGAGTACGCTATTCATTGCTAGTTATCGAATTTATCGCAGACATAAAGACAGACACAACGGAGACTAAATAAGTTCTACAAGTGAAGTGACGTCATATTTCGTAAAGGATTGACAACAATTTTATAAACAGAAATACGATCCGCTAAACTTATAACGTGCTTCTGCGCAACATATAAAAAAACAGCTGACTTCGGAATTTGAAACTGAGCTAAACAAATACGTGTATTAAACAGCTGACTGTCATAATCAGCTGTCTATGTCATAACAAAGCGATTGGACACGATTTGTTTAGGGTCCTTTACGCAAAAGGTAACGTCGCGACGTCAAAAATCATCAAATGACCCCTCCCGCTGTGAGTTAGCAGCGGTGAGGGAGTGTCAGACTCTTACTGACTAAAAACTGTCGCGTTCCGTCGTAGGCCTTTTATGTAGGTACCAGGGCCGTGGTAACTCTTTCGAACAATCCCGCAGCCCGACAAGGGGAGTCCCGGATTTTTGATAGGCGAACGTGGGGCCGAAGTCAACACGCTGAAGCGTGAGACAACATTAATGAAATGGTGACACAAAACCGACGATTATCCCTTTATACACTATACATAGAAATGTACCAGTCTAACCGAGGAGTATCGGGTTGCCCGGGTAACTGGGTTGAGGAGGTCAGATAGGCAGTCTCTTCTTGTAAAGCACTGGTACTCAGCTACATCCGGTTAGACTGGAAGCCGACCACAACATAGTTGGGAAAAAGGCTCGGAGGATGATGACATAGAAATGTAAACAAGGACAATTAAAAAGCATGACCCTATTATTAAGAGTTCTCTGTCCGTCTGTCACCAGGCGGTATCTCATAGTATCTACATAGTAAGAAAGTTGAAAGTTTCACAGATGATGCATTTCTGTTGGAAAACTAGTATTATATGTAGATAATGGTACGGAACCCTTTATATGCGATTTCGACTCGCATTAGGCCGGTTTTATTAGGTACAAATACTATAAGCCAACATAAAATATTTATTGGTATGTGAGAACAAATAAGATTTCGGTGTTTATGGTGTTTCTGTTTTTTTTAAGGTCAATGTTGTTTTATTTGGACTAAATTGATTGCTTAAAGAATTTTATATGAGGTCAACTACGTTTTTGTGTAGACGTTGGATTCTCAACTATGGGTATATTGACAGGGTCAATTAAGATAAGTGACTGATTATTATAATTAGAACATGTTTTAGAGTCGAAAAGAGTTCTAGTTACAGTACTTAAATATAATTGCATTTCTGCATTTTTCAAGCACTAGTGTTAAGAAAGTATGAAACACTACGCTAAAATCTAAAATGTAGATTTCAAAGCCTAACAAAATGATGGCAAGATAACTAGAACATTAACATCACTGTATAAATCATCTTGTATCTATTGACTAATTAAATAATCTTAAGCGAGGGCAAAGGGTTAAGAAGGTACAGATTAACCAAACGGCCCTCATGTCTTATGCTTACTTCCTTACATTATACGTAGATGATCTCTATGTACTTGTAAAGTTCATTTACTGCCGATTTCAATAACATATCCATCTGTTATTTTGCTTACTAGAGATAGGAATTTTGACATAATTCTTATGGGGTTTACGTTAAGATTCTATCTCTTGTATCAACGGATAAGTTATTGAAACATGAACTTAAAGCAGCTGTTGTTCAAGATAGCATAGATTTGAGCTAAAATGTAGTTGAATATAACTTATACGCTTCAGTGATATTGGCGTGAAAATATTTAGACTGGAAAACTAGATTGAGTATCCATTAAAAATACTTTTACTATAACACAGAACATTTTCCACAGAAAGAAATACTTATATGGTGAATTTCTATAACCTATCCATGAGCTGATATTTTGATTGAAGACTGAATTTTGACTTCAGCTCCATTTATCTAACTTATGACAAATTTCAGTCCCTAATCACAAAACTACGTATGGCTCGGTTATAGAAATCCGCAATTATATAGAATATTTTGTCAACATAACTATCAACGACCCTAATATTACAAAAAAAAATGCATTCTCCCATACTTGCATTACAAACTGCCTTTCTAAAACAATCACAAAACAAAACACAAGCACTGATCACTTTAACACAGCACTATGCACTAGTTAATCGATTAACTTCATAAACTCGATTAATATTAAATTATTCGATTTTATTTTCATACGCGACGGACGCACGTCCTACCTCGGCCGTCCGTTTACCGACACTAAAGTACTTGCTCGCGTTAGATTGTATACGACCGGTGTTGCTAGGGTTAGAAAATAATACGTAGATTTTTTTTTATTTGGTATAATTAATGTGGAGTGTTTGAGAGTGTAGGGTGAAGGGTAAATAGGGTATAGATAGCTTTCCGACTCCTGCGTGGTGAAATTACACATTGTCTCTCAATAAGTGTACTAGCTACATTCTGCCTAACTTGGCATGCAAATATTTATACTAGAACTTTTAACCATTGTAAAACCAGGTACCACCTATGTTTTGAGCAAATAAATATAGGTGTACTTAAATAATCCCGTTGTAGACTGGTTCAAAATCGACTGAGTAGGTCGCAAAAATTAAATGGCATCGAATGTTCGTGTTCGTTAATGTATTCATTTTTACTACATGCTAAACTTTTTACAAAGGACATGACGATTGTTAACAAACTAAGAGCAATTTTTACATAACTGTACGAGAAAAAAAAACTTTTTGACTAATGAACAATCCTTATTGAAAACCCGTTCCAAAATAAGTTATCATTACAACGTTTTTTACATCGTTAAGTTTCTTGCCAGTTCTTTTAGTAAACATAAATACAAATGTGTAATATTTACTTGACTTCCTTAACCTTGACCGTAGTAATTTTAACTTTAAGTGTTTGTACATACTTATTATGGTGGTATATGAGTAAAAACCATTTATAATCTTGTTTAACTTTAAGCTTTTTTTATATCCATCCATAATAATTCGAACAATTCCACGAAATGAGTTCATGTTTTTTACTTTTGCAAAGATTTTTTTTTTTGTTATACACTATCAATCATTAAGCTTTGATCATGTTATTTATTTAAATAAAAACACAATTTAGACAACCTTATACACTTAACAATATTACACACTGATGCACGATTTACCCAGAAAAAAAAAAAAAACAAAGAAAATTATATAAAAAAATGGTAGACGTAGTACATTTTTCCTTTCTAGCCTGGTAACCCTTTCCATCGGATCACACATTAATGTGTCATTAGAATCACAGTGGACGGATGTTCACGGCTACGTGTTCCGACTTTCGACTGCACTTACATGGGAAATGCATGCCATGGGTGCATAGGACTGCCATAGAATCTTTGTTACTATGGTGTCGGTGTCTAGACATCGTTTTTAATAGGAGTTAGTCTACATCTATACAGTATAGTGTATAATTTTAACTATTTGAACATGCTAATCTCAAGAACTATCGGTCACATTTGAAAAATATTTTTATTTAGTATTAGTTAGAGAGGTACCTCGGGGATGGCTATATAGGCTATACTTTTTATCCCGATGCGCGAAGTAGTTTCTATAGGCTACGGGTGAAGCCACTGGTGCTGCGAGTTCATAGGGTCCTCCATATCCTCCGAGCCTTCTCCCAACTATGTTTGGGTCGGCTTCCAGTCTAACCGGATTCAGCTGAGTACCAGTGCTTTACACGAAGTGACTGCCTATCTGACCTTTCATACGGTACTCCACACACCACAAACATTACTTTTTTTATCGAGTGGAGGACTTATTTCCTGACTTATTGAGCATGGGCGGATTTCCATGAATTTCCTGCACCTCGTCCTGACATCTTCCTAACTTAAAATATACACTTCTGGACACATCTATAGGCCCACCTTGTATTTTCAGTTTCGTTTGGTCCTAGCTAATTTTTTATATTAGGTCGAGCAAAAGGTTTGTATGCAGTTTTCAACCTTGCCCATTCACAATTTCATTCAATAGTCTTTTTTTGAATTTCGAATACAGAATTTAAAGAAATAAGAGACAATTTGGAGCCTGCTTGTTGATATCAAACAGTCGATTACTAAGAAAACTTGGTTTTATTGGTTTACTTGGACTTAATTCTTGAAAAAGTGATTGATATCTTTGGTTTTGCAACAAACATTACTTATTCTTTACATTAAGGTGAGGTTCTCTCAATAATCTATGGATACTTCACCTGAAGTCGCCGCCCAAGCTGTGGCACTTATTCAGGCCGGACGCAGCCAAAGAAACGTGAGTGCTCAACTTAATTTAAGTCGATCTGCGGTCTAAAATGTTTATCGGAGGTACCTAGAGACTGGCGGCTTTGTTCGTCGCCAAGGAAGGCCACGATCTCGGGTCACAACTGAAAGGCAGGAGCGATTCATCGTGATGACCAGCTTGAGAAATCGTCACCTTACCTCCATTGAGACACAAAAACAACTTCGCGACTTCCACGGAGTATCTGTGAGTGCTCGAACTGTTCGGAGAAGGTTAAAAGAACACGATATGGTACCACACAAGCCAGCTAATGGGCCCACACTAACGCGAACCCACCAAACAGCGCGCCTTCATTTCGCACGCAGTCATTTAAATTGGACACAGCAAGATTGGAGCCGTGTTCTCTTTTCTGATGAGTCCAAAATTGTGTTTCATGGCAATGATGGAAGGAAGAAGGTCTACCGACGTAAGGGAGAGCGTTTCGCACAATGCTGCTTTGAAGAGATGGTTGCTTATGGCGGTGGCTCAAAGACTGTCTGGGGCGGTATATCCGCGAGCGGCAAAACTCAACTTGAGGTTGTTACAGGACCACGGCTGCCAACATTAAACGCTGAAAGGTACATTCGTGAGTGCTTAGGACCTCACGTGATACCATACGCGGACTATGTGGGCCCAAATTTCCTTTTTATGCATGATAATGCAAGAGCCCATGCGGCCGGCATTGTCAGGGAATATCTTCGGGATGTGAATATCACAGTTATGGACTGGCCAGCCAGAAGCCCAGACATGAACCCCATTGAGCGTCAGCCAGTTGCCCAGACGATGCAGGAGTTGAAAATTGCCATAGAAGAGGAATGGGAGATGATCCCTCAAAACTTCATAGAGCGGTTGATAACTCTATGCCTAATCGTATGAGAGCTGTGGTAGATGCCCATGGAAGCAACACACGTTATTAAATTAAACCTTTATTTGATAAAACATGTTTTTTATTCAAAAATCAATTGCCTTTAACGAGGCACATATCCGACTTGTTAAGCGTAGCTCCATGTCGTATGGTATTCCAAATTCAAATTTAAAACAATACGATCGAAAAAGAAGGTAAAATGTATCAGGTTTAAAACTGCATCATCAGTTTTTTTCAATCTAGCAATCATATTTCGGTAGGGGCCATCGAAACCAAAACTCTAAGGTGGGCCAATAGATGTGTCCAGAAGTGTATATCTTTCAACGGGCGGTTGAAAGATACATATTACCCTCCCAGGGTAGCTGTAACTTTCCCACCATCCCTCTTAGACCAACCAAGGCCGCTATTTAATCAATCCTTCATAAGTTCATTGGCATTACGCAAATATTATCTGGAATTTTTCCATCTAGAATTTTCCATTGGAGTGTTCAATCGCAGATTTCGTCTGAGGGACGTCCTTTACTCAGATTGTTAACCCGAAGGTCGTTGGATAACTTTGATACTGAAAGTACGTGTAATATCAGAAATATATAATGTACTCCGAAAAACATTAAAGTATGTACTTGAGTAGTACGAAAAAGACACTGTCGATTTATTTCAATAACCTATCTGGATATAATAAGGATTTGATTACTACAGATAGGAATTTAACATTACTTGAGGCTAATGTTAAGTAAATCCACACACTAGATAAATACAAAATTGAAAACCACTGACAGACGGTTGTAGAGAAGGAATTAAAGATTGATATGATAGCGATACTTCTAGACCTACTAGACCCCCTCCACTCAGGCGAGGTCGGAGTGCCGCTGGGTCTTTTTAGTGGGTATACCGGGAACGTCTTTGCCGGGGAGTCCCACATACCCCTCTCCCGAGGGGATGCGTAATAGCATTTTTAGCCCAGCGACAACAAAAAAAAAGGTACTTGAAGTTGTTCCTCTCAAAACTTCGGGTAACTGTAGACCACTATTACTTTAAAATGTTAATCCTAATTGTATATAAAACTCGTGCACCGTAACCGCTTGACATACTTTATCAGCCACGCCTAGTTTAATATCCAGATTTATGCATTAAACCATACAATATATTATGATGATCATATTACCTTTGATACTGGGACATAAGATATGACACGAATATCGATATTTGTAATGCAGAATTAGTCATACTGGTGTTTACTTAGGTACAAACTGAGAGCTGTAGTTTTATTTGTTTGGCATCATCATCTGCGTAGTCTTTTCCAAATACGTTGGGGTCGGCTTCCAGTTTAACCAGATGCAGCTGAGTACCAGTGTGCCACATGGAGCGACTGCCTATCAGACCTGCTCAACTTAGTAAGCTGGGCAAAATTGTACCCTTTGCTAAGACTGATTGTCAGACTTTCTGGCTTCTGCATACCCGTAACGACTGCGAAAGATGTTCGAATGACAGTCGGGACCCAGCAACTTAACGTGCCTTCCGAAATAGTAAGGAATTGGAGATACCACTCAAATGATTTGTGGCAGTCATTTTATTCCAAGAATTATGAGATTTTTAATCACAATGTGGTGACTAGGCCATTGGTCTTTAAACGGAGATTTTTAAGAATTTAAACTACCATTGGGACATATTACCCATCTTCGTTCCTTTTTCGTATAACGCGCAAATTATGCCCGAATTTTTGGAGTTGCCAACAGTTAATGAATTTAATGAATGACCTGATCCTGGTGAATGGGCCTAATTAGATGGATTAGACTTATATGGCAAGGATTTAAATACTGTTTGGTAATTTGTGAGAGAATGCAATGAAAATTCTCAATGCAGGTGTCTTTATAGGAATACCTAGGTCTTTAAAGGCATAATTACTTACATTTGATTTATTGGGTATGTGATGCGGAGGATTGAAAGTCACGTTGTGAGGAAGGTTTTAGGAATGAACGTGGACGGATATAGTGAAAGAGGACGACCAAAGAAACAATGGATGGATTATGAGAAAGTCGATATGGTTAGAAAGAATGTTACTTGTGAGATGACGGCAGATAGAAGAGTATGGAAAAAGAAAACATGCTGCGCCGACCCCAAATAAAATTGGGATAAAGGCAGGATGATGATGATATATTGGTCATCTGTCAACCTTCCTTCAAAACAGGCATATAAAAATATTGCTTAAGAAGCGATAATAAAGTTATTTTTACAGTGAAAACATTTCAAAATGGCTGTGAAATTTTAAGGTAAAGTAAGAGCGTCTTTTGACGTGCCAAGACCGTTTAAAGAGCTTCAAGTGTTGCTTTTTCATAAGTACGCTTACGTCTTAAGAAAAGTTGAGTGTAAGCTCGTAAAATTCATGAGAATTTCTAGATTTATTTTTAGTATCAGTACTTGATGAATATGTCTTGAAAATTTTATATTTTCCTGTGGTAAGATACAAATCATCTTCTGCCAAGCCTTTTCCCAACTATTTTGCAACTATATTGACTTCCATGTAGTTGAGTACCAGTGTTTTTCATGGAGTGTCTGCCTATCTGATCTCCAGCCTAGTGACCTAAGCAAACCTACAACTCTTGGTAAGACTAGTTGTTGGACTTGCTGGTTTTTAACTGCCAAAGATGTTAAAATAATAGCCGGGACTCAAACTTTTAGATGTCTTCCGAAACAAGAAGGATCTCGTAAGGACAAGATTGTCTACGGACCAACGGTGCCAAAGTTGTACCCATCATCGATTGATCCATGCAGCTGATAACTTAGCCACAAATTCCCTGTTACACTACATAGATGACCCAAAATGATCATTTTTACAGCAGAAATTCTTCAATAAATGCATTATAAATAGCGCTAATAATGCAATAGTCTCAGTAGCGCATTGGAGCGCCAATTTTTCGCTCAGTTCGTCGCGAGCTATGTCGACTGCAGTATGCAGTGGCTATGCATTTCATTGTGTTCAGAATGCGGGCGGTTTAAAGGAAATCTCTTTGCATAATTTAAGAAGATAAGTCAAATATTTGAGTTTTACTCCTCCGTTGAGAATTGAGATTTGGTCTGTAGAATTTCTCTGCGATATTGAGATTTTGAACTGAATATTTTATCCTTTTTTTAAGTTTATATATACTCAGTTTTCATATAGATTACGTCGAGTAATGGTGGATTTCAAAGAGGTAGTAATTTGACATTACTTGTATGAGGTTTCTGTTAAATGCTATCCCAAGAAAGCCATTCGAAAGATAGATTATTGAAATCTGCAGTAAGTTAATAATGATGCACTAATAGGTAACTTCTGAGGCAAAATTATTTGATGAGAGCTGTAAGTTCAGTCTGACTGATTTCTGAAATGTAACAAGTTCATAATATTGACATTTGAAGATAATTCTGACAATTATCGTGGTTTGTGTCATACGGGCGTTTGATAACAATGGCCTTGCCATAACAGGTAGGCCTTGGGTACTTAATTTTGGAAAAACAATTTTGAGAAACACATACTTGCCTAGTTCCTATTTCATTTAGATTTTTTCGAAGTTGTCCTTTTGAAGAATACCATATATTTATTTTTCCTAAGTATCCACTTGGAACTTAATACCAAAAAGAATGCGTGAAATATAACTTACCCGATCCGAAATAGCTTCTTCCATTTTCCCGCGCTTCAAACCGGGCGCGCGAATAACATTCGCTGGTGGCGCCACCACGGAATTAGTTTGCGTCGCGCCCCCGCCATTCCCACTGCCAACCGGTATGAAACCGGCCTCCATGGCAATATCAGGTACTAAGCATCGCCGCTACTCAACAACAGATGGCGCTGTACGCAATCCCGCACAAAACAAAACAGTCCATCACACGACAGATGTCGCTGTATCAAACTTTTGGCACTCGCGATGTAATTTAAACCATTTTTTTGTAGAAAAAACTAATTAAACACACACTAATTTGCACTTAAAAACCACTTATTCAATTCACTGTATGCAATAATGGACGTATTTGGAGTCACTAGCCATTTTTGAGGAACTAGATATTTTTGAGCACAGCACTTTTTAAAACACGACTTTTGAGCATTAGAATATGAACGGAATGCGTTTTTTGACACTAAAAACCACTTTAAACACTTATTTTTTATATTTATATGCTTTTTATTTTATTTTTCATGCTTTTTTCTCTCAAAATTCACATCGTACGCGAGTCTGCGGGTCGGCGGTTGATATTTTTCTGCAACTCGGATTGTGCCGTCCTACTCGTCGCCATATCTGCGAAAGAGAGGGAAGACAGTGAGTTGATTGACAAAACATTTAAATATCACAGGTTATTTTACGTTAAAAGCGTAGGGTAGAATACATAATTACTGGCTTGTATTTTATCCTTTTTATGAATGGAAAAAATTACTATTGTCGTATAAAAACAAACGATTGAATACTTATTAGATAGAGAACATATGATCGTAGTTTCCTCATGTTACCTGCATTGTGTCAATGTTTTTATTACTAAATGGGTTAATTAAAATCTAATTAATTGATATTGCGTAGAACGTTGGCCCCAAATTAAGGACTGCTAGTGAGCTCATTTATAAGTTAAAAGAAATTAAACCAAGCGTTTATGTCTTGGAAACATCACTTTGAATTATAAATTACTAGATCTAAAATAACAAAATATAGAAATAAAATTAAATAAATGAGTATGATTTATAGCAATACATAGGTATGCAAATCTATACTTCTACATATACTAAACAAGAAATATTTATTTGTTTGTTTGTATGTACCCACCCGATTTAAAAATTTCACTGTTTTAAAGCTACACTCTTCCCGAGTAACTTAGGCTATCCTTTATCCCGGTACGGTCAGTAGGTACCACAGGACGCGATTGAAACAGCCAGTAGCATATTGAAATACATTACGCAGATGGTAAATAAAAACGCAATTAAAACCAAAAAGTGAAAAGCAATAAAGGTTTCAATAGGAATTTATTTCCTGACTGATAATAGCTATCTCAAGATAAGAGGTTATGCGTCCAATTATAGATGACGGTCGGTGCATTGCACTTGCATAAATCACCCAGTCGCTCCTTTAAAAACACTGGTACTCAGCTACATCCAGTTAGGCTGGAAGCCGACCCGAACATTATGTAGTTGAGAAAAAGGCTCGGAGGATGGGTGATCGTTATAAAAATCACCTTAAATAGGTATGTGTTTGTGTGTATGTTTAACCCGCTTCCAGAGCAAATTGATTCCGTTTGCTCGTAAAGAAGAAACAAGCGTATAAAACCACGCAAACTTTTACTTTTATATTAATAGTATGTATGAAGTGTTGTGATTCCTATTTTTAATCATTATTTTTAATTTAAGTTTGTAACGCAAAAAGGTATTCGGAATTGTCGCTCGATAAGCAGAAATATAAGAACCTATACCGAAATGAGCTAGGCCACAAAATACATAGGTACAGAAGTCAATCTCATGTATGTACTTCACTTTTCATGCCTAAACTCGGCGGTCGCGCTAGGGTCGTCAACTTTTTATGCGCATAAAACTAACGTGGTAGTGGTACTCGTATCTAATTATTTGATTTATTGTTGAGAATAAAACAGGAAAAATGAAATATAAACCAATAATAATAAAATATTTAATGTGGCATACATGAGGTTAATAAACACTTTCAACGGAAATTCGTTTGAACGAGATACCGAACTTTTTCAGAAACCGCAATTTATAATTTTGTTATTCATACATATACTTATAGGTACTTACTTATTACTCTTTACTTGCGAAAAAAATATTTTTGTATGTAATGGGTTGGTACAGTCCCTGATCTAAGCTTGCTTCTACCTACAGAAACCTTGATTTGCGAGTTTTATTTCGTCTACCTTACAACATACTCTCGCCATGAATTATCAACTCCTACTACTTAGTAATAATCTTTGAGGGTAGGTTGGGCGGTTCGCCTGGGCCGACACTAGCAAAACTTATTACGGCATTGGGCCAGAGGCCGCCAGGGCGCTTACCTACCCACCTAACTGTACCTACCTACTGCGTTTATTAAAAGAACCATCGAAATATGAGATAATAAGTAGGTCTATACTATAGGTAATACGGCAGGCTAAAAAACGATAGTTCACTGTTTATTGTTGTATTAAAACAACCGTCCACTGAACAATTCATATAATACGACTTTTTTTGTTACTCCATTATTACTTTTTCTTTTGTTATTAAAATTAAAAATATTACAGTCAAATTACAGTTAGGTAGGTATCAAAACGCGTGCACATTTATCTACCTTTGTGTGACGCGCTTATCTCAAGAAAGCGGCAGCCGCGCTCGCACTGTTTTGAGTTGTTTTGAGACAGCGCGTCTGTGAACACGCACACATAGACACCTATGTCTGCGTGACTCGAACGCGCTTTATATGTAGATTGACTTCTGTACCTATGTATTTTGTGGCTAGGCTCTTAAATAAAATAAAGAAAACCAACGGTTTTTTTTCACATTAAAAAAAAATCATCAATATTATTTTTATATAAGTCCAACAACAGTGACTCCTACCTTACTTAAAATTGTATTATTATCATACAAGGTCAACACAATTATCACGATGAGAATTTTCGCATAAAATATAGGAAATAATAAAGGATTAACACCTATTTACGTTTTTGCGTACTATCGATAAAAACATCCGAGGTTTTTCTATCAATGAATCGATCTATTATTGGCATGATAAATCATCTATAATTCTATCTATACTAGTAATATATAAAGAGGAAACTTTTTCTGTTTGTGCGCAAAAGGCTCCGAAACTACTGAACCGATTTGAAAAATTCTTTCACTGTTGGGAGGAACTGTTGAAAACTCTCTTCCCGAGTAACATAGGCTATATTTTATCCCGGTACGAGCAGTAGTTCACACGGGACGCGGGTTGAACCGCGGGAAAACGGCTAGCAATCTGAAGAGTATTTTAGAATACGCTAATGGTCAGAATAAGAAATATTTCAGATTCCGATAGCCCATTTATCGCAAAAGTGTATATGCTGTAGAATCTTCATATCGGTATGAGCCAAGTATTTCTCATGAAAAGCTGGTGAAATTATACTTGAACATAAAAGTCAGTTGTCATACGATTTTGCTGGTATTTAAAAGCGAAAGTCACTTGGGATTTTTTGTCGGGTGAATAAAGGTCACAGGCAAATGTCTCAATTAATTTTATACTCAAATTATATGAAAATTGACCAAAGATAAGTTGCGCTTGCCACATAGGATTTTTTTATAAGTCAAGTAAACCAATACGCTTTACCTAAATAACCCTACATGTATAAGACTCCAGTATAGTTGAGGATCAGACTCCAACAGAGCGATACGCGGAGAATTTTTTAACCAACTTCCCAAAAAGGCGGAGGTAATCAATTTGGAAGTTAGTTTTCTTAGACAACATAATGAAGATTCCATTGATGTGAGTGTCAAGTTCCTCACCATCATGATATTATGATATTTCTTCTGGTTCCATGAGCTTATTTTAAACCACAAAATATTTATTTGTTTTTTGTTTTAATTTCAGATTTTCGACTAGTTAGAGCAGAATTCCCAGTAGCCAGTAAGCTTCTTCAAGACAATTTTTTCCTCATGAACATTCAGCCTTAAACGATATTTTGGTCCCTTCAAATATTTTAAACAGGTGACAATCTAAAATAACTTCGCGCTAACCCGATATTAACATGTTATAAAGGTCACAGGTACATTAATATGCAGGTATTTTTATATCTCGATTTAATACACTTTGCTACCAAAGTCGATATACAAGTATTACCTATTTACATGTTAAAAATATGTCGCCCTTCGTGTACTGAATATTATATTTCTTCCCTAAAATAAAAACCGGCCAAGTGCGATTCGGAATCGCGCACAAAGGGTTCCGTACCATTATTTAGAAAATGAGCAAACAAATCACGTTTGTTGTATGGGATGCCCCCCAAAATATTTATGTTATTCTAGTTTTCAGTATTTGTTGTTATAGCGGCCACAGAAATATATCATCTGTGAAAATGTCAACTCTCTAACTATCACGGTTCAAAGAGAACGGAGGAAAGGGGATAAATCTATCTATTTGTTTGGTGAAAACCGCACGAAAGTTCGTTCAGTTATTTTTGTGTTTTTCGCAAGCAGACAGACAGAACAGGACAGAATCTGCGCATAGCAGAATGGTTACAAATCTGTGCCGATGACGACCAAACAACCAATACGGTTGACGACACTACACGCGTAGCTAAGCAACCATACAGGTTACGCAACCAAACAAAACATTATGGACAATATTTGCATATGGAGTAACGGACGGTACTGTGAAAATTGCAAAATATATGCAAGAACCGCTAGAACAAATTCCCTGGTTGTTTTTGTATGTGTAGATGTTTCATCTCATAAAATCGTTGATGTTTTATCTTCCGAAAGCGGTTGAACCGTTGTGTGTAAATGTAAGAACATGCACTGCACAGCTGTAAGCTTGAGATAGCTCAAAGTGTAACAGAAAATCTATGTATTCAGGTATTTGAGTGCACACATTCATATTTGAGCCCAAGATACGTTTTGAAAGCTAGCTGCCAACTGCAACTGCCGACCTCACGTGCAGCAGTTGCACTACTGGTTTGTATGAATTTACATGCAATCGAATAAGATCGAAGCAGCAGCAGCACGTGCAGACGCCCTCAGACATCATGCAGTGGCTGCACGTGCATAGATTTTCAGTTAAAAAGTTAACAACCACAGTAAATTCGAGTCTACGAGTAAAGCCTTTTCATCACTCACCCGTAAGCATTTACAACTTTCATTCGAATTAGGCATTTTACTACGAAAGCGTAGCAAAGTCATAATAGCATTATCATATTTCTATACGATACAAACAAATACCTGAACAATTTAGAAACTCACACCCTCATTTCTTCGTGACAGAAACGATCATTCGATCATAACTCGATAAAGACAGATGGTATCAATGAATCGATTACTTGTAGCTAGTGATGCGCATCGATACTCGATAGAATATCGTTTACTTACGGACAACGTATTAGACGCTAATGTTTATTATTATTTTTAATATTTTGTTTTTATAAAGCATTTTTGTATGGTATTTAATGAATGGGATATAAGAAAAATGCAACTGTTATTGTCTTTACATACTTGAATAAAAACAATTTTAATTATGTATTATTGTAAATATTGTATTCTTTAATCAGCCTTTAGCTACTATTAGCTAGATACCTTAATACCTTCTAATTATTATAAGTATCTACGTGTCCAAAAAGCTATAAAGACCAAAAATTACCACGACTGTTCGCTTCTGCCAAAAACTCAAATTGGATCATGATAAACAAATTACTACTGATTGGAAAATTCGTATTACGGTCGCCGCATTCGACTCATGTAGTTTTCATGATTACCGGATATAGTTACTTTTACGTTCATGAGTTTAAAATACTAGCTGTGTCCCGTGGCATCACCTAGATCCCGAAGAAATTACTTCGCTCACAAGAATAGTCACCCATTAAAATTTCTAGAAACTCACCTATATACTCTATTTCTTTTCACCTAAGCCGTTTTTACTCAGAAAAAGAACGATATGTGTATGGATGCGGGCTGCCTAAGACCGGGATAGTTGGCGTGTGTTGGGAGAGGCCTACGTTCAGCAGTGGACGGCAATTGGCTGATATGATAAATCTTTTCAAGTAAAGCATGACAGACAAACATATCTTTACTAATATTATAAAGCTGAAGAGTTTGTTTGTTTGTTTGAACGCGCTAATCTCAGGAACTACTGGTCCGATTTGAAAACTTATTTCAGTGTTAGATAGCCCATTTATCGAGGAAGGCTATAGGCTACTTTTTATCCGGGTTCGTGCAGAGGTTTCCACGGGATGCGGGTGAAACCGCTGGCAGCAAGCTAGTTATCATATACATTGAGTTATATATAAAGCCTAAGATATAGGTACAAAGGTATTCTCAGACAAACGTGACCAGCCACACATAAACATGTACATACAAATCAAGTAAATGTTTATATGTATTTATTATTTGGCATGCGGGTTTCCTCGACGTTATCCTGCACGCTTCCAACTTGATTAATTGACATATTCAAATTGTGTAGCTCGTCTGTTTGTGTGAGTGTATTGTTAATATTGACAAGTATCTTACGTATAGACTACGTATTTTTCATGACTACGATTCTAATGTTTCATTCGAATTTTAGGAATATTTCCCTTTTCAACCTAAACGCGTACACTGCTAAACAAAGGCCTCCACTTTGCTCGATCTTCAGCAATTCCCATCCACTGCTTTAAGGCGACCTTGGCCATATCGTTGGTCCATCTAGTAGGTGTCAAATTATGTAAGGGAAATCCATACTAATATATTAAGCAGAAGGATTTTATTGTTTGAACGCGCTGATATCTAGGACAACTAGACCGTTTTGGAAAATTCTTTCAGTGTTAGATATCCCATTTATCGAAGAAGGCTTTATTGTTTATCCAGTTGTACAGAGCAGTCCCAAAAGACACGGCTGAAACCGTCAACGGAAGCTAGTTAACCTTATAGATTCTAGTTTTGCTAATGGCAATACACATTAAGATATTTCTAACCACGGCCGATGTCACAGTATTACCTAAGTTGAAGGCTAATATTCAAATGACTAGCTACAACGATGACAACATAAGCATTTGCATTAGTTTTGCATATTCAAGACTGCTTGAACTAACTGTGTTGTGGTGTCTCTAATACTGTTGTAGATTTTCAATGGCTTGGTATTTAATGAAGGTGAATTAGTGTTGTTGTAATAATAGTTTACTAGCTTCTGTATGCGATTTCTAAAGCGTTTCACAGCTAGATAAAAATCATAAAGGCTTCCTCGATAAATGGGCTATCAAACACTGAAAGTTTTCAAAATTGATCCAGTAGATCCCGAATGACTACAGTTCTTGTTACAATGGTTTACAAAATGTATGCCAAAATCACAAGGCACTAAACCCAAAATGTACCCTATATTAACTCTAGATAATAAATTGGAACACTCATATTAGAATATAGTCCCAAAAAATAATTTCCAAGCCTCAAAACGAGCCATCCCACTTCTAACTTCTTAGCATAATAAGATCGTTAGACGAAAATCTTATACGAAAATTTTTAGTAGGCTTGCTAACGAGAGCAAAACTCGAGACAAATTTCCTGAAGCAATATGGATCTAATAAGTATTCCTGGCATCTTTCCAGAGAGATATGATGGAAAAATTCTGAAAAACAAACTCATATCGGAATTGGGACATAACATGTTATTCAAAGGCGTGTCTTTTATATATCTTAGGCCCCAACTCTTTTAAAGCGGGCAGAATTTCTTTATTCAAACATCTCGTCTTTGCCTCTCGTCTCACTTGGATCCCTGAGCGGGGAAATTCTAAGGTTGATTAAAAACTTCTCCACTCTGCTTGGGTGCATTCTGGGCATAAGTAGTGTTAGCCTACGGGTTCACTAGTATCGTATTGTAAGTTTACCGTGTTTAAGAAGAAAAACTTGTTCTTATCCTTAGGAAGTTTTTTTGCAGCCTAAGCGCAAATCACTAAATAGTTACAAAGTCAGCATAATTCCGAGTGTTAGGTCTAGTGATGTAAAATGAAAAAAAACGATTTGTTTTTTTTCACTTTATTGAAAAAAAACATGAAAAAAAACTTTGCATCGTTGTTTTTTTTCTAAATTTGGTTTTTTTTCTAGCCTACTTTTTAGTTCAATTTTCAAAATTTCCCCTTTGTTGAGTTAATATCAATGCATGTTGCCAATATTTTCATGAAATTTGGTTCTGTTTTATCAGAAAAGTACCATAGATTCAGGAATAAACCTAAGACTCTATTATGTAACCTTAAGTATTAATCTTTAACGGTAAATGCCCTAACAATTTTAGAGTTATTATACTCTTGAAAAAAACAAGGCCCAGAAAAAAAACAGTTTTTTATCTGGTTTTTTTTCAAGGTTTTTTTTCACACTAGAAAAAAAACGGTTTTTTTTGCAACAGTAGTTAGGTCCGTATAATGGTAAGAGCACGTCAACCAGATTTGTAGAAATTAAAGATCTATGTAAATAGCCACCAATTAAAGAATATAGGTACTCCAGATTTAGTAGCTATGCAGTTTCATTATCCACCAAGGTAAAGGCAAACATGAATAGTCCTATCGAATTTTTTGTTAGAAAATATTATGGAAACAAAGTAACATGATTACAAAGTAAAGTAAACCTTCGAAGCTAAAATAACATTGGACGTTACAGAATTTTATGTTAAAGAAAACATAACAACAATGGCTGACCCGTAGTTAAAAGTTTAAGCGTTTGTTCAGGGCAAACATTGCAATAAAGTGGGAGTTCAGGGTGAACCGACTGCAAGTCATTAGTTAGTAAGGTTAGAGAAGTTGCAAGGTTTTTTGATATCACAAATGAGGGGATTCACCAAACTTTATGACGGTTTGGAACATCGCGTGTGACGTTAGAAAAAACCATTGTAAGTATCAACTGGCGACGAAGATGGTTAAGGATTTTGGACTACATGCTCGATGTTTGACAATTAGTTGCAAGTTAGTTAAGTTTGACAAAAGTCACATGATTGGTCCTTCAAAATGATATTTGTCAGGCAGGAATGAATCAAATCAAGGGATTCGAATTTTGAGTTGGTGGTGTTCACATGTGGTTTTCTTCTCAACGCAAATTTTGAGCTATATTTGTGCTTTTTTGGTGTTTTCTGTGGTGCCTGCTTAGTTTTGAGTGTGTTTTATATGTAGATTTGTGTTTCATTATTCATCATTTCATCATTTCATCTGTAAGTAGTCTTGTATTTTAATTAATTTTGTGCGACGTCGGCGTATGCCAATAAATAAACATGGCGGACAAACAAGGGCCGCCGGGACGCCCTCCCGACCCCTCATGTACTTCTGCAATTGAAACAGTAATGACCGTCCCATTGTCTAAATTTGAGGCAATGGAAGCGGAAACTTCAACTCATAAGAGAAAGCATCCTAGTCAGGACGAGGATGTTACTGATGTTAATAATGTTAATGCTACAAAACGCGACCGAGTCACCCCTCCATCATTGGTGTCACGTTCCAAGTATACCAACTTAGATAGGGAGCCATATCTGGTATATGTTTCCTTCACGGATTCAGACTCCACTTCTGGATCCACCCTTCACCCCATAAGATTTGGTCAATTAATGCAAAAATTAAACATTAAGAATATTAAATTAGGCGGGATCAAGAGAATTGGCAGAAATAAGATCTCGGTGGAGTTTGAAAGCCATGAGGATGCTAATATCTTTATTGAAAGCCCAGCTATTAAGCTCAAAGGTTTTGTTTCTACTATTCCCACCTTCAACATCACAAGGATGGGGGTAGTGAAGGGTGTACCAACTGATTGGTCAGAATTAGAGGTCATAGATAATCTTAAGTCCCCCCATGCTAAAATGTTGAAGGTGAGACGCTTAAATAGGAGGGTTGTCAATGAAGGTAAGTCGGAGTGGGTCCCTACATCAAGCGTGGTCGTCACATTTGATGGTCAGGTCCTCCCGGATCGCGTCTTTTGTTTTTATAATTCGCTCCCTGTGGAGACATATAACTACCCCACTGTTCAATGTTATGCATGCTGCAAATACGGGCACACTAGACCCAATTGCAGGTCTAAGCCACGATGCTTCCGTTGTGGTGGGGATCACCTTGGGGACGGTTGCTCTGTTGAGGATCCCAAATGTTTATATTGCTCTGGCTCTCATCCCGCTAATAGCAGACACTGCCCAGAGTTTATCCGTCAGAAAAATATCAAAGCGTCCATGGCCAAAGACAACATTTCCTACTCTGAAGCTGCCAGAATTCATGCCCCTTCCTTCCGTTCCTTTGCAGATGTTACGGCTTCAACCCCTATCACTCAGACTATTCATCAGATTCTCACACAGGAACCTCGCTCCCCACGTCCCCCTCCCCCTAATTACATTTCTCACTCCCAACCCTCCACTTCATCATCCTACAAAAAAACTATTTTGACCCGCCCTAAACCTCACCCCTCGCTGCAGCCTGGCTATGACCGAAGGGCTCACCAGGACATTATTAATAGCTTCTCGTTCTCCCCTTCGCCTAATGGTTGTGCTCTTCTGGACTCTCCTCCTTCTGAAAAAGATCATGTACAGACCATACAATTTATTATACGTTTACTATCCTCTCTACTCGTTAACTTTCCTCTACCTGACCACGTTGCCACAAATTTAATAAGCTCCATTAAATCTCAGCACATTCCATCTTCTACAGTGGAATACCAGAAGTCTGATCCCAAAAAAAAATGAAATTGCTCATTTAATTAATCAGTACAAACCGGCATTGTTTGCAATTTCTGAAACATGGCTAAAGCCACATCTCGTGTTTAATATGGCTGGGTATAGCGTGCTTCGGGATGACCGTCTTGACGGTTATGGCGGAGCGGCTATACTGGTTAATAATGTTCTCCCATTTTCCCCCTTATCCCTTCCCCCACATGGAGATGAGATTAATGCCGTAGGTGTTAATATTGTCGGTGTTAATGTTATTTCTGTCTATATACCCTCTCCTGATTCCTCTTGTTTCCAGTATATACGTTCTATTTGCTCTTTATTTTATCCTGTAATTTTTCTAGGTGATTTCAACTGCCACCACTCTCTGTGGGGATCTGACCATTGTGATAGTGCGGGTAATGAATTAGTGAATCTGCTGGATGACTTGGGGTTATGTGTTATCAATGATGGATCTTTCACGCGCCTTCCTAGACCTGGACAATCGCTAAGTTGTTTAGATCTAACACTGTGTTCAGCCCGTTTGGCCGCTGATATGGTATGGAAAAGGCTTAACCTAACACATGGTAGTGACCACTATCCTATATGTACTACTCTCACCACTAGGTGCCTTCCGCAAAAGGAAAGCCCCCCTCTTTTAAAGTACAGGCTGTCTGATGCTAGGTGGGACCTGTACTCTCAGATCCTTGAGGACGCAATCCATACCTTGCCCCAGGTGTCTTTTGACAACCTTGACGTCTGTATTTCGCAACTTTCTGATGCCATTTCATCAGCCGCTGATGAGAGCATACCTCTTAAGAATTCGGCTTCTGGAAAAATATCATCCCCGCCCTGGTGGGACCGCGAATGCACCAGCATCATCAAACTCCGCAATGAAGCTGAACAGAGCTATGCTCTCAACATGGCTATTGAAAACCTGGTGGAATATAACCGGATTGTTGCGAGATCCAGACGCCTACTTAAGAAAAAGAAATATGAAGGTTGGAAAAAATTCTGTTCTTCGCTTTCCCCCTCCACTCCTTCTTCCATGATTTGGCAAAACTTTAGAAGATTTAAACGTGGTTGTTCTGTTCAAAATTCTTCAACTATCCCCATTGACCTAGCAGGTTCTTTTCTTTACAAGTTAGCCCCTTCGTCTGTCCCTTTTGTAACAGAATGCCCTTCTGCTCCCAGTAGTGAGGTCATGTCGGTAGACCCGTTGGAAGCCCCCTTTTCCATTAATGAACTCAATGCCGTGCTCCAGCATGTCAAGGACACTGCACCTGGTATCGACGGCCATCCATATTCTTTTTATAAGAAGTTGGGTGCCTGCGGACGCCAATACTTGTTGGACATCATGAATACTTGCTTCACTCTGTCATATATCCCTGATAGCTGGAAAACACAGTTGATCATCCCCATATTGAAACCTGGGAAATCCCCGGATAGTCCAGATCACTTTCGTCCTATTGCCCTTTCTCCAGTCATAGGCAAAATTATGGAGCATCTTATTAAAAACCGATTGGAGTGGTTTGTGGAGAGCCGAGGTGTTTTATCTAAGTCGCAGTTTGGCTTCCGAAAGGGGGCAGGTACCATGGACAGTGTTAGCATCCTGACAACTGATACCCGGATAGCATTCAGTAGAGATGAATCGGTTTTAGCGGTCTTCCTAGACATAACAGCGGCATACGATAATGTCCTTCTTTCGGTTCTCAGGGAAAAACTACGGAAGCTGGGTGTTTCTGAACGGATGCTGCATTGTACATGTAACCTGCTCTCTGGTCGTAGGGTCAAGATTCGTATCCCTGGAGAAGATTCCGATTGTAGAACGGTCTGGCGTGGGCTTCCTCAGGGGTCCGTTCTTAGTCCGCTACTTTATAATATTTACACCTCGGATCTTCATGATTCCCTCAACTTGGATTGTCAGATTCTTCAATATGCGGATGATCTGTGTACATCCCTACTTCATCTATTGAAAGAGCTAGTGAGTCCATGCAAATATCACTCAATTCCTTAAATCAGTGGTTAATTGACCATGGCCTTGTACTGTCTGCTCCAAAAAGCTCTGCGGTTGTCTTTTCACGTAAGCGTACTGTTCCTCATGTCAACCTTAAAATTGAAGAATCTCCCATTGAAGTTGTTAATAATGTGAAATTTCTTGGGGTTATATTGGACTCTAAATTGTCAGGGGTGTTTCATCTCAACTACATTAGCCTTAAGTGCGAGAAGAAACTTAATATGCTTCGTGCGCTAGCAGGAGTCTGGTGGGGTGCTCACCCCTTCACCCTAAAATTGGTATATAATGCTACAATAAGAAGCTTGCTTGATTACGGCTCCTTCTTATTTGAACCCTGTAATAAAGTTGCTATTGCTAAGCTGGAGGCCATTCAGGCTAAATCTCTTAGAATCGTTTTAGGGTGCATGAGGTCCACCCCTAAAAACACCTTGCAAGTGGAGAGTGGCGACCCCCCTCTTCTCATCCGTAGACAGTATTTAGCCGACAAGTTTCTTTACAAGACTTATTTCCTCAGTGAGCACCTGCTTCTGCCTAGGCTGTCAACTCTTGAAGGCCTATGCAGGCAGAGTGATTACTGGAGACATAAAGCCCCTCCTCTTTTAGTTAATTCCTTTCGAAAAATCCTTGAAATTAAGGATAATTCCTTAATCTCTCAACAAGATAAACTTCCCTTGTATTCCTGCTCCTTTGACACGTGTAACTTTGTGCCAAATGTCTCCTATATTGACATTAGGAAAGATACTGCAAACGCAAATGCCCATTTTCTCTGCACTATAAATGACAAGTGGCCTGATTATTATAAATTCTATACGGATGCTTCAAAATTAACCACTGATGGAAAGACTGGTGTTGCCGTATACAACTCTAACTCTCAGATATTTCTCCAATTTCAATGTCCTCCTGAGTCATCGGTGTTCACGGGAGAGTGCATTGGGATCCTCGAGGCATGTTTATTTATCTCCTCTCACCCTGCTATTAAAAAAGCAGTGGTTTTCACTGATTCCAAAAGTGCCCTGGATGCGATTGTTAAAAATTCGTTTAAGGACCATCTCCGTAGCCCAATTATCGTTGAAATTAAATCAGTATTGCTTTTGTGCTCTACAAAGGGCGTGGAGATTGTATTGGTATGGATTCCTAGTCATGTTGGTATTAGAGGTAATGAAATTGCGGATGTATCAGCCAAAGGTGCGATTAGTAGCAGTATGGCTGATAAAAAACACTACTCGGTGCAGATCTATGACCTGGCTCATAAAGCTAAATCAGACCTATTCCAGTCCTGGCAAACTGACTGGTCCGAGTCCAGTAAGATGAAAGGAGGTCTGTTTGCCTCTATTCAACCATCCATTCCTGCGAAGCCTTGGTTTTATAAACATAAAAAAGTATCCAAGACCGTTATTTCCGTTATCTGCAGAATACGTATTGGTCACTGTTGCTCCCCAGTTTTCTTAAACAAAATAAGAGTTCGGGACTCCTCACTCTGTGAATGTGGTCTAGATGAAGGCACGCTTGACCATATCTTTCTTAATTGCCCCCTGAATGATGCTTTCTCTTTTGATCGTGTCATTGCTAAACTAAAAATTCAATACCCGGTAAATGTTCGTCATCTTCTTTCATTCTTTCCTAACCCTCTAATGGTAAATGCTTTTGTTAGATTTATTTCTTCTAATAATGTTAAATTGTAACAGTGTTTATATCTTTCATAATGGTAATATGTAATGTGTATATAATTACTTGTGTACTAAGTTAATTTTAGCAAATTCATTAATTATAGTGTATGTATTTTGTTGCAGGCTCGATATCCTCCACCAGAAAAGTTGGAATTATTTTCTTACATTAATTTCTATATATTTTTCTTTTTCTGTTTCATATTTTCCCATGTGTCGTCACTAGCTACGCGAGTCTGGCAGAAATTGCCGTCAAATACGGCAGATTGCCATAAAAAAAAAAAAAAAAAAAAAAAAAAAAAGAATCAAATCAAATCAATTTTACTTATTAACATAGGTATAGGTCAGGTATAGGTATAGTTAAACGTCTTATTTAAAAAAATACAGATCGCCATGTTATGCCTGGAGGTGTACAAATATGCAATTATATTATACGATTATTTGATACGATCGATTAACTGTTGTTTTGAAACATTGCTTTTTATGTTACACATACGCACGCACTTTTATACCATATCCTTTTTATTTCCAGCTATGATTTAATGTCAAGGCCTAAGAATTTAGAAATAAGACAATCCTTTTAGGAAAAATAAGAACTAAATTTTATCCAGAGACTTGAATTATCGTTGAAATATTCAAACCATAACATTGCCAGCATTGTTTCAACCGCCCAACTTTGAATATGCGAATAGTTTGAAAAAGTTCATCCAGAAAGTTGAGGACTGCTGTCAACTGAGTTTGAAATACCTGCGGTTTCTCCAGTTGCGAAATTCAGCATTTTCAGCCGCGAACTATGTTTTTTTTTTTTCATACATAAGGATCTGTTTTTTTGTTATTCATGCAAAATGACATTAGGTATGTATTTTTTTGAATATTTTTTAGATTAGGTACGAGACATTATGTATTTTTTTTACATTTTTTTAAAATTAAATAACATTTATGTATTTTTTTTTTTAAAGGTCACTGTATATACAAATAAGTAGGTGTCTATTATCTACATAGCAACGCAAACAGATGTTCAATTCGGCTCAAATTACAAACCAACACTAATTTAAAATTTTCATAATAAAAAAACATCGAAATAAATAGCCATGAAAAGTTACATATTCTTGTATTTTTTGCATCTCGGTGCGTAAGAAGAAACAAATAATAAACATTTATTTACCAGAATATGACTACAGACAGTAAATACTCTTTAATAACATTGCGAACGAAAAATCTAGTAAAAATATTATTTTCTTAAAGCATCCAATACAACGACATTGACGAGAACGCAGCCACAGAACGGAAACTGTCAACCTCATCACGCTCCAATTAATATGCGAATGACATTGTCGCTACGGGAGCAACCATTTTTATCCATTTATTAAAAAGGTATCAAGTTCACGGACTTTTGTAGTATTTAGGCTGATATGTATTTTTATGGTTAATTTATCTTTTCCCACAATGCATGTATTTGTACGCTTCAATGCAAGACATAGATGGGCTAATATATTATGTACTCTGAACCACCTTCTTAAACCTATGTTTACAAATAAAAAGTTCATTTTTCGCAACTATGTATGACTGAGTAGGAGTAACCGTGTTTCATGTGGTGCGAGAGAGTCTAGGTAAAACGATTGTCAATTGTTTGTTCGACTTATCGTAGGTAAAATTAATCTTGCTACTGACTTTCGACAAATATTAATGCATGTTTTTGTTCATTTCTATAAGAAAGGTTTTAGATATTAATGTGTATAGATATGGAGGAACGGTACTACCTAGGAGCCGATGGATGGTTTGCGTGTAAATCGATTTGGCTAAAAACAATGTTACTTGAGAGATGACGGCAGATAAAAGAGTTTGAAAGAAGAAAACATACTGTGCCGACAACAAATACAAATGGGGAACAGGCAGGAGGGTGTTGATGATAAAAGCACTTTTAATATGTGGTGCTAGCTGCACTGAACGCACGTAGAAGGTACAATAAACATAAACTCAATTTACAGATCAAAGAACAACAAAGGATTATACGAGACAGTTCCAAGAAGCCACACCCGCGTCAAAATTAATATGATTTTTTCGATTACCGACCTACCGTCAAATGGAGCATGTCCTGAACAATGCAGCTGGACCAAATTATCCGTGGAGAAACGATTCTAAACACTCGGTTACAGATAATCGATTGTGCATTCATATTTGTGTGTATCAACGTGCTTGTAATTTTTGTCAAATTACTCTGCCGATCTGAAGGTACTACTGACTTCGCACTGGTCCAAATATATGAAAAAAAACTCTGAGGTGGCTACTAAGAAGGTGACTGACTTCACGCTAATCGAAACTATCCGAGTCTTTTTGCAAACTATGTTGGGGTCGGCTTCCAGTGTAACCGGATCATGCTAATGAGAATAAAGAAGAAAAAAAACAGTGAGGCGTCAAAATGGCTGATGTCAGAGGGTCAAAGTTATTTGACTTTCGTAGGCCTTTTTACGGTAGGCAATACTTATGATGACGTCGGGCCTTCGAAAGAGTTACCGCGGCACAAACACACAAATGGCTCTAGAAGGAACAAAGGTATGTTTTATTCAATCATGGTCTGACAGTCTCTTCTGCTGCACCCTCAATGGAAGGGGTCATCATATGAGACAGAGAAGTCATGCCTGTCATTAATCATCATCATCATCACATCTACAAACTGATGTCCAAGTACTAAATTCAGAACCAAGACTGAAAAAACATAACCCTTTTCGGCAGCCAGGTAATAAGACCTAAAACCCCTTTGATTCATCAATAGCTCAATAAATAAATCCCATGACAAACCCTTATACTATCTCCAATACATTCGTGACTAACTGGACTTGGACGCCTGCCAACCCACGTTTAAGTCCTTACATATCCTAACAAACTTATTATGCTGTCGCCAAACTAAAATACTCATTTTATATCCTAGATATCCAGCTGGGAATAACTGCAAAATTAACTTTGTTTTGACAGCTCTTTAATGGAGTAATACCACAAATTCCAACTTTAAATACACAGCAAAAGAGTTGAAAATTGTTTGACATAAAGTCGTTGGTAATCCACCTTGTCCTGACCAATTTCACAAGCCAATTTAGACTTTCACTGTAAATCCATAGAGTCGAAAATAGCATGCAGCGATCTTACACGTAGTCCATTATTCCACAATTCCTGAAAGCTAGCTTTTCCTTTGACAAATACGCTAAAACGAAGTGCAAAGCTAAATTGGTTTCTATCATCCTATTAGTGGCAATGCAAGAGAGTTTATGCTTTACCTGCATGGTCATAAGGATGATTTTCCTATGTGTATTGTTATAGTTTACTTAAGTTCGCTAATGGGGCTTTAAAGTATCATTGTTATAAGCATATTATGACATTAGGAGGCTTGTCATGCTCGTGAAAGGGTTGTCGTATACAATGTTTCTAAAATAACATCTCTCTTATTTTGAACATATCTCTTAGAAGCAAGGATTTGTATGTGTATGTGTCAAATGCCTAAAGATAGTCACATCATCATCTACCAAGCCTTTTTTCAGTCGAACTCTATGCATCGCTATACCAGGGTTCTACAAAAGTAAACAATGACCAACAGCTTAGCAATCCAAGTTATGAAGAAGAACAAAAGAATGATGTCTTTCAAAAATTGCATCTACTGTCTGCCCGTTTTTTGGTGCAGTATACAATTCTGTGAGTCAGAAAATTGAATGCTGTCAACTACACAAAAGATTCGGTAACCCCTATACCTTTTCATCTTTTGTTTTTTAGCTATTTTGTGTCAAAAAAATACCTGTATTCTTGCATGGTTCATGTTTTCCTTCCATATTTTCCCATAAAACCCATGACAATAAACTGCCTTATACCACTGAACGTGAATAAAGTGATACAACTGGGTCATTTCAGCAAAAACTTTTCGGCAATTTTCAACCGTACCTGGTACCTACGCCCCTTGCAGACTATAAAAGCTGTTAACTATTGACAAGGGATAGGTCTTTATTGGCACAATAAGGCATTTATTTATATTTAAGGAAGCTAAGTTTAATAAGTAAGGAAGCATGTAGCTGGAGCAAGTTAACATGCGCATGTGACAAGTGACATGAGCACGCGGGTGGGTATTTTGCTTTGGTACATGCGCGAGTCGCTCCGCAAGTTTTATGTGTGACGAAGAAAATAGTTAGGTTATCGGCACGAAGCACTTCTGAAGGAGTCAAGTTATGACAAAGTTGTGGTTCATAAGAAGTGCGTATGGTGTCTTATGTATACTAAATATCATACCAATAGCTGAAGAGTTTGCTTATTTGCTTCAACACGCCAATCTCAAAATCTGCTACAAAAATTTTAATTGTTTGATAGAATCATAATCGAGTATTCGTTGGTAAGTTCTTTTTTTATCATTTATAATAAAGTTATTGTTTTTGTTATAAAGGAAGGCTATAGGCATTTTTTTATTGGAATACGCGAAGTATTCGAATAGTATGTTTGAAGGGATATAAGTATGTAAGCTATGACCTCAAATAGGGCACAATCTTAAAGAATTCAAAGAAATTGCAAACAGCATGATGTCGCGGAATTACTAGCATAAAAAAACCATTGTCGGTTTTCATTGAACGGAATCTAAACATACAGGAAAAACAAAGAAGAACAATGACCGGTATGCTTTATAGGAAATGAAGAATTTACAATTTTCATTATTGTAGGGTGAAAGAGCACGTGCTTGAGTCAAAACCAGATCGATCCATTATAACGTTAAGCAACGCTCGGCGCAGTCGGTCTGTGGATGGGTGACCATCTTGTCGTTACGAGTTCTTCACGATAAATTTTTCAATTGCCAATATTATATTAAAGAGAATTCTAAAACAAGACTAGTATTAAAAGTATAATAAATAACATACCACATACACAACTCCTATGTACTCCTATTAACTATGTAAAATTCAAATCACCGCAATCCATATCGCTCGAGTACCTTTGAACAAAAAAAAACATAATTTAAACCCTGTTTTCTTTATGTAAAAAATAAATACACATAATACACCAAAAAAATAAAAATAACATATTAAAAGGTGTACTATAACATTACCCAAACCATAACATGCCGTATACTTGCCGCCCATTGGTCAAATTGGCGATTTGACAACTGAATTGTTTTCATACCGTGTCGTTATATGTATGTATATCTTAGACACCTGAGAAAACCTGGGCTATACAGTCTGAAATCACCAACCCGCATTGAGCAAGCGTGGTGATGCTCAATCCTTCTCCGTGTGAGAGAAGGCCTGTGCCCAGCAGTGGGAGGATAAAAAGGCTGTAACTGTCGTTATATGTAAATGGTGCAACTCACCGTGAGAACATTTCAGTAACATGGAATTTCATCAAACAATTTCCGAAGACATATTCGGCTGTCAGTGAACACCTTTGGCAGTTGTTACGGGTAGTCAGAAGCCAGTAAGTCTGACAATCGGTCTCACCAATGAGTATTGGGTTGCCCGGATAACTGGGTTGAGGAGGTACCAAATAGACAGTCGCTCCTTACAAAACACTGGTACTCAGCTGCGTGCGGTTAGACAGGTCGCCGACCCCAACATAGTTGGGAATAGTCTTGGGAGATGATAAATTTTCAAGTAATATCAAAACTAGACCTTCTGAATGACACCTTCTAAGGAACGCCATAGACAAAGGTTATTGACACAGTCGCCATAATACTTTGCAATCGATTCGAAGCAGACAACGTTGTGGTAGGTATTATTTTTATTTCAAGTTCCTCATGTCTAAGTACTCTTCAGTATGGGATATTTTCGAAAGTATATCTGTACGTAAGTATCGTAGTATGTATCGTTTTTTCTCCCGATTTCACGCAATAACTGTGGGATGAATTTTGATGAAATGTGGCAGATGTGGCATATAGTACATACATAATAAAATAACTTACAGGCTATTATCCATGGCCGAAAAGTAGTTCTTCAGGAACGCGTGTGAAACCGCGGTTAGAAGCTAGCATAGCAGCTTAAAAATAAAAGGAATCTTTCTTTTTTTTGTGCCCCAAACTCTCCGATACTACTGACTGAACTGTTGGGTTTTCATTCACGGCTATATTTTATCCGTATACGGGAAACAGTTTCTACGAGATTGAACCGGAAGGAAACAACTAGTAATAAATAAAAAGTTTGCGTGTTTCAAAAGTTCGACAAACAATAGATTGGGAATAACCCTTCAAAACAGAACCAATTCTATTGAAAGATTCTTGTACCAAATCGAAAGATAAGCGTTAAATTAAAATATCAAGTGAAAGTCTTTCTATAACTTAACTATAGCCAATCGCCGTCAACTTTCAACTTAGTCTGAGTCAATAATTAAATGTACATCTTAAAAACATTACGCTCTAGTTTCTTCCAGCGGTTTCAACTGTGTCCAGAGAGACTTAGTTTCCGCACTTGGATAATTTGGGACGAGGGTAAAATCACCAGGAACATTATTATATTTAATTAATCATATTTTTATTTGTAAGCTTTCTGCAGAATTTGTTCTGGTGCTGTTGGCTACTGAACATGGTCAGACTTAGTCACGGACTCCACCAAAATGTACCAAAGCGGAGAAGTTTTTTAACAACCAACAGAATTCCTCCGATCAGGGATAATACTGAGCGGCGACGAGATACGAATATTTAAAACTTTAAGTACGTAGTAACTATTATATAATCTGTGCTTTAAGCCTTATTCTCTCTTCTTCTACATTATGATGGCAACAAGTTCTTCTAAAAATAACAGACACCCATAAATAAATTATACAAGTAAATACTGCAGTAAAAAGCGACCGAAACCGCGAGCTAAACTACTATTTGTATAAAACATTTCGTATGCAAGCGACAAACATACATACACACAGTCTCGTAAACACGGGAGCGCTATGGCGGAGTTCTTTTACATTTTTCATGCTTCAACTTTATAGTAGACCACGGTGTATGCGATGTTTTTATAGCTTTGTATAGCTGTAAAAATGTGAGCTGCAAGCTTTATCTAGGATATAAAGAGAGCCAAAGGAAAAAAGCTGTTTTCAAAGATGCAGGATGTTTAGAAACTTGGCAGCTTTTTTAGAAGTTTTTAATAGGGTTATTTTTTATAAGGATTTAGTTTTATTTACCGATTACCCATCTAAAATCTCTAAATCTAAAAAAAGCAAACTTAACTTCACGAAAAAAAAAAGTCCGAAAGCAGCATTTTTTCACCCTTGGGAACCAAAAAGTTTGGATACAACTACATAAACCACCTCTTTGCGAGTAAAATGACAAGTCAAGAAAAAAAATAAGAACAACCATTTTGAATCTTGCGTATCCTAGCAACGGCTTGTTTATTCAATCAAGTTGAACCGAATATTGACAAAGATATTGGAATATTGCTTTTTATAGTTTTGTTAATGTTTGTAAATACAAGAGTATACATAAACAAGAATGTCTGAGGGAGACCCTGAAGGAGTCGAAGGGGAGTTTCAGGGTACGTCATTTAAAATTAGGTAACTTTTTTAAGGCGGCCAACTTTCCGAAAACTGAATGCGGGACCTTTCGTGAAAGGGGGGGGGGGGGGCATTGAAAAATGATCGGACGGAACTGATAAAATAAAAACCGTAAGCAAAAAGCTATAATTTAACCTATCAATATCGTGTCACAGCATGCACTAATGTCTTATTTTCAAAATCATTAGGCCTCACGAGTTCAGTAGAAATAAAGAGAACGAGATTATATTAGAGGTAATCTGTGTTCCTGCACTGTTGAGCGTGCGCGCAGGTGGGTGTTGTGTAGAAGTGTGGTAGAAAAATAGGGATGCGGGACATGCGGGACGCATACAACGTTTTGCGGGACTATTTTACTAATAATTTCAAAGCGGGATTTCGTCAAGCATTGCGGGACGGTCCCGCAGAATGCGGGACGGTTGGCCGCCTTAAACTTGGTTCAGGAGGTCTCGTAGGCAGTCGCTTCAAGTAAAACTCGGATTCTCAGCTGCATCGAATCAAAAATTCGTATAGCTCGCGGTTTTACACATGTTTATGACAGAAATTATTATAGTAGCTTCTTACAATAGCTGTTCTGTTATAAAAGGGTTGTAAGTACAATATTTATATAAAAAAACTGTATATCCTTTACAATGTCATAGGTAACTGTGCACTTTACTTATTGTTTATATGCAGTCAGGATTGATGCAAAACTTGAGTATTTAAGACAAACATAGAGAGTAGTCTATAAAAATCTGACAGAGCAATGGTCTGCAAACAATAATTACTAATTATTCCTTCCCACACAGAGGGTGAAGAAGGTCACGAAGAAGAACATCACGAGGAACTAGAAGATGAGCTCGTGGAAGAGGAGTCCATCCTCTCGGAGTACGACCCTGATGATTTCATATCTGGTGCAGTCACCAGTCCCCACTCTTCTCTACCGATCGACCTGTTCGATTTTGAGTATCCTTTGCTATTAGAATTATTCATTTTCAGAATTAGAAGTCGATTTTGATAAAAGTTATTTATTTATTTACAAAGTAGGATGAAAATCAGCACTTTTTGAAGGTCTAATTTTCAAAAGACAGCCCTTAAAAGCCCAGCCCTTTATTTTTTCTCTTTTTTTGCCCTTTATTTTTCTTCCCTTTGAGATGGATTATGTTAATTGTTATACCAATCTTTTGTTTATTGAAGTGCTCTCGCAGCAATGCACAACATAAATACTTTAATAGAAAAAATACTATTATGCTTGTCCATTAAAGGAATACATATAGCACAATAATAAAACAAGTTACCTAAAATAAAATAATTAAAATATTGTTTTCTAAATAGAACAATTCTAATGTTTATTAACGATTTTTCTTATATGCTCTCTGTATATTTACCAACTGCTAGGGGATTAATTATTAGGCTTTTAAAAGTCTTATTTTCATTAGATCTGCTAACTTTCATATCAATAATCTCCTTAACCCAACAAAGATATTCCTACGGCTACAACTGCCACAAGTTCTTCAATCTCTGCGCGTGCGATGATTTGGTCGTCTGCTGGTCTGCGGGCAGCATGATTGCCTTCCTCGACGTCACTACTAAGCAGACCTGGTTTCGAAGAAGTAGCACTGGTGGCACCGTCGGGAGTATTGCCGTAAATAAATTTTGTTATAATATACGATTTATATTTTAAGCCGTGGAAGTACTTTACGCATCAGGACGGAAAAAAGCGTGTATATGAAGTATGAGTTAAATACTGTAAGTAATGTATCTTTTTTGCGAGAAAAAATTATCAAAAGTATGTACATCCATACTTTTACATTTCACCAACGACCCGGGGAAGCTTCTTCCTGAATCCTAATAAGAAATAGTACCTATAGGTAAAATCATTTTCGTGGTCCATGAGTACATAATAGAGTATATAGGTGTACATAAGAGCACGTACGGGGAGTATATAAGAGAGGTACATAAGAGAGTACATAAGGGGAGCATGACCCATCTCTCTCCAAATCTAATTGACCAATTAAAATGTGACAAACTCACTTTTGTTTTTTGACTTTATAGTAAGAATTTACCTGTATGTATTAGTATTTCATGTCTTTAGTCCTACAGAAAAGACCCCAACTATCGTATAGCGATAGCAGAAGACAGAGAAGGGGAGAAGGAACCGCTGATAATCCTGTACTTGTGGCCGACAATGGAAATAGACGCTGTTCTTCGAGATGGCACTGCTAATGCCTATGCTATCCTGGATTTTAGGTAAGTATCTTTTAAAGTCAAGTATTTTGGTGGATGAATAGGGAAGACAAAATAAAATATGGGTGGATGTCTTGAAAGATTATATAAATAAATAGGAAGAGAATGATAGTATGCTGGTAGACAAGTAGTAAATAATTTAACATATAACGTAGTCCCTTTTGTGAATAGGGCAAAAAGAGCAACCAAAAGATTATTTGCTTAATCATGTTGTATCAACCGCGTCCCTAAGTTATTTGTTCCCGTACACGGGTAAAATGTTACCTATGTTCACCGGGAATAATACAGCTACCCAATAATCATATAATTTTTCAAATCAGTTCTTTAGTAACCACATCGTTAAGTCTCATCATGGATTTATATTGTTTTCACAGCCCCGATGGCGAGCTCTTGGCTTCAGTAGGCAAGGAACCAGATTTCAACCTGACCATTTGGAACTGGAAACGACACAAGATTCTTCTGCGCACGAGTGCCTTCTCTTATGGTGTCAACTCTGTCATGTTCTCACCTTATTGCGAAGGACAGCTTACGACAGCAGGTTTAGTATAGCATTTTAGTTTTGTTTACATCCAAGCAAAAGCAGCACTGCGTCTTATTAATGCCAAATTACATGGGAGCTCCGAACATCACGAGAACCGCTGTGGAATCATTTATTTATTTAACCGTGTATGTAGCGTAACTTGTATGTAATGTAATTTGTTGGGGTCCGAAGTTAGTTGCAGGCTTATAGGCTATAGGTGGCAGGATAAGCTATTTAACTGTATTTCATCGTGAATTCACTTTAATCATAATTTTATTTGCTAGGATGCTTCGAGAGCTTTTTTGCTCAAACAATTGTCAATTTAGTAACCAATGGTTTTAGGTGCCGCTCATATAAAGTTTTGGAAAATGGCTCAAACGTTCACTGGGCTGAAATTGCAAGGCGAACTAGGCAGATTTGGCAAGACAGAAATCTGTGATGTTCTTGGAGTGTACCCTATGCCAGATGAAAAGGTAAAATATAATGAAGTACTGAAAATTACTGTTTTAGTGTACCGGAAATCAGTTTTTTTATTAGTATACGAGGGACATACGAGAAGTTAATGGCTGGAAATAATTACACTTGTGAGATGATGGTAGATGTAGGAGTCTGGAAGAAGCTATGCTGCGCCGTCTAAATATAAAATTGTGATGATGAAGAAGGAGTGGCTAATAAAATATTGGTTTCAGGTGCTATCTGGCTGTGAATGGGGCAACATATTAGTATGGGAAGCTGGCCTCGTTAAACTAGAAGTTACTCAGAAGGGAAGAAAGTTCTGTCACAAAGCACCTATCGTACGTTTTCTAATTGCTGTCCCTAATATTCTATCTATCTGTGGATCTGCTTCAGAGATCAAGTTATTTTAAATTCATTTCTCTAATAAGCAAATCCACATTAACATAAGTTATTGAAATCTACAGTTAGACTATACATCGGTTATCAGAACAAGTGATAGAAGTATGGACACTCGTACCACCCGTGTGTGGTATATGGTATCCCTCTCTAAACTGTCTTATTGTATGAAGTTTTATTGTAATTTCCAATAAGTCTAATATATATTTATAGCGTTCCATTTACCTATTTCTTTATTTACATCAATAAGATATAGCTTGTTTCTATCTGAGTACGGGAGGAAGTTTCGTCAGGAGACTAGTGAAACCACGGGAGAGGCCAGATCTATATATTGGCATGCTACTTTTAGATCCAGTTCATGCTAAGCCCCGCTGGTGATGAAGTGACGACTATAGCTCGCGACGGCTGTATAAGAGCCTGGTATTGGGATACCGTGGATCAAGCTGATCCACCTGAAGACGACCCTTTTGTGGAACTGAATCCGGTGGCTGAGAGTTGTGTGAGTGTCACAGGTTATTTCTAGAAAAGTTCTTCGGCGCTTCTGCCGTTTTGTTCGCGATAAAGTGAAAAACTACTGAGTGGACAATTGATTGTGGTTTCGTCATTATACATATAGAAGGTTTCATGAGGAAGGCTTAGCTTGGCCTTTGAGAAGGCTGTTTTAAATTAGGTACTAACAAGCCGACTTTGTACTTGTATGTTCTTTCTACTGGACGGAGTGATATTAGGTCTATACTGCAGGTGGTTAATAAATCTGGTATCTTACTTGAATTCTTAATAAACAAAAACTAATATTTCATCTACAGGTTGCCGGTTGCGAGATAATGTGTCTAAAACATCAGAAGGACATGTTTTGGTACGCACAAGTAAGTATACCAGAACATCTAAGCTAAAATTGATGAACAGAAACGATTAAAATTGTCCTACTCTCCTTTCTAGGATGGCAACGGTGGCATTTGGGTTGTAGAACTTGAGATAGACAAATTAGAATGTGAGCATAAGAAAGTTATAACTTGTCATGCTGGGAAAGTGGTAGCCATGGCTGCGTTAAGGACCCATCCTATCCTCATCACAGCCGGGGAAGATGGTGCATTACATGCTTATAACACGATGAGACATACTTTGCTAGCTCGATATCTTTTCCCGAGACCTATTACATGTCTTTTTTACCCTCCTATTGATGTGAGTAGCTATAATTTCAAGTAATTATTAAGATTCATTATAAGCTTAGTCTTTTCCTGATCATGTTGGAGTCGGATGCAGCTGAGTACCAATGTTTTACACGCCTTAACTTTTAAGTCGAACAGCCTCGTCAAGTCGATAAAACTTATTTTCTGGCTTTTGACTACCTATAACGACTGCCAATGATATTCAAGTGAAAGATCTTTCCGAAACACAGGCCGATCGCTGCAATGCAATGGATCCATTCCATCGAACATTTGTTTTGCACCTTTTACGTAGCCACGAGTGAATTAAGGACATCGAATTTTCATATCTAAATCTACTTTTTCCAATATTAAAGGTTGATTCAACATCGCGGATCCTAATAGTGGGTTTCGAAGACGGTATCATGCGCACGTTGTTCCTATATCCAGAGAGATTTATGTACCAGACGACTATGATCGACATCAAAGTGGATTCGGCTCTTACGATACATAGCGATGATTCTGAACATGCTGATGTTATTGATATGATTTCGGTGAGACTTCATGTATAATTTCTCATTTTTATAACCCTTACACACTTTATTTTAATAGCCTATATGCCGTAACTTCTCATCATCATCGTCATACTCCTGCTCTTATCCCAATTTTATTACATCATCTGGTTAGCTTTTTCCCCACTAAGCTTGTTTGCAGTTTATCACAATCTTACTTGCACTTAACTAATCATTTTGTTTGTTTACCATCGTGACTGTTATCACAATAACGTGGATTCTATTCTACTTGGGATCTATTCCTCATCCCTACTTCTTTATCTGACGTCATCTCACAAGTGACATTCTTTCCACCCACATCATCTCTTTCCTAATAAAATTCTTATTTTCAGCTACTAAAACCCCACTCAAAAGCAATAACGCAGATAACAATAAACGAACAAAGGACTTTATTAGTGACCTGTGGGCTTGATAGTACCATATTCATATACCAGTTGAAAATGGGTACTCCGTTCAAGCTTGATAGAGTAGGCTTTGTGGATACACCGAATAATATCGCTTTTATGACGTGGAAACCTGGAACGGTGAGTTTGCAAACGTATTTTGGAAAACTATGGGAAGACTTGTCTTGCTAATTCTTCCCCTCACTAAACTACAAAGAAGTGGTCTCGGCATTTTGGCAATCATCATCATCCTCATCATGTTAATTTTAAAATATAGCTCTTATGTCATCTTAATGTTTAAGACGTTAGAAAATCTAGCACAATGAATCTAAGTAGCAACATTCATTGCTTCTCTTTGCCTCAATTAATTCTTTATCAAATCACTTTTTTCCCCTTAAAATTAAACCCTAATTCCATTGGAGTGAAGTGCAGCAAAGAAATGTTGAAACAACCAACAGAATTTTATAGATTGTTTAAAAAAACTTATCGAGTCTGGACTTTAAACCTTCAGCTTCTTTTTAATTCTTTCAGGAACGCACGCTACTACTCTGTGGTCAGTTAGGACTAATAATGGAAGTAGTTCTACCGGAGCCAATAGTTCGCCAGTACACCAGTATCAAAAGTTTCAAGTTGGAGTTTGAGTCTTTTAAAGAGACCTTGGTGAAAAAGCACTAGTAAGTACAGCATTTAATTAATTCTAGCTCCTCCATGATAAGCATACAGCTTATGCATCTTTCGATTATGGTCCGGTACATAAGGGCAGTTCATAGAGTACATAAGGAAATACATAGGACAGTTCATAGAGCGAACATAAGGAAATACATAGGGGAGTTCATAGAGCGTACATAAGGGAGTTGCATATTAGTTTGGTTTACGTCAAGAATTATGTCTGAATGAAAATTCTTTGCGGCATTAAGTCCGATGTTGTGTTTATGTCATAAATAAACAAAATAAAACAGCTAATATAGAAATGGTAAACAATTTCGTTTCGTCAGTATGCGTCACAGACCTTTCCCAGAAGAAGAAGACCTTGCCAGCATAGATGAGGAGGCTTTGAAAGCCAAGGAAGAGGCCCAGCTGAGAGACGAAAGTGAAGATGACATGGAATGGATCGGCGAAATTGAATTAAGTAAGTACAGATGTTTTAACTCACGAAAGCAGGTAAGCCAGACTTGTGTATGTAAATGTACAGGTGCCAGGTGCCAGCGCATCAAGCTACCACAATGTGTGAAATATCTCTAGAGGAATAGATGAAGATTTAATAAAGTTTGACAGATTGTATTAAGTTGATGTGCCAGCGTTAGTAAATGCTCGTTGTCATTGTAAGCTCAGCACCTTAGTAGACGCCGAGTCATAAGAAGTCAATGTGCATGTACATTTATAGATAAAAGTATGGTTAGACCATTTTTGTAATAAATTAGCAAGTTTAAAGCTGTTGCTCAGCAAACCAACTAATGGTCTCTGCACACAGCGGGTGCGGCGCGGCGGGACGGGACGGCGACGCAACACAATGTACTAGATCGTCGCGTCGCGTCGCGCCGAGCGGGACGGCTCTGCGTGATGTCGTCCGTAATATCTAGTACATTACAACTGCTCAGTGTCGCGTCGCCGTCCCGTCCCGCCGCGCCGCGCCCGCTGTGTGCAGAGACCATAAAAGTAGCATATGTAACTTCAGACCCGCCAAGTTATTTCTACGTAGTTTCACATTAATTCAAATAAAAGAACTATTCACCAATTAGTTTACTATTTCAGTGGAAAGCGACAGTATGTTAGGAACAACGATCACTTGGGCCGAGTACTGCGATGATGGCGTGTGGATCGTTCAGCAAGGGACAGGTTCACTGTTCCTCATCCAGCCAGGGAATAATAAGATCCTGAAGTACGCTCCATTCCCTGGTGCTTGGGATGAAGATATGACTGCACTGAAATTTGTGTAAGTTTGAGAAAAATGCTTGTGCGTTAGTGTAGTAGGAAGAAAGAGTTCAGTATGCCCAGATTGGCCTATAGAGTGTTATATCAATGTCCTTCTAGCCGATTATAATAATCGACCATGGCGGCTGTTCTCGCATAAAGAGATAAGCCAGCTGCGCAGGACATATTATAGTGTACAAGCATTTGCGCAGACATAGGTGCACTCGCATAGCTCGAGTAGTGTAGAATTAAATAGCCGAACGATTGAGATGACATTCGATATGAAGATGCAGACGCGGGTGAAACGACATGAAGCTAATCCTACTAACATTGCAAATGCAAAAGTTTGTAGGGATATATATGTTATGGACCATGTGATTAATTCGGGCATTATTTATAATGCCCGAGCATTATGAATAATGTCTAGCTTTATCGGGCCACATGATTAATAACTATCTTAACTTCATTATTTATCACTTGGCACGGGCATTATTATATTGCTACATGATAGTTGGGCAATTTGATAATAAAGCTATATTTTATGCGGTGCGAGGGTGGCAGTTGTTCTAATAAATAAATCCTGTTACTTGCTACATATTTTATGATTATTGTTTTAAATTATATGTTCTATTTTAATGGGAAATTATAAGTCTAGCCAGAAAATTATTAATTGGACAATTGTCATCTAATTTACTAACTCGGCCTCGTTTTTCTTGATCTCATTTTTCTTGGCTCGTTTTTTTTATGGTAGAATTTAATTTGGATTCAAAACGTATTAAAAACTGAACTTAGTGACGAAAACGAATCGCTGCAAAACCGACTCCACGTAGTCTTGTCTGCCCTACCCCTAGAGTGCAATTCAAAACCGCGTAGGCACGGAGGGGCGAGGTGGCCTGCGAGCTGAGGCGCAGGTAGTTGAAGCGCTCGCCGCCGCGGCTGAGGCTGGCCGGCTAAGCCGGCCAGCAAGCCGAAGCTGCGGCGGTGAGCGTGAAAACCATCTGCGACGATAAGCTCGCATGGGACCGCCGGAGCCCCGCAGCGCCGGAGCCGTGACAGAAGCCATACTTGCTGCATGTTGCATGCTTACTTCTATGCTCTGTCAATTGATATGGGATGTGTGAATATGTTTGTATTACTTTGCCCAAAAGGTCACGGGCAATATGTATAGTGCCCGGTCAATTTGATTGTTTGAATAATTATTATCAAATTGCACTCTCATATTGGGCATTATTCATAATGACCGGGCATTATGTATACTGCCCAATTTATCACTTGGTCCATAACATATATAATGTGTTCTTGTCACGAAAGAACTGTGTAATGGATTTTGATGAAATGTGGCAGTAACATAGCTTATGTATCAGAATAACATATAGGCTATCTAAATATTTAGCAATATTCAAGTAAAACAAACAGGTAAAAAAGGGTGTGCATTTCCAGATGCGAAGGCCGCTATTTGTTAATTGGAACAGACACAGGGATCATCAGAGTGGTTCGTATGCCATATGAATATGAAGATAATCCTGAACATCATTTTACTGTCTGGGCAAATTCTCAGAAGAAGCTACTGCGTATGCTGAAGGGCAGAAGATTAGCTAAAGAAGAGGTAAGCTTTGTGATTGTACCAATATCGTTTAGTCTTATTCTAATTCGATTGGGGTCGTACGAGTAAGTCTGCCCACCCTTAAGCACCTGATTACGTGTTATATACACATGGAGCATCTGCCTATCTTATCTACTCAACCCATTTATCCAGGAAACACCGTGGTACGATTGGTAGCCAGCTGCAGGGGCAGTTGATACAGGTAGTCAGAAGCATTGATATTCAATGTCCCTTCCGAAAAGGACCTCTTTGTGATTGAGGGTCAAGTCATCCACGGACCAAACGCTCATAGGGTTTCTTAAGCTTTGATAGGTTGACTGGTGGGGTTCATTAGTTTATAGTTTGTTTTATGTATAAGTTTATAGTATTATTTTGTTTGATTACTAATGTATAATGTTTTTATTTTTTTGTATGTATTAGTTTATAAGTATTGTAATGCAATTTATTTTTTGTATTTTATTTTCTATGGGCTCTAGTTGCCTGAAATAAAGGAACAAATAAAAAAAATTGGTTGCCTGTAAAGTCGGTATACGGGCGAAAGTTTTACGTGACAACGACTTTGAGTACTCTCTCGCTCTTAGGCGGGCTAACTGTGCTCGAGTGGTAGGGAAACGTGCTTTTCACCTTTTATGTCCGTCTCTCTCGTTCTTAGGCGGGCTTACCATGCCCGAGTGGAAGGGACGCGTGCCTCTCACTCGCTCTCATTGTGAGCGCATAACGTGAGCGGAGCGTAACGCAGTTTCTTGAAGTGTCACCCGGCAAACCAATTTATAAGACGTTGTCACGTCAAAAATAAAATGAATTGGCCACGAGCCCCTTCGTTATGATAGTATATTTCATATTGCATTGTCTTCAAAATACTAAAACTTCCTGATTATTGCAGAAACAACCGATACCCCGTATAGACTTCGTGGATTACTACTATTTGCCGATGCATGATCGCTACACAGGGTCTGTCACTTGCCTAGAAGTTAACCACAATTCAAGGTTAGTCTGCCAACATCTTTCAGTTCTTTAAAACTACAAAATATATCTATTTATCGAGCAAATGAAAATGCCTACGCGAACCACCAGTGGTCATGAGGGACATCTACTAAATACTTTGCCGCCTTGCCTAACTGCTTTCTTATCATTAGGAACCACTAGAAATGATATGCATGACCACATCTCACTTAATGCAGGACTTTCGAGACCCAACTAAAGCCAGCAAGATAAGTTTACGTCAACTCAATGTTTTATTTCAGTCGTCTTTACACTTCGGGTGCCGATGGCAATATTTTCGCCTATAGAATAAATTTTCCGGAGCCATTGCTGCCTGAAACAAGGTTGCCACCACCTCCTGAAACGCTCGTTAGTATTTTTTTAGGAAATTAATTATTTATGTACACATATTGACGTCCTAGACATTGGGCTGTTATGATTTTCCGCAATATCTCTTGAGCATGAGACCCGCTTAAGATACAAGTATATTTTTTGCTTAGTTGGAGGTATAATTAGTAATTCGGTAAAATGCTACCCACATCGCTAGTAAGCTATTTGTAAAATAAGTTTTTCTCTTGATAACATTCAAGCATTTATCTTTACATATTATGCATTTTAAAAAATTGTTCCCGTAAAATATACACACATTTTACAGAAAGTACCCAAAACAAGAGAGCCCAGTACGGTAGAAGGAGAACTTATGTCCCATGAACAGCTAAAACAGAAAGAGGAATACGACAAGATGATGGCCATAGCTAACGCACATAAGAAGAAAGTTCGAGACCAACTGGCTAAACTTACAACCGAATACAACAAGCTGATTAAAGCGTAAGTTGATGATTAAATAGTTCTTTCTTGATGAAATAGTTACTTCGAGAATTGGGATCCAACTCACTATCCTCTGCAGAGCACTTGTGGTGACAACTTTCAAAACTGACAGTTGATTCTCGTGTAGGAATACCGAATCCAAATTTCAAATTGTTTTTTTACTGACTTCAAATAGGAGGAGATTCTCAATTCAGATGTGCCATACAGTAACCTTACAGAACGCTACTTTGAATCTGAGTGGGAACAGTAGTTCTCTCACAATACGGGTGAAACCGCATGAAACTAGTACTATAAAGAGGTGTCTATTTAAACCATAATTTTCAGGAACCGATCACTGCCATATTCGCAACAAATAGACGTAACATTGGACCCCCGTCCTCTGCAAGTCCAGGAGAAGGAGCTAGAAGATGCTAAGGCTCTTACGAAGAGGAAACTGGCTCATCAGCTAGAAGCTTCTGACCTGGCGTTAGAAAAGATGCACTCAAGGAATATTGTACAGCTTGATATATTTCCTTTTACTGTAAGGAGTATAAGGTTGGTGAAGTTTGAGAATCTCGTATTTTTCATGATGTAAACTTACTATCCCAATTAAAGAGAAAGTGACTTTGTTTGTGGTTTATACGCTTTCCCACTAAAACAGTTGACAAATGAGATATGGCCTGGAGACCATATTTGAATACGGGTGAAAAAAGGGTTATTTATGTCATTAGAAAAGTAGTTTATGAATTAAGAGCTTCTACTGTTTATTCTCGCAGGGACCCTGATATCGTTCTAAGAATACTTCGCCAGAAGAATCTATCAGCAGCTTTCTATGCTCAACTAGAAGAAGTATATCAAAAGATAGCCGAAGCTGCTTTGAGAGGAAGGTGCTGTAAATTAAATCATGTTGTTTGACTTTATACATATCATCACCATTAATTACTGCTGTGCAAGGGGTCTCCGCTTAGAGTCTCGGGTGGGCCGTAATCGCTTTGTGGGCTTTAAGGAACTTTCACAAAACAGCCCTCGAGCTTGGAAATTCGTGATTGGTACACCCGTGCATCGGAGAACACGTAAATGTTGGTGCTCCGCCTGAACTCTGACCCGCCGGTCGTGTTAGATTGCCGTCCCATTGGGCTATGAGAGTGAAAGAATAGAGAGTGCATCTGCGTCTGCAAATGCCTGTGCGCTATAATATGTCCTGCGTCCTGCTGGCTGATCTCTTTATCAGCCTGGACGCCGTATATACCTCTCAAGTAAACGTCCAATGAATATTTAGGTAGATTAGCTAATTAAATAACATTTTTTTTGAAACAGACATACGGAGTCACAAATTCGGCGAGTGGCTCCTCGCAAGGCATCATTCGGACCGCCAAGGATAGCTTCCTTCTTGCTGGGTTTACCACCGAAGCCACCGTATCCTTTAAAGAAAGCGCTCAAGAACTACCACCGCCGCTTGAACAGACATCATTTACAATTTGTTGAGGTATGTATACCTCTTGAGTTTAAGCTTTTTCGTCAGATGTGGTAAGAAAATGAAATGATTCAATTTTATTGGTCGATTTTCTTTGCCCAGTACGCCGTTTCTTCGAAAATTCATGGAGGAAATGCAGGCTAAAATATCCTTCAAATCTTAATATGTCTTAAGGTTTAGTTACTATTATATATAGTAAAAATAAATTGCAAGCATTCAATCTGTTCAAAGTAACGTGTTTTAAAATATATATTAAAAAAACATTCGCCTTATACAGATTGTATATCCTTATTGTAAATACGCAAGTAACTATCGGTCTGGGTTCCACGCCAAAACGAATGAACAACCGGTACATCTAGAGCCTGATAAAAAACATACCTATTTTTTATCCGGGTAGACGCAGTAGTCACCTTAGGACCCCGGTGGAATAGCAAATTTTATGAACTATGCTCTCAATTTTTCTTTTCAGTGGCAAAACCATCTAAATCAAAAACCAGACCCAAATGCCATGCCTCCCGGAGCGGCTGAAGCGTTAAAGGAAGCTGAGCAAAGCATCGGTAACAGGTTACTGAAGACGCAGCCTGAGTATGTTGCACCCAGTGGCCATAATACTCAGATGCGAGTCTGTTTGACACGGAAAGAGGTTATTATTAATAATTCAAATATTTACTCAAATTATACTCCAAATAATAAATCTAAATGGGGTCGAAAAGTGCTGGAGCGGAGACCACGGACTAGCAAGCGCGCAAATGAAATCTTTATTAACATCGCAGCATAGGACGTCCACCAACAAGGTGGAGAGACGATCTCATAAAGGTCGCCGGAAGACTCTGGATGCAGGGCACCTCCAGCAGGCATCTGTGGAGATCTAAGGGGGAGGCCTATGTTCAGCAGTGGACGTCCTATGGCTGAGATGATGATGATGAGGAATAAATCTGGAGGTGAACAAATGATGACAGTGGTTTTGAAGAAACAGTTTATTACTTATATTGCAAATGCGAAGGTATGTGTTTATCTGTTAGGTACGCTTACAGCTAAACCGACTAAGACAAAATCGTTGAATAGTTAGAGTATAGTAACAATCCTGAAGACAGAGAGAGACTACGTATTAGGTACGGGACATATTTAGTTCTCTCTTGACCACTATCACAGGTAAATATATCTAAAAACGAAACTCATTTCCAGATCTATGACATAAAACACGAATTCAACGAAAAAGTGCTTGACTTACGGAATCGAAAAGTTGAGATGGTGCAACGTATGAAAGAGATCGGTGAGAGACTGGCAGAGATCCGATTAGAGATACCACCTAAGCTTGCTAAGTCTCCACCGGCTTTACCACAGTTTGATGATGAACTGGAGTTCCCTGAGAGGCATCTGGAAGTGAGTTAAGTCATCATCATCATCCTCCTGCCCTTATCGCAATTTTATTTCGGGTCGCCGAATGTTTTCTCGTTCCATACTCTTCTATCTGCCCTATGCATACAAGTATTATAAAAGCGACGTAGTTTCTTTGTCAGAGTAAAATGGCTAAATCGATGGAGTTGATATAGAGGTAGGTAGCCTGAGACTTCTGTCTGGGTGCGAGAAGTGGTTCCCTGTGATCGCGGGTGAAACTGCAGGTTACAGGTAGTGTTTATATTGACGTTTTCCTCCTTTTCTGGAAGGCATATAACGGTACATGGCCTTCAACTGGTCTAGGCACAATTTCAAATTAATTGACAAAATACAGGTCAAGCCAGAGCCTATAGTGATTCACGCAGGCAGAGTAGCGTCGTCAAAGAAATCGCAACAAGTCCAGGAGCGGAGGAGATTATCTCAAGTACACCAAGTTGCCAGAGTACGGCTTCCTAGGGTCAACCAATTTGTACCCATTACTGGTGAGAGAAGCAATTTTTTTGCCCAGTATAATCAATATATTGAAATTAGCTAAAAAGCTAAAATGAAAATGAGCATCGCAGGACCAGTCAGTCCGCAGACCAGACCAGTTGTTTGAGGGGGCAGCAAGCGCGACTGCCGTACACAGGGTCTGCTAGACTCAGGTCGAAAACGCTTTCTATATTATAAGACATATCCAATGAACAGGCCAAAGCCTGGGAGAAGGCATGGGCCTGGGCAGACATGTAAAGCCATCTTTCCCAACTTTTCCCTATTGACAGCTGTTATAATAATTTCTCATCGGGAGCTGCCAGGGGGATATGAGAAACTCTGACACTTGGACTTTTAGGTGATTAAACTTGCGGCTCATACGATAATATGAACAATAAGAGTTATTATAAACTATTTACTTTCAGAAACGCGACCTCTAGTTGCTTCTTGGGAACTTCTGAAGATTAGGCCTGATCAGGAATCAACAGCTATTGAGAATGAACTACGCGAGAGACGTATCGAGCGGTATGTATTGTAAAAAAACTGACATTTCATGATAATCATTATTTTGCAAAGATCCCAAAATCATTTGTAGGGGGTTTTAGAAGTTCTACTGAACCAATAAAACATATTTTCCTACACAAAAGCCATTTTATTTATAATGTTATAGATCACCTATGCGTTATTTGGTTAAAGGAAGTAGTTCCACCAGGATGAGGATTGTGCCGCGAGAAACAGTTAAGACTAAAAAAATGATATAATAATTTTTACTCATTTCACAGACATCTGTTCGAACAAGATATGCTACTGGCGGACGCAGAGTTCGCAGTAGACCAATTTGATTTACGTTTGAAAGAATTGCAGAGAACCCGTATTAGAGTTCAGGTTTGATAAAACTTTTCCAATATTATACATGGCATCTACCCTCTGTATCTAGCGTAGCTGTTGTCCAACTATGTTGGGGTCGGCTTCCAGTCTAGCCGGATGCAGCTTAGTACCTGTGACATGGAGGGGCTGCTTTTCTCCTTTTAAAACTTGGCTATGGCAAGATGACACTCCTTAATAAGACTGGTTGCCAGACTTATAGATACTATGTACCAGTTATGACTTTCAAAGATTTACAGATAAAGATATAAGCGTATATATGAAATTGTTGCAGGAAAAGGCACAATTGCTAGAGCTGCATCTGTACCAATTGCATAGAGAAATGAATGTATTGAACCGTTTCGAGATGCATGAAGATCGTTTAGCTGAACGAGTTTACGTCAAACTTATGCAGGTAAATAAGCTTATGCATTAGTTCGACACACGCTAACAGACAGACGCGGAGAGCATTTTATATGTACTGAGTAAATTAAAGGTCCGAGGAGTCCAAGAACAGATAAGCGACTGCGAACATCGTATCGAAGAGCACATAACAGAGAAAGAGAACTTGGCAGTCCTGTGCCAAGACTTGCAGAGGCAGTTCAAGAGATTGGTGCAGGACAACAAGTTTGCAGACTTTTTGCGCAGGATATTTAAAAAGAAGTATCGGCCTCCGCGAATTCGTGATGATGATGGTAAAACTTTATCTTTGTATAGTTGGGTTACAGAAAATATGTATTGATAGACGTTCCTACTAAAAACACTCCAATCGGTTTATATGACGGTCGTTTTTATGTAGTGCGTCATCATCATCATTAGCCTTTTTATTGCCACTGCAAGAGCACAAGCCTCTTCTTTTACAGAGAAAGAATGAAGAGTATACTTAATCGAGTTGTGATTTTTTCACAGACTCAACGGAATCCGAGTCTTCTTCATCATCTAGCGAGGAAGAAGATGAAGGCAGTTTGGACAGTCGAGAGATAGGCCCCATACGGCTAGACCCCAACGTGTGTCCTGAAGGTTGCGACAGAGAAACTTATGACTTGACGTACGAAATGAGGAATGACAGGTTAGAATGGTCCTTTAGAATAAGTCCACCACTGTAGTAACTGCCGCTCTGAAGCAAAAAGCCTCACAGCTTTCAGTCTAAGTACATTTCTGCGTGTACCTACATTTACATACAAATAGAGCTTACTAGCTTTCTGAAATATAATATCTGCATTTTTATAGAGGAGTTATATTTTGTTGCAGACATAAGCACGAACAAAACATGATGGAGCAAGACCGTTTGGTTGAGCTTCTAAAGCGTGACATTGAGGCTCATAACAAGATTAAACGCAAACTCTCTGTGCAACTGGAACAAAGAAAAACTGAACTACGGGAATTTATGGTAAGATAATTTAGTTTTATGGACCTTTGCAAGCCATCCATCAATGATTATTATTTACATGATAAACCTTGGGACCATGGGGCCCAAGTGCCCACAGACTCTTTCGTGAAATCAGCAAGCGATTAGTGGAGTCCACTCGTGACCAAAGGGCTGGTCTATACTTAGGTCAAAGAATATGCATTGCCATTCAGCGTGGCAATGCAGCCAGCCTTTTGGTCATGATCCCCACTGACAGCGATGCGAATGAGTTTTATGACACATAGTTTTTGTTTTTGTAAATATTTGGACCACGTGGGTTATGTATATGTATAATTAGGATATATTATTACGTACATAATGTTTTACATGATTTTTCTAATATTTAAACTTTTCTAAAGTTTCTAATACAAAAACTTCGTAATATCGTTTTAGTTAGAGAAACAGACCTGCCTAAACGATGTGGAAACGGTAGTGGTCCTACGATACGACCAAATAAGAGCGGCGGCTATCAGAGGATGCACAGGTGCTCAGGGTCTATCGCAGACTGTGGTGTTCCCTGAAGCCCACCTCACCCGCCTGAGGCGAAGAGTGCTGGAGTTGCAAGAGGAGATCAGGCAGCAGAAGTTGAGGCAGAGGTAAAGAAACAATTAGTGACGTCTCCTCGGTAGAATGAAATTAGACAGACTTGGTAAGGACATGGAAAAAGTGTACCTAATGTTTGCAAATACATATTCTAGCATATAGGCATGTGCCTATAGTTACTAGATCTGGACTGCATTTGTTCTCGATTGTATAATTACATAGGGTTTTCCATGTAGAAATTTACTGCAGTACACACGGCGTCATGGTGCTCGTTTGACGGCCGTACTAAATATTCTATCTATTTTTTTGCTTACTAGAAACAGGAATTTAACTTGTATGGGGCTAATGTCATAATTCTATCTCTGCTAAGCAAATCTACAGAATATTGAGAAAGGTCATAAAACTGAAGTTCTGAAAATGGTATTCAGGATAAACCGCACACACTTGTTCCGCATGAACGTGGATTTACGAGCAATGGAAGCAGAGGCGACGGAGTTACGCGTGCAAATGAGAGATGTGCTGACGCGCAAGTTAGGCAAGCCGAGGAAGGTGGACCGCACGTTAGATGACCAGCTACGGCAGATGGCGAGACGACACAAGTATGCCATGTCTTATGGCGCTTTGCCTCAAGTGCGCACGCAAATCAGGTCTTGGGCCGTAAGTTTTACTTCACACTGTCTTTAACCGTAGGTATAATCGTCGGCAGGGATATTGAGCCCTGACCTTCACCTGCGCAGAAGCGATTTATTGGTTTATTGCCTTATGTGTACAGTGTCCAAAGCGATCCCCACTCTTCCACCGAGAGCTCAATATCCGTGCCGATAATTATATAATACTTTGTAACACTGTCATAATTTTGTCTACATCTGCAGTTTCAATTTAGTCCTCTTCTTTCAACAGAGTTCATGAATTTTACCAAATCATTATTTAGGTACTTGTCACATTAAAAAGTGCTAGCTATGACAAGTATAGGTATAGATCTTGGTAACTGACTATTTCAGAAACGCAACAGTAACCTCGAAAAGAAATATCTGGCTGCCTTGAATCAGTATTCTGATCGACTACGTTTGGCTGCGGCGTTACAAGCTGAAGTATTCCCACGCAAGGTAAACCTAGTCAAAAATATGGTTTCAGTAGAATTAAACAGATAGCAGGAAAAACATTTGACAGGATTTTTCGCAAGGATAGATTCCCAATAGAAGCCTTTTTGTAATAATGTCGAGACAATATATAATAATAATAATGTCGAGCCACCTTTTCACACACGGTCGGTTAGCCCCATGGTAAGTTATTAATTAACTTGTGTTATGGGTGCTAACACAACTGATAAATTACATGTAGCTACATATATACATATTTATAAATACATATTGTAACACCCAGACCACGGCCAACAAGCATGCTCATCACACAAATGTCGACCGAACCGGGAATCGAACCCGGGACCTCAGGTTCGGCAGTCCGGCATGGTGACCATTGCGCCATCGAGGTCGTCAAAAACAAATGTTTTTTGCATGAAGGTTCCTTCAAGATGGAAAGATATAACCGTTACATGGATTTGCCATTTAGTTTTGTAGTGACCTACCTTTTGACATAAACATGAATACTCATTGGTACCGGCCGGCTGGCTTGACAGCTACGTTCTAGAAGGCAAGGCTTGTCAAACCAGTCGGTTTTCATTCGTAGTGGGAGATGAGTATTATTTGTTTGTTTTAGTTAAAGTTTACAGAACTGTACAGTTAAGGTAAATTATGTACTAAATAAAAGGTATGTAATAAATACAAAAGTTTATTTCTCCTACATTGGTAATGGCCCCGTCATGATATTACAGTTTTTAATTCTTATCGCAGGTCGCTAAAGAACCTGAAAAGATGGTCGGAGGTTACGAACTGAGTCAGTTCCAGCGTGATGTGATGCGTCTCCTAATTGTGCGACATCGGCAGAGACAGCAAATAAAGGTGATCACTACAATGTTCTTCCAGACGACAGTTTGAGTTACTTCTATCAAAGGGACCAGATATTATGTCATCAGTATAAAATTAGCTTTCACATTTCACAAGTAGCAATATCTATAAATATGTGTAGCAAAACAATACCTTGTATAGTGTATGTATTCAAAATACGGTTTACATATCTTAAAGGTCAACAGAATATTTCAACGACCTGGTACCTTTTGCTGTGCTATACAGGGACCACGACTGTACTTAGGTCTAAGCCATTTTGTAACACTTGTTCCATTCATTGTGGAATGCAAATAAAAGAATGAATACTAAACAAATCCCCATTGAGTACTCGTGGTGATTAACGCTCAATCCTTCTCTATATGAGAGGAGGCCTGTGCCTAGCAGTGGGGCGATAAAAAGCTAATGATGGTGATTCATTTTTACTTAAAGTACTTAATATTAATAGCAACTAGAAGAGGAGATCCTCAGTCTCCGCCGCAAGCCGTCAGCCCCTTTACCCCCGTTTGAGCCGCACGAGGAAATTGAACCGGAGAAATCTGACATTTATCTCTTCATGGTACCCCGGTCCAAACAGCCCCATCGTAGAAAATATTTCCCCATGTGAGTATTTGTTTGTTTCAATTGTAAAACGCCAATAGCACACGCTGAGTAGCAGTAGACTAAGTTAGAGTAGACCGACCGATCATAATATTGAACATCGTTTGGCACGGTCGGTTCGTGGAATGGTGAGTTTGTCCATATTGGTGGATCCCGTTTGTCATTTGAACATGTTTGGCAGTCGTTACGGGAAGTCCGGGAAAATGAGGAGGACAGATAGGCAGTCGCTCCATGACGCACTCTGGTACTCAGCTGCATCCGGTTACACTGGGAGCCAATTTAACTCTTTTGAAGCAGTTCTTAAATAGTAATCTGTTTTCATTGCTAACAGAACACCTCTAGGATCAAGGACGCAAATCAAGAGCAGCGTCAATATAATGATGATGCTATTCGACTGCCTGGATGCCATGCGTGTGTCGAGAGATGAAGCTGAGGTCCTACTCAGGGAAATCATGGGTTTGCTGCCTGAAGTTATGACTGGGTCTGTGCCTTTGCATACATTTACTTGAAAGTAATCCTGAACTTAATGCAGACTATGGGTCCAACAGTGTACAAGGGAGTAGGGGACTTTAAGGTTCGTTCGAAAGAGGTACCGAGGCGCCGGAACTCGAAAGATAGGTGGGTTTAAACAGTAAGAGTCTGACACTCCCTTACCCACAGAGTAAGGGATCATTTGATGATTTCTCACCGAAAAAGTGCTAGTCGAAAATGTGAAAGATAAAGATAAAGATGGTGAAAGATAGACGGACAGAGAAGTCTTATTAATAGCGTTCCGTTTTAAAAAGTAAACGAAAAGTATCTCATTTCAGGCAGATGTCTCGCTATGATTTGGTTGACTCTTTGGTGAAAAAGTGGCTGCTAAGGAGCGGAGGCGATCCAACACAGTACAAGAAGCAAACCAAAGCATTCGACACTTTGGCTACGTTAGTTGACAGACTCGTCAAACAACAAGTATGTTTTAACCTGTTAAAAGCACATTTTAGTCTCTTACTTGCTACCTCCCTAGGCTTTTCCCAATTATGGAGTCGGCTTCCAGTGTAACTGGATGCAACTGAGTACCAGTGTTTTACAAAGAGCGTCTACCTATCTGACCTCCTCAACCCAGTTACCCGGGCAACTCAATACTTCTTGGTAAGACAGAAGTGTCAGACTTACTAGCGTTCTTTGTCTTATTCTGTTCGGTGTGATCACCGTAGGCTGGTGGGATTATTGACCCTAAAAAGTAAATCTTCATTTGAAACCTTCTAGTTAGAACTCATAGAAACCCCAGGATCGCCAGCAGATGGTATATTGGATGGCTTGGAAGATGCACTGAGGGACTTGTCGGAAGAGCATGATAGACTTGAAGACCGACTGGGACCGGCCATTGCGGCGCTATTGCATTCCGCGCATTTCAAAGACGTTGGTAAATGTGTACTTAATATTTATAATTGGCTTTACTTTGTGTGTTAATAAAAGAGCCCTTACGCCCTTCGTTTAGCTATCTCCTGTCTAAGTAAAATTATCCGCTTCCAACATAAAATTCTCTCTTTTTCAAATTGGACCTCTTTTCCAGATGATCCCGAGAATATGGCTTCTCTCGTAAAATCGCTGGTAGACGAAGATCACCCAGTCACTTCTGACAGCCTTGAACGAGTCTGTTCTTTTGACGTCATCGAAGATATTAAAGGTTAATCCTTTTCAAATAACGAATTGGTATTAATTGACAGATTTTTTTTTAAACTGTAATTAGGGTTGGACAGCTTCCTCGCGGACTGGCCACAAATAGCGACTGACAGAGAAAGATGGAAGGCTATGGGCTCTTGCCCAGCAGTGGCAGATAGCTAGGGCTAAAAAATTATAATAAAAAAGTTGCAGGTGCTTTAACCACATAGCCAGCACAATGACGTAGGAACACACCGTGAGGAACCCTTTAGATAGTTTGAAATCACCAATCCACCTTGAGCAAGCGTAGTGATTAACGCTCTGTATGACAAAAGGCCCATACCCTGTAGTAGAAGGGCTAATGACGTGTTACCAAAAACAAAAAAATATAGGCATTTTTTATGCACTGAATTTTAATCTTAATTTGACGATTATTTACTATTTACCTCGCCAGAATGCGGTATTGACTTGCCAATGGACGACATAAAACGTTTGGTATCCAGTGCTATTGAGGCCTTAAGAGCTCAAGTCGTGGAGCCAACGGAGATGGAAGAAGTCAGTGAGGAGGTTCGCAGAGCTATGCAGGCCCAGGCTCTCAATGAGGTAAGTTTTTAATTTTAAACAGATCAATAAAAATAAATGAAAGTAATATTATTCTCATGTTCCCTCGCTCCTACACTAGTGCCATTGATAGTTTACGAGCAGGCGAACATGATAATAATAATCCTTTGTTTAAAGTGATTCTAACTACTAATTCACGTAAAATCACTTCAGCTGGCGAGTGTCAGCGTCATCGCCAAGCCCTCCAGTCACAGAAATGACTTCAAGCAATCCAGGGGGGGCTCAGGGACAGTGACAGGTGACTACAAATCGATACTAGGAGGGGGCTCCTCAACTGACCACAAACCCCAAAGGGCTTCAGGTCCAAATTTCAGGACCACGATCTCCGTCGACTACGAGGAGCTAAGACCTAAGCGTAAACAGAGCACCATGACTCCTACTGAAAGACAGTCGTTAGCCACACGTATTTCAGCAAGCATTCTGGGGCCGATGAAGCAATTCCAGGCTAATGTGGCCCGATCTAAACAGTCTGGAGTCCATATTGATCTGCCCCCTGACCCGCCTGAGGAGACAGATGAGGAGAAAGCGCAAGCCATCATGGATGCTATCAAAAGTGACGAATTGTAATGTTGAGATTCCGCCAAATATGTACGCGGTATGTGCGAGTCCACTGCTAGCTAATGTTCGAGCAAAAAGATTGCAGTTTCGCGGACATTTTAGAAATGTTCGCACGCAATGTGTTACTGTTTGCTAGAGCGAGTAGACTAAAAGATACATTTGTGTGCGTCACACCAGTGGAACCTCGTTTTAAAATGATTTTGACAGACAAGATTTTTTTGATTGAGTACCTAGAGGTAAAGTATATTGTACCTGATTTCTGATTTATTTTAATCTTTAATTGTTATTTTTAATGATTTTACTTCGTTTTAATTACTTTTATTTTTAATTAATATAATATCTTGGAATTATGTAAACGACCTGTATGTCTATGTTTTTTAGGGTAATTATTTTAATTTCTTTTATTAGCTCTTTACTTAGTTTTGTTATAATGTACCTATTGTTGAAGTCTAAGATGTTTTTATGTATAAAAAGTTAATAAACACTTCAGTTGCAAATGGAGTCTTATAATTTATTCTATGCAGATCCTCATTTCAGTATTTCCTTATGGCTGCCATTAATTATAGTATAATACATACATGCTACTTTATCTACAACCCTATACCCTTGGTAAGACTGGTGTCAGACTTACTGGCTTCTGACTACCCGTAACGACTGCCAAGGAAGCTAAATGCCCTCCGAAACACAGGAGGCTTATCCCTGTATAACGTTATAATTGACTAGCTTTACAGGTTTGCTTTAAGTTTTTTTGTTCTCGCCACAATTCTCCCACATCAGACCATCATATAGGTAATATGTCAGTGAGTCAGTAGGCGCCAATCAATGTAAACGGCACTTAGCTACCCGTTATATACCCATCAACACTTCTTACATATTTAAAACGGTTAAGATAACCATTTGGTTAAATGGTGTTACCGTTTAGTGGGGCTGGTCATTTTGTTTGCGCCAGTAAAAAGTATTATCTTTTTTACATTTTAATTTAATTTATTGGGTCCCTTTTGTGGTATGAAGTGAGGCGCGGGGGCGGACTAAAGCGGTGCATCGCGTCATAGCCGTCACTCGGAATTGGTTCTTTGCTAATAAATCACTTCTGCGCAGATGTAGGTCAGAGCTCAAGATTCGTGCCGATAACTATACATAATTGTAAAAAGTCCTCTGTAGCGTCTGTCTATTTCTGACAAACTACTGCACGTATGTTCATGCGGTTTTCATATATGTTGTCGTTGCATTTACGTAGAAGGCTAATTGCACATATAGCTCTACCATGCTACTATTGTCTAGATCTGTCTTCTTCATATTTCCTTTCGCAGGCCTGCTGGTAGAAATTTCTTTAGAAATAATCAGTACCATTATTCTCCATTGTATCATGCCATTTCCAATTGTAATTTAACTGTGTTTACATGTAATAAATAAATAAAAACCGGCTAAGTGCGAGTCGGACTCGTGCACGAAGGGTTCCGTAAATTACAGTTAAATCAACCTATCTCAAAAACTATAAGAGATACTTTGATCAAACCAAAAATCGTTGAAAGAGTTAATTAGCATGCATCACCTCTATTTTTTTTAGAATTTTATACCCCGTAGTTATAAAAATAGAGGGGGGGGGACATACTTTTTACGACTTTGAGAGCTGATATCTCAAAAACCGTTCACTTTAAGAAAAATGTTTTTTAGAAAACTTTATATCATTTTAAAAGACCTTTCCATTGATACCCCACACGGGTATGTACATCGAAAAAAAAAATTTCATCCCTCAGTTACATGTATGGGGGGCCCCACCCCCAATTCTTTTTTTTACTATTTAGTGTCATATTTTTGTAGCGGTTCATACAACACATATTCCCATCAAATTTCATCACTGTAGTACTTATAGTTTCCGAGTAAATCGGCTGTGACAGACGGACAGACGGACAGACGGACAGACGGACAGACGGACAGACGGACATGACGAAACTATAAGGGTTCCGTTTTTGCCATTTTGGCTACGGAACCCTAAAAAGCGCTATCTTGTTGATATTCATTAAGTTTTGAACTGTTTTTATGATGAATGAACATATTTAAAAACACCATAAAGCCTTGATACTCATTAATTCCATCCGATATCCTTAGAACAAAGACTACATTCATTAAATGCAAATGTAAGCGGAGGTAAGGAGAAACAATATTATTATTATCTGTACCTACTTAATTATGTCTGTTACATAACTTATACATAGCTGTTTATTTATAAGCGATTCTTCTTGCAATCCATAAGAGAAAGAATGGAGAGTTGATCACATCTCTGGTCCAAGGGGGATTAGCGTTTCAGACTCGTTAAGTCCAGGTAACCAGATAGACGCAACAGAACACAGACCCAGTTGTCCAAAATGTACCTTAGAAAGGAAAAGTTACAAGACCTGGAATCGAATCTGCATCCACACTTGAGAGGCTGGTATTTTAACCTCCAGCCCACTTCAAGTTGACACTTGATAGAATGATTATTTGTAATGCATCAGTGTACGGGATCTTGAAAACACTTTTTATTGGAAATCATCAAAATGACTTCCGCTGTGGGTGCAGCGTGAGGGAGTGTCAGACTCTTTCTGATTAAAACCCATCATGTTCCTTCTGAAGCCTTTACTTTATAAACCAGGGCAACGGTAGCTCTTTCGAACAATACCGCAGCCCTGGTAAGCTTTGGTTGGACCGGCACTTCCAAGACCTGGAATCGAATCCCACAATCCTACTCGAGAGGCTGTTGCTAACTTTAAATGCATTCTACAGTAATTACCGATGCATTCTACTCAGCCTTCCTGTCTTTATAAGAGATACAATATACAATAGGATAACTAGCTATTGTGGTGTGACGTTATCCACGTCACGACGCCTTGTACGCGCACATAATGTGTGATTGTTTGTGGTATGTGGTCTAGCTGCCATCGACAATAAAATTCTATAACTACTATAGAATAACATAATATAATAATAATAAAGGTCACGACGAATTGAGAACCTCCTCATGTTTTTTGGTTAAAAAGGAAATATTTATTTGGACCCTTAGAGGCTCCGAAACTACGTAACCGACAATTCACTGTACCTGACCTAACATAGGCTATATTTTATCCGGGTACAGAAAGTAGACAATCCTTCTCCGTGTGAGAGGAGGCCTGTGCCCAGCAGTGTGATGATATAAAAGCTGTAACACAACGGAAAGTAGTTCCATCAAGAAACAGGTGATACCACGGGAATCAGTCTTGTTTGAAATATGAGCAGGATAGTCCATTTCATAGGTAGGTTGTCATACAAGATTCCATGTATGGGTGTGGTCAGTAATCATTACCTAGAATTTTGGTCCGATATTAAATAAATTATTGGCGTCATAATTTGAATCTTATCATCAGCCAATAAGTATGCAGTTTTTATCAATAACTAGTTTCTGCCAGCGGTTTCATTCGCGTCCCGTAGAAATTATTTCGCGCGCCTGGATATGAAGTATAGACGCCGCCGATTATGGTGCTATCTACCTCAGATTTTTTTTTCAAGTCGTACATATCAGTCATCATCATCATCTTCCTGCCCTTATCCCAATTTTATTTGGGGTCGGCGCAGCATGTTTTCTCCTTCCATACTCTTCTATCTGCCGTCATCTCACAAGTAACATTCTTTCGTACCATATCTATTTTCATACAATCCATCCATCGTTTCTTTTGTCAGTACCTATAGGTCTGTTAAATAGATATGCGTTATATGAAGAGATTTTTTGCTTGGGTGATGAAGAGTGCAGTAAAATTATAAATGTACTATGCTCGTATATCCTTTTACCCTTTTCCTCTTATATAAAGGGTAAAAATATAACAAGGTCACGGAAATAATTTCCAAGTTCATCTTGGACACTAACAAGAAAAACATCTTGGGAAAACCTGGACTTGGAAGTTCTGCAACTGGCAATCTGCCTTAAGCAACCGTTTCTTCTCTGTTTAAGAAGAAGCCTGCGGTAATAGGACAGTAAAAAACTAATACTCTGTTAATTTGCCAAGCAGTAGAGAATTCGATACTTACCTACATATATACATATGTTGTAAGTAATTGAATTAATACGGCTTCTTTATACTAGTTAGTTGCGTAAAGGCGTTTGAGCCGAAACCTATGCAAGGTCGTTACAAGCTTAGGAAATGTCGTCTGTCTTATGTAAGTTCACGTTATATTGAGGCCTCTGGGGTCGTTTTTTAAGTAATTGCTGACCCAGCCTCGTTTTATACCATTTGTTTTTCTAAGGACTATTTTTGCCTTTTCTCAAACCCAACTTTTCACCAATAACTTGGGATTTCGGGAGTTGGGGAACACTTTTAGAGGATGTTACTTTAAAACCGCTGGCAGAAGCTAGTATTTCTTAAAAGATAAACACCACACAACCAATTTGCTTATAGTTCTGGGGCTGATACAATCAGTAAATATTTCTTAAAGTGATCGAATCTACGATATAGTTACGACGTATACACAACGGCAATGATTTGTAATTTTAACGCGATGACGTCAAATTCGATAAAAAACATCGATTCGAGAGATTTCCAATTAACATTGAAGTAAGTATCTTTTACATAAATCTATCCAATGTCCTTTGCAAAGAGGGTGTATGTGGAAGAATAGAGAGGCAGTGGTAGACCGAGGAAAAGATGGAGTGATTGCCTGAAAGAGGACATGAATAAGCAGGGAGTGGATGTTAGTATGACGAGGACAGAGAGGAATGGAAGAGGAAAACATATTGGGAGAATAACTTGGGAACAGGGCAGAAGAAGAAAGGGCCGTGGCCCTGGTACATAAAAGGCCTACGACGGAACACGACGGTTTTTAGTCAGTAAGTCTGACACTCCCTCACCGCTGCTAACCCACAGCGGGAGGGGTCACTTGATGATTTTTGACGTCGTTAAAAAAAGGGCAGAAGAGGAACACCTTTAAAAATATTTTAAAAATCTATTCAGCTTACACCTACATATGTCATGAATGCGGAAATACGAGTATACATATATATTCGTCACATATTTAATTTTCAGCATACGCACAAAAAATAGTAATTTGCCTATCGCATCTAAGCAATTTTCAATATGTCAAACGTGATATATATCTAATGACCTTAAATAATAATGAATTGTGCATAACAATCAGTAGTATAAATAAATATAATTTTGATGCGTGTTTCTAAGTGAAACACTAATACTTACATACTTCCTGAGATTTTAGAAGAATTTAAGAAATAGACATAGTTTGCAACGCAAAATCTTTTCAATGCTTACAGTCCGAATAATCTCAGGAAATACTTCCGATGTGAAAAATTCTTTCAGTGTTAGATAGCCTATTTATCGAGTATCGAGGAAAGGTATAGGCTACTTTTTATCCGGGTTCGTGCAGAGGTTCCGACGGGATGCGGGTGAAACCGCTGGCAGAAACTATTATCCAATCTCTACCTATTTATGTAGATCGCATTGGCAGACTATCGTCATATGCTTATTGCTTGAAAATCACCATGACATGATTATAGTTTAGATTTTTTCAGTGGTGCACGTATCATTTGGTCTGCCGAATGGTTCCTGATTTTCAAGAAGATTTTGGAGATTTTAGATCGCTTTTGCATGATCAATCCATACCAATATTAAAGAAATTTTGTACAAAGATTGTCAAGAGCCTATTAAGAAATATAGTAAATTTAAAACGGGTACGGGAAGTATTTCACTTGGGATGCGAGTGGAACAGCATGGAACAGCTACTAGCTAGCTAGCTAGCTAGCTAGTTCCATTATCCAAAATTTTGTAACACTCAAAAAATCATGTAGCCTTGCTATCTTAATTACAACTACATGAAAAACAATACAATATCATATTTCATGCTACTACTAGGTACGAGATAAAAATGTAATCAAGCAATTTATTCGTTATCTGTCAAAGCCACATACTGCAATAATAATGCAGTGAGGAAGAAGTATCAACAAAAAACAATGGTATGCAGAATAACACTGATAAAATTTATGATTCATATAAATAGTATGAAATCAGTTGAAAACAGCACTTTTTATAGAGCTACCATCATCATTTCCCGAGCCTTTTTCCAACTATGTTGGGGTCGGCTTCCAGTCTAATCGGATGTTGACATTGTCGCCCATTGGTCAGATCGGCTATTCGTCAACTCAAAAAGAGTTCCTTCTTCCTCTTCTTTCGTGTCGATGACATGTCCTATAGTGAGACTACACTTTGTCAGCCCAATATGCCGCCACAGCGAGAGCACGGCCGGATGCGCTCATAAGGTCCTCCCGCAAGCAAGTATCAGGGCACAGTGGACATGCGATGAGGTGGGACATGGTGCGGGGCTGCTGTGCAGACCTGCTGTGTTGGGCCCCGTCCGTGAAACCCCACCTGGACCGATTGTCTTTGCTCCGGCCAACCTGTGTTCCTTTATATTGTGCATGGTTTTGGCCACAGGCTGTGCTCGGAATTCAGTTGCAAGACGCCATTGGGTTTGCTTTAAACTATTGAACAGCTCTACACAATATAGTGCTCGTCAAATAACTTTGCCACTCTGATTCAGCCATTTGACGTATGAAGTATACGCAGTAGTGTTGTGTTCGAACATTATTTACCGCTGTGAGTTACTGAAGCCAACTTCAGTTTGGCAAAGATAAGTAATAAGAACTTAGTTACCCACAGCGGGAGTCATTTGATAATACAGCGATTGTATATTCATAAAGATAAAAATAGTTTATATGTAAAACACAAGTAAGTATACAGAAGGTGTGTTAATATTGAAGATTATTATAATTTCTAATCGTTATATTATGTAAGATATTGGAATTCAATGATATGATAACGAATGCGAATTTTAAATTGTCTCATACAATAAACATGAAATTCTTATTTGTGAATCTTGAGAATGTCCATACTTTGGCCTTTGGCTCAAATCATCATCTGCCTAGCCTTTAACAAGATGGTCTCCCATCCACGGACCGACCGCGCCAAGCGTTGCTTAACCTTATGAACAATTGATCCGCGTGGCTTTGAATTAGCCATGAGCTAGGAATTATAACAAAACATGAGTAATCATAGTAGAATGAAAATAAAAATCTATGTATTTACACTATTATCTAACTAGTGCATCAACAGCTATTCAATTGATTAGTCATAAAAGAAATTGCTGATGTAATAGAATGATGACAAATTAATATACATGAAACTTTCTTTCCTATAATGACTGGTTTTGACTTTACATACCTAATTTAAACACAATCAATTCAGTTACATAAGATACGTAATCAAAAATGTAAAGATAGATATAAAGATTATCTTAGATTTTGATTTACTGATAACTAACTCACTTTTAATTAAAATGACTACATTCTCAGCTGTTAATTTAAAATGAATAAATATTAAGGAGTCTAGCGAGCTAAATAAAAACAATCACACATGAGGGGCCCGATTCTGCTAAGTAAATAATGTACAATTTGAATTGCAATAGCAGTTTTAAACTTAGCGGGCATACTAATATAAGACCAATAGTTTTCCAACAATATTCAATTGGTTTGCGATTGGTCTGCCAGTTTGATGATTTTGGTCTATATGGTAGTTTGCTCAACAATCATATTGCAATCGTAAATCATTTGCAGACAAATTCATTATTAAATGACAGAAAAGGATAAAATAGTTTAATTCAAAGAAACAAATGTGCTTCAATCGTAGTTGAGTTGTGATTGGATCTCAGGCCAATGTGAATCGTACCTATATAGCTTAAGTAAAATTAGCAGAATCGTGCCCAAGTGCAGTTTCAGAGACGGGATAGGAATGAGTTTCATCAATCTATACTAATATGTATAAGAGAAAACATTGTTCGTTTTTTACCCTAAAGGCTCCAAAACTACGGAATGGATTTGATACAAATTGGTTACCTCATCTTGGCAAAGTTCTTGAAAGAAGGCAATAGTTAGGAGACAATGGTTAGGCAACTGTAAAATGTACTCTGGAAGATCAAGATAAAGTCTGTTGTAGATCTTGGAAGCATCAAACTGAATCAAGATTAAATGAGAATGGAATCTATACTAACATTATAAAGCTGAAGAGTTTGTTTGTTTGCTTGAACTCACTAATTTCAGGAACTACTGGTATGAATTGAAAAATTCTTTCTGTGTTAGATAGCCCATTTATCGAGGAAGGCTATAGGCTTTTTATCCAGGTTTGTGCAGAGGTTCCCACGGGATGCCGGTGAAACTGCTGGCATACTAGAAAAGTATTATAAAAATCTACATATACTACTAATACCATAAAGCTAAAGAGATTGTTTGTTTCAAACTAATCAAAGGAACTACTGGACAGATTTGAGTACCTAAAATTTCAGTATAAGATAGCGTCTTTATTGAGACAGGCTACTTTTTATTCAGGTATGTGGAGTAGTTCCCACGGAATCAGTGTAATGCTAATGGAAGATAGAACTAAGAAAAAATTGAAGAATTCAGGAAACTTATTTTCTCCTCAGTAAGGTACCAAACAAAGGTATAAAATATTACACTTCTAGGAAATTGCAGTACCTAATTTGAACAGGAAAACATTATTTGTAAATTCATTTAAATATAAGGATAATACTAAAATGTCAAAGTTAATTTCAAAGGGATATATTTTACCAGTTTTTCAATGAAAATGTGACAGAAAAGTTTTATAATATGATCCTAAAAGGATTAACAAAACTTTTTGAACGGTCACCCATCTCGAATCTGACCTTGCCCCCGCAGCTTAACCTTTTGACACTATCTTACGTGTTTGACTTTTACCTGAGAAGGTACCGTAAATTGTATATTTTTCCAAGAAAACAGGTATTTCACAAAATTGTGACACAAAATAGTAAATCTGAGAATAGTGAGATACGAGAAGCAACTAATTATAAACCAGTTTTACAATTCTTGGAACAAAAAACGTCCTGTTCGCGACTACTGTGCTAATGTCACGATTGAGAACAAAATTATCAAAAGAAATGTACCAAAACAATAGAGCTATTATACAACACAGAAATTGGTGAACTACACTTTCACCGGCTCTCAAAAGATGATTGTTATCTACGAATTTGTTAATATGATACATCAAAAAAGACATACAAACTTTGAAATAAATCTTCACTTTTATAACTTAACTTGACACTTACCTGAGGTAATTACGCGCGAACGGACGTCAGCAACGCCATGAAATCACTTAAACAACCTGAATTATGATAAGGCTTTGATAAAAGTAAATATTGTAACAATCTTTGTTCCGAGTCCCCGCGACTTCGTACACACAATATGGTCACCGCGACACAGTTGCTCATGTAATATTTACAGCTGATGTGTAAAAAATGAACAAACAAACACGCACGCGACAATGTTTAAGCAATATCCACTACGAAATCGAACGTTCGTTATAATATTGTTATTCGATCGGTTGGCAATCGTCACGAAATTCTTTTGAATTGATTGATTTGGTTATTCCATTCATGTTGGAATAGTTCATTCGAGAGTTTAATTGAATGAACTGAATGAATAATTACAACGCGTTCGGTTTTCTGTTCAAATTGTTACAATCGCCAAACGAATCATTTTACCTATGACATTGTATTATGTTTTAATTTTTGCTGTATTTATTAATTTAATAAATAAACCGTAACAAAAAAAATACGTTATACATACAACTGACAACTCACGATATTGAAACTTCAAAAATATTCGGTCTTTAGATCTGTTGCCTAAAAACTAGTGTGAGGTACGGCCTTTATCACGGACAGCGTTCCAGATCCTTCAAATTTCTCTCTCTTTCTCGCTCCAGCTGTTCATGCAAATGTACGTGAAGAAAAGAGATACGGCTAATGTTTAGGCTTTAAAACGTTAAAGAAGGAAATGCAATGTTAAGAGAGGGACAGACATAGAAGATTGCACTGGAAGATTGGTAAAGAGTGAGTGAGAGAGAAATAAAAATGAATGAATTATTATTAAAATGAAGTAAATAACAGAACAGTCTACGTTTTCGTAAATATTTCTCTATTTTTACTCTTTCTCAAATATTTATTGTTATTCAAGTACAAATGAATTAAGATTCTATTCTAAGTGAAATTATTTAGTCGAAGGTATACTTATTCAAAAGTAGAACAAATAATTGTTAAGAATAACCTAAAAAATGGAGGAAACTAGTAAGGAAACTAAAAGCGACGAAAAAATCGAATTTAAAAAGCCCGTGCTATTTGGACGCATCGGGAAATTGCCGAAAAAGGTTAAGAATGACGCCGAGAAGGCCGCAGATCAAAAACAATCCGAAAAACCAGTGGAAAGAAGCTCAGAATCTAGTTCCAAGAGCAATTTGCCACCGGCGGTTCTTTTGAAAGAATTATCGACGCCCATTCCATATAAAGAACCAAAATGGTCTGGGATTTGTCCAGACGGTTAGTATTCATCAGTTTAATACACCTATTTCTTCTAGAAGTAGTTTTCGCAATGTCTATATAGTATTGATATTAGATCACTTCCATGGCCTCAACTAACGTACGTACGTAACTGCCCGTCTGAATTCCTAAATCTATCTACCTGTGTAACACAACACCCCTTGGCAAGTTTGGTTGTCAGACTTTCTGGCCTCTAACTTCCCGCAACAACTGCCAAGGATGGGGTTGGCAAATCCTTGTGGATAAAAATCCCCTTTTAAAGAAAAAAAAAACTGCCAAAGATGTTCAATGGACTACCAATTTAACATGCATTTATAAAGTCGTTATTACTTAGATAGTCACCCATCCATGGATCAACTGCACCGAGCATTGCTTAACCATTTACCGAAACTTGTTTTTTAACCGACTTCCCAAAAAGAAGGTTCTTAATTTGTATGTTTTTTTCCAGGTTCAGAATACGCCCTGGAAGTCTTAAAGTCTGGTATGATAGTGGACAATGTAGATTTGACACACAAACCTTACTATGTGTTCGGCAGACTTGCCAACTGTGATGTTGTGATGGCACATCCCACTATATCCAGGTAATTTGATTCTTAAAGGTGCTTCTGAAGGATTTTTCGACGGATACTTGTCTATAGCTCTTTATATGTATGGGTTTCATATTCAATTTAACATAATGTCTCAACAATATATGTAGTAAGAAGGGCTCATTTAAAATGGCTAAAAACAGCATTTCAAAGAGCAGTTTGGTTGGGTTTTACTTTTAAAAATATTAAACAGGCGTTTGTCACATTTTTAAGGGGAAATGTATAACATTTATTGTAACTATACAAAATTATATGTTTACCTTTACATACTTTGATTACCTAAAACACTATATACTTCCAGGCATCACGCAGTACTCCAATACAAGGCATTCGCAGAAGAGGGCGAGCCTCCATGCGGCTGGTACCTCTATGACCTCGCTAGTACCCACGGCACTTTCCTCAATAAAGACCGGTTGAAAGCCAGCCATTACACACGGGTGAGGGTCGGCCATCAGATCAAGTTTGGCAATAGTACGAGGACTTATATAATGTTGGTGAGTTATTTTGTCTATACATATAAATGTTTGTTTCGGATGGCACGTTAAACTGTAGGTCCCAGCTGTCAATGAACATCCTTGACAGTCATTACGGGTAGTCAGAAGCCAGTAAGTCTGACACCAGTGTAACCAAGGGGTATTGGGTTGCCCAGGTAACTGAGTTGAGGAGATCAGATAGGCAGTCGCTTCTTGTAAAACACTGATACTCAGCTGAATCCGGTTAGACTGGAAGCCAACCCCAATATAGTTGGGAAAAAGGCTCGGAGGATGATGACGTTTGCAAAAACCTGAAAGATTTCTACTATTATTGCAAAATAATATCAAATCTTACATATAATGCAAAACAAAAATGTCACCAGGCATCATCCTCCTGCCCTTATCACAATTTTATTTCTTTTTGGCACACCATGTTGTCTCCGTCCATACTCTTCTATCTGCCTTCATCTTACAAGTAACATTCTTTTTAGCCCTGTCGACTTTCACACAATCCATCCACTATGTTGTCTCATTCCAATATATCCATTTCGCATTTCGCATCATATGACATTACCATGACATCCGGTTTCCACTTAGCTTTTCAGTCACCAGTGCCACTTTCTAACTTGATCCTGTAAAACGTACTTCTTCCTTATTCTATCCATTTGCATATACCACACAATTCCTCTTGACAAGAATCTCACCAGTATTTTTCTTTCATATCAGGGTCCGGATTTTGATTGCGAAGGAGAATCAGAGCTGTCCGTCACAGAAATTAAGAGGAGAGCTCAAGACATGAAGCTGGAGCGAGACAGAATGATACAGGAAGCTGTGGAACAGAGGGAGAGGAATAGAAAGGAAGAGGAGAAGAGAAGGGAAGAACAGGGCATTGATTGGGGGATGGGTAAGATAGAATTTAATTATAGAATAAAGATACACACTCAAAGAATTAGATTTTTTGACATTTCAGTCTGGCAAAGAGGGCTGGTGGCTAAAGCCTAAAATATTAAGCAAAGCGCTGTGCGGTTGGTTGGTGAATGGGGAACCATCTTGTCATGAAGAGTTCTTCCGTACTTCAGATTGCTCGATTGATGAGTCCTGGCTATCATTTTAACATCCTAGGTTACGTTACAGTCTTACTAAGGGGTATTGTGTTGCCCGGGTAACTGGGTTGAGGAGGTCAGAGAGACAGTCGCTCCTTGTAGCACACTGGTACTCAGCTGCATCCGGTTACACTTTAATCCCACCACAACATAGTTGGGAAAACCTGATGATGAACTAAATAGGTATTCTTCACTCTCTCCACAGGTGAGGATGCTGAAGAGGAACCGGATTTAGCAGAAAACCCTTATGCTGTTACTGCAAACGAGGAGTTGTACTTGGAGGACCCTAAGAAGACCTTAAGAGGGTATTTTGAAAGAGAGGGCCATGAACTTAACTATAATTGTGATGAGAGGGGCGTTGGACAGTTTATATGCAGGTGAGATAAAAAATAATTTTTGATAAAATTCTATGAAAGTCTATTTGAAGTTGGTATCGTGTGGACCTGCCAAAAGGCCGAAGTTCACTGACAAAAAAACGTCAGTTTTCTTCAAACACCTATTTACATACTATGAATTTTCACGTTTACATAGTTAGACAGATATATACTTTATTAGGTACACCATTTTTTATCTTAAATCTAGTTAAAGTAGGTGACATAATGGGCGGTCTTATCGCTAAGAACGATCTCTTCCAGACAACCTTACGATGGATTGAGACGAGAAGGAAAAGATTATGCTGTTATTCTCAAACAATATTTTTTATAAGGAAAATGGCCTTAATATATTATGGTTTTCAGGGTAGAGTTACCAATAGACGACGCTCGCGGCAACCCGGTGGTTGCCGAAGTGATTCATCGAGGTAAAAAGAAAGAAGCGGTCATTGCTTGCGCGTTAGAAGCATGCAGGATATTGGACAGAGCCGGGCTACTTAGACAGTCTAAACACGGTAAGTACCTACTCAAAATCAAAAATTATTTATGCAAACTTGGCTGCATAACAGCACTTTTCGAACGTCAAAAAAAAAATACCAAAGACCCCCAAAACGCCCGCCCTTCACCACTTCCTATGTGTTTTTGCTGGGAAGAAGAAGTGGTGGAACAAACTCCCCAGCAACACATGTCATGTCTACTGTGAAATAAAAATTTAAGTCTTCCTCGATGGCGCAATGGTCACCATGCCGGACTGCCGAACCTGAGGTCGCGGGTTCGTTTCCCGGTTCGGTCGACATTTGCATGATGAGCATGCTTGTTGGCCGTGGTCTGGGTGTTATAATATGTATTTATAAATATATATATATATGTAGTTTATCAGTTGTGTTAGCACCCATAACACAAGTTAATTAATTACTTACCATGGGGCTAATCGACCGTGTGTGAAAAGGTGTCCCGAAATCTGTTTTTCACATGTGCAACATTGACCGCAGTAGCGGCGTAAGGGGGGGGGCGGAGGGGGCGGTCCGCCCCGGGTGCCACGTGTAGGGGGGTGCCATCTTGGTCGGCACATATCTGCATGACCAGGATGGCGCGGGCAGAAGGGACAAGTCACTGAGGGTGCCATTCTAATCTGCAAAGCCTATTCTCACTGCACCCTGTTCAAATTTTTACAGTGCATGCGCAAGACGTCAAGGCGGCACTGAGAGGGGTACCAGTCCGGCTGTCACCCCTCTCTTTCTTGTTTATTTTTGTTTTTAGTGATTACTTAAATTAATTCCTCAAAGTTTAAAAAAAATTTCTTCATTTCTGTTTTATTCTGCGCACTTTGAGTCCTCAATCTAACAAACAACATTACAACACATTTAGCAAAAACAACTGACGCTCTACACTGCCGATTTTGGAGGACTTTTGTGTCCCAAAATTCAAAAAATTTCGCGCTCGCTGCGCTCGCAGCTATTTGACTTTCCACTGTTTTTTTTTAAACGTGTGTGAGTATTTTTGTGTTCCAAGACTCAAAAATTTCGCGCTCGCTGCGCTCGCGCCTTTCAATTAACAGTGACCTTTTTCTACTTTCTTAAGGTATCATTGCGTCCCAAAAATCAAAAATTTCGCGCTCACGGCTTCTTCTCGTCTCAGTGGTTTTTTTTCACACGTGTTTGGGTAATTTTGTGTTATAAAACTCAAAAATTTCGCGCTCGCTGCGCTTGCATCTTTTTAACTTCACGCTCGCTTTTATGCGTAAACATGTATGGGTTCCTTTATGTCCCAAAACTCAAAAATTACGGGCTCGCGTCGCCTTATAAGTTTGCAGTGATTTGTCTCCAGTTTTTGTGCGTTAAACCTAGCAAAAAGCACCATGGTAATAACTACACGATTTTTAAGTAGGTACTTTAATTTACAATTTAGTAAGTGATTATATTTTGTCATTTTTTTTGGGGGGCGCTCAATAGGTAGTCCGCCCCGGGTGCCACCCGACGCTACGCCGCCACTGATTGAGCGACAGCCTATCTGATCTCCACAACTCACTGGTACTCAGCTGCATCCAGTTAGTCTGGAAGCCGACCCCAACATAGTTGGGAAACGGCTAGGTAGATGATCCTGTCATCACAATCCTGAATAACGCTAAAAAAAACTAGTAACATTTTGTGACTTATTTACTCGTGTAAAATACGTTATTTTGATATCTAATATACGTTTTTTTTTAATTTTTTCGCAGAATCTCGTCGGCGTAAAGAACGCGATTGGTCGGCCGACGATTTTTACGATTCAGATGACGACACATTCCTCGATCGTACAGGCAGCGTAGAACGTAAGCGTAAATTGCGCATGCAGAAACTCGGCGCCGCTGAGAGGGAGGACGAGAAACCTAGGACTTATGACGATTTGGTGAGTCATATTTACGAGATTTTCTGAGTTTTGCGACTGGTATTTTTTTATTAATGATGGATAGCGTAGAACGTGAGCGTAAATTATTACAATTTTTAAGACTTTTGACGATTTTTTCGACTCGGTGGCTTTCTTGATTTTCTTCCGCCTGGCCTGTTACCAATTTTACTTGGGGTCTGCGCAATATGTCATCCTCTTCCATTTTCCCCTGTCACTCGTCATACTGACACTCACTCCCTTCCTATTCATGTCATCTCTCAGGCTATCCATCCATCTTTTCCCGATGATGATGATGATCTTGACTTGGTAGCTTTCTTGATGAATTTTTGATAATCATTATAGAAAATTTACTCGCATTCGGATAAAAGTAGCCTTCGTCGATAAATGAGCTAATACTGTTTTTTTTATATATTAATAATTTCAATAATTTACTCCTTCCTCTATATCTTAAAAAAATAAAAAACTTACAAACAATATATATTTAATTTTCAGTTGAAAGAGATAACCGAAATCGAAAAGAAGATATCTTCTGAAGAGGCAACACTAGAGAAGCTACGGTCTTCTGCTTCTAACGCGCAGCAGAAGACAGAAGATATAGACGAACTGGACTTGTATATGAATAACTTGGGCAAACAAGGACAAAGCATGGCTCAGAAGGCTGAAATATCTAAAACTAAGGTAATAAAAAAAAAACCTTACTTATATAGTTGTCCTATACTCGGATTGTGAAGGATAGTGAGTGCACCTGTGTCCAAGCAAATGTGCGTGCACTATAATATGTCCTGCGCAGCTGGCTGATCAACAGCCGTCATGGCTGATAATCAGCTGGGACGCCGCAATGTTATCCTAAACTAATAATTATCTGCCTAGCTTTTACCCAATTATATTGGTATCACTTTCCAATTTAACCGTATGCAACTGAGTACCAGTAGCCACATGGAGCGACTGCCTATCTGACCTCTACAACCCAGTTACCCGGGTAATATAATAATCTCTTGGTAAGACTTAATTGTCAGACTTTCTGGTTCAAATGACACCTGGATCTTAACTAGTCTATCTAAACTGTTCTTATACCTATAACTGAAAACCGCATAAAAAAGATATTTCCGAGCTTATCTCGAACAAACAACAGTTGCATACAATTTTGATATCTAACATATAGTACATAAAGTCGGTTTTTGCTTACAGATGAATATACAGAAACTTAAAACGGAACTTTCGAAGACACAACGGCTAGCCGAAATAGCGAGACCCGCTCATTTGCCGCCTCTAGTTAAAAAAGATGACAAAATTATCAAACAAGCAAGCAACTCCGCAGTTTATGGTAAAAGGTAAAGAAAAAGATATTTTTCCACTAATTTATAAAGATAAAGATAATTTATTTTGTGAAAACACGGGTATATGTTTACCATAGCAGAGGTATTTTTGTGGTGGTAAAATAAAATCAGAACCATACAACATGTTTGTGCAATTGGCGTAAATATTTTTACGAATGGCGAATATTTAAAGCGACTATTTATTTTGGTACTTACTTACTTGTATATAAATACTTTTGTCTATATAGAAAACCAGCAGTTTTTTCGTGGTCTCACCCGCGTCCTGTGGTAACTACTGCTCGTACCGGGATAAAATATAGCCTATGTTACTCGGGAAGAGTGTAGCTTTCCAACAGTGAAAGAAGTTTTCAAATTGGTTCAGTAATTTCCAGAGCAGGGTACAGATAAATAAACAAAAAAGTGTTTCCTTTTTTATTAAATTTATACTAGTTTTAACACGCTTATGTTAGCTTTACTTGTAACTATATGTATGTAAGAAAATCTTAGAATCTAAATTTGACCCACTTCCTGGTCTTCGATTAGGATGAACGCACACGCTCTGAGTTCTGATGACAATACATGACTAGTTTTTAAACTATTAATTTATTACTAGTATAGTCTTATCTAGATTCCTTACCAGAGGCCATCAAGCAGATTCAAAATCAAAATCAAAATCAAAAATCAAAAGTAATTTATTCAAAGTAGGCTGAAAATCAGCACTTTTTGAACGTCAAATCTACAAAAGACAGCCCCCAAAACGCCCGCCCTTCACCACTTCCTATGTGTTTTTGCTGGGAAGAAGTATTCGTATTAAGTATTCGTAGCCATTAAGTTATATTTCCTAAAGTGCTATAAATAATGACAAATAAATTAATTCCAGAATAAGACTAAAAGAAGACACAGAGAAGAAAACTAAAATAAGGAAAGAAATAAAACAAGAAGATACGGAATTTGTCGAAGAAGTGGATTCTGATGATGAAGCAGAAGTAAATAATTCAAGAAAACAACAAGTTCCAGAAGTAAACAGCCAAGAAGAAGTACAGAAGGGCCCAGAAGATAGGAAGAGTGAACCAGAAGTTAAGAGCGAACCAGAAGTTAAGAAGGTTTATGGGCCTATGAGACCCCCAGAAAATTATGTGATACCCGAAAGTTATTTTGACCAAGAAAGTGACAGGGATCTGCCAGAAATTATGGAAAAGGAGTAATTTGAATAAATGTACATTTTAAAATGCATTTTTTGGGGTTTTATTGCTGTTTTACCCACTTCTTGGACAAGGATAAAATATAGCCTATTTTACTTGAGCTCTGACCTATATCTACGCAGAAGTGATTTATTAGCAAAGAACCAATCCCGAGTGACGGCTATGACGCGATGCGCTGCGGGCCAATCACCGCTTTAGCCCGCCCCCGCGCCTCACTTCATACCACAAAAGGGACCCAATAAATTACTTCTGCGCAGGTGAACGTCAGAGCTCAAGATTCGTGCCGATAACTATTCTGTAGCTTCCCAACAGTGAAAGAATTTTTCAAATCGGTTCAGTAGTTTCGGAGGCTTTGGAGTATGTTTATGCCGTCTCCGCTATCTTTCCTTCTCGGTGAACTTATCGCATTATATACTTACATAAATCTACCTGGACTTACTAACTACGCTTTATCTACCTATGAGTATTAATGTAGTAAATTATAATAAGTTTATGAATCAGAAATATTTATTTGTAAAACATAGCTTGATTACATAAAGTTCTTATTACTATTTCTCTATGCTTTACCGCGGAGGCGTACAAAAATCAAAATAAATGAAAAAAAACCTTACAGTTACAGCCTTGCTATCGTCCCACTGCTGGGCTGCGGCCTCCTCTCACACGGAGAAGGATTGAGCATTAATCACCACGCTTGCTAAATGCGGGTTGCTGATTTCAGACTATTTAAGTCCAGGTTTCCTCAAGATGTTTTCCTTCACCTTTTTATCAGCCATAGGTGTCTACGATATACTTAGAAAGTACATACAAACTTAGAAAAGTTGCATTGGTACTTGCCTGACCTGGGATCGAACCCGCGCCCTCGTACTTGAGGTTGGTCCTTTACCCACTAGGCCACCACGACTTTTTTTACCTTATATTGAGAAAATCATAAGAAAACACAAAATCAAACTAAAAATGAACCATAAACAAATCAGTCTTAAAAAATATTTAAATTATACCTTATTATGACGGATGCGCCATCACGCCACCGACGCGCATCGACTGACGCAGCGACCATTTTGTTTTTTTTTCAGTAGACGCAGGAGAGTTCGTACTTTTCAAATCTTCCCGTACAGTGTATTTATAACCATTTCATCAAAATCGGAATGAGGTTCTGCGTAAACTGGGTTTTCTACTCTCTTCTCTTTGGTTAGATTTTCATAATTAGTGTCTTTTTGCAAGCTAACGTTAGTGTTATTTTGTTTGTGTATAAGCCCTCCAGTATTACTATTATTTCGAAAAGGGTTCAAATCGTTTTTAATTCTAACTTCAGCTTGTGTTGGCTTATTTTCTTGGAAGCTAACTACTTTATTTTTTCGAGGCACATTACTATATGTACGACTTATTGAACTCTTACTGTTGTTAGGTAAATCTTGATTCACATAAATATTCTCGTTTGTTAGTTTAAACGGCTTGCCGACATTTTGGTAGCTTCCATCATTCAAGTTGGCAATTTCTTGTCTTTTCACACTTGGACCTGCAGTGGGGTTGCCAGCCTTATATGTGGCATTTCTACCATCAATTTTGGTTTTAAAATAATCATCTATTTCAGTATAGTGGTGTTCACTGGGCTCGTTACTTTCTCTTTTATTAAATTTATCGATAATGGTGGCGTAACTATGAGTTTCTTGGGAAGGTCCTGCACCCAATGTGGTGCAATAGGCATACTCGTTTTCCCATTGTTTTGGGAACGCTGGGATGGGACTCTCGTTCTGGCTTTGGTCTTCGTATGCATTCTGTAATTGAATTGTTAATATTAGTTTTGTTTTAACGGTTGAATTCCATGAGGGCAATGTGCATTGTACATTTACACACACTATCATGGTTTTCGTGAAACAAAACATTTATATACAATAAAGAAAATTACCAACATAAATACCCAAAAAAATGCTTGATACCATTTTTGGGCGACCCATAAAAAATTTCATAAGTTTTATAACTAACTACCTTGTTGGTTGTCAGGCAGATCAGAAGCAGTCGCATAGCTGGATGGCTTCTGATCTGACTCCGGTGGTATCGGATTACCGTTCCACCGCGCTATGAGAGTAAAGGAATAGAGAGTGCACCTGTGTCCAAGCAAATGCTTGTGCACTAATACGTCCTTTGCAGCTGGCTGATCTCCTTAAATGAGAACAGCTGCCGTTGTCGTAATCGGCTTTGGATGCTATTAATCATGGAAGATATGAACTTACTTCATTGAACATCTTTTGCAGCCATTATGGGTAGTCAGAAGCCAGTAAGTCTGACACCAGTCTAACCAAGGGGTATTAGGTAACTGCCCGGGTAACTAGGTTGAAAAGGTCAGATAGGGATTGCCCTATCTGACCTTTTAAAACACTGGTATTTAGCCATATCCGGTTAGACTGGAAGCCGACCCCAACATAGTTGGGAAAAGGCTCGGAAGATGATGATAATATAAACTTACTTCAATAAGTCGGGCATGCTTCTTCCTCTTGATCCAAAACATGGAGAAGATGGTAGCTACTGCACTCAAAATGATCACGGCCACCGCGATGATGATAATCAGGTACTTCTCACTGCCTCTTTCCGGACCTTGAATTAAATACAACATTTTATTATTCTTTCTCTATTTTTCTTTTCGTCTGCGTGGAATGCAATTATATTGCAACATTACACAAAAATTGTTCGCGAACATAGAGGTAAGTATATGCGCAAAATACATAGATACCTATGTTGCAATTTCGCGGACATTTTAAAAATGTTCGCACGCAATGTGTTACTGTTTGCTACAGCGAGTACACCAGAAGATACATTTGTGTGTGTCACAGTGCACAGTTTTTGAAAGCTTAACAAACCAACTTTGGCATCCTACTAATAAGCGGAAGCTGGTTTATAATATTCTCTATTTAAGTATTTACTGTAAAGAACGTTTTTACTTTCAAAGTATGTATATCTTGGACACCAATGACTGTGTTTCGGAGGGCACATTAAACTGTAGGTTCCAGCTGTCATTTAACATCCTTGGCAGTCGTTACGGACGTTAGTCAGAAGTCAGTAAATCTGACACCAGTCCTCCCAAGGTATAATGGGTTGCCTGGGTAACTGGGTTGAGGAGGTAGGATAGGCAATAGCTCTTTGTAAAGCACTGGTACTCAGCTGTATCTGGTTAGACTGGAAGCCGACCCCAACATACATACTTGGGATAAGGCCAGGGAGATGATGAATATTTTAGAGCTCTATTAGTCGAGAACACTAGCTACTAACCTGTTAGTTCATCAATGGATATTTCTGAATCTATTTCTGGTTTCAAATGCAGCACCACCACAGCAGTTTCGTTCTGTCTTTGATAAATACAGCGTATGTGCGTCTGGTTGTGCCTTTCGTTCAGCACCTTCACATAACTTGTATTGGTCGCCAATACCGTTGAGAGCATCATTTTTGCAGTAGATGTCTGGGTTTCATCTAAAAATATTTATTAAGTAAATAAATCATATGTTTTTATTAAATAATCATTAAATACTTCATCCTTTACTTCATCCCGTGCATCGGAGAGCACGTAAATGTCGGTCCTGCGCCTGATCTCTTTCCGATCGTGTCGGATTGCCGTCCCATCGGGTTATGAGAGTGAAGGAATAGGGAGTGCACCTGTGTCTGCGCCATAAAGTAAATAACCACTAGAGAGCGCACTCGCCAATTTCTTCTAAGAACACGACTCACCACTGCGGGCGGGGGGACGCCGCATAATCCGCGGCTACTATTGGTCAGTTCAAGGTCGCTACTAAAGGATCGTACTGATCGTAGCCTTATAGTACGCGCAAAATCACTAACTTTTGGTGAGCGTCGGGGCACTGTATGCGCAGTCAAGTGGTTTTATAGTCTTTGGTCTGCGCAAATGCTTGTGCACTATAATATGTCCTGCGCAGCTGGCTGATCTCCTCGACAGCCGCCGTGGCCGAAAATCGGCCGTGGACGCCATTAAATACTTCATGTACGGTAAAACTATTGTATTGGAAGAGCTATTTTTCCTGCTTTAAAGTAAAATAATAAACCGAGAAAAATAAACAATATTTGTTTTTTTTTTTTTTTGCGATTGCTAGAACTCTATCGACAAAAATCGGTGATTAGTATTGGATTATTTTATATAGTCGCACGCCTGGATAACCATCTCTTTTTACATTAAAATACTTCCTTGAGATACATACCTTCAAATTTCCACAGGAATCTGTGGTCACTATTACTCACTAAACTTTTGGTGACACAAGTTAAATTAAGAGTTTCGTTCACCGAAAATTGATACGCAATGGTCCATTTAGAATCATTTGTATATTGGTACATAATGTTCTTTCTCGGAAGCCCTATTATACGAACACCTGGAAATATTAAAATGAAAATCAGACAGTTAAGAGAGTACTGCAGACTAAACAGTCGGCCGAAGGTTGATATAGCCGAAAGAGATACCGCGGCCCTGGTACGGTAGACTGCACATCAATGGTAACTGTCATGCACCTTAACTCAACAGTAATAAGTACGATTTTCCTATAAAACTGTTACCACTGACCTGAAGTTGACTGTACATAAAAGGCCTATGACGGAACACGACGGTTTTTAGTCAGTAAGAGTCTGACACTCCCTCACCGCTGCTAACCCACAGCGGGAGGGGTCATTTGATGATTTTTGACATCGTTAAAAAAAAGAAAGGTTGACAATTTTTTTTGAATCTTGATTCCAGTAAGTCGTGGTGGCCTAGTGGGTAAAGCACCAACCTCTCATGTATGACTGTGTGAGTTCGATTCCAGATCGGGCAAGTCCCAATGCAACTTTTATAAGTGTTACATACACACTTTCTAATTGTATCTTAGAAACCAATGGCTGATAAAAAAGTGAAGGAAAACGTCACGAGGACGTTTACCTGGACTATAAAGTCTAAAATCACCAACTAAGAAACTGTCGGCCGACTAAAAGTTGGCAGTGAGCGGATAGTTACTATAAGGGTCATGGCACATTATACCAACACCGCGACAGCACCGCTCCACACCAGCATTTAACTTGTCATTCAATTCAGAGCATTAAATCGTGTATAGTTTAATATATTTCATAATGTCAATATGAAAAAGCCAACGGCGGGCAGTCAGCGCGCTTGCAGGTACCACACAACTCGACTCGCAGCCGTGCTGCAAGCGAGCGGACCTCATTACGCGCCGACTCCGAGTCGGCAGCGAAGCAAGTCTTAGGCGTGTTCAATCATAACTGTCTTAAAACAATATCGAGTTTGCGGTGACAGCAAGCTTACCTCGCGGCCGGCGCGCGGCCGGCACGCGGACTGCGAGCTTGCACCTTGCGGACAACGCGTAGTTAGCGCGCTGGCAGCTAGCCGTAGTCTAAATTCGAGGCGACGCCGTGCTGCAGCTGTGCTATTGCGGTGCCAGTATAATGTGCTACGACCTTAACTCTGCAGTGTCAGGAGGCTTTTAAACGATAAAAAAAACTTACCCAATTCAGGCAATGCAGACTTAAAATCGATTCTGGCAACATGTTTTTGGACATGTGTATTACCAGTGGTACAAATTAAGGATTGGTTAATATTACTCTTGACTGTTTCAGAAGGAAGCGTTATTTCTGATTGGCCCTCAAAATCTGAAACAAAAGGTATAAGTATTTTTTTTAATGCAGGTTCCGAAACTATTGATTTGAAAAAATATTTGACAAAAGTCAATGTCAAAGCTTTTTAATCTGGTGCCCGATTCTCCTAAGTTAATAATGTCAAAATGGAGTAGAAATCGAATCGCAATATGATCGCAATAGCAGTTTTAACCATATCGGGTATTCTGCTACTAATAAAAAAACAATCGTATTCGATTGACATTTGATTGGTGTGCGATTGGTCCGCTATTTTGGTGATTTTGGTCCATATGGTAGTTTGCTGTACAATCATTTTGCAATCGTAAATCATTTGCAGACAAAATGATCATTATTGAATGACAGAAAAGGATAAAAACGTTTATTTCAAAGAAAAAATAGCAGAATGCCACATACGCTTCAATCGTAATCGAGTCGGAATCGGATCTCAGTCGAATCGAGTCGAACGTCAATCGTATGACGCTTAAGTAAAATTAGGAGAATCGGGGCCCTGGTTTCACGGGCCTTGGGAGCGAGTGTGGGGCTGCTGTGCAGACCATGTCCCACCTCATCGCATGTCCAATGTCCCCTGAAACTTGCTTGCGGGAGGACCTTATGAGCGCATCCGGCCGTGCTCTCCCTGTGGCATATTGGGCTGACAAAGTGTAGTCTCCCATATAAGACATGTCGTCGACACGAAAGATGAAGAAGAATCTGTGCTCACAGTAGTTCTCTCTTCCCGAGTAACATTGGCAATATTGTAGGTACAGGCAGTAGAGTGGTAGTTCCCACAGAACGCGGGTGAAGCCGCTTGAAAACGGTCAGTGTGTAAGATCGAATGAACCATTCCTTTCATATAAATACAGAACATATTGCTACTTGCAATACAACTACAGATATTTAGCGACCAATCCTGACCAAGCGCTTAAGTGTAACTGTCCGACTTAAGACATTTAGAGCACTTTTTTCTTATGTCGCACTGGGTAACATAAAACATTCAAGAGGTATAAACATACTAGCTTTTGCCCGCGACTTCGTTCGCGTGGAATAGTGACTTCCGGCAGATTTTTGGTTTGACCAATAGATGGCGCTTTTTATGCGGATTTTTTTTGTAATAAAAACTATCCTACATTGTCCTTTCTCAAGTACCAAACTATGTCTGTGCCAAATTTCACACAAATCGGTTTTGTAGTTTAGGCGTGAAGAAAAGACATAGTTACTTTCACATTTATAATATTAGGTACCTAGTTAGGATATCTTTTTTAAAAACATCTTAATACTTACACGCGTAATATTTATTTTTAAAATAGACTCGTATATTCCCTTCAAATTGTCTATTTTTCTTACAGGTTACATTCAGTTGTTCTCCGTCTATGTACTTATAGGGTACATAATCATCGTAGGATGTTTCAAGTTGCTCGCGGCGGAACAACTGTCGTTCTCCATTGACGTATAATGTAAGCGGGTGTTTATCTGCAAAAGTAGATAAAAAAATATGTTTAATGAACACACGAAAAGCACAACTGAACGAAAAATACAGTATTTTTTTAGAAATCGCGCATGACCATTCTCACCAGAAGGCTGGCTATTACCTCGGACAAAGAATCAGCATGGCGATCCAACGAGGTAATGCTGCCAGCCTCTTGGGCACGCTCCCAGTTGACAGCGATGGGGACGAATTTTTTGACGCTTTTTAGTTGTTTGTTTTACTAGGATAGTTTTTGATATGTATTGTAAATATCTATGTAGGTAAATGAAATGACGCATTAAAAAAAAAAAAAGTATTATGAAATCGGTTCGTAAAATATTTTTCTAATTTAGTTTTAAAGTAGTTATTTCGAAATTTCATGAAATTCTATATTCTGTTCTTCTTTTATACATTATAGTTAAGTAGTGCACCTGCCAATTACGTTCCTCATAACGTTGCACAAAGGCTGCAGTTTCGCGGACATTTTAGAAATGTTCGCACACAATGTGTTACTGTTTGCTACAGCGAGTACACCAGAAGATACATTTGTGTGCGTCACAGTCACTTCACTACGTGATCGAGTCCGAAACGAGGAGATCCGTAGACGAACCAAAGTCACCGATATAGCCCACCGAATTAGCAAGTTGAAGTGGCAATGGGCAGGCCATATTGCTCGCAGAGCGGATGGCAGATTTGGCCGAAAAATGCTGGAGTGGAGACCACGGACTAGCAAGCGCAGCGTAGGACGTCCACCAACGAGGTGGACAGACGACCTTATAAAGGTTTCCGTCGACGCTGGATGCAGGTCGCCTCCAACAGGTATCTGTGGAGATCTAAGGGGGAGGCCTATGTTCAGCAGTGGACGTCCTATGCCTGAGATGACGATGATGATGACAGTGACGCACACTGGTGGAATCTGACCTGCATGTAGTCAAAAATACTTTTTTCATACTCACATGGATCTAAATCCTGATTTCTAAAATGGAAATATGTTCTGTAACGATATTCTCTTTTAGGATCGAAAGCTGTACAAATACAGTCCAGATAATAATTGTTGTGTTCCAATTTCAGCATCGAACGAAATTTTTCACTTCTTGTTCGTGATGACATAGTTTTAAAGATTAATCTACCTGAAATATAAACAGTTTTGGTTTAATAATAATACATTATTCAAAGTCAAAATCATTTTATCTATGTAAATTCTTCTCAATATTGTCAAAATTCTTTCTCATACATGATTAATCCTCATAATGGCGTCCGATTTCGGCCACGGCGGCTGTTCTCACAAGGAGATCAGCCAGCTGCGCAGGGTATATTACAGTGGTCAAGCATTTGCGCAGACACAGGTGCACTCTCTATTCCCTCACTTTCATAGCCCGGTGGGCCAGGAATCAGACACGACCGGACAGAGATCAGGCACAGGACCAACATTTACGTGCTTCCGATGCACGGGTGCAACTTCCAGACTACGGGCTGCTTTGTGAAAGTTTCTAAAACCCACAAAGCGATATCGGCCCGACCCGGAAAACGAACCCGAGCCTTCGTGCACAGTAGTCGTACTTAATATTTACTACCCACTTTACCTTACTTACAGCCAATTTCTTCATCAAAAGTAAAATCCAAAGTAAAAATCAAAGTAATGTCTAAAGTAAAAGTAACGATCAAATTCGCTTTTTCTTTTGCTGTCACTTTAGCCTTGAAAAAACGAATTTGACCGTTACTGTTACTTTAGACATTATTTTGACTTTTATGTTTGATGAAGAAACTGGCCGTTAGTGCTATAAATGCGAAACTCATCATCCTCCGAGCCTTTTCCCAACTTTGTTGGGGTCGGCTTCCAGTCTAACCGGATGCAGCTGAGTACCAGTGCTTTACAAGAAGCGACTGTAAATACTTTATAAATGCGAAACTACTGAACCGATTTAAATGAATATTCGTATGATCTAGAGCCTAAGAAAGAACATAGGCTACTTTTGTTCCTTTGCGGGAAGTCATTTCTGCGCGAATGAGGGTAGAACTTCGGTACCTTGTGCATCGTAATATTCTAACCGGAGCTCGTCTTGTGTCTGATCATAATTTATTTGTTGGCACTTGTAATCAATATTTTCTCCATCTTCGTATTTGTAGTGAGCTTCCGCGTCGTGATCAGCTGTCTCCTTTGTCGGGACGATAGTTAAAGAAGCATCATTTACTATCAACACTACCTCTTCTGAAAAATACAAATTTTATTATCCAATCACTACATAGTATAAAACAAAGTCGCTATTTCTGTCCCTATGTCCCTTTGTACCCATAAATCTTCAAAACTACGAAACCGATTTTCATGCGGTTTTTTTAATAGATAGAGTGATTAAAGAGGAAGGTTAATATACATTGAATAGTGGGGAAATACTGTTACCCCGTGCGAAGGGGGAGCCGGTCGCTAGTATACCTACATATAATTTTCTCTCTATAAGGCACCGTATAAAAAAATCTGCGGGATTGATATCCGACAGCCGGTTTCTGAGCACCCTTATCTAGTCTTTTACTACTTTACTTTACCAGTGAACTAGGTACTTGAATTCAATAATTAGGACGCGGATGATATAAAAATAAGTAATAGGTAATAAAAAAAAATCTTAATATTATGAAGCCTGGTTACACATTAACCTAAATATTAACTGTAAAAATATAACGGTGAGTCAAGTATTTCACATTAAGTATTAATACGCCATTTGTGCTTGAGGAAAAATAATTACTGTTGAAATTTACTTAGTTTTCCTTCATAAAAGTGTGGGTTTTCAGTCCATCCATTCTTGAATCCATGGATGGTGGTTTCGAACAATCCCGCAGATTATCCTTAAACCATTTATCTTTAAACTGATATCTAAGTACCCTAACACCTTACTGAAACCTCTTTATTAACAAACCATGCTGAAAAGACGCGACCCTACCGCATTTTGCGTTCAAATTACCTTTTCAAATTTCCTGTTCAAATTTCCCGCGGTTTCACCCTAGACCCTTGGTATTACCGCTCATATCGCGATAAACTATAGCCTATGTTACTCGAGAAGAGTAGCTTTCTAATCTATAATATAAAAATGAATCGCAAAATGTGTTGGTAAGCGCATAACTCAACAACGCCTGGACCAATTTGGCTAATTCTTTTTTTGGTGTGTTTGTTATTGTCAGGACAAGGTTCTTATAAAAAAAAAAAGGTAAAGTAGAGAAGTCAGTTGACGGGAGCGAAGTCGCGGGCAAAAGCTAGTAGTGAAAAAAATAATTCAAATCAGTTTAGCGGTTTCGGAACCTTTAGGGTAGAAACATGTTTCTTCTTTATTTTAGTAGTAAAGATTGTATAAGTAAATGCGGTAAATTGCTTAGACGACTATATGTATCCGCTAGTTTGATATTTATCTTCGACTAGCTTCTGCCAGTGGTTTCAGCCGCATCCCGTGGGAACTACTTCCCGTACCGGGATAAAAAGTAGCCTATAACCTTCCTCAATAAATGGGCTATCTAACACTGAAACAAATTTTCAAATCGGACCAGTAGTTCCTGAGATTAGCGCGTTCAAACAAACAAACAAACAAACTCTTCAGCTTTCTAATATTAGTATTGATGAGAACAACTTACTTGCCATCGTAACATTTATGTGAAAAATCAAGTCAATTGCAGTAAATGTCTTGTTCTTATAAGCCGTCGCTGGTGGACCATGATACTCCTGCAAGATGGAGCATTTCCATTTCGTGCTCATGTCATTTATAACCTTCACCTAGAAAATAGAACAATGTTATTCATCATCTTCATCTTCCGAGCCTTTTCCCAACTATGTTGGGGTCGGCTTCCAGTCTAACCGGATGTAGCTGTGTACCAGTGCTTTGCAAGGAGCGACTGCTTATCTGACCTCTTCAACCCAGTTACCCGGGCAACCCCATACCCCTTGGTAAGACTGGGTGTCAGACTTACTGGCTTCTGACTACCCGTAACGACTGCCAACGATGTTCAATGACGTCGGTCACTATTTACCAGTCACCCTATATAATTCCATTGTAATATGATACAGTGACTGCGGCAGAACTTTCCGAGGTAGTTTACTAGTCTTGTAGTTCCCTGGGGGTCCAGGGAACAGTTTATGTTTTGTCCATTCCTATAGGTATTGGTAAATATAACCCGCATTGAGCAAGCGTGGTGATTAATGCTCAATCCTTCTCCGTGTGAGAGGGAGCCGCAGCCCAGCAGCAGTGGGATGATAAAAGGCTGAAACAGTATATTGGTATTTCGCCTACGTAGGCCCCCGCCGAGTCTCCCTTGAACAACTGGAAGTCCACCTACACAACTCTGTGAACTATCCTGGTATAAATCATCATAAAAAAAAAATATTTTTTGACAGAGCAGCAGATAGGGCAGTCGCTCCTTGTAAAGCACTGGTACACAGCTACATCCGGTTAGACTGGAAGCCGACCCCAACATAGTTGGGATAAGGCTCAGGAGATGATGATGGCTTGAACACGCGATAATACTCATGATTACAAACAATTCTCTAAAGAAACTTTTTTATTCTCCTTTGTCTACATATAGTCTGTTTTAAAAGTGGTCTATAGTAATTCTACTCACCACAATATAATTATTTGTAGGTTTTCTAAATTCAGTTGATAGTTTAAATGGGTGTGTATTATTTGGATTCCAGTAGAAATTTCTGCACCTGAAAATATAAATCGCAAAGATTTTAAGCGGTTTCACTCATGCCGGCTATTTGCTGAAAATCAGCGCTGTGACTTTATCTCCTATGATCACTACATAGTACAGAACAGTCGCTTTATCCCTATATCCTATGCTTAAATCTTTAAAACTACGCAATGGATTTTGGTGCGGTTTTTTTTAATAGATAGAGTGATTGAAGAGGAAGGTTCATAATTTCATATGTATTATTAACTAGCTGGTGCCCGCGACTTCGTCTGCGCAGGTTTAGTATTTCGAACAATATGTTTACAAATTGTAACCTATGTGTTATTCTGATGTATAAGCTATATTATTGTAAAGTTTCATTAAAATCCATTCAGTAGTTTTTGCGTGAAAGAGTAACAAACATCCATACATCCATACATCCATACATACAAACTTTCGCGTTTATAGGTAATATTAGTAGGATATCCTGCACCCGTGCGAAGCCAGTGTGGGTCGCTAGTAAATAATATCCCACCCAAAACAAAAATGTGAAAGACTGCCAAGTTCGATAATATGGGAATGCTTCGCCTATAAAAGAAGTGAGATCTGAATAAGTACCAAGTTCCATACACATACCTCAGTTAAAAATAGTTACTTTTTAATGATGTTACTTGGCAAGTTTTCACACACCTTTTTACACGCTTTTTATTAGCTTCACCTGTATGTTTGTATGTTTGTAGGTTTGTATGTTTGTATGTTTGTTTGTAACCGACTTCTTTGGGCGCGATTTTGACCCACTTTAAACGGCCAGATTTCGTTCAAACTTTGTAGTTTTATTGAGGACCGATGACAATACACTAATTTGATAAAATTATTCCATTTTTAACCGACTTCCCAAAAAGGAGGAGGTTACACATACACATCGATTACTCCGAGGTTTATAGACCGATTTACGTGATTATTTTTTTGTTCGACGCGGAATAGCTGCCGGTTGGTCCCATAGTCATCAGGTCACGGATCTGATGATGGAAACCCTGAGAAATCGAGGGCAAACTTCGAAAATTGTAGGCATACGTAGGGTAAAAACTTGACACTCAGGTGTATGCCTAAAAGCACTATTCAATAGTGAAGGTTTGGAGCTGATCTGATGATGGAGACCAGAGAAGGTCGAGGGAACTCGACAACTGAATATGTAAAATACCTCGTATTTGGGCTTATATTCTTTGTATTGATGAGAACTTTCGACTTTTATGGATAGTGACAACTATTCGTATCACTGAAAAGCTGCAAATAAAAAACTTTTTAGTGTTTTTGGAAGTCGGTTTAATTTTTTTGTAAAAAAGTTTTTCAATTTGCAAAATATGATTTTTGTTAATTTATATAATTTTCATATATCTATAGCCGATAAGGTAAGAAAATTAATTAAAATTTTCTATAATTTTTCTCTACAGTCGATAAGGCAAGACTCGTTGTTAATTTTTATTTCCAATAAATTATCTTTAGTCGTTTTCTCTAATATTGTCAATTTTTTGTATACTAAAGAGAATTTTAATTCTACAAAACAAATAATAGTTAAAAAAAAAAAATTACGCTTTTATAAAAAACCAAACTAAAAAGTAGAAAATAAATAATAGTTTTAAAAAAACTAAAAAACACGCTTTTTATAGAAAACCGAACTAAAAAATAGAAAATAAATTTTAATAAATTTAAATTAAGAAAATAGTGTTAAAAATTTCAATGAATATAAATTAATAATAGTGTGAATAAAAAAAAATATTTTATTAAAAAAAAAAAACGTGGGGTGCTTTTTAAGATACCTATTCTCGAAATGATAATCACTCTACTCATATCTGTCAATAAAATATTTATAACTATTGACACGATGCACCCCACGCTTTTTTTTTAAATAAAATATTTTTTTTTTATTCACACTATTATTAATTTATATTCATTGAAATTTTTAACACTATTTTCTTAATTTAAATTTATTAAAATTTATTATAAACCTACTAAACGCAATGAATCAAGTATATAATTTTCTATTAAAATATTTTATTTCTTTCATTTTATTAAAGTAAAATACCAATAAATTACTCACTCTTTCAAGACGCTTACGTTATCCTCAAATATGATTTTAAGTGGTTTTTCTTTCATCACTCTAAATGCTTCGTTTGGTCTTGTATAACTGACATGAATAACTTGAGTTTCTGTAAATGAGAGAGTCATTTAGTTCTAGTTTCCTGACGGTGGCTTTTTCTTTATAACCAGCGTCTATATGTAATTGATTCACCCGTGCATCGGAGACCACCTTAATGTCGGTCCTGCGCCTGATCTCTCTCTGGTCGTGTCGGACTGCCGTCCCATCGGGCTGTGAGAGTGAAGGAATAGTGAGTGCACTTGTGTCTGCTCAAATACTCGTGCACTATAATATGTCATGCGCAGCTGGCTGATCTCCTTATATGAGAATAGCCGCCGTGGCCGAAATCGGCCGTGGACGCCATTACTATATGTAAGTCGTAGTGTCCTAGTCGGTAAAGATCCATCCTCTCAAGTAAGAGTGTGGGTTCGATTAGAACTAAGGCAACTTTTCTAAAGTTTGTATGTACTTTCTAAGTATATCTTGGACACCAATGACTATGTTTTAGAGGGCACGATAAACTGTAGATCCCGGCTGTCATGATGACTGAACATCTTTGGCAGTCGCTGTATCCGGTTCGAATAGAAGCCGACCCCAATAGTTGGGAAAAAACTATACAGAAAAAAAGTAAATTCACTTACCAGACTCACTGAAACCATCACAGTTAATTATTAAGAACATAAAATATAATATTAAATTCAACATTGTCACTGTTTAAACCACAAGCTTGTTACATTGAAAATCCGTCACAACAAAATAATTATTAACAATAATGGAGTATTCCTGAAATGCGGTCACCATGATTTTTGCTTTTTTAGTCCATTGAACATCCTTGGCAGTCGTTACAGGTAGTCAGAAGCCATTAAGTCTTACACCAGTCTAACCAAGGGGTATTGGGTTGCCAGGGTAACTGGATTGAGGGGGTCAGATAGGGCAGTCGCTTCTCGTAAAGCACTGGTACTCAGCTACATTCGGTTAGACTGGAAGCCGACCCCAACATAGTTGGGAAAAAGGCTCGGAGGATAGAGTCCATGTTAAGCATGAATGTTAATGCATTCACAGAAAAAGGAAGACCTAAGAAAGGATGGATGTATCGGCTGAAGGATAACGTGAATAAGAAGGGAGTGAGCGACAGTATGACTAGAGAAGGGGAAGACGAGAGGAATGGAAGCGAAATGTTGCGTCGAATCCAAATGAAATTGTTAACGGGACAGGAAGAAGTCACAGCGATTATTGTAACGTGAAGCAAAATCAATCTTTTGTATCGTTAGTCTGTCAATTGCATGGAGGAAAGAAAGATGAGCGGAGAAACCCTAAGGCAAGTAGGACAGGCACCTTCTTGTAGGTCAAGTAAAGTACAGTAGCCGTAATCTATACTAATAATAGGGGTTAAAGTATGAAATTGCCGATTTGTACTGAAAACCTAAATTGTATTTTTTTTTAATTTTTAACAAACTTATTTAATCAAAATAGTTGCCATTATTATCTATACATTGCGGTCATCTAATAAGAAGGTCATTTATGCCTTTACGATAGAACTCTGAGGATCTAGACTGCACAAACAGTGTGAAAGAATTTTGTTCTGCCTCCTGGGAAGAAACTTCTTGTGACGTAGATAATTGTCCAAATCACAAAAAAAAATGGTCGTCCGTTAGAGCAAGGTCTGGCGAATATGGAGGAAGACGAATAGTTTCCAACTGCAGTTCCTGAAGAGTTAAAACGGTTTATTTTGCTGTATGAGGCCTCGCGTTGTCATGGAGCAATAGCGGTGAAGGTCGATTCATGAGTCGTGGCTGTTTTACTGCTAATTTTTTCAACATTATTCGGTGTTCGGCTGGGTATCTGGGTAGTTTGACTAGGATCGGCGTTCACCGTCTCTCTTAATTTCTCGTTAATCACCTGTCAGGCGGTCTTTCTCATGGCTCGTTCTTCAAGTCGAAGTTTCCACCACGAAAGCGTTTAATCCAAAATCGCACGGCGCGTTCTTTAGCAGACACCTCTTCAAATGCAGCATTGATATTGCGGGCTGTTTCTGCCGTTCAATCCCGCGTCGGAACTCATATTCAAAAATTACTCAAATTTTCGCAGTATCCATCTTTCTTGTTTAAGTTGAATAACAAAAACAATTGAACATCGATAATCAAATGTTTCACATTTTTTAAAAGAAAAACATCACAGAAACCACGTGAAAAAAGTTCCATTCGAAAACCTCAAACCATGAAGACTCTATGGCAATTCAAAAACCTACTAGAATAAAACGGCAATTTCATACTTTAACCCCTAATATTATAAAGCTGAAGAGTTTGTTTGTTTGAACGCGCTAATCTCAGGAACTACTGGTCCGATTTGAAAAATTCTTTTTATCCGGGTTCGTGCAGAGGTTCCTACGGGATGCGGGTGAAACCGCTGGCAGAAGCTAGTCAGTTGATAAAACTAACGAGTATTCGGGTTTCTTGTCAAATCAAAACGAATCTGTCAAAGATTAGTCTTTATATCGATTGGTGATTTGGTTAAAAAAATATAAAATATTGCCAATCTTTCTTGGGAATAGAGTAGCTTTCCAACAGTGAAAGAATTTTTCAAATCAGTTCAGTAGTTTCGGAGCCTTGAGGGTACAAACAATTAAGAAAATGTTTTTGTTATTATAGGTATTAGTATTTATAGTATAGAGGAATAGATTAATCTTGTGCATAAACCACTATTGTATTTGAAAACAACACTTTCATTAATATTTAAACATAGGTACCTAACCTATGTTTTTTAATTGAGCATGTTAACAGGATTGTCCTAAAATAATCCAATTTCATGGCGACACTATTCCCGATATCACAGTATTATTCATTTTATAGGAAAACTCAGCACTTATCCTCATTATTTCAACCATATTATAGGAACCCATATACGTATTTATCGGAAGAAAGACAACCAGAATAGGCATGGCAAATGAAAAAACCGGCCAAGTGCGAGTCGGACTCGCGCACAAAGGGTTCCGTACCATTATTTATGAAATGAGCAAAAAAATCACGTTTGTTGTATGGGAGCCCAGCCCTCCAAAATATTTTATTCTAGATTTCAATATTTGTTGTTATAGCGGCAACAGAAATACATCATCTGTGAAAATTTCAGCTCTCTAACTATCACGGTTCATGAGATACAGCCTGGTGACGGACGGACGGACGGACAGAGGAGCGAAAACAATAGGGTCTCGTTTTACCCTTTGGTTACGGAACCCTAATATTTTTTTTTTTTTTTTATTTATTCATCTCAAAGTTACTATGCCTTTACAGACTTAAATCTAATGCGACATAGTACCTACTTACAATTAATATCTCCTTAACTAAATCTTAACTACACAGTACAAAATAACAACTAATCCTTACATACTACACAGTAAGTGGCCCTTGTGAACTCGCTCAGTGTACAGTTAAATATGTCGATGTGGTCAGCCACCGTGTTGAGAGTGCGCAGCGCGCGGGTGAGCGGAGCGCGCTGCAGCAAGTTAGTGCGCGCGCGCGGCACCACCAGCAGCCGCGGCCTGCGCCGCCGCCCCACGTACTCGTCCGGTACACAAAAACCTATCTCTGCTAGAAGACCCGAATTTTTTATGTCACCTCTCAGAACTCTTAACAGGTAAGTCGCCAAAGCCACTTCACGTCTGACTTCCAATCTGTAGTAACCTACCATACCGAGGCAGAATCAGGTGGGGTACAGTAATGGATATCCCGGATATATCTTATACATTTTCATATACATAAAACGTATATATTTGTTATGTATACGCTCAATCATTTTTTTGTACTTTATTTCACTTGGACTCCAGATGGCCGCATTGTATTCCAGATGACTCTTCACAAGAGCCTCGTACAAAGCCCTTAATGCACTGATGTTCGTGAAGTCATTTGCCTGACGCAGCATAAATCCCAGATTCCTGTACGCCTTCTTACAAATATTCACCACGTGTTTGCGAACTGTAAGTCGCTGGTGAAGTGGATGCCTAGGTCCTTCACCTCCGTGACACGCTGCAGCAGCTCCCCGTTCATGGTGTACTGGTGGTGGTGTTGGTTTCGTGCGCGGGTGAACGAAAGTACCGCGCACTTTGAGACATTGAAGTGCAGCTTATTGCTGCGACTCCATTCAGTGACACTATCCAAGTCGCGCTGCAGCATGTCACGATCCGCAGTACCTTTAATCACTGCTGACAGCTTAAGGTCATCAGCAAACAGTAAAGATGTTGACCTGACTACCGACGCTATATCATTTACCATGATAATAAATAATAAGGGTCCTAGATTACTACCCTGACTGACTCCCGATCTTGTGTAGTAGGGCTCCGAGAAGTGTCCGCCACAGTCGACATACTGACGCCTATCTCGAAGATAACTGGCGAAGAACTTTACAGTATGTAATGTGCAGCCCATACCCGCCAGCTTCGACAAGAGTATGTCGTGGTCGACTGTGTCGAACGCCTTCTTGAAGTCAAGGTAAGCTACGTCAACCTGAAACCCGGCGTCGACAGCTGGAACCAACTGCGTCATCAGGTGAAGTAAGTTTCCCGCTGTACTGCGTCCAGGACGGAATCCATGCTGCGCATCAGACAAATGAGCCCCGATCTGTGCATAAAGGATATTGTGAACAGCCATCTCGAATACTTTGGCCGGTGCGCTGAGCACCGCAATAGGTCTGAAGTCACTGACATCCGTGCCACCTCGTCCTTTAGGTATAGGTACGACCCTAGTCAATTTCCAACGAGTCGGAAAGTGTGCTACCGATAAGCAAATATTGAATATGTGCAGCAAAGGACCCGTTAATACTATGCGGCAGTCCCTTAAAATGAAAGGCGGTATCCCATCAGGGCCCACTGAGTGTTTAGGCGGCAGACAGGTGAGCGCACGGCGGACGGCCGCGCGCTCGAGGCCGGCGAGGTGGCGTACGCGCTGCTCGGCGCCGCCTCCCTGCACGCCGCCTCCGCGCTCAGCGTGCCCGCCGCCTCGCTGTACACAGAGTGAAAGAATCGTGCATACTCCTCAGCAGATTCATCTCCAGACAGAACACGTCCCTCTTTAACCAATTTGTACTGACTAGAAGTATCTTTGTTTGACCTTATGTAATTCCAGAATGACTTAGGGTCAGTAGCGAGATTGTTTTGTACTTGATCTTTATACCTAAGGTGACAACTCGCTGTTTCCGCTTTAACCCGTGCCCGACAGCGAGAGAAAGCCTCGTAATCACTCGGACATTTGGTTATTTTATAATTTTTATGCAGCCTGTATTTTTCTTTAATAAGTTTAATAAGATCGGATGTATACCACTGTGGATAAATTCTTTTACTAATATTATTACTTTTCTGGGGAATGCTAGCATTGAAGGTTTCATATATTTTCTCATAGTAGAAGTTTAAAGCTAAATCCGGGTCTTGAATGGAGTACAAATCTGTCCAGTCTATTAGGTTAATTAAATGGTATAACTTACTATAATCTGCCTTACGAAAGTTCCATTTATTATTCTGTGAGTGAGAGAGAATTTAGTATTGTAGGTACCCCATTTCGCGAATATAAAAATATTAATATAATATAAAAATATTCCCGCAATGGGGTACCTACAATACTAAATTATTTTCCCTTTTCAATATATTTACCTGCTAGACGAATACATATTTCAGATCCCATAATTAATTTAATTATTATTCCCTTAATTACCTTATTTAATAGGTACCTGAATAAAAATGATTTCTATTTTTCTTCAAAATACGCCTAAACTGATTCAATGACTTCATCATTGGTGATAATTTTTTTACCCCGTAGCTCCCATTTCATTTTTGAAAATTGGTAATTATCCTTCGGGGCCAGGTCTGGACCGTGATGGACCAGGTCTGGGTGATTCAAAATATCGCGGCCCGCCTAGTGCAGGGCATCCAACGCAACGCCGCTCTTGTGGACGGGTGCGTTATCGTGTAAAAGAAGCACACCTTTTGTCATAAGGTGTAAGGACTTGAATGGAGGGTAGTATTGCGTTTATAGATTACAATAGTAAAGATAAATAATTGATTATTTGTCATTTTTTTTTCATACAAAAAAGAATACGTATTGACATCATTTATTAGTTTAAAACCATCCAGTAGAGTGGCGCGTTGCCACTCTTGCAGAACAGATAGAAAGAAATAGCATTTGTTTTCATTGTCGAAGCGACACTACGCGCGTAATTTGTGAACCACGTTATGCAAAGTAGAGCCAATGTTAATTTAACTTGTTTACTGTCTCAAATTGAATTGACTGTTCCGGGGAACGAAATTTCTTCACTATTGTAATCTATAAACGCAATACTACCCCCCATTCAAGTCCTAGCAGGTAATATTAAAGGACCTTATATAAGTTTTGTCACTCGTCCGGATAAAGAGTGAATATGTGCTTTATAAGAGAGATTCTCGTCTAGTGTTCATCAGCCATGTCAGCAGCCAGTAAGTCTGACACCAGTCTTACCAAGGGATATTGGGTTGTCCGTTTAACTGGGTTGAGGAGGTCAGATAGGGCAGTCGCTCCTTGTAAAACACTGGTACTCAGCTGCGTGCGGTTAGACTGGGAGCCGACACCATCATAGTTGGGAAAAGGCTAGGCAGATGATCAGTTGTCAGTTGTTTGTGGCCTGTAAGTACGAACCGGGCGATGTCGCTCGGAGCTCAGCTGAGGTGACAACACTTGGATCTGCTGTTAGAAGTCGTCTTCCAATTAAACAAAACAAATAGTTGAACTAAGCACGTATTTATTTCCATTACATTAAAGATAAAGATACATTATTTTGTAAAAACATGGTACAAAAGCATAGGTGTTATAATAAGTTGTGTCAACTCATGTTTTACCTTATGATGGCGTACAAAATTTTAAATGGTGCTTAAGCTAGCTTAAGATATTAAAATTGACTCTATATAAAAAAAGAAAAAACATTTTTAAAATATGTAACTAAAATAAAAAAGATCAAAATAATTAAGTCAATGGAAGAGAATGTTAAACATGTGTTTATCATTCACTTAAAAATTCTTGCAGGCTATAGCAACATTTATTTATTATTAAATACTTTTTGAAAAGGCACTTATCTTAAACAGTATCTCATAAAGTACTTAATGCCCAAGACCGGAAAGTACTTACCTAGTCTAGGTCAGAACAATGATCAGAATCAATTTAACCACTTTTCTAATGAATATAAAAAAGTTCACCCTAATGGTCTCTGCACACAGCGGGCGCGGCGCGGCGGGACGGGACGGCGACGTGACACAATGTACTAGATCGTCGCGCCGAGCGGGACGGCTCTGTGTGATGTCGTCCGTAATATCTGGTACATTACAACTGCTCAGCGTCGCGTCGCCGTCCCGTCCCGTCGCGCCGCGCCCGCTGTGTGCAGAGACCATTAGAGTACACCACAAACTTTTAGTCGGCCGACCGTTTCGCTCGCTCGAGCTCATAAACCAGTATGGAAATTAATAAATATTAATAGGTAGCACATAGCAACATCAGGTTTTCGGCTGGTATCAACTAACAATTTCGATTGAATTCACGATTTTCAGAAGAAAAAAATCCAATTCTCGGGCCGATTGTCAGCCGACTTTTTAGTCTGCAGTGAACGTGCGTACGTGTATATATCGCACCCTTAGAATGAAAGTGACTTAATTCAAAATTCCTGTAATACTCGTTTTTACAATAAACTGACCTTAAAAAGCATAATCTATAACCCTGTAAATAAAAAGAGACCTATTTCTAACTATAACAGAGACTACGCTTATTTCGGTCTCTTTCACTCGTTCCGCTATTCGTTTACGCATATTGTGTGAAAGAGCCAGAACTAGTATTACGTCAAGGCCCCAGTACACGTTGGCCCAAGTGCGGCCAATACACGCCATCACCAATGTGTACACGGGGTATTGGTGCAGGTTGGCGGACATTTGTCAAGGTTGGCGCGCATTCGGCGAGTTGTCGGTTTTTTGGGCACACATCAAAGGAATCTTGGCCCAGCTTGGCGTGTGGTGTTTACACATTCGGCCAATGTTTAGTTCGTCACCGACCGCTGAGGATAACATGTACACTTTTGTGTTGCGTGTAAAAATAAATATAGTAGTGTAGTATAATATAAATATATATAGTAGTGTAGTTTAATATAAATATATATAGTAGTGTACAAATAAATAGCCGAAGCCTTAATTACTTCGACGTCCATCGCACGTGGTTTACCAGGCAAGAATGAGCCATGCGCCAATGTGTAAACACTATTTGATCGTGGCCTACATTTGTGCATTGCACAGCTTGGCCCAACACAGGCCAACGTGTACTGGGGCCTTCAGATGCGCTTGCGAGTGAACATGTAAAACATCGGCGAATCTCAAAAAGTGTCTGTTTATTGCGAATACTGCCACGGTTAATTACACAATATTTTTTATCATAAAGTGACATTTTGCTTAATACGTCTTTATAGAACAAAATATGTTTTAAGTTTTCAGTGACCTTTTAAGGATTAGGTCTATTTAGTAAAAAATAATTATAAAAGACAAACGACACTTATAATAATAGGTCTGTCTATGACTAAAGGCATAATTCATTATTCTTGTTATTCTTAATATTGAACCTGTTTATTACTAAAATTAAAAAGTTTAAGTTGTAATTTTTTTGGAATATGCCCCTATAATATTAAAGTTGTGTGGTATGTTAAGATATTTAGGTACACAGAGCCACACATCAGTGTATTCAGATCTGTGAATTTCTACAATTTATTGATCGATTCTCACCTTAATTTCCAACATGTTTTAATAAGATTTTATTAACCTGATGTGGCTGTTTTACCTACACCGTTTTACCGCACTCCAACCCGTATGCATCCGACAGGACACCCGCCCACTTAACATAATTGTATTGGTTTTTATATCAATCCTAATGATATCGCTTGGGAAGTTCTTGATATTTGTCAATTTTCTCCATAGGCAGTCGTAAGATACGAGGTCGAAAGCCTTGGAGAGTTCCAGAAAACATGCATATACAGGTGTTTTCCTACTTGTATAGTATTGAACAGTCTGTTTGAGGCATAGTATAGCTGTTTCCGTAGATAAGATTGGCTTAAAACCAAACTGGGCATCGTTAAGTATTAAGTACTTATCCAGCTGCTGGTCAATCAGACTGTCCAACACCTTTGCAATGATGGTAGCCAGGGATATAGGCCTGTAGTTGCTCTTTTCACTCACATCTCCAGTTTTATTCTTAACAATAGGCACAACAATAGTTTTAAGTAAATCCGCTGGAAGATACGAGTGACTCAGGCACAAGCTAAAAAACATTGCTAGCACTCGCGGTAAGTGCTTACCAGCATGCAGCAAATGCTCTATACTTAGGCTCTCATGACCCGGCGACTTGCCTCTCTTTAAGTTACGTATGACAGTAGCTACCTCCCTGGCCGTAAACCTAATAGGCATGTCTTCAGACCCCCCCATCACCTCCAGCCCACCAGACGACGTACCCAGGGGAGACCCAACCCTAAAGGTTCTACTAAATAGGTTGGCGATATCACCAGGATCACTAAGGCCATCAATACTCACAGGCATCAGTATATCTTAGACACCAATGACTGTGTTTCGGATGGCACGTTAAACTGTAGGTCCCGGCTGTCATTGAACATCCTTGGCAGTCGTTACGGGTAGTTAGAAGCTAGTAAGTCTGACACCAGTCTAACCAAGGGGTATCGGGTTGCCCGGGTAACTGGGTTGAGGAGGTCAGATTGGCAGTCGCTTCTTGTAAAGCACTGGTACTCAGCTGAATCCGGTGAGACTGAAAGCCGACCCCAACATAGTTTGGGAAAAAGGCTCAGAGGATGATGACTCACAGGTAGATCCGACCTGGGATTCAACCTGTTCGTGGCTTTCCAAAAACTACCAAAATTCTTTGCGTCATGATGACTTGCAATGATGTCCATTTTTATTTGGTCCTTATTATTTTGGCACCATTTCAATTTACTTTTAAAAACCTTTCTACTTTCCACCATTTTTTCATATAAATCACCATTTTTCGGTCTACCAAACAACGCGCCAGGTTTGAAAATCCGAGCCTGTCTGTGTGCGTCCTTCACATGCTTATTCCAGCCCGTTATGTAACTCTTTTTGCGCTGTAATCCGTTCTTACAGTTACTTGCGATTGCACCTTCACAGAGTATACGCACAATTTCCGGATAAATATTGTCTAAAATAGTTTCATGTTCCTTAATTCTACATCTAGTTTTACTACATTCAGTAAATTCTAAGAGAAAGTCTACATTTTTCAAGAGATCATTACAATAATTGCTATATAACTCAGTCTGCTGCAAAGCTCTGTCACCCCATGTTACTTTGTTACATTTAGGAAGTGCAGGTGCAACTTTTGGCCTTAAGATCACACTATAGAATTAGAGGTAAATGGTCCGACCAAGACACGTCATAGAGCACACTAGCGTCTCTAACAGTGTTCCACGCCGTATCTGTCACTACGTAGTGGTCAAACCAACTAGTAGAACCATCCCAACTAGCACACTAGTGGAAATAGCAGCCTATTTGGCAACTGTTAGCTGTAAAGTAGTGCTTTAGGGGTTCCGAAAGTATCTTTAAGTTCTACTATTGCTTCCGTAGCTGCTCATAGCTGTAAATATCACTAAAGGCAGCAGAAACTGAACCAAATGTCACTCTGGGTTTTACAAGAGATCATTCTACAACCCATTTGCAGCCTACATCTTTAAAAGAGAGTTCAAACAATTATGTTAAAGGTTAAAGCTGCTAAAAAGTTTCTATTGCCGCTGATGTACGCGTTAGAACTGCTTAAAGACTCTAATTGTAGACTTTTTAACGGAACTGTTTAAATTAAAAGATATATTTATCACTTTTCTGCCACTAAAGGTTTCATTGAAGAAGTGATTTGTTCTTTTGTGCAGACTTAAGTAGAATTTGATCTTCTGTTCTACTTATAGCCATATTAAGGCTCCACAATAGAAGCAGGAGGTTAATAGACATTGCCTGCTCATTTGGATACATTCTGTTATTTTATTCACAAACACAAGCAAAGTTCCATAGATTTTGTTTTCTCAATTACTGATAACGAATCAGTTACTTGAATAAATGTTATTAAGACTGAAATAAATAAATACATTCAGATTTTTATAACATTGCATTTTAATTTAATACCCTATGTCCAAATAACTTTCAGTATGACAGTGTCTTATTATTTATTGTGTCTACGGAATTATTTCCAATATGTGTCATAAACAGACTTAATTCTTAAAAAAACATAGAATGGCAAACATAATTTTGAAATAAAGTGACTTAATTTGGAACTACTTTATATTTTATGTTAAAATATATATAAAAAAATACTATAAACATAAATTTGCATTGTCATTGTGATCTCAAAAGGCTAATCCACAAATCTGGTAAAAATCAATAGTAAGCCATTAAAAACGGAAGAGATATATTAAGATGTATTCAGTAATATAATTTTTTGATGACGATTTTGCTCATTTCCCACAAATTGCATTTTTTGGATTCGGTCACTTTCATTCTAAGGGTGCGATATGTACGTACACAATATAAACTACGTAAAACTAATTTCTTACCCCCGCACTCAGAAACATTTAATGATTACCTACTTAAGTCACTCTTTAGTGGCAGATTCTCATAGAAATTTTGCACTAAGGAACAGCTTAAGTAACCATTAAATGTCTCTCAGTGTGTCCATTAATGCTATAAAATAAAACTACATATATAAAAGACGAGTACAAAGAATCAAATCAAGATTGATAGTAATTATTGTGGTTAGTTCACGTTTGAGAGACTTAGTTAATCTCCTCATATTGATGCTCCTCCAATGCTTCGATTGTTCGATCACATTCCTTTCGGAACAGATTTAGATTATTCAAGTAGAAAGGTTCAGGTGGCTGAAAAAAGTAACCAAAATCAATTTCTGCCTAGGCTTTACTAATTATGTTCGGCAGAGGTAAAAGACTGGCAGCCGACCCCAACATCGTTGGGAAAAAGCCTCGGAGGATGATGATGATGAGAGGTAAACCAAGGAAAATATTGATTGATTGCTTGAGAGGGGGAGTGGATCTTAGTACGACGGCTGGCAGAGAGCATCGGAAGCAGAAGACAGATTTCGCCGATCAATAATAACTTGGGAACGGACAGGCACTGAAGATAAAGAAAAATACATGATTCTTTGTTGAAATACTTACAGTAGCAGGTGTGGGCACTTGTGTTTGTGGTGTTTTCCGTTTGTTCATTATCGTAGCTATGACTACGATTACAATTATTGTGACGATGAGCGCCACACCTGACAATACTCCTGTTTTCACCGTAGTATTGTTCGTCATTGTACTATTGACCATCATCGTACTATTGTTCGGCACCGTACTATTGTTCGTCACCGTACTATTGTTCGTCATCGTACTATTGTCCGTCATCGTACTATTGTCCGTCATCGTACTATTGTCGTTCGTATCATTTGTAGCTGAAAAATAAAAAAAAATCGTAATTAAAATTCTTAACTATACACACTGCCCGTTTTGTCGTTTTCATTTGTCCCAGGGTATAGCCACAGCCGTCTTTATAAACTTACATTAAGTTACCTTTTTTTCTAAAATGTACCTACGAACTAAAAAACATGGTTAAAAGACCATGTTACATCGAAGTACTTCGAAACGTCCCAGAACACTGACTGCATTGCCACGTTGTATTTCATTATCATTATTTTTGTCCGAAGAATAAGCCAGCCCTCTGATCATGTAAAACCTCGACAAGCCTTTTTGGTTTTTTGACGTGACAACGTCTTAAGGGGTCTACACACCAAAGCCGCTGACCCGGCGGCACAGCCCGGCGGGTTAACCCGCCGGCCTTATTTTGTAAGAGGTCTTACAAAATAAGGCCGGCGGGTTGGGCCGCCGGCGTGGCCGTTTATAAATCGATGGAGCCGGCTGCACGCACGAAAAAACATGACTCATGCGGCTTTACCTCGCTCTGAGGCGTTACCTCGCTCTGAGGCGTTACCTCGCTCTGAGGCGTTCCGCTTAAGGCTTGAAGTGCGAGCGATTCGAGAGCACGCAACGAGCGACAAAGAGGTACAATCTTGTCTCACGTTGTCACGTTCAACTATCGTCAGTAAACCGAATTTACAGACAACCGTTTTCATTAAAGAGGAGCTGTGAACTCAGTCCCCATACATCCCAGCCCGGCTCGGGTCTCAATAGTTTTGTAGCACCCCGGAGTCTGAAATCTGGTCATTGATACACCCTTGCATCTTAGACCACGTAAATGTCGGTCCTGCGCCTGATCTCTCTCCGGTGGTGTCGGATTGCCGTCCCATCGCGCTATGAGAGTGAATGAATAGTGAGTGCTCCTTTGTTTGCGCAAATCCCGGTCCACTTTAATTTGTACTTCGCAGTTATAATATGAGAACAATTGCCGTGGCCGATAATCGGCTTGGAGGATCATGTGTTAAAAAAAAGGAAAAAGTAGTTTCAAAAATATTGAAAACATTCTGAAATGTAATTATGTAATATCATGAAACGGTAAGATATTTAGCGGAAGTTAAAATAATATGAAAGAGTTATCGTAAACGTCACCGTAAACCTTTAGGTTAGCCTCTCAGAATAACAATTTCATGTACCTACCTTAGGTTTTGGTCTTTTTAAATAATAGTTTCTGAGCTTTTAAGAATAGACGCAGACTGCCGACTAAACAGTCGGCCGACAGTTGCGCCGACGGTTGGCAAGAGAACTTCTTATTACTGGGTAATAGTGTAGTTTTCCAATAATGAAAGAATTTTTCAAATCGGTCCAGTAGCTCCGGAGACTTTAGGGTACAAACATACAAAAAAATGTTTTCTCTTTTTTATATTAGTACTTGTAGATGTCTTACTTTTTTGTACGACGTATACATTCATAAAACAGTCAGCCCAAACAAAGGTCTCATCCATATTGCTCCGTGGAGATATGTACCGAACACGAGGTAAAATTTGATCGATGTTCTTATGGGTAAATACTCTGCACTTCCAACGCCCTTGCATGTTTGTTTCAGCTCTGAACTGTAACATAAGGTCTTTATAAACTTACGGCCGGCACATATACATACAGGTCAAACTGGTAACGTTATTTTTTTGAAATCGTTTAAAAATAGTTTTCACAGTAACAGTAAACTTCTGTTTTTATCCGGGGAACATCCTTATGGGCTATCCTACCCCTGGGGTCGGCAGAGGGGTGTGCCGGACTCTTACCGGCTAAAATCCACCTAGTATTTCTTCCATTTACCTACCTTTTGTCGAGGGCACGGGTATCGGCCGGCTTGTATTTGAAAGCGGGCCCCGTCACCACCCAGATTCTGACGTCTCTTAGTGGATTTAAATCCACTTAGGGTCCGTTAAAACAGACCGGCTCGGAGAGAAGAGCAAATTCTTAACACGTTGTATTTGTAGTAAGTTTTATTTTTGGATGTGCACTGCTTTTGTCATTAAGAATGCTCGAAGGCGCTCGGTGTGAAACAATAAGAGGAGCCGATCGGCTCCGGTCTGTCTGAAAAGAAAAATGCACGCCGATGCTCTCCGAGACCTTTGACCTCTGACCCTTAGAGAGGCGCGCAACACTACGCCACCGTCTCGAGGCCTGATTTTCCTAGTCTATCGCCCGCAGGCCGCGCCCTATGGAAGCCGGAGATCGACTACCCTGCAACTCCCACTACGTCTGCTGCAAGGCGACAAGTAACAGCTTTCCTCTCCCTTTCCGCCGACTCCTTCTTACTTCGCTGCTGACCTTGCAAGACACGATGGCCGGCATGCACGTCGCAGGCACGTAGCAGACACGTCGCAGGCACGTTGGGCACTCACACCTTCTTAAGACATTTGTGTGTCACTGCTATTTACACCATAATTGAACATCGCTTTTACTTACTTTTAATATTGACTTATTAAAATTTGGAAGCAAATGTATTCCCTCTTTAGTTGCGTTTTCACATCTGTTGAGAATAGGTAAGTGGTCACTGACGGAAAGTTTCTTCATCAAAAGTTAAAGTCAAAGAGGCAAAGTAATGTCTAAAGTAAAAGTAACGGTCAAATTCGTTTTTTCAAGGCTAAAGTGACAGCAAAACTAATAGAAAAAACTAATTTGACCGTAATTTTTGCTTTAGAAATTACTTTGACTTTTACTTTGGCTTTTACTTTTGATGAAGAAACTGGCTGTTAGTGATTTGTGCTAACCATGCTGTTAGAAAAATACATCTTAAAAAAAAACTATTTTGATTGTATACCTAAAATCTCCTGAGTCTGTTAAATGTGCCAGAAAAATTACAGCCCAACCAAACGTGGTATCCTAATCGGGATAATCAGTCAACCGGATAATCTGAGAAAATTAAAACTTTTAAGACTTTAAATTGGTTCAATATTTATTTGAAGTTGAAGATCAAAGTTTGTAAGTGTATATATGGAGGTTTGTTCTTCTTTCGCGCAAAAAATATGGATGGATTTTGATGAAAATTGGCTGTATTGTAGATCACATGTCGGAATAACACATATACGGAATAATTAGTTTAATCGCTGCAAACTTAGCTTATTGGCTATGTGCGCGACGGTGGCGACGCGTAGCGTTTGCAACATTCGCGGAAGCCGTCAATTAATAACAATGTAAACATTATAATTTTTTTTGCAAATATAAATAAAACCAAAGATTAAAATAGTATTTTTGACATTATTTAAGTGCAATTTATTCAATAGTTTTACTGAAAAATGAACATAATAATAAAAACCGGGTTTGTACATCCGCATTTGTTTCCAATTTCTGCCATGTTGTGCGCTGCGGTCGTTATCTGTCCGCCTCTACTCGCTTTCCACATAGCCAATAGCCGGTATAATCATCTGCCTAGCTAAACTTACTCTTACTTGACATCGTTGATGAAATATGGCTTATTTTTATAAGAATTCCAATAATTTACAGTAATATTGTATGTTTCGCCTTCATAGACAATATATTCGTGTATGTCTCCTTTCTCTTTGTGGTCACAAGTTAGGTAAGTATTACCATTTTCCTTCACTCGCCCGATTACAAAAACTATTGGCACCTTATCTGAAAATAATAAAACTCCTCTGAGTAGGCGCGATGAATGAAAAATGTAATTAGTCCGTCTTTTAGATAACCCTATGGCTGCCCGGCCCATGTCAGACTTAGAAAATTGGACCAATTTATGTAGGCAATGCTATCAGTATGTTGTATTTTTCTCCTACAGAAAATCGGTCACCGATTGTCGGACTGATAATTTTATTTCATAAACATTTGAGCTTTGCATTGCGTCACTTTTAGTTACAAATTTTACATAGCCGTGATGTCTCAAACCCAACCTCTCAACCAGACGGGATCTCTGGCAGTCGAGGAGTTCATTGCCCTCTCCATTTTTCCCGCTCTTGGAAAGCCAAAGGACACGATAACCGGAGAAGACTTTGGCAGTAAGAAACAGACTCCGAAATTGAGTAGCATTAAACTAAATATGAACTTGATATGATTTCTTAGACTACTTAAAAATTATATGTGGCTAAAAACAATGTAAATACAATAAATATGAATTATCTACTTAATACTGAAATACTATTTTTTATCAGAAACACATATGTGTATTTGTTTATAATGTATATGTGTATATGTGTATTTTGTAAATGTATATTTGTTTAATATGTATTCGTATCAAAAGTCCTATGGAGGTTGTTAACCTTTGCAAAAGTTAATACTCAAATGGAGTATTACTAACGTTAAATCAAAACATTAAAAATAGGATACTCACAAAAATCCGTATTTTGTATTTGCGGAGTATCAAGACCTTCCGACATTTGTATAGTCATCACAAGCCAAGGTATTATACCCACAAAAGTGATAGATTTCATGATTTGAACATAAATTAATGACAAGTAATGAGGTTTTGATATCCAACACGAATAAAATTTGAAAAGCTACTGATTAAGTATGCAATTTTTTCCTGAACAAATTATGGTATGCGGTTTTTTCCTACTATAGGTATCTATTCTTACATTAAACATTTGGAAATAACAATTTGCGTCATCAGTTTCCCGTGATCTTGTCACTAATTAATAGATAATTTCTGTGGTGTTAAGGCAAAAGGGGATGAGTCAAAAAACACAACTTTTCACCAGGGGCTAATCAAAAAAACGCGTGTTTGTTTTGTAATAAAAATGCAGTTTAATCAAAAGTGTATAGAAATAATTAACACAACTCTGTTTTAATTTTCATTTATTAATTTAGTCGTCTTTTATATGTACCCGAAAAATATTTTTATTTCTTAATTATTAAAATAATTGACATATCTCCTTTTTCCGTAACACGGTAAAAATTAAAAAAAAAATCCTAGAACGACTCGTCTCTTTATTTGCTATTATTATTTACGTATATACCTTTTTTTTGGCAGGGGGGAAATCCTCATGGACTTCCCTCCACCTGGGGTCGGTGGAGGGGGTGTGCCAAACTCTTACCGGCTAAAAACCCACCCAGTGTTGCCTTCAATTACCTATTGTCGAGGGCACGGGTATCGCCAAAGCATTCTTCCGCACCCCCGACAGGTATTGGCCCCCCAGATGTTCAAAGGCGGGCCCCGTCAACCTCTGTGGCCGTCACCCAGCGGCCACAGCAAACTCCACTAAGAGATGCGCGCGCAACACAACGCCACCGTCTCGAGGCCTGTTTCTGATCGGACGACAGACGCCCCTAGTCTGTCGCCCGCAGGCCGCGCCCTATGGTGGCCGGAGATTAGTCATTCTGCGACGTCCTCCACGTCTGCTGCGGGCGGGGAGAGAGGAAGCAGCTTCTCTCTCCCTTTCCGCCGCCTCCTTTCAAACCATCACATCCTCACAAAAGGATGCGACGGCGTTCCATCCATCTTCGCTGCCGACCATGCAGGAGACGACAGCCGGCAGCGAAAGACTTCCCGCAGCATCTACTGCTGCCGCTAGGTCACGGCGCTGCGTTGCCCCAGATGCCACAGTGGTGGCATTCGGGCGTGGGCTCCCGACCGATGTGACACAGGAACTTTCCGAAACACCCATGTCCGGTAAGGACCTGTGTCAGCCGGAAGCTGAGGGCGCCGTGGCGTCCCTCCAGCCACTCCTTCAGTATGGGCCTTACCGCCGCGAGAGCGGCGTGCCATGCCGTGGGTCGCGCAAGTCGCTGCTCCCATTCCGCAATGAGGTCTTGGCGGAGCTCTGAACTGCGCAACTCAACTTGCCGAGGCACGAGGCGCTCGGCCCGCCCCACCGCTTCCTCGCGCCATGTATAGAGTGACGCGAGGGCTCTCGGTCTCGATCCGGCTAGGAGGCATGCAGCTTCGAAGGAGATCGTGCGGTATCCTCTTATAACCCTGATGGCCATCGCTCGCTGTGGTCTTCGCAGCACTGGAAGGTTGCGGGCCGTCAGGGTGCTCGCTCACACTGGCGCGGCGTAAAGCGCCATCGCCCGCACGACCCCCATATAGAGCCTCCGGCAGGAGGTATTGGGTCACCTGAGGTTGGGCAACAAGCGTGAGAGCGCTAAAGCTGCGACCAACAACCGAGGAGCGAGCCGCTGGAAGTGTGGCCCGAAGTCCCAACGACTTTCGAGAACGAGTCCCAGGTATTTCATTGTCGGCTCCACAGCGATGGTAACCCCTCCCACCACGATACTGGACCCCGGAGGTGGCTTCTTCCTTGGCCCATGGAAGCAAAGGGCCTCGGATTTGTGCAAGGCCACTTCGAGGCCAAGACCTACCCACGACCTGCGCGACACTGGCTGTGGCCCGAATGGCCGCCTGCCGGTACGTCTACGCATGTGCTGTGACTAGCGTGTCGTCAGCGTAGCATATCACGCTGACGCCGTGGAGAAGCGCATCGCGCAGGACCCAATCGTAGCCAATGTTCCACAGGAGAGGGCCAAGAACCGACCCCTGAGGAAGAGATGTTCTGACGAACCCATCCTTCTCGATCCAGGTACACGACAGCTCTTTCGGATAAATAGGCCCCGATTATGCGACGGAGGTACCCTGGCACTCCATGATAACGGAGCGCCTCCTTTATGATATTCCAGGGCAGGGTGTTGAACGCGTTAGCGATGTCATGCGACACCGCCGAAACCACCTCGCCCCGGTCGACTGCTTCCTCCGCTAGGACCGCCAGGATCCTCACGCGTATGCGTGGAGGAAGCAGTATAGCGTCAACTGTTGAACGCCCTTTACGGAAACCATACTGGTTGTCCTCCAGATCCGAATCAGCTCATAATTTAAAGGTTTTAAATTCATCATACTTACGTTAAATCGAACTTGTTAATCCTATTCATTTCTGTAGGTTTCAACACTCAAATTACCCACGTAAACCATATTTTTAGGATTTTTTGCACCGTTGCACTAGTAAAAAGACGTCAACTTCGCGCGCGAAATGCAACTAACGCGGAACGACGAATATGAATTTAGGCACAAGTCGACTTATCTCATTATACCTAATTTTATAAGTAAAGGATCACGTATGCAATAAGAAGATAACTAGACAAAACTCCTTTTTACTTTTTAGGTTTTGCTATTTATGACTAGACTCGTATTTTTTATTGGAGATTCACGAAATAAAATACATTATATTGAATTATCTCCTTTTTACCATGATAGTTCGTAAAATTTTGTACCCAACTGTGTAATTAACTCATTTTTCACAATTTCTGACTCATCCCCTTTTGCCTTAACACCACAGATTTAATAGTTATAAATTGACGGATTAAATCAAACAAAGTAGGCGTAAGAAGTAACAACACCTTGCCAACAAATCTATAGTCTCACGTATATTGAATTATTCTATGTAACTGAAAGATATTAATCAGAACCCGTGGACCTAGTTCTCAGCATCGGTGATTACACTAGTTAACTACCACTGACAATAATGGAGTGCCAGCTGATTGTTGACCACGGCGGTCGTATAATTAGCCCTTATTACGAGATCAGCCAGCCGCGCACATATTATAGTGCGCAGGCACCTGCGCAGACACAGATGTACCCTATTCCTTCAATCTCATAGCGACAGCCTAACACAACCAGAGTGAAACCACAAGGAGGACCGACATCAATGCGCTCTCCAATGAAGGGTGCGTCAATCAGCATCTTCCAGGCTCCGGGCGGCCTTGTGAAAATTTCCAAAACCAGCAAAGCGAGCTCGTCCCGACCCGAGACCCCGCGCACAACAGTCGCACAACGACGCAGTTCATATCTACCAATACCCCTAGTCAACGAGGCAGATCCACGTTTAATAACCCCGTGTAAAAAATAACCTCAACATAAAACTATGGATTGAACAATGGATTGGTCTCACCGGGTTTTCCACTCAACGTGCGTGACGATCGCACATCGCTATGGCGCGCAGTACAGCAAAGCTTTCGCGGACGTGAAGCCACGTAGAGATGCACGAGCACCAACACTCCGACCTCACAATGACACGTTGGGCTCCTGGCAGGCAGCTGGGATGCTCTATTCAACGTCGTAATTTTCTCGCCATATTGCACAATAATCACCGTCATTGTTGAAACATGAAGAAAAAAAAAGTCAAATTCGGTTAATTTTCTAGCATACCTTCAATAACTAGCTTGACATGTAACAATGGAAACCGATACCATTACCATAACCGTGGTTACCATATTGCACCTTCGATGAAATTCTTAATGAATCTTCTACTACAAACTCCATTTTAAATTATCGACTTCCATTTTTTTTTATATTTAGTGGGTAGGCAATTTATCTTCACGTGGCGAGTTCTCCCGAAATCAGTCTGGTCATTCACCAACCAACCAAAATCATGTTGCAGTACGAGATTCACCACCCAGGATTCTTGCTTGTGCTTGCCTCGTTTGATTCAATGCGATAGCAGTGTTGCATCAGGCGTATCAACTTTTGCCACTAGAATCTTCACATTTTGAACACGTGGGCGATGCAGGGCAATCCTTAACAGATGTGGGCATTCCGATTGTATCCCACTTCTGATGTCGGCGTCAGGATCCGACATCGTTAAATAAAACAAAGAGGTCTTCACACAATCACTTGGTTTATTCCAATTAACACAATATTAGTCACTACAATTATTTATCACGAATTTGTGGGAGGTGTGCACTCGGCAACGGTCGGCGAACGAATGACCCGAGTCGTGCGCGCGCGCCGCTTTATATAAGGTCCACCGTTGACAGATCGACGGTTGACACATCGACGGTGGCGCCGTCATATTGATACATAATAGGGTCCCGTTTTACCCTTTGGGTACGGAACCTTAAAAATGTATGCATTGTTTTAGGGCCTAAATTGTTTTTTGAACATTAATGTAAAAAAAAAATGACTTTAGTGGAACAATTAATTACCATTTAAGGTTATAGATGGAGTTCATATCAGGATTTTTTCATAAACATAGTTTAGCTTATCTTCCACTAATGTGGTGGCCTTAATACAAATTACATACTTTGAGTGAGTAGTATTGAGTAGACCTTAATTATTTTTTTTGATGCAAAATATGTAAATTTATCCTAGAAGAAAGGAGGATCTATCTCTTGCAAGCGCTGCTAAGCGTGAGGTAATGTAGCTTTGATAGAAGTCAGCTAATTACGCATTGTACTTAATTAATGAGCGTGAGTGAATCAACGAAGAATATTGAATACTAGCGGTTTTCCCACAGTTTCACCCGCGTCCCGGGGAAACTTCTTCCCATATCCAGATAAAATATAGCCTATGTTACTCAGGATAGTGTAGCTTCCATAAAATGAAAGAATTCTTCAAATCTGTTCAGTAATTTTCGAGCCTTTAGAACAAACAAACAAACAAAAAAAATCCTCTTTACTATAATTAAGTACTAGCTTCTGCCCGCGGCTTCGCCCCCGTAGAGTTCGGTTATATCGCGTTTCCAAGAGAATTCTTCAAAAGTCCGGGATAAAAACTATCCTATGTTCTTTCTCAAGGTCAACTCTATCTCTGTACCAAATTTTATTAAAATCAGTTCAGTGGTTTAGACGTGAAAGCGTAATAGACAGACAGACAAACAGACAGACAGAGTTACTTTCGCATTATTAGTAGGGATATAAGAGTAGAATACTTGATTACGTTATGCAACACAAGTCTTTCAGAAGTCGCTTTTTGTGCATAAAGAATGAAAACCTTAATTCTATCTGGATTCGTTTCAACAACTATATTTATATTGCTTAACAGTATGTATGCCTAATATATATTTTTTTAATTTTATTTCTCTCTCTCTGTAACATGGTCCAAGTTAACCTACAACTAATGTTTAGGTACTTTGATAATTGGAAGAGAAAATTCATAAGAAAACAGTGGTTTATGTTCTCGAACTTTCCAAGTATACCTTGGACATCAATGACTAATAAAATGGTGAAGGAAAACATCTTGAGGAAACCTGGACTATATAGTCTGAAATCACCAACCCGCTTTGAGCAAGCGTGGTGATTAATGCTCAATCCTTCTCCGTGTGAGAGGAGGCCGCAGCCCAGCAGTGGGACGATAAAAAAAGGCTGTAACAGTAACAGTTTTCCGAGTTGACGAGTGGGTGGTAACTATATGAATAGTCATGGTTTATCATTGTAGTTAAAACAGCATAATTCACTTCAGTTAAAGCAAGTAATTTCAGTTTCAGTTTATCAGGTGACGGACGGTCAGAAAGTAACTTTGGCAAGGCAGTATAAAAGAATCGTATTTGATAAAATAAACCGTGGTTCTTTCAACGTATCACAATGCTTGTCAGATCTACTGAACTGCTGGGAAGTTGTCAGGTATTTATCAGGTTAGGTTTTGAATTGCACTCTAGGGGTAGGGCAGACCCTGCCGGGGCTGCGGGTTGTTCGAAAGAGATACCGCGGCCCTGGTACATAAAAGGCCTATGACGGAACACGACGGTTTTTAGTCAGTAAGAGTCTGACACTCCCTCACCGCTGCTAACCCACAGCGGGTCATTTGATGATTTTTGAAGTCGGAAAAAAAAAAGGGGTAGGGCAGACAAGACTACGTGGAGTCGGTTTTGCAGCAATTCATTTTCGTCACTAACTTCAATTTTTAATACAATATTTTCAAATTGAAGGTTATAAACGGCAATATGCTAAAACCGAGGCCGATTAAGTAAATTAGATGACAATGTATAAATAAGAAGGACAAGTTACAATAATTGATGACCTTTAGTTGAAGCTTTCTATAGAATATTTAGTTGGCGTTGTAAAAAAGACGAATTAGTTTATTAGAGGCTATGTCATTTCCCCGTTGCTTAGTTATAAAATTAGAAGTTTAATCATGTGTCCAATAAATATTTTTGTGTACTTAAATTTCCCGAATTTAAATATTTTCTTTCACAGAGGAGATGTGTTATGTGCATATGACAAATATAAGGAATCAATTTGTGGATTTTTCAAAGATAATTGCCATGATTTTTATGGAAAGCTTGATAGTAAGTATATTAATTTATCATGTCAATGTCAATGTTCCGTATGTCAAGTTGGTTAAGGTTTATATAAAACTAGCTTCTGCCAGCGGTTTCACCCGCATCCCGTGGAAACCTCTGCACGAACCCGGATAAAAAGTAGCCTATAGCCTTCCTCGATAAATGGGCTACCTAACACTGAAAGAATTTTTCAAATCGGACCAGTAGTTCCTGAGATTAGCGCGTTCAAACAAACAAACAAGCTCTTCAGCTTTATAATATTAGTAGATATACATAGATTGTTGTCTTCAAATGCGCTTCGACGCGCTTCCAGCGGCGTGCGCTGGGCCTATATGGTACACTTTGTATATAACTGACTCAAGTGTGATTTTCAGGTAATTGGGGATTAGAGTATACTTTGTACGAGTCCTACTGTCAGGACAGTTCGCAGTCTTGGACCAAGTAGCTAAGGATTGCACTACAGTGGAAAATGGGAAATTCATTATGGATCAAAGAAACTTTAATGGAATAAAACACCTGAGCCCTTTTTATTTCTAATTAAATCAAGTTTTATTGGATCCTTTCCTTTAATCGTCATTTTTTGGCTTTTTATTTACCTTACCCGCACACTGCACTAGTACTTACCACTTTTTCACATCGTCGACTTGATAATTTATATACTAGCTTCTGCCAGCGGTTCACCCACATCCCGTGGGAACTACTTCCCGTACCGGGATAAAAAGTAGCCCATAGCCTTCCTCGATAAATGGGCTATCTAACACTGAAAGAAATTTTCAAATCGGACCAGTAGTTCCTGAGATTATCGCGTTCAAACAACAAACAAACTCTTCAGCTTTATAATATTAGTATAGATTTTGGTTATCATTACAGTTAAACTATTGCTGTATACGAACGATATTTTACGTAAGAGGAAAATTAGTGCAAAATAATCGAATAAAGTATTAGCAAGCAAGGGAATTATTTATAAATATAGTCAGTGTAATATTGCTGTCCTCGCGATTGGCAGTTTAAATAAAACGAATCTGCGTATAACATGAAAATAAATTAATGTTATTGTGAACTTGTGAAACATGAAAGCATTTATATTGCTTGCATTTGTAAATGGGTGTTTCAGTCAACAAAATACAGGTTAGTAAGTGATTTCATTAAATTACTCCGAAACAAGTTGACTCAAAATATCATCAATTAAGATAAGCATGTCGAATAAGAAACAACTACCGAATTAAGGATCTCCTCCTTGCTGCGGGTTGTTCGAAAGAGATACCGCGGCCCTGGTACATAAAAGGCCTACGACGGAACACGACGGTTTTTAGTCAGTAAGAGTCTGACACTCCCTCACCGCTGCTAACCCACAGCGGGAGGGGTCATTTGGTGATTTTTGACGTCGGAAAAAAAATGGACCTCCTCCTTTTTTGAGAAGTCGGTAAAGAAGGTATGTATCTAACACTAGTTCGTTTAGCAATGTATCTTAAAACAATGAAAACTATATAATATTAGTCTAATATCAAAACAGGCGTGATGATAACGTTAAAAATAGAATCATTAAACTTTACTCAATTTAGTAGCCTAATTAGGTTTCTAAATGATGTAGTGAGTCAGTAGCCGTACTTTTTAGGATTTCGTACCCAGAGGGTAAAACGAGCCCCTATTGTTTTCGCTCCTCTGTCCGTCCGTCACCAGGCTGTATCTCATGGACCGTGATAGTTAGAGAGTAGACATTTTCACAGATGATGTATTTCAGTTGCCGCTACAACAACAAATACTGAAAACTCCCATACAACATACGGAAATCTTCGTGCGCGACTCCGATTCGCACTTGGCCGTTTTTTTTTAACGACATCATAAATCATCAATTGATCCCTCCCGCTGTGGGTTACGCGCGGTGAGGGAGTGTCAGACTCTTACTGACTAAACACCGTCGTGTTCCGTCGTAGGCGTTTTATGTACCAGGGCCGCGGTAACTCGCGCGAACAATCCCGCAGCCCCGGCAGAAATTCAATTGTATCTTCGTTGTTAATAGTTTCTGAGAGAATCGAAAAAATACGTGTCCATCATCTTAGGGTTATCTTACTAATTATTTTTTTCATTTGCCACGCCTATTATTCTCTTTTCAGATATTCGCCCTCAAATTATAAGTAGTCCATTTAGATTCATTTATAATTGGTCTCAAGCATTGAATGTGGAAATACAGTTTAAGAACATATCATCTGATTTTATAAGTTATCAAATAGTATTTACGTCCGGTAAGATTTTAATGCTTACTTACAAGAGTGACTCACTTTCAAAGTCAAATTATTTTTTTTTTTGTTTGGTTAGCTTCCACAGAAAAGCTTTTTATGCCAGGTAAACTTACGCGTAATTTTTTAAAATTTTCAGGTAATTTCCCTGATAAGTCTGACCCAAAACCGTTAAAGGATTTTTATCCAAAATGTAGACGCTCAGTATTGAAGCAACCGAAAGTATCTATCGAAGCTGAATTATATGATGGAAACGATGTTGTGCAAAAAATTCTAATAGTTGATGGAATAGAAGGTGCAAATCTGCTACAAAGGGATGATCCAAATACAATGAAATACGCCAATTATACACGTAAGGCAAACATTTGCAAAAATCTTTAGATTTTGAAGTTTATCTACTATATACTTATAATCATCGGCAGGGATATTGAGCCCTACAGTGCGCAAAGCGATCCCCACTCCTCCGCCGAGAGCTCAATATCCGTGCCGATAACTATATTCAAGAACCCCAGCAAACTACACGACGGTCGGCCGATAGTTGGCTCTGCTTATGGGCGATGACTGGTTGACAGTTTATTTTTAATTTGATTTCATGTGTACATTAAAGGTATTTTGGAAGCAAAATACCGCTTGCTACTGCCGACTGCACAGCTGGTCTTTATGTATTTACGTGAAATCGTCATGGATCGAAGCGGCAGTAAGTGCAGGAGCCCTAAGTTATCGACTGATTTGATGCAGTCGCTGCATGTGTGGTCCGCAGCTCGCTTCCAAAACGTAGATTTAATATGTCACCGGAAAATACCAAGATCCGTAAGTTTATCAATTTACTAGGAAGTTTATAAACTTTCGTAAGATTCTAAACGGGAGATAAATTGTAATATTTTACGTTCACATTTTCGTAAATTGATAAACTTACATACATATACAGTAAAGCTACTGCATAAAACTCATAGTTTTACTATTTTTACAGCCAGCGATGTTTGTTCGAGACCAGAATGCTGTATAATTGAAGTGGATTTGGGTGTGGGTAAGGCTTTCGATACTTTTAATATGATCAAAACCACATTATTTTTATTGAGTTTACAGTTGATAAATATCATTTGATGACTTGCCAAACACTTGTAAATAATAATGGTAAATAAAAACAAAAAACATAATATTTATTGAAATCTTTAACCGTTCGAAAACTCTTTTTAGTAGGTAAGGGTTCTTCAAGGTACAATGCTGGGACCGTCTCTATGAAAATTCTAAGACTGCATTAATTAATATCTTTTTTTCTTATTATTTATCTCCAGGAAAAGCACCAAAACCTAAGAAAGCCTTTAAGGCAACACCTGTTCTTAGAGAAGGCCAAGATTCAAAAAGGCACCACATAGTGCCAATGGGAACAAAAACGACAACAAGTGCTCCGAGGCATGTGCTAAAATTTGATGAAACATATACTAACATAACGCAATGTATTGAAGGTGAGGTTTGCTATTCATTTTTTTTCTTTTTTAGGGTTCCGTACCCAGAGGGTAAAACGGGATCCTATTGTTTTCGCTCCTCCGTCCGTCTGTCCGTCCGTCCGTCTGTCACCAGGCTGTATTTCATGAACCGTGATAGTTAGAGAGTTGAAATTTTCACAGATGATGTATTTCTGTTGCCGCTATAACAAACTGAAAACTAGAATAAAATAAATATTTCGGGGGGCTCCCATACAACAAACGTGATTTTTTTGTCCGTTTTATAAATAATGACTCGCACTTGGCCGGTTTTTTTAACTTAACTCTTCGAGGAATCTTTGCACAATCGTGTCCAAGAGTGGATTTTTAATTCGAGTCAGTAAAATGACAAGTCAATGACACAAAACAGGGTGACCCACTACAATAGTGATGTTCGGCAATCGATAGACTTAGAAGTTTGGTCATGCTTTATTTTATTAAGTATCAAAGTGTTTTTTTTTTTATTGTAATACAGACTATATATTATATAATACGAATTTAGAAATATGGACCTTACCAACATAATAAAATTTCTCAGTCAGGTCAGGAAAATACAAGTAATTTAATACGTTTTTCTTTAATACTGTTGCTATTCATTCGGTATATTCAGAATCGGTATATTACATATTTTGATTAATATAAAAGAAAATTAAAAATCGTACTTTAGGGGCTGCCTTTTCGACTATCCGCTTATAGAACTGAACACGAGTCAATCCTGAAACTGTCAGTAAATAAAAAAAATGTACACTACAAGATTTATTTTTATACTTTCAGTAAATACAGATGAGAAACCAGGGATTTCACGAAAGCTCGTTTTGATATGTGGTATATCGTCTGTGGGCGTAGCGTGTGCTGTAATATTGATTGTCTGTGTGTGTATCCGACGGTGTAGAAACAAAAGAGCATCAGGACAAACAATAAAATATAACTCTGTAAGTACTCTACAACGTCTTTCAAAACCAAGAGACGACCTCTATGGCCCAATGGTCACCAAGCCGGACTGCCGAATCTGAGGTCCCGGGTTCGATTCCCGGTTCGGTCGACATTTGTGTGATGAGCATGCTTGTTGATCGTGGTCTGGGTGTTACATTATGTATTTATAAATATGTATATATGTAGCTATATGTAGTTTATCAGTTGTGTTAGCACCCATAACACAAGTCAATTAATAACTTACCATGGGGCTAAAGGTAGAATTCCGTGGGTCGCGGCTGACGCAGCCGCGCGCGGCCAACGACAGTCGTCGGCCGCGCGCGACAATAGTCAACCTATGAAAATGTATGGCGCCGCTGCCGAGGCTCGCGACAGTCGCGCGCGGCCGACGAATTTCGTAAGCCGCGCGCGGCATTGTGTTGAAATTAGTAGATTTTGTTCGTCCGTTCCCTCTAGTCGAAGTGCTAATTGATATCCTTGAAGAAGAAGAGGATGACGTATTGCTGTGGCTGTATTATGAAAATAGATTACCAATCGACCCTATTTTTAAAAAGTAGAAATGATGAAGGATACTACCCAATACTGATTCAAAAGCATTTGTATTGTAATGAAAACAAAAGGAAGTTTTGCCGACTAAATAAAAAACAATTCAATTCTGGTTTTACTAAAATTATATAGATGTTACTAAGCGCTAGACCATGTTGAGATGCATACGGCCGCGCGCGGCTTACGAAATTCGTCGGCCGCGCGCGACTGTCGCGAACCTCGGCAGCGGCGCCATACATTTTCATAGGTTGACTATTGTCGCGCGCGGCCGACGACTGTCGTAAGCCGCGCGCGGCTGTCGTAGCCGCTATCCTCGGAATTCTGCCTTTACCAACCGTGTGTGAAAAGGTGTCCCAACATTATTTATTTATAGTTTCTTTATCGTCGCCCAGCATTGAAAACCTCGGATGTCTCATTTCCTCGACAAAAATTATATTTGTTCTTTGGATTGATAAACTCGCTAAACACAGATTACTCCTAGCGCCATTTATGACGTGCTGTGAGAACCTCTGTCAAAATAGGATCCGCCATTTTCGTCTGAGTAACTTGCCAGTGCATTTGATAATATTTAGCGTTATTCTTGATTAAAAAATAATTTATGTATTTATTTAATTAAAAATCTATAAAAAGCAAAAGGTGATATCTTCCCGACTCAAAAAAGTTTTTGTCAGTAGACAGTTTTCTGTTCCTCAGTTAGTAAAATTTTGTTATAGACACAGTGGCTTTCACTGCTGGGTGACGTTATTGAGCTCAAACAAACTATCGGCCGACTAAAAATTTGCAGTGTGCGCGTACTCTTAACCATAATAGTACCTATAGATGTACATAAAGTTGAATCTAAGGGTGCGTCTACACGGTGCATGTAGCTGGAGCAAGTTAACATGCGCAAGTGACAAGAGCACCCGGGTGGGTATCTTGCTTTGGTACATACACGAGTCGCTGGACCCGCACGTTTTTGAAAAGCATGTAACTTGCGCATGTGCCTCAACATGCGCAAGCTACTTGCACTGTTTCATCATCATCATCATCTCAGCCATAGGACGTCCACTGCTGAACATAGGCCTCCCCCTTAGATCTCCACAGATACCTGTTGGAGGCGACCTACATCCAGCGTCTTCCGGCGACCTTTATAAGGTCGTCTGTCCACCTTGTTGGTGGACGTCCTACGCTGCGCTTACTAGTCCGTGTTGCACTGTTTAGACGTACCCTTACAGTATAGATAGAGAAACAAAGATAGAGTTAAGATGTATTTTATTACAGGCTACCTCAAACTGCGTTCTTTACGCAGATCTGGACATCAGACAGACTGAGAATAGAACAGTGTACGTCGAGGAATCTCCCTATGCTGAAATTATTGGAGTTTTAGAACCAGACAAAAAAGGGAGAACATGAAATAAAAATAATTTTTCAAATAGTCCATTTAATAGTTTTTTTAAAAAAGCTAATTCCATCGATAAAGAAAAATCCTTTATGAAAAAGCAAATATTTCCAATTTTTTATCTCACTTTTTTACATACATCATATTTACTTATACTATAAATATAATAAGTAAAATCCATGCCCAAAATTGTTTTTTGTTGACCGATTCGAAGCCGTTTTCGTACACAGCAGTCGCTCTTGCAACCACTAGACCAACGAGGAATATAGAAACATGTAATTATGTTCTAAAATTGTTATCCTACTCTAAAAACAGGAAAACCTATATTTAAACGCCATATTAAAATGATGAATCATTTATAATTAAGTTAAGTACTTATTTATGTTCACAATCAGTTTAGCCAGTCTTTTGGTATGTGTGTTGATCACTGCAGTTTATATAAAAATGTTTGGAATAATTTATTTAACTGTGGTATTTCTTTTTGTGAATTCTGCGCGATCGACTGATGGATTGAACGTTTGTCGAGTTGTTCGACGTAAGTAGATTTTTTATCTATATTCACATAAGTATAGATCCTTTATCTCGCGAAAGCGGATCAGTCATACTTGTGTTAATATGACTCAGCTACTTGACCACTTACGGGTCCGTTCAGACAGACCCGCTCGGAGAGAAGAGCAAATTTTTGACACGTTGGAAATCGAGTACTTAGTATTTGTAGTAACGTTTATTTTTGCATGTGCGCTGCATTTGTCATTAAGAATGCTCGAAGGCGCTCGGTGTGAAATAATAAGAGGAGCCGACCGGCTCCGATCGCGTAATTTTTCTTGAAGTTTGGCTCCGATTGCATGCTTCTAATGCTCGCGCAGCCGATCGGCTCCGGTCTGTCTGAAAAGAAAAATGAGCGCCGATGCTCTCCGAGCCGGTCTGTTTGAACGGACCCCACAAGGACAATGGGCATGTACTTTTACACACACACAAGTATATCTCACCCGTTTTTGTGAGACAAAACTAGGGTCCCAGTATAGTTTGAGATCGTCCACGGTTTTATACAATTTTATTTAATTATTTATTTTTATTTTAGCCTTTGTTCCGTTGGATGCAATAGAAAAATTACCATATAAGTTAGCTTATGACTACGGCGAGGAATTGAATATGATTTTAAGCTTAACTGATGTTTGTGAAGAAATAACTGCTGTGCGCTTAAAAACTACATCAGGTGAGCTCTCGTTTCTTATAAAACAAATGCATAGAAGTTCTGTGTGTCCTTCTATCGGGCTGTCCCGCGAACTCTACTGAACGGATTTAAATGTACACAGAAAGTTTAGGAGTCCAAGAAAGGACCTAAGTTAATTTTTACCTTTTAAAGTATAGTGGTTCACCCGGAACCAGATACCATTAAGCCTTTAGAATACAAGCAAAAAACGATTTCCTCTTTATTATACATCATCTCAATTGCTTAGCCTTTTCCCGGTGTTTTACAAGGAGCGACTGCCTGTCTGACCTCCTCAACCCAGTTACTCAGGCTACCCAATACACCGAAGCCTGTTTGTCTATGCCAGTCTTACTGGCTTCTGACTACCCAAATGACAGCTTTATTATATTTGTATACATAATTTCATCATCATCATCATCTCAGCCATAGGACGTCCACTGCTGAACATAGGCCTCCCCCTTAGATATCCACAGATACCTGTTGGAGGCGACCTGCATTCAGCGTCTTCCGGCGAAATATTATTTAATGAAAATAAATAAGTATGAGTAGATGTATGTATAATATTTTTGTATGTTCCAGAAGGGATAGAGAGAATAATATGTTTAACTAGCCCAGAAGACGGATATTATCACATTCAGGGCTCGTTGGAGGGTGAAGTATCAATAGTTTTGGAAATTTATACTAGTTCCAAAAAAAAATCTGCTTACAAATGTGTGCTAGAATCATCTAAGAGAGATCTAAGGATTTTTAGATGTAAGTTCCTACAATTTGAACTTTTCAATGTTGTAAAAGCAATAACCCGAATACGGAATAAATCGATTTATAGCAAAACTAGCCGTTTTCTCGCGGTTTCACTCGCGTCCCGTGGGAGCTACTGCCCGCACCAGGATAAAATATAGCCTGTTATATATGTATAGCAGATAATATATTGGTGAAAGCAGATTTAAAATCGGTCCAGTAGTTTTTGAGTTTATCCATTGCAACCAAACAAACAAACAAGTTTTCCTCTTTATAATATTAGTATAGATAATCCAAGTATGCTTTTTTATAGCGAACATGAAGAGGTGCAAAAAATCACACTGCCTTCTGAAGATATCGTTGCAAGACTATTGTCCAAGTAAAGGTTGGTGGATTATCAGTTGGTTTGTGTCCATTTTCGGGTCGGAGAAAAAAATTAATAAAAAGTCTCTTTGTGAAGATTTCCAACAAAATCCTGCAGAATGTCACGAAATTGAACCAAACTTTACAGAATATAATGATAGTTCAGATACAAATACTATAACAACCGGTGCTCCAAATGAAAATAACAATACAACAGAGAATTATACAGAATTTGAAAATAATACTGCAAAAGACAATAGTACAGAATTTAAAAATAATAGTGCAAATGAGAATAACACAGCATTTGAAGACAATAATGCTATAAATAATGATACTTATAGCGATAACAATACTGCAAATGAAACCCAGGAATTGAATAGACAAAAAAATCTAACGGCTGCTTTAGCTTATGGTATAGGAGGCGTGGTTGGCGCATGCGTTGTGGCATTTCTCGTCTATGTGTGGATGAGGCAGCGTTGTGATAAGCCCGATGCTCAAGCAACAATAGAACTGAATACTTACGTAAGTAATTCTTTAACTTCTTCAAAATCTAGTCTTCATCATCATCATTATCATCAGCCTATCGCAGTCCACTGCTGGACATAAGCCTCTCCAAGTGCACGCCACTGAGATCGATTTTCGGCTTCTCACATCCAGTTCTTATTAATCTAGTCTTAGTATTAATCTAGTTGAACCATCTTGTCATCTTGCATTTGCCCATACCTACTCACCTCATTAGACATGCGTGTTAGTGAGCGCAGTATGGGATAAAATCAAAATCAAATCAAAATTCGTTTATTCAAACTTGGCTTTAAAGAAATTTACAAAAGACAGCCCCCAAAATGCCCACCCCTTCACCACTTCCTATGTGTTTTTGCTGGGAAGAAGAGGTAGAAAGCTTTAGCTTCAGAGTTACTGCTGCCCATAATCGAGCGAGGCATTTAATATCCACCTTGGTGCTGTGTGATGGTTATACCGTCACCAGTAGGTCGCAGTTGGAATGCGATTGAATGATGTTACTTGGCCCCATTAAACCAGTAACTGGCTTGAGGAGATCACGTAAGGCAGCCCAATTCAAGCTCTGATGTTGAGCTGCATCTGTTGTAACTACAAAAGCTGACCACAGTCTAAGCAGCATATTGACATAGTTTAATCACACTAATATATATAATTTAATTCGTAAGTTTTGAGAGTGTGTGTGTATCTTTGTTAATTGCTTCTCCCGAGCCTTTTCCTAACTACTACATATTTGGGAAAAGGCTCGGGGGATGATGATGTATTTTCGTTACTTCTCTACGCCCATATGGCTGGACGTAAGTAGTCCCCTTATAAAAGCGGGAGAAACGGAAGATAGTGTAATGAATGCATTTTTGTTTCAGTCCACCGCAAATCCAGTCCTGTATGCAGATTTAGAATTCGCACGATCCGGCAATACGGACCGAGTACACGTCGAAGAACCTTACGCTCAAGTTATTGGCGTTTTGAAACCTACGAAAACGTAATGAAAGATGTAAATTTTTTTGCTTTAAATTTAAGTTATGTAGACCAAATTAATATACCTAAGCTAAATTCTGATTGGCAAATAAGATATTATAAGCTTTTTCTGAAAACATCTTTACCAACTCGCAAAATACTGTAAAACAAATCGGCCTAGGCATTAATTAGGTGACAAGCCCACGTAAATTTACTTCTACATAATAAGTATATGTTTTTTTTTTCAATTAGCTTTCGAATTGGAGTCTAACATAATATCCGAGGTAGATACACCAGTAAATGAAATTAAAATAATACAAATTATAATAAGCCTTTTATTTATTTGGAAACCGAAGACTTTAAAATATGTAGTTCATCTAAAAATGTGGTAGTCGTTACTGCAAGCAAGGGGTTGAAAGATTGGAGAAAGTCCTTGGAATTCTTAAAGACTTTGTTCACCTAAAAGAGAAAGATAATTTGATTAAATGTTGTGCTATAATAAAATATTTAAACAAATTACAGATATATGTCACAGTCATCTGGTTAAAGTTGCTATTTAATTGGATGACTTTGTCAGTCCTCCTTGACGTTGATTGAGCGAGCGTCGCTCAACGTCCAACTGGAGAGCTTATTGTAACATAGCCCTTTAAACAGAACGGACATAATATCAGTCAGGTGATTCAAATACAGTTCATATATGAAGCAATCAAAATTTTTTATATATTTTAAAATTTATTTTAAATCAAATCAAAAAAAATCCTATACTTTTTGAGATGGTCCTAACATACTCCCTTGAAGAAGCCTATAAGAATTTTTTTATACAATCAATTAATTCATACATTTTTTTTGGTTAAATTCTCTTCATACATTCCTTGATTACAAGAATGAATTGCTAGCATGGAGCAAAAACTATTTTTATTGATATTTTTTGTTAATATATGTATTGAAGTTTTTAAGATGCTAAGAGTGTCGGAAGCCTCACCTGAGCATGCTTTTGATAAATCCACTTCAATCGAACAGCTCTGTTGTTGTAAACAAATGTTGTTATCTGTAAAATAGATGGATAAATAGATTATTGAATAAATATTTATTGAGGGGCTCGTACGAGGCTCAATCAAGGTAATTTCTGCTATTGTTACAGGCCTTTGAAAGTTGATCAACCAAAAGTAGTAACTGTTAATTGAAGCATTATCTAAAATATTGTAAACTAACTGTTCCTCGCAGTTCCACCCGCGTTCTGAGATTACTGCTTTCCGCACCCGGATAAGAGAGGAGCCTTTGTAAATACTTTTTCAGGCTCTCCGTCTGTCTGTATACCTCTAATTTCCTCCATTGTCTTAATTTTACTTAAATGGCGTTTGGACGTCGTTTTGGAGTGAAAATCCAAACAGAGTTTATGCATTTATAGAATTAAATATGCGATATGTGTTGTAAATATTGTCTTACATGAATAGTCTGTGTTGCCCTGACTCGAATTGACTTCTTTGCCTTCAACGATTATTTTCTTTTCACATAATCCAGTGGGGTCGTAGATTTCTGCTTGAATAGACATTTTTGACCTCTTCAAAGTCAAAGTTTTAGTGACTGTCAACACATGGTCTGCTGGAACTGTTTCATGACTCAATTCCTGAAGATTAACTGGAAATGAAAGTAAAAAGTATATTAGAAATTAATATTTGGCTAATACTAACTGACGCCAGCAGTTTCACTCCCATGGGAAGTGCTACGCGTGACTGTATAAAAATCAGCCTATATTTCATTCTGATTTACAAGTTATCTTCAGACAGGTTTAATCAAAATCCGTTCAACCGTTTATGCGTGAAGAAGTAATAAACATGCGCATACAACTTTATAAAATTAGTGAGACAAGACTGGTCTCCCGTGGTTCTTATTTATAACACACACGAGAAACGTGGTTTTCTATATGTCTTTTCTTCAAAATATATTAAGCAGATCATGAACTCACAATGTAGATGATTTCTCTCACGAAAGCCAGTCAGCCATACCTGTGTGTGTAAGTATACATGCATGTCGTGTTTGTATGCGTCAGCCCGTGAGCGCTCAGTAGTGATCGAGTCGCCGAGTCATACAAAGACAATGTGCATGTATATTTACACACACAAGTTTGGCTCACCCGTATTCCTTTTTTTTTAGTCTGAACTGTCCCACTGCTGAGCAAAGGCCTCTCCACTTCGTTTCCACACCTGTCGATCCTTTGATAACCCCCACCAATCAGGGTTGTACGCGTTCAGGTCGTCGCGCCATCTTTTGCAGGGTCTACCTCGTCTGCGGTGGCCATCTTGTGCTATCCATTGGGTGACAATGTTTGCCCACCTATCTGGATGCATGCGGCTGACGTGTCCAGCCCAGTCCCATCCTTATGTTTATAATATTAGTGTATATAAATAGGGATTTTACTTACACATTTTAGTCCTCATATTAATATAGGTAATGCTAGATGGAATATTTTTTAAAGTTATTAACACGTTTAATTTCTCGTTAGCATTGTAGCCGAATTTAAATGGTACAGGGATAGCTCCTTGTGGCGGATCTAAAACAAAGAAATTATTAGAATATGTAGTTAAAGGTTCTTAGCTGAAGTTCCAATAAATTGGTCTTACATAGAAACGAGCTGGTAAGAAACTTCATGGGCACTCTTTTGAAATGAGTAGATAAATCTTACATTTTTAAATAAGATAAATTAGTTTTATTCCTAATGATGTGATTCCATCAAAATTGTACACAATTTTATTTTGAAATGCAAGACAAAGCTTGTGTTTTCGGATAAAGGTTGCAGTTTCGCGGACATTTTAGAAATGTTCGCACGCAACGTGTTACTGTTTGCTAGAGCGAGTACACCAGAAGATACATTTGTGTACCTCACAGTGCCGCACGCTTAATTTATTATCGTCAATAAATATTATAAAAAAGAACTTACCAGTACAGCCAAATTCCGATACATTAATTATCAAAATTCCAAAGAAGAAAAGAAAAAAACATTGATGCCAATTCATACTGAAAACTTCTAGTTACAGTAATATTATTTCAACTGATATATTTTACTGACGACCGTTCTGTACTAAGAATAGTTCTAATATGATATGGACAGGCAATCTGGAGTTTCAATTTTGTTTTATGTTGGTTATGAGCCTCTACATACTGCAGACTAAACTGTCGCCCGACAGTCGATGTAATGGTTGCCTGACAGTATATTTATACTAATATAGTTACCGGCACGGATATTGAGCTCTCGGCGGAAGAGTGAGAATCGCTTTACGCACTGTACACATAAGGCAATGAACCAATAAATCGCTTCTGCGCAGGTGAAGGTCAGGGCTCAATATCCGTGCCGATAACTATACATATATGTGGAGTGAATTTTGAGTAAAAGGGAACGTATGAATGAGCAGGAAGGAATGTATGAGTGATGAAGAATGAAGAGGGTGAATGAAGATTGAGAGAAAACAAGATGGCAGACGTAGACGCTGAAACGCTAAGATTATAAGATTTGTAAAAGAAGTTCAAGAGGATATTAAAACAGTAGATATTTAACTTTATTCGCTTTATTTTTGCCACTAAATCCCACATATATAGAGATTAAAAGATCATTGTGTTGTTTATGTGTTTGTGTCATAAAGGCTGAACCGATTTGAAAAATTATTTCACTATGGGAAAGCTACACTCTTCCCGAGTAAAATAAGCTATATTTCATCCCGATAATGTCAGTAGTTACTTGTTGCTATTTGCGCACTACAATCCATCTTTATAAAAATTTATGAGCCAAATCAAACTATCGGCCGACTAAAAGTTTGCAGTGTACCGGGGCATCTAATTAGTTATGTTTTTGACCGCGGTTAAATTTTTTTAATTCCTAATATTATCTGCTTTTTAAAGGTTATCTAAGCAAAAAGTGAACGAAACTAGGTGCAAAGGTTATGTTAACAAAATAATATCAAATCATTATGATAAAAATGTGTTTTTGGAGAATTCTAATCAAAAAACGTCTAGGCAACGATAGAGACTGGGTTTTTAGAATTCCGTAAACAGAGGGAAAAACGGGTCCAGTATTGTCCATCTGTATGTTTAGGTTGTATACTCCCCTTATGTACTCCTCTTATATACTCTCTTATGTAGTCCCCGTAAGTGCTCTCTTATGTACCCTCTTATGTCCTCTCTTATGTACTCCTCTTATGCTCTCTCTTATGTACTCCTCTAATGACTTCTTATATACTCTCTCTTATGTGCTCTCTTATGTACTCTCTTATATACTGTCAAGTAAAAATAATAAAAATATGCGAGGCTTAGAGCACCATATAAGGGTAGAATTCCGTGCATCGCGACTGTCGCAGCCGCGCGCGGCCTACGACAGTCGTCGATCGCTCGCGACAGGAGTCAAACAATGAAAATTTATGACACCACTGCCGAGGCCCGCGACAGACGTGTATAGAATATTAGTTTGGATGGTACGGAACCCTTCTTGCGCGTGACTCGCACTTGGCTAGTTTTTTTAATGTGCTAATGATCAGAATGAGCGTTCTTCTGACAGCCCGATATGATATTTACACGTGCCGAATCACAAAACCTAAGATCAAGTAACGGGGGCTGCGGGATTGTTCGAAAGAGTTACCGCGGCCCTAGAACATAAGGGGCTTAAGAAGGAACATGATGGGTGTTAGTCAGTAAGAGTCTGAGACTCCCTCATGTTGCTAACCCACGGCGGGAGGGGTCAATATCAAAAGTGATTTATTCAAATTAGGCTGCAAAACAGCACTTTTCGAACGTCAGAAATTTACAAAATACAGCCCCAAAACGCCCACCCTTCCTATGTATTTTTGCTGGGAAGAAGAAGTGGCGTAACAAACTCCCCAGCGACACATGTTTATCTGTACATAGGTTAGAAGTACCATTCAAAAATGTATTATATGCATTTGTGTGCAATATGTGGTGGGCTGGCCATATGAGCCGGAGAACCGATAACCGTTGGGGTAAACGAGTTCTAGAATGGAGACCACGCCTCGGCAAACGTAGTGTAGGACGTCCTCAGGCACGGTGGAGTGATGATGGCCGTCTTGCGTCTTGCCAAAAAGAAGGAGAGGAGAGCCTCAATTCGTCCGAATCCGAAATTTCCTTTTTTAAGTATGATTACCGATTACTCGAAGACGCTTGGACCGATTTGCTAAAGTCTGTTTATGTATGATATGATACTTACTACTAAGATAATTGGGAAATGGCTAGATAGATGACGCTAGCTACGCATTATTTCGGTGGAAAACCAGACTTAGGTGTTACATATTAAATTATTACAAATGATGCACAAATGTACGGTTTACTATTTTTTCCTCATAATTAAAACCAAAATTGGTCATGATTTAATTTAAAATCAGTGTCGTCACAAAACTTCCACTGCTGGACAAAGGTCTCCATGATAAGTGGAATTGTCTATAGTCAATACTCACTGCTCTGGGCATGCGTGAAATTGATTGATTCAGCATCTTATATGTATAACTTATTTATAAGTGTATATTATGCTTGACTTTGGTCTAGTAGCAGCAAGAGCGACCACTGTATTGGCTGTAAGTACCTACATTGGCATATAAAAAAGGCTGATAATTATAACAACTTTTATTTGAAATAGGTACTTTATTTGCTTTATTTACATAACGTCTTATTATTTTTACAATTAAAATTGAAGAATTATTCTAGTAAACAACCTACATATCCTACCTAGTCCACATATTTGTTACTGTTACTGTTACAGCCTTTTCTTTCGTCCCACAGCTGGGCACAGGCATATCCTCTCACAAGGAGAAGGATTGAGCATTAATCACCACGCTTGCTCAATGCGGGTTGGTAATTTCAGACTATATAGTCCAGGTTTCCTCAAGATGTTTTCCTTCACCTTTTTATCAGCCATTGGCGTCCAAGATATACTTAGAAAGTACGTACAAACTCAGAAAAGTTGCATTGGTACTTGCCTCACCTGGAATCGAACAAACACCCTCATACTCGAGAGGTTGGTTCTTTACCCACTAGGCCATCACGACTTCTTTACAAACCCCACCACCCACATATTTTGCAAAAATAAAAATAAAAACTAAGTATCAAAAAACTCATCCGCATCTCTGTCAGCGGGGATCGTGCCCAAAAGGCTGGCTGCATTGCCATTCAGCCTTTTTTATTTGAAATACTATTTATTTGTTGGCAACAAAACTCCAATAATTTCTACATACGGTGAATCTTCGTTGTTTCTCTCGACTTCTTTGTTAGCCGTCGCAAGATCTAGTTCTGCATACAACACTTGATTTTTCGTAGACTGTAATACAAGACACGGAATATTAAAATCTAGGTACGGTAGGCACATCAGTGGTAACTGTCATATACCTTAACTCGATAGTAATAAGTACGATTTTCCTATAAAACTGTTACCACTCACCTGAGTAGGTGGTACCTAGAGGCCCATCATCCTCCGAGCCTTTTTCCCATCTATGTTGGGGTCGGCTTCCAGTCTAATCGGATGTAGCTGAGTACCAAAGCTTTACAAGGAGCGACTGCCCTATCTGACCTCCTCAACCCAGTTACCCGGGCAACCCAATACCCCTTTATGTTAGTTAGACTGGTGTCAGACTTAGTTAACTTACATAGGTACTTAACTAGAGGTAAAGCATCATAATATGTACAATTTTAATTAAATTCCAAATAAAGTCAAAATATTGTTGTTATTGTTAGCTTATTATTTTTCCGCCCAGCCTTATTAAAAGTCTAAATATAATTTTGCAATTATTGAACGTAATAATTTTGTGTTGATTTATTATGAATCCAGAATCCAGATTCCTATTGATCCTTTTTTTATGGGAAGTCTTCAAATGACCTCTTCCGCTGTAGGTGCGTTGTCAGGGAGTGTCAGACATTTACTGACTAAAACCCACCATGCTCCTTCTTAAGCCCTTTGGGTACCAGGACCGTGGTAACTCTCTCGAACAATCCCGCAGCCCTTCCTATTGTTCCTGACCCACTAAGAAAAATGTATGCGTATTGAAAAATTATCTTACATACTTACATAGGTAGCTATATCAACCGCTTGTTGTCTTGAATTGCGAAGCCGATATCTTTTAATGCTTATTACAATGATTGGCATAAGGAGACAAGCCACTACCACAGGTATGATGTAAATTAAAACAGGGGTTTCAGAACTCTGCGGCATCCGGCTGTCAGGAACAACTGTTGTATCTACAACACAAACAAAAAAACCGGCTTAGTGCGAGTCAGACTCGCGCACGAAGGGTTCCGTTCCATTATTTATGAAATGAGCAAAAAATCACGTTTGTTGTTTGGGAGCCCCCCAAAATATTTATTTCTAACTATCACGGTTCATGAGATACAGCCTGGTGACAGGCAGACGGACGGGCGGACGGACAGAGGAGCGAAAACAATAGGGTCCCGTTTTACCCTTGGTATAAGGAACCGTAAAAATTATAAGTCAAATCATCATGCTTAGCCTTTTCTCAACGATGTTGGGGTCGGCTCTCAGTCTAATTGGATGCAGCTGAGTACTAAAGCTTTACACGAAGCGACTGCCTATCTGACCTCCTCAACCCAGTAAATCGGCTACCTCTTGGGAAGACCAAATTTTTTAGTCAACCCGACTGGTTGTCAGACATTCAGTCTTCGCCAATCGTTTAGATTACATGCGATTTACTTACTTGCTTCGTCTGCCGTGTTGTCCCTCTCGTTGTCTCTCACGGTGACTCCTAGGCTATCTGTCACGTTTTCTGTGACGTTTTCAATGAAAACGATTCTTGCTTTTTCTCTGTCACTGTCCCTCGCGTTATCTCTGGCATTTTCTCTTGGGTGGTTCCCGAAATTGCCTCTCGTGGTTAATCTCGGGTTGTTCGCGTTGTCTCTCCTATTTTCCCTAACAGTGTCTCTTGGGTCGTTTCGTTGGTCTCTGAATTTGCCTCTTGTGGTGAATCTCGGATTGTTCGCGTTGTCTTTCCTATTGTCCGTCGCAGTGTCTCTCAGGTGGTTCCTGTCGTCTCTCCCATTGTTCCCCGTGTTATCTCTGATTTCGTCTCTCGGGTTCACAGTTGTAGTGGTGTCCACAACGTTACCTATATCTGTACTACTCTTTCTTATAATTGTGGACTTCGTAACTGGTTTCGGGGTTCTTGGTGTAGTGGTACTCGCTGTGTTGTATTTCTTCACTGCTTTGATCTCTAAAACGTAGGAACATACAACCATAAGTCAATGCTTTTTTTCAGTCAAGTTCTTAAAAAAATGTTTACGACTTTTCCCGTTAAATTATTGTCAAAGTGTGTAGTTGTTATAAGAACTGTCGAAGATGTCGGTGAAAATGGCTCTAAATGTTTGAAAATCAAAAAAAGAAAGTAGCATTATACTTCTATTTTTACCTTTTGCAACTTTTGCCGCATCCACAGTAATTTGACACATATTTGAATTCAAACAATCTGTATCTGAAAAACAAAAAGAAATATAAACTCCTGATTAAGAACTTTCTCCTTTTTGAGAAGTCGTTTTAAAAGACAAATACATTTGTTCATCGTTATAGCCGAGAGACTGCCGGACAAAGGCCTCCCCTCCCAAGTAGCATTCGGGGTTCTATATAAGATGTCTAGTCGTTCACATGTACTCTACAAGCTGTGTATGTCAGCTGTTTATGAGCTGTATAGCTTGCTATAATGCTTTTATTGAACCAGTTTGGGCACAAATTAGACAGCCTTAAGTTCACTATGGCTGTACATTAGAATTATAATAGCATTATAATAGCAGTTTAAGTAGTAACATCGGACTTAAGGCTGACTTACGGCACTATATGGAACGCAGTGTGAACCATATAACGTACATGAGTGTAATAAAGAGTAATAAGTGGCTAAATACACAGCATTCACAGTTAAAATCGGACAAAAGTATTCCAGTAAGCTACCTTAAATTCACTTGTGTCCTAAATTATTTCCACATTTTAATATATTAGTTTTTTTTTTGTACAAAGTGCACAGATTCGGCAAAAACCAACTCCGGCGGATTATTATTATAATACTCGTATAACACGCGGTAGTACCTGTTGTATATACTATATCATGTTAATGCCATGGGAATGCAACTTTATCGTGAAATGTATACATATTGACAACTAAAATTTTCACGCGCCTCTGTAAAAACGCTTTATTCATTTTGAAATATTTAAAACTGGCTGAGAAGAAAATTTACATTTTCAGTTTTTGATATTTTATTGGCATTATAATTATACTACAGTAATTAATTTTAACATGAAACCAAAACTCATTCGCTCTATCTGCGTATTTTGTGATAAATCTGCATTAATCTTGTAGATTTATTTGGTAAGTATTTTAGGTTACGTAGAACAAAATGGTGGAAATGAAATACGGCTATGTGAACTGTTATATAGCCCTTCTAACAGCCTACAGTCCACATGTGAATCATTTAAACACTTCTGTACAGATAGTAAAAAAAAGGTTATTTTAAGTATCACAAACAAGTCCTAACACAACTACTGGCTGTATAACAGTCTAAGACAAGTAAACATAACAGCCTTTGGCTTTATAAATTACCAGAAGTGTTCTATTAAAATGCTAGCTCTATAACATCGAACAAGTAGGCCGTTAAACAGCGGTTGCCGTATCTCTACCTTCCTATAATGCTCTTAGTCAGAAAGCTGACTAAAGGATAGTTGTTAGAGTATTATAACACCCATAACCGTATAAAAGTATTACTCTACACTCCTGTAAGTCCCTTAGACAGCTATGGGCGTAATTAATTGCAATAATGCAGCTAATACATCACGAGTGAACTGTAGTAATGCTTTAAGTTCACATTGGAACTAAATGTGTACTCTTAAGTGGAACAAAATGCTACTTGGGCTTAATTGGGGGGTATGGCCCATATTCACCGCGCTGGGCAAGCGTGAGCGCAGTTTTGAATAGGTCTAGCTTCGGAGATGCTGCTGCCCATCTCCGAGCAAGGCATTTAACATCCAACGGGGCCCAGTAAGGCAAGGCCTGCCGGGGCTGCGGGTAGTTCGAAAGAGATACCGCGGCCCTGGTAGGTACATAAAAGGCCCACGACGGCACACGACGGTTTTTAGTCAGTAAGAGTCTGACACTCCCTCACCGCTGCTAACCCACAGCGGGAGGGGTCATTTGATGATATTTGACGTCGTTAAAAAAAAGGCATTTTACTTCCTACTTGTTTCTGTTGCTGGTTATACCACCACCTCGGTTGCCAGAGCCTCGTTCGTTGCTCAATCCTTTCATGTAGGAGAGGCCTGTGTCCAGCAGTGAGGCGGAAAAATGGTGATGATGATGATAATTAAAGTATGTGTCTGCTCTACACAAGAGTTTGTTACCTTGTCCATTGTCGTCTACAAGTGTTCCATTAGCGATTGTCTTATTAACATATCCACTTTCTGTATGTAAACTTAGGTGTACCTTAACATCAGATTTATCTAATAAATAGGGATCAATTACAAAAACTGCATCTACTGTTGAAGTTTCTTGATCTTCAATCTCGCGCTCATTTAGTTTTCCACCTGCAAATTCACTCAATTTACTGCTGTAGGCAGGTACTTTGTTATTGTTAAAAGCGCGCACACTACAAAGTTTTAGTCGGCCGATAGTTGACTTGAGCTTTGAAATCAATATGGTTAGAAATACACACGTAACAACAATCACGTATTTGTTCGGTACAAGGCCGTCTTGCTGCGGGTTGTTCGAAAGAGTTACCGCGGCCCTGGTACATAACATGGCCTATGACGGAACACGACGGTGTTTAGTCAGTAAGAGTCTGACACTCCTTCACCGCTGCTAACCCACAGCGGGAGGGGTCATTTGATGATTTTTGACGTCGTTAAAAAAAAGGCCGTCTAAAAACTTTAATTGAATTCATGATTTTCTGAAGAAATCTTACCTATCTTACAACTTTAATCAGCCGACTAAAAGTTAATAGTATGCGCGTGCTCTTATGCCATTTCAGTAACTCAAACATGTATGTTTTGCTGCTTAAAAGCAGTGAACAAAATCGATTTTTACTACTTACTAGCGAGACTAACAACACTATATAAACAAACACTTAAGTTTGTTATAATTAGTATTAGATTGAACTATTACATACTACTTCAAATCGAGCAAGGGATAAATAAATATTATTCAATGAAAAAAGTTGCTCACCTGACGCATGATAACTAAAATATACACCCACGCTCATATTTTGATTCATGTTTGTCAGTGTTAAAAAGATATTTAGCTTATCATTATTGTGATATTTCAAAATAAATGGGAAGTTATGTTTCACATTACCAGTTTCGGCTGAAACAAATTGAAGTATACATATGTAATGAAATTTTATTTCATTAATCACCTAATTTAATTTAAAGTTGTCTGTGGAACTCGGCTATGAGATGGCGGACAATGCTTCGATAGGCGGGTCTACGCTAGACGAACCGAGCACGAGCGAAGTACAAGCGGAGCCTTTCTCGGCTTGTCGTTCGCGGCGTCAAGTGTGGACGTACAACGAACCTACAACGATCACTGTTAGCAAATCCCTTTGTGTTCGTCAAAAACCGACAACAGGCGGAACGCTCGCGCGAACAATCACGCAGCCCCGACAGGCATTGGCCCCGGTTGGCCCCACTGGGGGTGTTTAAATGTACATGCATATTGTCTGGACCTTGAGGGTCGAGAGGTTGGAGCCGCGTCACAACACGAATTTTAACTCGTTCGTGTTGCGTGTTCCGACACAAGGTCTCGAGAAGGTCCTCAAGGAAGATTTTTGGCCGAAGGGTGTTATGTACCGCCGGTTTCGTGGCCGGCTACGTGACACCAGTCAGCGAAACACGACGCCGACACATCGTGTGCATTAGTTTTAAGAATATTTGTTATATATTTATAGTATGTTTAAGGTTTTATAGATATAGTATTGTATATATTGATACGTAGAATTTTATGTATTAGTTTATAAGTATTGTAATGTACGACCCTAGTTGCCTGAAATAAAGGAATAAATAAATATTGTGTATATCAATTTAAACACTATAGCATAAACCAAATCATATGACTGTGTTTCGGATGGCACGTTAAACTGTAGGTCCCGGCGGTCATTGAACATCCTTGACAGTCGTTACGGGTAGTCAGAAGCCAGTAAGTCTGACACCAGTCTAACCAAGGGGTAGGTATTGGGTTGCCCGAGTAACTGGGTTGAGGAGGTTAGATAGGCAGTCGCTTCTTGTAAAGCACTGGTACTCAGCTGAATCCGGTTAGACTGGAAGCCGACCCCAACATAGTTGGGAAAAAGGCTCGGAGGAGCATAAACCAAATCATATCTTACTTACCACCTTCATACACTTCACAATTACCGCCAAATATCAAAGATAACAACGTAAACCAAAACAATGTAACCATCGTCACAAAGAACGTTTTAAAATTAAAATTTATTGCTATTCGTTCAGACCGACAGAAAACACGGTAATTCCTACTGCAGGATAATAATAAACTGTTACTTACATAAATAAAACAATTCAATGTTGATTCATTTATGCTTTTATCCCATTAACTGTGGTCTGGTAACTGTGGTCTCCAGACGGAACATCATCCTCCGAGCCTTTTTCCCAACTATGTTGAGGTCGGCTTCCAGTCTAACCACATGTAGCTGAGTACCAGTGCTTTACAAGAAGCGACTGCCCTGCCTGACCTCCTCAACCCAGTTACCCGGGCAACCAATACCCCTCGGTTAGACTGGTGTCAGACTTACTGGCTTCTGACTACCCGTAACGACTGCCAAGGATGTTCAATGACAGCCGGGACCTACAGTTTAACGTGCCATCCGAAACACAGTCATTGGTGTCTAAGATATACTTAGAAAGTACATACAAACTTAGAAAAGTTGCATTGGTACTTGCCTGACCTGGAATCGAACCCGTGCCCTCACACTTGAGAGGTTGGTTCTTTGCCCACTAGGCCACCACGACTATTCCACCTTAACTCTCTTACCTGTAAATAATTATTAATTGGTCACAAAGCCACGGGACAAAATGATGATGTAACTTGTTATTACCAAATGTTTAATTTAATAGTCGATACTACAGTACGAAAACCGCATAGGATAATTTGTGCAGGAAAATTGTGTACAAAACATTGACTTATAAGTCAGTAACTGTTCAAATGCTTCTCGTGTTGGTTATCAAAACTTTATAACTCGACATTGTTTATGTTAAATAATATTATTATGTTTGATAGTTCAAATGGTGTTCAAAAACCATGAAATCCGTCACTTTCGTGGCTGTAATGTCTTGGTTTGTGATGACAACAGAAATGTCGAAACTTTACAAAAATTTTAACATTTTTAAAACGGAATCTTGTGAGTATCCTGTATTTTAATGGCTTGATTTAATATTATTAATACTACTTCTTTTGAGTATTAACTTTAGCAAAGGCAAACATCTCGATACGAATACATATTGAACAAACATTTATGTAGTTATTGCTTAAATATTCTTTCAGAAATTGGTATTGTTAAGGAATTGTTAGTTAGGGGTAATTGATCCCTTAATAAACCCAACGTACATAACCCATTTAGTTTTTGCAAATTAGTAACGTAATTTCAATATAGATAACGCTGTACATTGGGCTAACTATAGCTGTTAGGATTTTTTCTGAAGGAGTCGGATAATTACCGGAAAAATTACGGAACCCTCCACTGAGCGTGGCCCGACACGCTCTTGGCCGGTTTTTAGGGTTCCGTACCCAAAGGGTAAAACGGGACCCTATTGTTTTCGCTCCTCTGTCCGTCCGTCCGTCCGTCTGTCGCCAGGCTGTATCTCATTAACCGTGATAGTTAGAGAGCTGAAATTTTCACAGATGATGTATTTCTGTTGCCGCTATAACAACAAACACTGAAAACTAGAATAAAATAAATATTTTGTTTATTTTTGCTAATTTTTGCTCTGGTACGGAACCCTTCGTGAGCGAGTCCGACACGCTCTTGGCTGGTTTTTTTATCTGAGGACAACTAAGGAACGATCGGCCGAATTTGCTACTGGCCCCGCACTAGTTTAATCTGGTGTTGTTGACTATTAACCCTTTAGGTTCTCTGCTTCTGCATCAGCGGAACCATTTACTGTTGGATTTTCTTAACCTTCATCTTTTTTTAGTGCCAGGTGATCGTATATCCATCCCATATAAAGTTCATTATAACGAAGATGAAACATTACATATGGTTGTGAAACTTAGCAACGAGCTCCAGAACTCAATCAGAAATGTGTCACTACGTTTTAAAACAGGTAATTTAATTTATCCTACTAATAATTTAAATCCTATTAATATAATATCCTGCTGCAGCTGCAGCGAACCTCGCTAATACACCGTGACTTTTTAGTCGTCTTACAAAGGTGGTCCACTCAATCTATCCGACATCAAATACCCCTAGACACGATTATTAATTTTATAGCCTAACTTAATTAAGATAATAGGTGCAAAGAAAAATACTGGAAAAAAATGTTTACGTATCAAACGGTAGAAAGTAGGTACCTTCCCAACGCGCCGCGCTCCATTGATACAAGATTCGGACAGCGCTCACAACAGGGTGTTCTTATAATATACGTCATGCATCATAATAATGAATTATTTTTTAAATTATTCAAATCTCATAAATATATATATTTTTAGGGTTCCGTACCTCAAAAGGAAAAAACGGAACCCTTATAGGATCACTTTGTTGTCCGTCTGTCTGTCTGTCTGTCTGTCTGTCTGTCTGTCTGTCTGTCAAGACCCTTTATCTCAAGAACGCGTGGACGTATCAAGCTGAAATGCACATGAAATACTCAGGTCTATTGTCCCTTTAAGCTGTGAAAATATCAAACTTCTAAGCCAAGCCAATCAAAAGATACAGCCGATTATGTCGATATTTTCAACATATTTTCGACACTCCCAAAGGAATCAAAACCTACAGGATACTTCCCGTAAACTCAGAGTCTTGAAATTTGGCATGAAGCATTGTCATATAATGCAAATATAGGAAAAATTACGAAAATCTCATTTTTTTAGTTATATAATGTAAAAAAAAATATTTTAATAAAATGAAACTTACTACCTTATTTCTCACAAACGAATAAAGGTATCAAATTGAAATTTATACCAAATACCTAGGTCTATTGTCCCTTTAGGCAGTGAAAAAATCAAACTTCTAAGTTAACGCGATCAAAAGATACAGTAGTTATACCGACACCTTAGATGAATTTCCGTCACACGCTAGGGAATCAAAACCTACAAGGTACTTCCCGTGAACTCAGAATCTTGAAATTCGGCAAGAAACACCGTTATATAGTACAGATAAAGGAAAAATTGCGAAAATGATAAATTTGAAGTTACATAAAATATTAAAATATTATCAAATCAAATCAAATATTTTCCTCATTTCAATGGGGAATTTAAACGACCAAGTTTGACGGATTTGAGAAAAGATTTCTTTGTAGTAAAAGAGTAGGTATACTCGCCGTTTATTACCATTGTCATCAGGTCAGGATCTGATGATGGAAATCCTGAGAAATCGAGGGCAACTATCAGAAATTGTAGGCATGCATAGGATTAAAACTTCATTCTCAGATGTATGTCTGGTGCTACTATCAAACAGTGAAGGTTTAGAGCTTACCTGATGATGGAGACGTGAGAAAGTCGAGAGAACTCCTCAACGGTATGTTTTAGTAACGTCGTGTTTGGGCTTATATTATTCGTATTGACGAGAACTTTTCACAAAAGTTAAAAATAAAAACTTTTTACAAAAAAAAAAAACTACTTCTAAAAACAACAAGAAAACTGTTTATATGCGTCGGTCTAGATCTCGGTGGTTAAATAAATATAGATGCATTCTTTAGACACCGACTTCTAGACCGATGCACCTATCATCTTTTTAATTTATTTCTTGCTTTTCTTGTTGCTTTTTTATATGTTTGAAGTTGGATTTGCGTGTAAAATGCTACAAAATAAAATAAAGCCGACTTTATAAAACAAAGAAAGGGACAGAATTACACTTTTGTCAAGGTTGTAGAAACGTAAAGCCAGCAGCCCCGAATCCTACTCTCGAGCAGTCGTTGTTACAATTCGACAGTTACAAGTCGTCAGGCAGTTTCGAACAAAACCTGAAACTGGGGCTCATTAGGTGATTAATCCCTCAAAAATAAAAGATCCCATTAGTACTGAATTCTCATCACCTAAAATAAAATAAGCTCCAACACGGTTACGTTATAAATTGTAAAGGAGTTCCCATAACTATATCTGATCTTTGCTATCGATCCCACAATGGCAGTCAAACTTATCTATGTGGAAAGTCTTCGCCAATACGAATAAAATAAGCCCAAACACGTGGTAGTTGCAACATACCGTTCAGGAGTTCCCTCGAATCTCTGTAGTCTCCATTATCAAATCAGCTAAAAACCTTCACTGTTTACCAGTATCCTCAAAAATACACTCACATGTCTGGTTTTGACTCGATACGTGCCTACAATATTCAAGAGTTGCTCTCGATTTCTCAGGGTTTCCAGATCCTCATCAGATCCTGGTCATCCGAATTGACATCCTCCTTCTTTATGAAAAGTCTTTAACAATAAAAACTAGCATTGCAACCTGTACAATCCTCTGAAACTGCTTGTCTTTTATATTTTTCAAACGATCCTGGACATTCGTCTCCATGGAATTTTGATAAAATATTTATATTCAAAGAAACGTCATACCATTCTCCACGCTTTAAAACTACTTTGATTCATGTCCGCCACTTTTTACAAAATGGGTCAGATATGCCCAAATGACCTTAATTAGCTATTTTCAATCAGATTTCTGAATGATGACTACAAAATGTTGTATATAAATAACTTTAATAAAATAACTTTTACAAGGTACTGGCCTACTATTTTAGTTATGTTATAAAAAAAAAATGTTAACTATTTTGGTCTCACAAAATAATCATAACTATGATTGTTCTAAACTGAACGGTTGGCGCGAGACTCACTTTTTATCTATACAGGATTTGTACGGAACCCTCGGTGCGCGAGTCCGACTCGCACTTGGCCGGTTTTTTTATATGAACGTTTACTAGTCACTGGATACATGAAGTGGGCTGCCGTTGTAAGACGACTAAAAAGTCACGGTGTATAGTACCCAGGTGGGTAACTATACCTTTGAGCCGGTTGGGGTTGAAACTCTCGGGCCGTGGGGCCTTTTTAAGATCTGGCAGAAGCGACTTGCTGACACTTCAAGTGACCCAAAGGCTGGTTTTTATTTTGGCCAAATATCAAGCATTGCCATCCAATGTGGCAATTAATGCTGCCAGTCTCTTGGGTACACTCCCGGTGGGCAGCGATGAGGAGTTTTTTTATGCCATTTTATAATTGTTTATTTTTAGGTCATGTACAGGTAAATATAATTCAATGTTTTAAATTTGAAATAAAAAAGAATATTATAAATGTGAAACTTTGTATAGATGTGTTTGTTATTCTTTTGCGCAAAAATGCCTTTACTGATTTGGTCGAAATTTGGCATGTAGATAGGTGATACCCTGGATTATCACATAGGCACATCAATAGCACATATACTTTTTATCAACACACATCAGTTATCGTTTCCAAGAGAACACTTCAAAAGTCTGGGATAAAAACTATCCTATATTCTTTCTCAAGGTCAACTCTATCTCTGTAGTCTGTACCAAATTTTGTTAAAATCAGTTCAGTGGTTTAGACGTGCAAGCGTAACAGATAGACAGACAGAGTTACTTTCGCATTTACAATGTTGATATAATATAATACAGATATAACTAGGTATATTTTTAAATAATTACAGATGAGGATGAAGATAAATTCTTAATGGATATTCTTCATGTTGTAGAAACATATAGTATCAAAGGTAAACTGAAAACCAAAAGAACGAAAATAGACCTCCTTTTGAAGATTGGTAAAAAAACGTATTGTTCTCGGCGATTATTTGATGGAACCAGAACTAAAGGAAAAAAATGTCATATGGAATGTGGACGTAAGTAATAGATTTTTTTACCTGTGGTGTATATTAATATACTCATTTATATAAGGTGCTTTAATATTACCTGCCAGGACTTGAATGGAGGGTAGTATTGCGTTTATAGATTACAATAGTGAAGAAATTTCGTTCCCCGGAACAGTCAATTCAATTTGAGACATTAAACAAGTTAAATTAACATGTCCGGTGATGTCGGATTGTCGTCCCATCGCACTATGAGAGTGAAGGAATAGTGAGTGCACCTGTCTCCAAGCAAATGTGCGTGCACTATAATATGTCCCGCGCAGCTGGCTCATCTCCTTATATGAGAATAGCGCGTGGCCGATAATCGGTTAGGACGCCATTATTGCACAAGGATTATTAAAATAAAATAATTGCTGAATACATAGTAATAAATTAAACAATGAATAATTAATTATTATTTATTTTAATTAATTTTTATTATTTATTTTCAGTTAGAAGTTGTACGTACAATAAACCCTGTTTAGTTGAAATAACACTAAGTGATGACTGTGGTAAGTATTGGTTTCTGATAAACCACATTATTTTTTATACATTTATGAAAGTGGCTGAACAAATCTTTTAAATTTTCAACACCGTCGCGTCGATAACTTACCAAACTCATCATCATCTCTCGAGCCTTTTCCCAACTACGTTGGGGTCGGCTTCCAGTCTAACCGGATGCAGCTGAGTACCAGTGTGCCACAAGGAGCGACTGCCTATCTGACCCCCTCAACCCGTTTACCCCGGCAACCATATAGAACTTGGATTCATTGCTGTCAGACTTATTGGCTTCTGACTACCCGTAACGACTGCCGCAGATGTTCAATGACAGTCGGGACGTACATTTTAACATGCCCTCCGAAACACAGTCATTGGTGTCCAAGATGTACTTGGAAAGTACATACAATCTTAGAATAGTTTGCTACTTGCCTGCACTGGTACTTGAGAGAATGGTTCTTTATCCACTAGGCCACCATGACTTCTTTTTTACGAATATTTTTAAGATAGCTTACCAGACTATTCATGTACCTACTTATTTTGAAGTTTATTATATTAAGTAAATTTTAGCTTGTGTTGTTATGAAATTGTGATCCCTGACGTCGTTAGGTGCTATAGAAAATATTGATTTTGTTCAGCTATTTTGAACATCGACCGTACCTGTCTTCACTACTTTTCCTCACTCCGTGTGTAAAACAATTGACTTTCAATTCGTATGTTTTAGACGAAAAACGCAAAGATGTGCCAATGTATACATATATATATACATCAACAGATTCATTCAGTGAAACTTATACCAGTCTAGCGACAAATAAATATTATTTAGACGATGACACAACAGAAATAACAGATATTCCTATGAAACACACAGATTCAGATAAAAGTGGAGGTCAACATAAATATCATTCAATATCAAGGAAAGATGCACTAGCATATGGTATAGGAGGCTTCGTTGTAGTATGTGTGGCACTACTTGTCTATGTGTGCGTGAAACGGTATCGAAATAAACCTGATGCTCAGCAAACAATGGAATTAAACACCTATGTAAGTATACTGCGTGTTTTTTAGCTTTAGGTACTTGTAACTACATTATGTATGCAAAAAAATCTTGGAATTTTAATCTGACCCACTTCCCGGTCTTCGATCATGATGAAATTTTGCACACGCTCTGAATTCTGATGACAATACATGACTAGCTATAAACGTCATTACAAATCCAATATGGCGGCCTTCCCAAGATGGCGGACTGGCTGTTTGAAATCCACCCCCATGATATGGGTACTCGTCTCATGACTCGTTGGTCTAGGGCTCGGGTTCGATTCCCGGGACGGGCCAAAATCACTTTGTGGGCTTAAGAAACTTTCACAAAGCAGCCCGGAGTCTTGAAGTTGGTGATTGATACACCCGTGCATCGGAGAGCACGTTAATGTTGGTCCTGCGCCTGATCTCTCTCCGGTCGACAATGTTCATAATTTTGTTTTAGGCAACTACAAATCCAGTTTTGTATGCGGATCTAGAAATAGCACGAGGCGGGAACCGAACACCGGCACGGGTAGAAGAATCACTTTATGCCGAAATTATTGGCGTCTTAAAACCTAAGGAAAACGCGGAAACAAATAAAATATAACTTTCATATTGTACAGTTTTTTATTTATAACAATCGGCCTATCTTTGTATTGCGCTTAGTCCTCAAAAAAATTTCGTCTCCGTTCATTTTTAACCGACTTAAAAAAGGGTCTCAGTTTGTTTATGTGGGTTATATCATCATTTTCAACATTATTCAAACATCACTAATGAAGTTCGACAACTGATTTGAAAATTAATATCCCTGATTTTGTTTACACAAGTAAAAATAGAATTATTTCAGTTCCTTATCATAAATTTTGCGGTTTTCCTTACAAATGAATATTATATAAACAGTTTTACATTTTGCTTTATCAATAAATTGAGGTAGGTACTTACGTGAAAAACCCTTTCCAATATATGCGTAAATATGTGCGTGTATTATTATTCCTAGAAAAGTAGTAGCAGAAACCGTTTCAGTTTCCTCATTGTTTAAAATAACAGTGGGACTGAGATTTATTTAAGTAAGCAAAATTTTGAATTTTTGTACTCATGTTTTTCGCTTTATGTTGAAATTATTGGCGTCTTAACACCTAAAGAAAACGTGGAAAGAAATGAAATATATAACTTTTATATTATATACTTTTTATTTAAAACAATCGCCCTCTTTTCCTCTACCTCTTAGTAAAAAAAATATTTTCTTCATTAATTTTTAACCAATTTTGACCCGTACATATGTGTGTATATATGATACTTGTGACTTATATACATAGTCATAGATAGATAGATAGATATTCTTTATTAGGTACACCAATTTTACATTTTTGATCTTAATCTAGTTAAAGTAGGTGACATAATGGGCGGTCTTATCGCTAAGAGCGATCTCTTCCAGACAACCTTAGGATGGATTGAGAGGAGAAGGAAAACATGATGCAGTAGGCAGTTAGGCAAAGTACCTATATAATTTTTACGTTAGTATAGTTATCGGCACGGATAATGAGCTCTCGGCGGAAGAATGGGGATAGCTTTGCGCACTGTACACTTATGGCAATAAACCATTGATAAATCACTTCTGCGCAGGTGAAGGTCAGGGCTCAATATACTTGCCGATGATTATATATTAGGAGTGTAAAGTCGGGGTAACTTCGACCGTAGAAATAAATTATCAGTTGTCAGTTAGCAAGAGTTTGCTACTGAAATTGTACGTGCAAATTACCATTTTTAAATGGATTCAATACTCCTACTATTTCGGCGTAATTGGGTTCTTCTGGTTTTCGAAAGTCCTTTTCTTTATTCTCGAAAGCAGTGTACAAAACTCCATCTGATGTAGCCTGTAGATATATTAATAAAAAAAATGATATACATATATATTAAAATATATAGTTACCGGCACGGATATTGAGCTCTCGGCAGAAGAGTGGGGATCGCTTTGCGCACTGTACACATAAGGCAATAAACCAATAAATCGCTTCTGCGCAGGTGTAGGTCAGGGCTCAATTTCCGTGCCGATAACTATACTAGCTTAATTACTAGCTTCCGTCATTGGTTTCACACACTTCCAGACGAAACTACTTCCAGCACTCGGGTAAAAAGTATCCTTACCGCTGTTGCCGTAGATAAAACCTCTGGCGGGAATCTATATACAAGTATATAAAAAGAAATCTTATATCGCTTGGTCACACCGTCACGCGGCTGAACCGATTAAGCTGAAAATAAGAGATCATCGCCTTCCAGGTACGGAAAGCAGTTATCTCGGGACGCGAGTGAAGTTAGTGATAATAATATAATTTATTTTGCATACAATCCGCGTCATATAAATAATATAATTTTTCAACTAAAGTTCACCATTTCACATTTGTTCCAAGTACAGATATTGAAGAAAGATTTCGCTTGTCCGAAGTTGGCTACACAATAAAACATTATTGTGTTTGCATTTTGCGTGAAATGGCTAACTTCAGAGTTGCAAAGTTACGTGGCGCGAATTTTTGAAATACACTTACTAGCGTATTCAACTCTACCGATTCAGATTTATCTACATTTTCAGAAGTCTTCTTACAAAATATTTTCTTGATTAATGATAAAGTCAGAAATAATAATAACAGTGTTAGAACTGTTATTATTGCTATGTAAGCTATATCGTGGTTTTGGGTGAATGTTGTTTGCGCTGTATCCTCGGCAGTATTTACTGAAATTGAATTATTTTCTGAAAAAAAAGTATATATAATTAAAATGTATGTATGCCGGTCGTGGTGGCCTAGTGTTTAAAGAATCAACCGCTCAAGTGATGTCCTCCTAGCCGATTATCGGCTACGGCGGCTGTTCTCATGTAAGGAGATTAGCCAACTGCGCAGGACATATAGTGCACAAGCATTTGCGCAGAGACAGGTGCGCTCACTATTCTTTCACTCTCATAGCACGGTGGGACGACAATTCGACACCACCGGAAGAGCTCAGAAGCAGGACCGACATTTACGTGCTCTCCGATGCACAGGTGTATCAACACCAACTTCCAGGCTCCGGGCTGCTTCGTGAAAGTCTTCTAAAACCCACAAAGCAATTTCGGCCCGACTCGGGAATCGAACCCGAGACCTCGTGCTCAGCAGTCGCACTTGCGACAGCTGGACCAACGAGGCAGTTAACCTCTCAAGTATAAGTGTGCGGTTTCCCGTTTCGGTCAGGCAAGTACCAATGCAACTTTACAGCTTGTGGCACATTATAGCAGCACGGCAACAGAACGGCTGCAGTACGGCGTCGCCTCGAATTAAGACTACGGCTATGAGGCTATGAGGCTACGGATTGATGTTATGATTGAACACGACGTAATGACGTTGTTTAGCTGCCGGCTCGGAGTCGGCGCGCAATTACCACGCCGTCGGCGCGCTGTACGCATGAGGACCGCTCGCTTGCAGCACGCGGGCGGCGAGCCGAGTTGTGTGGAAGCGGCAAGCACGCTGACTGCTCGCCGTTGGCTTTTTCATATTGACATTATATTGACATAATGCTCTAAATTGAATGACAACTTAAATGCTGGTGTGGAGCCGTGCTGTTGCGGTGCTGCTGTAATGTGCCACGTCCTTTACTTACCAGGCAAATTATAATAAAATAACAACATTGTCTTTTTTTCTACATATCGTGTTATATACGTTTCAGGCGTGTTTTCAGACTTTGTATAATATACACAGCACAATATACTAGCGTTGTATACTTTGTTGTATTTAATCGTAATTTTGTTGTCACTCATTGTCGTTATCTTGTTTTCTGTTGTATTAATTAGGCCTACGTATAAGTCTGTAAATTTAAAAAAAATGTGTTAAAATATTGTTCATTTTATGTGACCTATTTTTTGGAGAAGAATAGTAGGACACACTGATAGAAATATCGGGTGTGTCCTACCTAATCACATTAAATCCTATCACATGTACCTTATGATATTCTATGACGAATTGTAAAAAAAACTAGCTGTTGCCCGCGACTTCGTCTGCGTGAGCAATAGAGAATTTCCATTTTCGTTTATTTAATCATTCATTGCTCATTCCCCATAGGTGATAGCGTGATAATACATAGCCTATGTGTTGAACCAGCGCCCGGGTAATAGTCATGCAAAATTTGATTTAAATCCATGCAGTACTTTTTCAGTTTATCCGGGACAAACAAACAGATAAACAGACATACAGACAAAAATTCTAAAAACTACATATTTGGGTTCAGAATCGATTATGGATCACCCCCCAAGTATTCTTAAAAAAAATATTCAATGTACAGTTTTGACTTTCCTATCATTTTATTATATGTATAGATTCCTAATTCATTCAGTGGTTTAGCCACATGAGTTATTTTTACTTTTCATAATTTACAACATCATGTGTAAAGCAGAGATAAAGTTAGGAGTATTGAATGTTATAACCAGTTGACAGCTGTCATTTTTCAAGGGAGAATTTCAGTTGTTTGTAATGAATGACTGACTCCTATATGGTGTTCTAATTTTCGCACATTTTTATTCTATTTACTTTGACTATTTTTTTTACGTATTTTATTTTTTCCCTGTGCTAATCGACATTTATTAACGTATTTAATTTAATGTGATTAGGTACGATACACCCGATATATAGTGCAGCGCAGACTTTCTACAAAAAAATGAGTAGTATTATATAACCTGTGGATACACTTACGTTTTGTATACCGTTTATATTCTTCACAATCAAATGTAATCTGCGTCGTGTCATTGAACAGCAGTATGCTCATATTTTTGTCTTCACCTAAAAAGAACATGACTTTCCTTGGTATGGTTCTCGCCAATCTTCATGGCGGCTTGTAACTAATTTCAGAGTAGTGGGGCGCACCCTGAGCTTCTGTCCCCCTTGCGAAGCAACTTGCAAAATATTAGGTACGAGTCGCCATACATTTTGTAAAGAATTATATGTACCTACAAAGTTAGAAGAGCTTTCTGCTCTGTTTCTCAAGTATGAGTGTGCCGGTTCCAGGTAAGACAAGTAGATACTAATTTCGTTATTACCTATATGTTACATTTATGTACTTTCAAAGTAAGCCTAAGTGTATCTTGGACCTGCCGGGGCTGTGGGTTTATTCCAAAGAGTTACCGCGGCCCTAGCACATAAAAGGCTAAAGAAGGAACCTGATGGATTTTAGTCAGCAAGAGTCTCTGACTCACGCTGCTCACTCTTTGAAATCATTAAATGACCCCTCCCGCTATGAGTTAACAGCGAGGGAGTATCAGACTCTTACTGACTAAAACCCACCACATTCCTTCTTAAGCCCTTTATGTATCAGGGAAACGGCCAGCTCAACTCTTGAACAATCCGGCAGCCCAAACATACCTAAGGATTTTTTTTTATGGAGGTTAGCCTCGTAAGGCTTCTTAGCCACATAAAAAATAAAGCTAAAAAATATGTAAATGTAGAGAAATACTTACGAATCTTTGAATGCATGACTATTTGATGCTTATTTGGCTCTATTCCCACAAAAGTATTGTTGTCAAAATCTTCTAAAAAGAACATGTATTTTGATATCTTCGATGTTATATTCGGCATATATCCAATATGATCTGGAATGAAAATTAAATTATCGATAGGGGATTTTCTTTGAATATGAAATCATAAACGGGAGGGATTTAAGGGGGAAAACCACGGAGAAAGAAAGATGTCATGACCAAAACAATCAGTGAGACGTTCGGGTTCCGCAGAAGATGTGTAAAACCGGAGTTAGTAACGTTCCTCGTCTCCCTCGCCCCGCATGTTGTTCCCGCTACTTTCGTAGGAGATTTTGCGTTATGACATCTCCGCTAGTCATTTTGTTCTCTATGGTATGGACTTGAGTGAGGAATGTAATTTCGGAACTGCTATGATAGTTATGTGATAAGTATATCTACGAATATAACGTATCTATACTAATATTATAAAGCTGAAGAGTTTATTTGTTTGTTTGAACGCGCTAATCTCAGGAACTACTGGTCCGATTTGAAAATTTCTTTCAGTTTTAGATAGCCCATTTATCGAGAAAGGCTATAGGCTACTTTTTATACCGGTACGGGAAGTAGTTCCCACGGGGTGCGGGTGAAACCGCTGGCAGAAGCTAGTTGTCTATACCTAAGTAAATACCATTAAAAATACTGGTAGTTCTGTACTTACTGTCGTTATCATAGAATTGTTGCCATTTGAGATTGGTTTCGTACTCACTTTCAAAAGTGCACATGGTCAGTCGAAAATCGATCTTGGAACAATGAAAGTTGGTCGTATTTTCTGAAAGAAAAGTGTATCAGTAGAATATCTGTTCCTTATTTCGCACGACAATTATTGAGCTTTGATATCCAGCGTAGCAATGCTACCAGCCTTTTGGGTACATTACCGAGTGACAGCTTACCTACTCTTTATTAAGTTGTAGTTATGTATAGTAGGTAGGTATTTAAATAATAAAATATTAAAATACTATCAACACACGCGAGAGAAGAAGAATAGCGAGCGGAAGCTAGTACTAACTAAGTATATAAAACATAAATAAATATCTATACTAATATTATAAAGCTTAAGATTTTGTTTGTTTTTTTTGAACGCGCTAATCTCAGGAACTACTGGTCCGATTTGAAAATTTATTTAAGTGTTAGATAGCCCATTTATCGAGGAAGGCTTTTGGCTACTTTTTATCCCGGTACGGGAAGTAGTTCCCACGGGATGCGGGTGAAACCGCTGGCAGATGCTAGTTGTAAATAAGTGAAGAATTCAAAAAAATCTACAGGGGCAGATTGTTTATTAACTTTGAACAGAATTTTTAGGCAACCAGATAAAAATTACTTCTCAATTGGTAAGCAGATCGGTGAAGGTCGCCTCTAGATGGAATCTTAGACTAATACTTAGTAGGTACTACATACTTACTTCGATAAGGACACTTATTAAAATCCACAAGAATGGTACAATATCCATCATTTAAACAATCTTTATTGTTCACAATCGTAGTAGCTGAAACAGAAATTATTTAGATATATCATAAACCTTGGGACCATGGGCTGGCCCCCTTTTGGGCACGATCCCAGCTGACAGCGATGCGGATGAATATTTTAATACTTGGTTTTAATATTTCCCTATCATAAATTGTATTGAATATAAATAATATAAATATCATTATTTTTATGTGCGTCGATTTTTGGAAGGCGAACGTGGGGCCGAAGCCAACACGCTGAAGTCCTTTTGAGACAACTATAATGAGGTGGTGACACAAAACCGATGATAATCCCTGTATACACTATAGAAATGTACCCAAGGACAATCCCTGGTTCGGTGCTAAACTATTGCCAACTATGGAATAAACTACTACTACTACTTGGGTTATTGTGATGGGTTACTAATGGACTAGGAATGGGGAAACTATGGGAACTATGGCCGAAAAAGTGAATACCTATGTATGTATGTATGTGACGGCGCCACCGTCGATGTGTCAACCGTCGATCTGTCAACGGTGGACCTTATATAAAGCGACGCGGCACGACTCGGGTCATTCGTTCGCCGACCGTTGCCGAGTGCACACCTCCCACAAATTCGTGATAAATAATTGTAGTGACTAATATTGTGTTAATTGGAATAAACCAAGTGATTGTGTGAAGACCTCTTTGTTTTATTTAACGATGTCGGATCCTGACGCCGACATATGTATGAACTTCGTAACGTTCACTGAGCGTTCACTCACCATCGGCGGCTGACAGTCAATTTGATTTGAACACAGGGGCCCGATTCTCCTAAGTTAACAGTGTCAAAATCGAATAGAAATTGAATCACAATATGATAGCAATAACAGTCTTAACCATATTGGGCATTCTGCTACTAATATAAGACCAATCGTATTCCAACGACATTCGATTGGTTTGCGATTGGTCTGCCATTTTGGTCTATATGTTAGTTTACTCTACAATCATATTACAATCGTAAATCTTTTGCAGACAAAATGATTCATTATTGAATGACAGAAAAGGATAAAAACGTTTATTTTAAAGAAAAAAATAGCGGAATGCCACATACGTTTCAATCATAATTGAGTCGTGATTGGATCTCAGTCGAACGTGAAACATATGTCGCTTAAGTAAAATTAGGAAAATCGGGCCCCTGTTGTAGTGTGTACATTACATCTATAATTTTAGTACTCACAGTTTTGATAATCTATCAATTTTCCTTCGGCTATTATCACTGTACAGATAGTTGAGGTCCCATCACGCAATTCTAGATAGATTGAATAACTGTCAGACTTAAGTGGTACTGTGCCCAACTGAATGTGACCTTCGATATCTGCGGCTCTGGATACCTTGCCTGAACCTGAAGCACCATTAATTAATTAATTTGATTTCTAATGCTACCAGTCTTTGGTTTTTTTTTTTTGACACCTTTTCACACACGGTCGGTTAGCCCCATGGTAAGTTATTAATTAACTTGTGTTATGGGTGCTAACACAACTGATAAACTACGTGTAGCTACACATATACATATTTATAAATACATATTGTAACACCCAGACCACGGCCAACAAGCATGCTCATCACACAAATGTCGGCCGAGCCAGGAATCGAACCCGGGACCTCAGGTATGGCAGTCTGGCATGGTGACCATTGCAACCCGGAACCTCAGAAATTCCCGAAAAATTAGAATTTCATTAGAAAGATACACTATCTGCGAGTAACATATACTACATTTTATCAGCAGCAGTAGTTCCTACGGGAAAACGGCGGTGAAACGATGAAACTGCGGGACAACGGTTAGTCATAAGATACATACTTTAGGAGTTGAAGTCTATATATTGTTAGGGAGATAAATTAAAGTTCACAACGCCACTACTTATATTGTCCACACACAAAAATCTAAATTATTATAAAAGGTTCACATTAAACAAAGGTTCCGGCCGAGCACACCGTTCTACAAAGACTAACTTAAGTTCTGATTTAGGGAGGTAATAATATGACACGACGCCTCACGCACACAGCCATGCACATGCATTTACATAGGTGTGTACGTGATTGTTCCTACTCATACGGTAACGTACATACATAACGGTTAGTCATAAGTAGTCGAATCATAAATGTTCTGCCTCGTTGGTCTAGTTGTCGCAAATCGCCATTGCTGTGTACCTAGGTACATGGTTTCGGATTCACAATTTCCGGGCTAGGCCGAAATCGCTCTGTGAGCTGGCGATTAGGACACCCGTGCATCAGAGAGCACGTTAATGTCGGTCATGCACTTGATCTGTCTCCGTCGTGTGGAATTGCCGTCCCATCGGACTATGAGAGTGAAGGAATAGTGAGTGCACCTGTGTCCAAGCAAATGCTTGTGCACTATTATATGTCCTGCTCAGTTGGCTAATCTCGTTACATGAGAAGAGCCGCCGTAACCGATAATCGGCTAGGAGGACATTCTTGTATAAATATACGTTCTTTCTACGTGGGGCAATCCGACACGACAGGAGAGAGATCAGGCGCAGGACCGACATTAACGTGCTCTCTGATGCCCGGGTGTATCAATCGCCAACTTCCAGGCTCCGGGCTACTTTGTGAAAGTTTGTTTAATCCAACCGGGCAGTTATCTTCTTATAAAAATGAATTGATGTTCGTTAGTCTCACTAAAGCTCAAGAATGGCTGAACCGATTTGGCTTATTTTGGTTTTAAAATGTTTGTAGAGGTACAGGAAAGGTTTAAACGATACGAAGTTCGCGGGATGAACTAGCATACTATAGTTATATTTATATAATATAAATACTTACCGGAAAAAAAGGGATAAAAATGAAAATCGATACTCGCATTTGCGGCATTTGGTTCGTTAATCGCAAGTATGTCGATGTTTAACACATCCGAATATGAATAATCGAAGGTGTATGGAGCGTCTTTAAAATAAATATCTGAAAAAGAAATACAGCTTATATTATAATGAAACATTATGCTTATATTATGAGGCCCAGGGGCCCGATTCTCCTAATTTTACATAAGCGACATACGATTCACGTTCGACTGAGATCCGATCCCGACTCAGATTGAAGCGTATGTGGCACTCCGCTATTTTTATCCTTTTCTGTCATTCAATAATGAATCATTTTGTCTGCAAATGATTGTAGAGCAAACTACCGTATAGACCAAAATCACCAAAATAGCAGACCGATCGCAAACCAATCGAATGTCGTTGGAATACGATTGGTCATATGGTTAAAACTGCTATTGCGATCATATTGCGATTCAATTTCTATTCGATTTTGACATTATTAACTTACAAGAATCGGGCCCCTGGACGAAGTTGGTTCGAACTCATTTTTGCCCATTTATCGAGGTACTCTTACTAACAGACAACTTTGACAGTAGTGGTACCTAGTGCATCTACCATAAGTGATTGTTTTACAAAAACAAGTTTATTAAGGGTATTTGTACCAATACACAACAAATACCTTAATTTAGGGAACACCTAATAAGAATTTCGTTGTCACCAAAATTTAAGTGTCCCTTAACACCATTATTATTGGAGGAGCCCTTGTTTTAAGTAACACTTAGGGAAACGTTTATTTATTTAATAGTTCATGTACACAGATACACACACAGAATACAGAAAAGAAGAAAGATAGAACACATAGTACATAGGCACAGTTTTTAAGAGATTGTTGGTGAAAACGGTCATTAGTTACCTTTTTAAATATACATATATAGGAACCGGATTTAGATTTTTTCTTTTTTTTTCGGAATTTGCGTGCGGACTTCCGTACAAAAGTTCTAAGGAATTACTGTAAGCGACTAGTGTAATTCCGGCCAAAGGCAGAATAATCATCAGATGACTATAACTAACTAGCTTCCGCCCGCGGCTTCGCCCACGTAAAGTTCGGTTATATCGTGTCTCCAAGTGAGCTCTTCAAAAGTCCGGGATAAAAACTATCCTTTGTTCTTTCTCAAGGTCAACTCTATCTCTGTTATGACGTGAAAGCGTAACAGGCAGACAGACAGAGTTACTTTCGCATTTATAATATTAGTAGGGATGAACGGTGCAGGGGTTAGTGATATAATATAGTGATAAAAACAACTTACTGTTCGGCAAACAAATCAAAAATCCAGGAAATACTGTTAATACAAACAGAGAATAGATAGTTAAAATCATTTTAACTTTGTTTTCAATATCGTAAATCAGTGCTCTTTATGAAATTGTCCTCTCAAATGACAGAGAACGGATAATTATAACGAGACCAGAGGAATATCAAAAGTGGCCATTTTTCCTTGTGATAACAATGCATAATTAATTCTGTAACTTTCCTGGTCACATACAATTATGTCTAGTTTTCTATAGAGTCGGGGCATGGCTTGAAATAGCCGATAGGTAAATATATGATGTCCTCCTAGCCGATTATCGGCTACGGCGGCTGTTCTCACGTAAGGAGATTAGCCAACTGCGCAGGACATATTATAGCGCACGCACATTTGCTTGGACTGCGCTGCACTCACTATTCCTTCACTCTCACAGCCCGATGGGACGGCAATCCGAGACCACCGGAGAGAGACCAGGCACAGGACCTACAGAACGTGCTCTCGGATGCACGGAGTATCAATCACCAACTTCCATGCTTCTGGTTGCTTCGTGAAAGTTTCTAAAACCCACAAAGTGATTTTGGCCCTTCAAATAAAGCGTAGAAAGTTTTAAAGAGTTACCGCGGCCCGGGTACATAAAGGGCTTAAGAAGGAATATGATGGGTTTTAGTCAGTAAGAGTTCGATACTCCCTCAGAGGGGTCATTTGACGATTTTCTATAAAAGATGGCAAATTTATACCCATGTGTATAAATTTAGACGCCATCAAGATACTACAATCTGTCTTTATCAAATAGATTTTAAGCATAAAGTTCAATGTTGGTTGCGAAAGTTTTTCAGATTGGAGTAGGTAGATTATTTGTGTGTGCTTATACTTACCACATTTCATGCCATGTTCAAACATAAAAGTATAACAAACATAGATAATATATATATCCTGTACCTATGATAGTGAGCATGACTTAGGCATATATTTTGGTTTGGTGTTTCCTTCCGTATTTTACAAAAAACCGGCCAAGTGCGAGTCGGACTCACGCACGAAGGGCTCGGTACCATTATTTAAAAAACAACACAACAAAGTAACGTTTGTTGTATGGGAGCCCCCCAATAGTTATAGCGGCAACAAAAATATATTATCCGTGAAAATTTCAGCTCTCTAACTATCACGGTTCATGAGATACAGCCTGGTGACAGACGGACGGACGGACAGAGGAGCGAAAACAATAGGGTCCCGTTTAACCCTTTGGGGACGGAACCCTAAAAACAAATAAGTAGGTCATTATCATTTGTCCAGGAACCATAGTTGGCCTTGCATTTATTCAAAAGACGCAGCTGCTGTGCCCGAGGTCCTGTGATCGATTGCCGAAATCTCTACTTCTCTTTAAAATCTTTCACAAAGCAACCCAGAGTCTGAAAGGTGTTACATACACCCTTGTGTCTGGGAGGGCCCGTGGCGCCGGCGTCCCCGAATGCTACTCAGTAGCAGTCGTTGTTACAATTCCACGTCAGAGGCCGTCAGGCGGATTTGAGAAAACTCTGATACTAAAGCTTGTTAGGAAATCAAACCTGCAGCTTTATCAGATCAATTCATCATTAAAAAGGAGGTGATGGAGTTGAAAGAAGGAGAAGATAAAAAAAAACTGTTTACAATCTATACTCTGTTTTTTTCTTTATTTATACTTAAAGGTCTTATCTGAACTTAGAGGTTACATGGCTAGTTGTCTATTTCTTCATACATAGGTTGTTCGATAGCCTGCCTTTCTCGTTCACATTCTTTTTCGAATAATAGGTTTAAATAAAATGGCCGCTGAAAAACAAACATTTTAGTTGATGAAAAAAAATCTGGGATTATGAAGACGAAGAATTTTATGGACTTTGTATGTAAGGAACAAATTGACCTGGGGCCCGATTCTCCTAATTTTACTTAAGCGACATACGATTCACATTCGATTGAGATCGAATCCCGACTCAAGTGCGATTGAAGCATTTTATTATAGAAGCGCTATTTTTTCTTTGAAATAAACGTTTTTATCCTTTTCTGACATTCAATAATGAATTATTTTGTCTGCAAATAATAATTACGATTGCTATATGATTGTAGAGCAAACTACCGTATAGACCAAAATCTACAAAATACAAAATAGCAGACCAATCGAATGTCGGTGGAATACGATTGGTCTTATATTAGTAGCAGAATGCCCGATATGATTAATACTGCTATTGCGATTCAATTTCTATTCGATTTTGACATTATTAACTTAGGAGAATCGGGCCCCTGGACGCCATTAGGCTGCGTTCAAACCAAACTGACTGTCAGCCGCCGAATGTCAGCGTCCGTGCATTTTACGCATATTGAATGGTTAGATTTGAACGAAAAATTGAATATATACGGAATTACAATGAACTGCGTAACGTTCGGAGGCTGACAGTCAGTTATATTTAAACACAGCATTATAGGTCTTTTTCTTTTGAAGATCCGGGAACCTAAAACTTATTAGTTTTGCGTTAAAAAGTCAAAACTCACTTCTGTATTTGGTAACGGCATCGGTGGTCGCGTTTTAGGTTTCTTTTTGCAGCAACATTTTATTATTATAAATAAAACTATAACAATAAATAACGTTGCACATATAGATATTATTATAATAATCAAATTGCTATGTTCGTCTTCCTTATCTGAAACAGAGTTTTCAGCATTATATAAATGAAGTTATTTATTCAAAGTACGCTGTAAAACAGCACTTTTTGAAGGTCAAATTTACAAAAGACAGTCCCCAAAGCGCCCGTCCTTCACCACTTCCTATATGTTTTTGCTGGGAAGAACTAGTGGAAAATATGTGGAAACCAACCATTCTCGTAGGTATGTGATGCTGAGGAATTAGGATAATGTTATGAGGAAGGTGATGAGCATGAATGTGGACGGATATAGTGAAAGAGGACGTCCAAAGAAACGATGGATGGATTGTGTGAAAGTTGACATGGCTAGAAAGGGAAGAAGCCACAGCACGCACATGGGAAAATAAAAAGGCTGATGATGAAGAACATACAGTCGTTACGGGTAGTCAGAAGCCAGTAAGTCTGACGCCAGTCTAACCAAGGGGTATCAGGTTGCCCGGGTAACTGGGTTGAGGAGGTCAGATAGGCAGTCGCTTCTTGTAAAGTGTCGTAAAGCACTGGTACTCAGCTGAATCCGGTTAGACTAGAAGCTGACCCGAACATAGTTGGTAAAAGGCTTGGGAGATGATGATGATTAAGAACATACCAGTGCTACTATTTTCAGTCTTATTCCTTAAATTAGAAGAGTAATCTATCACTTTAAAAGTATCTCCTTTTGCTTCAGATGTAGTATTTTCAAATACTCCTTTTTGATCATTACTGATATTAAAATCATCCCGAGGATTTTCATTCGGAGTACCAATTCTGCTTTCAAGAATACTATCAGACGTATTTTTCATTTTATGATTTCCATCTTGTTGAGAGTTATCCGGAATTTTCTTTACTGAATCTGTTTCATCGTAAGCACATTCGTTCTCTGTTTTTTTATTATTCTGAATAACTGTTTCAGATCTCCGAGTACTGAAATCTAAAATATCTTCTTTATTAGTTCTAGGATTTTCATTTGGTTCTCCTTTTTCAGATTTTTCTGTGTTATCGCCAGGTATGTTTAATTTAAGTTTTCTTATATATGTATCGATGTTTTCTTTATTAGAAACTTCTTGTTTGTTTGTATCTGTTTCTATTTCAACACTTTTGTTTAAAACATTGTTTGTGGTTCCTGCGGTCACTGTCATATTAGGTGTATAAACGCAAAAGTTTTTCTCAGCTGAAACATTAAAGTTATGATCATTAATTACTCGGTAAATCTCCTACAACGAGGAAAGTTATCTACTGTTTTCTCCTTATACGCCATTTTTGATCTCGCTCGACTATTCTTTTTACTACCAAAATATCATTGACCGATGTCTGTAAGAACCCGAATACATAGTTAGTTCACATGTAAGTAACCTTTTTGGTCACGCCCACCGACGAATTTGACCTAGAAGAATACGCCTGACCTACCTGCATTATGACATCTACGTTCATATTTCCTTACTCCGTGGCTTATACTATACTTACTTGAGCTTACAGTCTTCGTAATAAAATCATTTCCTGGTAAGTTTTTTTGATAAACAAACAAAGTCTTGCTTTTGACAAAGCGTCTTACATCCACAGAAGTTTCAGTAGTAGTTTCAACGTAGTAAATACAACATAGTATTGAACCATTGTGCGATTTTAATAACGAAAAGTCGGCTTGAACTGGACTGTTTTTGAATACTATTACTCTATTCCCTTCGGAATTAATCCAGGCCACGTATACATCTAAAACAAACAAGCATCTGATAGTTAAGGTTAGTTTTATACAACCGTTCCCGAGAAGGCACGTCGAAAGTTCGTCCAAAAAATCCTTGTGTATCCTCCTCAGTGCGAGTCCATAGCTACTCTATGTATAGGTTTGCGTTCACACACATAGGTTGTCATATCCCAGAAGGCATTAGTGCCCACGGGACGCAAATGAAATGACGGTAAACACCAAATGAACTTTTTTTTTTGGTGGGAAATCATCAAATGACCTTTGGTGCAGCGTGAGGGAGTGTCAGTCTCTTACTGACTAAAACCCATCATACCTGTTCCTTCTTAAGCTCTATATGTTTCAGGACCGCGGTAACACTTTCAAAAGATTCCGCAGCCCATATATAAGATTTTATCGCAAATTCAAATTCAAAATCTTTATTGCGAACTAAGTAGGCATAAAAGGATCTTATATTTAGGAAAGATAATTAGGCAGTTGGGGTTAGTTTACTTACATTTTGAAAGACTCGAATATTGCTGGCAGTTAAACTTGAACGGTTTATCCGTATATGTGACAACAAAATCCACGGTGTAGTGATCTGAAATGTTAAAAACATAGTGAAAGTCCTAACGATAAACTATATAAATTTATCGACTATACGGGTTTGATGTAGTTTTTACTCATTCTTAGGTAGATTCCCTGGTCGAGGCACAAAGGTAAGTGATAGAAAGAAATAGGTAAGTAACGGGTGATTTTTTAAGAGGTATAGGATTTGATTTTCAAAAAGAACACAAAAAATTTGAAAAATTGGATGAAATCTTTATTGAAATCGATAGAACGATCAATATAATTTAATGTTTGAAGATAATTTCATGCAAATGCTGGCCGCGGCTCCGGTTTAGATGGCCCATTCGCAAGGCCCAATTTCGGCACACTCTCTCCAACATATCAGCCGGTATATTACGAATAAATGCTTCAAAGTTGGCTCCCAGTGCGTCAATCGTTGCTGGTTTATCCCTGTAGACATGAGCCTTAACATGGCTCCACAAGAAATAGTCCAAAGGCGTTAGATCACATGATCTAAGTAGGCGGAAAATTGACGGGCCCAAAACGTGAGATAAACTGTTCACCGATTATCACTCAATTAGGCCATTGTTTCGCGTGCCGTGTGGCATGTGGTACCGTCTTGTTGATACCACATGTCAGGCATGTCCAATTCTTCCATTTTGGGCAAAAAAAATCGCCAATCATCCCACGGTAGCGCTCGCCATTCACAGTAACGTTTCGGCCATTGTCGTCTTTGATAGTAAAATTCAATAATATGCAAGCGTTGTTCGTTCGTAAGTCGATTCATGGTTAAATTATAGACCATACTGAACAAGTTTGACAATGATACAAGATAAAATTCACGCGTGATCTGCTAAAAACAGTGTTGCCAAAAAGATACCAGCTAAAAAATCACCCTTTATTAGGAGGGATGAATGAGTATATAATAAAAAGTTTTCTGTAACCTTCTCCTAAGTCTTACAGATACAATTCTGAAAACCACATCAAAATCGGTCAGCAGATCGTACATACGACATACATGTCTCACTGAGAACCTCTTTTTTTAAATTCGGTTAAAGATTTTTATCAAAATACTCACAATAACCATTATCAACTAAATTGATGACGTTTTTGTTCGGGTGCCCACCACATTGCAGTTGCATGGACATCATGTTATTATTGTTTACATCATTAGAAACGAAGTTACTGTAAATGGTTGTCAGATTATCAAATTTCTCCAATGTCAATGTGTATTTACTGGTATAGGCTCTTATAGTCGTATAGTTAGTTATCGTGCCATCTGTAATTAAGATATTTATTTAAAACACTAGAAAAATCGCTTTTCTAAGGGTGCGTCTACGCGGTGCAAGTAGGCATTGAGGCATATGCGCAGGTTACATGCATTTTAAAACTGTGCGGGTCCAGCGACTTGCGCATGTACCAAAGCAAAACACCCACCCGCGTGCTCTTGTCACTTGCGCATGTTAACTTGCTCCAGCTACATGCACCGTGTAGAAGCACCCTAAATGCATTGAAAATAAATGGCGTCCACGGCCGATGTCGGCCTTGGCGGCTGTTCTCATTTAAGAAGAGTAGCCAACTATGCAGGACATATTAAGCATTTGCGCAGACACAGGTCTGTGCACTCACTATTCCTTCACTCTCATAGCCCGATGGAACGGCAATCAGACACGACCGGAGAGAGATCAGGCGCAAGAGCGACATTTTCGTGCTCTCCGATGCACGGGGAAAAATGGTGTGATGTACGTTAAAAAAAACGTGCCGTTTACAAGAGAGAGTTGACCGAATACTTACCGAATCCTACCCAAGGTTGAGAATAAACGTGATTCCATTGATGCAAGTACGTACAACCAGCGACGTTGGTAATTTGTGAACTGCAAGTCAGATCATTCACTCTATCTACCGACATTTCTGAATTTGAATCTGTAACAAAAAAAAAAAATTAAAAAACTATAAAACACGCTGGTCATGTATTGTCATAAGAACTCAAAGCGTGCGCAAAATTACGTTGTAATCGAAGACCGGGAAGTGAGTCAAATTAAGCTTCCAAGATTTTCTTACATACATAGTTACAAGTGAAGCTAATACCTATAAGCGTGTAAGAGGAATGTTAGACCTTCCTAAAAATACCTGACCTGTTGTCACTGAACATCTTTGGCAGCCGACTGGTAGTCAGAAGCCAGTAAGCATAACTACCAAGGTGTATTGGGTTGCCCGGGTAGCTGGGTTGAGAATGTCAGATAGGCAGTCGCTCCTTGTACAACACTGGTAGTCAGCTGCACCTGGTAAAAGTGGAAGCCGAACCCAGCATAGTTGGGAAAAAGGCTCGGGTGATGATGTGTCAACTTTGCACTTGCTACTTGCTAGTTACTCCCGAAAAAATTACGTAGGTAGCTTCCGTAAGTTGTAAGAAATTACTGTAAACGATTTACGAAGGGGTTCTACATTCACTTTATTGTAAGTCATCATCATCCTCCGAGCCTTTTTCCCAACTATGTTGGGGTCGGCTTCCAGTCTAACTGGACGCAGCTGAGTACCAGTGCTTTACAAGAAGCGACTGCCTATCTGACCCCCTCAACCCAATTACCCGGGCAACCCGGGCAACCCCTTGGTTAAGACTGGCGTCAGACTTTTTGGCTTCTGACTACCCGTAGATAATCCCCGAATTCACTTTATCGTAATTAACATGATTAAAACTTACAAGACAACTGTGAAGATGGCCTTATGCTAAAATTTATTCTAGAAATTAAAATCTTTACTTACTGAATGTAATGCCGGCTTCACTATTTAACACTAGATTTAACACGTAAAATATTAAATTAACGTAAAACATAGCTTAATTAAAGTTGTATTTTAATTATGTTAAATATATCTAAGGAGCTCAATGCTTGTCTTTCTTAGTCAAAAGTCAAAGAGTAAAGTCGCTAGGGGAATAAACACCATGAGTAATTTTTAACTACTTTACAATCAAGTTACAGAGAATGTGCAAAATAGTGGAAATTTAAAAATGCCAAATTGAAAAAAATAAAAGTCAAAGCCAAAGTCTGAAATCATCATTTATCACTGTGTGTGAGAGGAGGCCTGTGCCCTGTAGTGGGACAATACAAAGGCTAGTAATAATTGTTTTTCGACGTCTGATGGACAGTAATCCTGTATTTAATTATGTTTATGTATTTTTTGTTTTGTTTTATTATCCATATGTTGTATTGTATACTTTTAAACCAAATATCAAAACCTTGCGCCTGCCACTGCTATTTCTCCACCACTAAAAAATGGGAGAAAACGCCTAAGGCGGTAAGTCCGCCACTGTACGAAATGTGCATGAAGTATAAATAAATAAACAAATCTCTGATTATTGTTTACCAAAGCATGTTCACAGGGTTCAGTAATTTTATACATTACCGTATCAGTATAGTTTCACCGTAACACTTCATAAGTAAACAGTATTTATATTTAGGTTTAGATAACTGAGCTTTTGTTTACAGGAAAATTTCGTTAAATACTACATTGTATTTTATGCAAACCATTTAATAATTATGCTTAATTAGCATGAATAATGGTAATTATTAAACTTATGTCACTATATGGGATAACCAGGCTTTTTAATAAATCTTTGTGGTTTAATGAAACTTTGCCTACATAGCATGATGAGTCATCATCTGCCTAGCCTTTTCTCAACTAGGCTGGGTTCAGCTTCCAATGTGTGGAGTGCTTTACAATAAAACGACTGCCTGTCTGATATCCTCAAACTAGTTGTCAGACCAATCAGACCAGTTGTCAGACTTTGCGGGCATCCATTAATGACTAACGTGAGGTGTTCCAGTAAATTTCGTGTTTCGAATGGCACGTTTGCCACGGTTATCATTTGAACATCTTTGGAAGTCGTTACGGGTTATTCAGAAGCCAGAAAGTTTGACAGCCACTCTTACCAAGGGGTTTCGGTAAAACTTAACTGTTTTAAATGTGTTCACACGTAGGTACACCTAAATGGTAAATGTTTACCCTTCGCATGCCTACAACCGTCGAAAGCTGCCCTCGATATCTCAGGGTATCCATCATCAGATTATAACCTGTGAGAAGTATTACTCTATCTACTAAAAATAATAATTTTACAAAAGGGTCCAGGTGCAAAGGCTGGTCCAGGCGTCTTTGTGTAATCGGAGAACAAGCCTATGTAAAAAAAATAAGAAGAAAAAATCCCGACCTTTTTTGGGAACTCAGTTAAAAAAGGCTAGACAGATGAGTGGTAGTGCTGTACCTATCTCAAGCCCTGATAAATTGATACATTATATTTATAAGGAAAAGTTCGTTCTGTTTTTATACAATGCCAAACAAACGTTCACATCTATCGATGTAGGTACATTTAATCTGAAAATTCAGCGTAAGGTAGCTTAGACCCGGGGCCCGGGATAGAGACATTAGTTATCACCATCCGGCTTCGGAAGCAGTTATCCCGCTACGTGGTTGAAACCGCGAGCGGTAGCTAGTTTATAAGATTATTGTGATTCAAGTGCCAGGCAATCATCTGCCAAGCCTTATACCATATACATACATTCGCCTAACCAGAGAATTCTCTACATTCTATCGAGGAAACCCATACATTGTTCCTTCATCTCCAAATATTCATGAAATCTTGAAATAAGACGTTTTCAAATTATTGTTCTTTCCTCAAATTATTCGAAAGAATCGAATCACGCATGCGGAGTATCGACTTGCCAACTATATAAAGATTTTATGTTATAAAAATCGATAAGTTCCGGCGTATTAAGGAACGAAACGCATGTCAAATTTTATCGATTTTCACTTGACATTTGTCGGTGTTCCCAATGTAAATATACATTTTTGGTAGAATTTTATAGCAGTATTTTCATTATATTCAGATAATACAGAAATTTTATACCGTAATTATGCAGTATTTGAGAACGTTTAAAGTAACACAACTAATGCTTATAAAAATAATTAGCAAAAACGTAGTCCAAGAAATATGTTAACAAAACAAAGTGACAGTTTGGTAGATTATGAATAGCAGTGCTTGTATCATTTTAGTAGTTTTTAGTGATCGAGATTCTGTAATGGTAGTGCAAAAAATAAATTGTTGTTTTTAATTTATTTACACAAACTATAGACTTTTTATTTACAAGATGGGAACGCAGAAGCCCGGAGAATGGGCCAATTCTTTGATAGCTCGCTTCGAAGAGCAGGTAAGTGTTTAATTACGAACGAAAAATAATTTGTAAGACCCACCCTTATATGGAGTTTCGTACAGATGTAAACAAATATTATATTTTATCCGCATTCGACACAAATTTCGTATTAATAATGACTGAAAAAGGCAGCAATGTCTAGACTGAATTATTAAGATCTAATTTCCATTTATTGCGCATGTTTCCTTTCAATAAATAATATTATATTCAAGTATTGATCGGCCGGTATTTCGATGATTTTTTAGATTATTTTTAAATAAAGATTGTTATATTCAGTTTGTAATCATGCCATGTCTATTATAAATGAAGTTATCACAAAAAAATAATTTTGAACACCTACTGTGATTATAAAATATGTATCAGAATCGAAATAATAGTCATGAATAGTCATGTTTGAATGAATTACCTAGTTATTTTAGGTAGGATTAGGATTAAATCTGTTGTTAAAATCTGAAATTTTAAGAAACTTCAAACTCACACTCTTCAACTTTATGATGAAAGCATAAGTAACACAAAAGAATAGACTGTTTTCTGAAGATCATTGTTTAAAATATCAATATATATCCTCCACCGGCAGTTTCACCCGCTTACTGAGAGAACTACTTCTTACCTGTATAAAATATAGCCTATGTGACCCAGAGATAGTGTAGCTTCCCAACATTGAAAGAAAATTATTTCAATGTTGGGGATTCAAATAGGTTTGGTAGTCTCCGAGCCCACTTTGTTAAAAAAAAGTTCTCAGCCAGTGGATTGTCTTTTCACTCCTTATAGTACATTGTTATGTCCATTTATTTATTTTTACTCATTTTTTAGAAAACCAAGAAACAGAAAAAAAATATCTTTATCACCACTGGCATTTAAATAAGGGTCCAAGCTACCACATATAATAAGCTAGTGATTATTATATTTATCCATTTTACAACATCTTCTTTTCTATATATTAATTAAATAAAAATTATATTATTGTTTGATTAATAACTCATTTTCTGTTCATTTATAAATAAGAAACCCAAATAAATATTACAAATCGGGCACAGGGTCCAAGGTACTGGTGGTTAGGACCCCAAAGACAGACTAATTTACTATATTTTTTTTTACTTTGACTCTGTTCTGTTTTCTAGCTACCATACAAAACCGGGGCACAAAACCTGCACTCCCGGATAAACGAGGAGCAATGCAAGGCGTGCCTCGTTCAGATCAGCAGACACAGATTCTCATTAGTCATCGCCGGCCTCACCAAGATACTGCAAAGAGTTAATGAATTGGTAAGTTGTTCTTTAAGAATTATTTCAATTTTCTTATATTCGTGTTATGACTTATAAGTTGTGGTGGCCTAGTGGATAAAAGAACCTACCTCTCAAGTCCAAGTATGTGGTTTCGATTCCAGGTCAGGCAGACACCATTGCAACTATTCTAAGTTTGCATGTACTTTCTAAGTATATCTTGGACACCAATTACTTTTTTCGGATGGCACGTTAAACTGTAGGTTATTGACTTCTGACTACGCGTAATGACCGACAAACATGTTAAATAACAGCCGGGACCTCCAGTTCAACATGCCATCAGAAACACTGTCATAAGTTTTTTTATTTTTATTCAATGCTGTTGGTCTATTATAGTATATGCCAATAAATAAACATGTATTTATTTATCTGTTTTCCCAAATAAATAATTTATTTTTACAGTACCAACCAACAATATCAATAGGAGCAAATCGTCCGCAAACAGAACTAGAGAAAGGCTACCACGACAGTCTAGTCATAGTGCTGGATACGTTAGAAATATGTCTCAGTTCTCAGCCTAAGGATACAGCCAAGTATGACGAAGCTATGAATGTGAAGATACTGCTTAGGGAAGTCTGCCAGTTTATAGGTAAGTTATTTAAATGATATTAAAGTTTTCTTACTTCTGAAAGCCAGGTTCACCGATTACATAAACGTCAGTTTTCTTAAAACAACTGTTGACTATGAATGAAGTTAACAGTTGTTCTAAGAAAAATGGCTGTTTATGTTATGGGTGAATTAGGGCCTAAGGAGACGGTTTTAATATCAGTCCCCTTTGATTTTATTTGTTTTGGGTTCCGCATTCAAAAGGGTAAATCGGGGCCCTATTACTAAGACTTTGCTATCCATCCGCCTGTCTGTCACCAAGGTGTAGATATCTCACGATTTTACTCGAGTGCCTTACAATAAATTGTTTGAATTAAGGCTACATCCTCAACAACATCAAAATTCTTCCTTTCTCTGGTTCTAGATTACTTGTGTACCAAACTTATAAATCGGTTCAGTAATTTTCTGTGAAAGCCAAAAACAGATCGAGTTACTTCCACATTTATAATATTAAGTAAGGATTATTTCTTAACTAGCTTTTGCCCGCGACTTCGTTCGTGTGGAATAGTGACTTTCGGCAGATTTTAGGTTTGACCAATAGATGGCGCTATACGTCCGGAATAAAATTTATTTTTCTATTTTTTTGTAATAAAATCTATCCTATGTCCTTTCTCAAGTTCCAAACTATGTCTGTACCAAATTTCAAACAAATCAGTTCTGTAGTTTAGGCGTGAAGAAAGGACATACAGACAGACAGACAGAGTTACTTTCGTATTTATAATATTAGTTAGGATTAATTGTTTATCAATATCTATATTTCATCCTACAGTATCAATCTACTACTACACGGACATGCGCAATGAGAGCACAGTTAACAATACTCTTTTGCGGCAGCTGGCTAGCAAAGTACTGTTTGCGCTCAGTCTTAACTTCTTCAATGCAGTGTTTAATAGGATCAGCGCGAGATTACAGGTGAATATGGCGTTTATTTTTGTTTATCTATATTGTTTATCTAAATGATTGGTAAAAACTTCAAATTACCTTCTATTATTAAGTCTATAGTCTAATAAAATGAAAATAATGAAACTAATATAAAAAAGTAGCTGAGTGTTAGGTGTCTGGTTTAACTGTATTTTTTGGATTCTATAGTATATATGCTTTGATTTGCGTTTATAAATTGAACTTTCACTGATTTTAGAAGTATGTTTATTTTTACTACTTTATATAATTTAATAGTAATGAAATAGAAAGTACATATAGCTATATTTTACTAGTTTTATTTATTTGTTCCTATAAAATGAATTGGATGGAAATTATAGTTTCCTTAAATAAAAATTAAATGTATTATGAATATTCGTGTAAAATTAATAGGAGGAAAAAGTTACTAAAAAAATATGTAATGTTTCAGGAATTATCATCTAGCTCAGAAGAAAACCCCGATTATACAGATATAGAATTAATTCAGCATATTAACGTCGATATATTGCGGCTTATACGGCTATTAACAGGTAAGAAATATATCTTACTAACTCCTTCCTACGGTTTCACCCGCGTCCCGTGGTAACTACTGCTCGTACCGGGATAAAATATAGCCTATGTTACTCGGGAAGAGTGTAGCTTTCCAACAGTGAAAGACTTTTTCAAATCGGTTTAGTATTTCGGAGCGATTAGGATACAAAAAAACAATGTTTTGTCGTTATTATACTAGTTTTTGAAGGTCTACTTTACAAAAAATCCCACCACAATCGCCGGCCCTTCACCATTTCCTATGTGTTTTTGCTGGGAAGAAGAAATGGTTGGACATACTCCACAGAAACACTATTCTGTCACTCGTTTGAAGATCTGGCCCTATATATCTAACTCTAGAAACTATGACAAAGACCTCTGTCAAATGAAAATGAAATAATTAATACATAGTTTTATTTTAAGGAAATTGAAAATAGAAAAAACGTATCAAAATATCTACAAAAGTAAGTAAATAGGAAGTACTAATATAATTTTTCTTTGTTTCAGAATCAATACAGAAGTTTAAGTTACTAAGGAAATCGGCGCACATAGTTTTAGTTACTTCATTAGAGAAAGCTATATGGAATTGGATGGATACATACCCCCAGGTAAGTTATTATTATACACTAGCTGTTCTCTGCGAGTTTACCTCGTATCGAGGACATTACTTCCCGCGTCTGGATAAAAAGTAGCCTATGTGATTTTTCTGGTTTTAGAGTAATTGTGTACTCCCTTATGTAATCCCCTTTTGTACTCTTATGTACGTACTTCCTTATTTTTTGTACTCTTCTAGGTAATCCGATTATTTACTATTGTACAGGCGCCAGCAGTTCAACCGACCCGAATCTCAAATTTTACCAATCGAATGTTAACCGTTCACTTTATTAAAAGTCTATTGAAAAAAAATACAGATTGCGGTAGCTTGTCTGTACTTCCTTATGTAATCCCTTTTTAACACGCTTTTGTATCGGTCGGCCTGAGGCTCAATTCTGCTAATTTAATAAAGTGTCGATTGGATATCAATTGAATCTCAATAGCTCAATAGCAGCTTTACCCTTGGTCTATATAGTCGATATAGACAAATTTATCATTAATTCAATCATAGAAAAGGATGAAAACTTTTATTTAAAACAAAAAGTAGCGGAATGCCACATACGCTTCGTAATTGAGTCGTGATTGAATCTCAGTTGAATATAATAATACATAGTTATATGTCGCTTAAGTCAAATTACCAGTATTGAGCCTCCCTATGTAACTACCTCTATATAATAAAATCTAATACACATTTTTTTTTGTTCCCAGGAATTCGCAGAAGTACAATGTCGGCCTAACGATGAACTTAGTAAATGCTGCGATACTCTATTCGATATATTGCAGGACAGTTTCTCAGATAACAAGAAGTCCAGGGTCGCTATGTGGCCTCTACAGATTATGTTGCTGGTTTTGAATCCTGTAAGTATTACCATAAGGTTCAGTTTTGAATGGCAAATAACTTGTTTTAAAATATATTTTTTATTTTATCGATCTCGTATGGGTGATAATTCAAAAACTATTGGTCATATCTTTTTCAAAAAAAAATAAAATGGGCATGATATTTAAGGGATTCTAAAAAATCATCACAGGAGCATCTTTGAATTAACATTTTGTAATAGAAAAAAGAAATGGAGAGGATATTTAAGGGACAATTTTACACTTAAAAAAATCATCTCAGGAGCATCTTTGAGCATTTTGTAATAGAAGATTTGAGTTAACAATTTGTTTGAGCTATATTGAGGTTATAGAAATGACTGTAATACTAATAGTTTTAATGGTTAAGTTTTTATATAAATATAGTATAGTATGTATTTAAATGGTATGGACATCAATGCCTGAAATAAATGGATATATATTTTTTTACCGACATCCCAAAACCTAGGACCAGGTTCTCAATTCAAATCTATTTTTTATCTTCAAAACATTGACGTACACTTCATTTTTATTATGAAACACCACATTACATATCTAACAAAAGATCCCCTTTTTATGAAGTCTTGTTGAAATTGAACTTTTAATAAAAAATGCTTATTTATATTGTTCTTATTTTCTCATTAGAAAGTACTGGAAGAGATAGTGAACGCGGACAGCGGAGCACCGTGCAGTCCGCGACACACGAAGAAGAAGCACTTCATTGATTCCGTCAAACGTGGACTCAGTAAGTCAATTTGTCTAGCCATTTCCCTCACTATGTTGGGGTTAGCTCCCAGTCTAAGCGAATGAAGAGTAGTACCAGTGTTTTGCAAGGAGCGACTGCTTATCTGACCTCCTCAACCCAGTTACATAGGCAACCCAATACCTCTTGATAAGGCTGGTTGTCAGACTAAGTGAGTACGTTGGGTCAAAAAAAGTGGTAATACGAGGGTTACGGATAGATCAATGAAAATTAAAATGATTAGCGGAGATGTCATAACGCAAAATCTCCTAAGAAAGGAGCCCGACAATATGCGCGAGGGGGACGAGGAAAGTTACTGTTTTCGCCTTTGTACGCCTTTCTTTATATGGATAAGGGATACCTAAACTTTGGTGAAAACGAAATTCTAATTAATTATTCCATAAATGCTCTTAGGGGATCCCTTAATTTAAGTATTTGTTGGTGAAAATGGACATCAAAGAACAAGAACGCCTCCTTAGTTCACTCGATACTTATAGTTTTGGCCAAGCCCACCACACGAATTTGATTTAGAAGAAAGCGCCTGACCTACGGTCATTATGGCATCTCCACTTATCTTTCCCTCCGTGGTACACACAAACAATGTTTCCTTTTTATTATATTAGTAACTAGCCATCCATCCCGGGTTCGCACGTGTGCAATGCTGATATAAAACTTCCTCATCAATCTCTCTATGTATAAAAAAAAACGTTGTTTTATAGATTAAAACATACATAGGGATAAAGAGTCAGAAAATGCGATTTTTTTTATACTACGTAGTAAAGATTTCCCAATGTTCTAGGTCCTCAAAATAACTCGAAGCAGATGACAGAAGCGGCTGTGGTGACTTGCGTGAAACTTTGCAAAGCGTCCACTTATCTGAACATAGCAGATTCCGGCAATGTCACATTCATACTTGTCAAATCGGTCATCAATGATTTGAAGGTGAGTCCTTTTCCTAACTATGTTGGGGTCGGCTTCCAGTCTCGCCGGATGCACCTGAATACCAGTGTGCCACAAGGAGCGACTGCCTATGTGACCTCCTCAACCCAGTAATCCGGGCAACCCAATACCTCTTGGTAAGGCTGGTTGTCACACTTAGTGACTGGTTACTTGTGTTAAAGTTAAGTCTTATACAAGCTGTTGATTTGCATCCGTGCAATATTCAAGGACGTAATTATGCTAATGATTCTCGACCCAAATCAACAATAAAATTGGTACATATGTATATTTTTTATTATTTACGGAAATCAATCGCTTATTTGAGTGACATGGCTTTTTTACCTATATATTTTTTGATGTGTTGTTGTTGTTGATAGTGCTCAATAATATTATTATGTTAAGCATAAATCAATTGCTATATTAATTCGATATTTTGTTCCAGTCCCTCCTCTTCAACCCCTCAAAATCCTACATCCGAGGCAACCTAATCTCCGGGTACTCAGAACTGGACCTGATGACGGACTGCTTCGTATCACTGTTCCGCATCATGCCTCATAACAACGACGCCCTCAAAGTGTGCCTCAACCTCAACACGCACATCTCCTACCACTATGTCATCGTCAACTCGCTGCTCAGGTCAGTACAGCTAAAGAAAAACCGGCCAAGTGCGAGTCGGACTCGTGCACGAAGGGTTCCGTAAATTACAGTTAAATCAACCTATCTCAAAAACTATAAGAGATACTTTGATCAAACCAAAAATCGTTGAAAGAGTTAATTAGCATGCATCACCTCTATTTTTTTTAGAATTTTATACCCCGTAGTTATAAAAATAGAGGGGGGGGGGACATACTTTTTACGACTTTGAGAGCTGATATCTCAAAAACCGTTCACTTTAAGAAAAATGTTTTTTAGAAAACTTTATATCATTTTAAAAGACCTTTCCATTGATACCCCACACGGGTATGTACATCGAAAAAAAAAATTTCATCCCTCAGTTACATGTATGGGGGGCCCCACCCCCAATTCTTTTTTTTACTATTTAGTGTCATATTTTTGTAGCAGTTCATACAACACATATTCCCATCAAATTTCATCACTGTAGTACTTATAGTTTCCGAGTAAATCGGCTGTGACAGACGGACAGACGGACAGACGGACAGACGGACATGACGAAACTATAAGGGTTCCGTTTTTGCCATTTTGGTTACGGAACCCTAAAAACGAAAAATAACTTGTAAATTGTCAAAAGTTGCATAAAAGTTCCCCTAGATGTCGCTGTACTTAACTAGCTGAAGCTTCACACAGGTGTCGCTAGATGGCGCTGCCCTTATCAAGCACAAGTTGCACAAAGATGGCGCTAGATGGCGCTGTATTAAGTGTGTTTTAAATAGCGCTTTCGTTGCATTTCAAGGGTTCCAAAAGGTTCAAAAACTGTATGTACGAATACTAAGTAATAATAACTTGACTAAAACTACTTTGCTTTTACATTGTCCTGTAGCAACCTGAAATTCAGGGTGCTAAGTTTCAAGTCATGATGTCGCTTAGAGTGAAGAGTTTCTGACGTTAAATTTTGTGTTACCATTAAATTATTTTAGCTATAAGTGTTCCAAGTAAGTACATAAATATATAACTAACTAACGTACATTGTTTCAGGATAATAAAACAGCCCCGTTTGCCGTGGTGGCCACAAATTGAACTCTTATATCCGAGAGCAGCCGAGCTACGCGCTATGTTCACCGACACTTCTAATAAAGCCACACAGGTATGTATAGTTCAATCTATATACTATACCTTCTACTATATATATACTGCATACTTACTATATACTATACTTCAGATACCAGTCTCTATGTTTAAAGCAGCTTGTATCCAACAAATTCATGTATTCAGATGATAAGAAAAAAAAAATTGATTGATTGAAACTCATCATCTGTCTAGCCTTTGCCCAACAATGTTGGGGTCGGCTTCCAGTCTAACTGGATGCAGCTGAGTACCAGTGCTTTACAAGGAGCGACTAGGCAGTCTGATCTCCTCAACCCGGGCAATCTAATACCCCTTGGTAAGACTGGTGTCAGACTTACTGGCTTCTGACTTCTCGTAACGACTGCCATAGATGTTCAAATGACAGCCGGGACCTACAGTTTAATGTGCCATCCGAAACACAGTCATTCCTGTACAATATGTACTTAGGAAGTACATACAAACTTAGATAAGTTGCATTGGTACTTACCTGTCCTGGAATCTAACTCACGCAATCGTACTTGAGAGGTTGGTTCTTTACCCACTTGGCAACCAATTAGTCTTAATTAGGGATAGTATTGCCCAGGAAAATGGGTTGAGGAGGTTAAATCACACATTGATGCGTCGAGGACAGTCGCTTCATGTGGCACACTGGTACTCAGCTGCATCCAGGAACAGCAAGCATATCAAGGAAAAGGCTAGGCACATGTTATTAATAAATGTTTCTTTATAAGTCCTCTGTTTTGTAAACATATACCCATTTTATAACAAAATAAATTTTCTTTATCTTTAGGGCTACGTAGTCCACACTCCTCTCCGAATGATCTCACTCTCTCTCAAATCCAAAGAAGTGCAGTCCAAGTTTAACAAGAGTGAAGAAATGCCGGCTTACAGGAATCTTCTGTTGTGTATGGTGAAGCTTATACATGCTGATCCTATGCTTATGTTGAGTGTAAGTATTATATAAAACCTATTTTGTATATAAATTCCTATATGAGTGTTCCAAATCGATATTGAACCTTATAGTATAGAAATAAAATTGAAAATCTGGTAAAGACATTTGACAGATTGTAGTAACTTATGTACTCTCTTGATGGTCTTAACTCTCAAGGTTGATGAAATATTTATATGTATTATGAATGTGGGCCTAAAATGTATCTATTATTACGTAGTAAATGAATAACTACCTTAAAAGAAATACAGAAGAAGCAAGAAAGTTTGTTTTAATTTGAATATTTGTATATGATAAACTGACATTACGATTATACCTCTATTAAAGTGATAGCTGCCTCCTTTGGCATAAACATACCATCCAGTGCCATGCCAAAATTAATCAAAATCGGTTCAGTCGTTCAAATGTCATAAGTTTGATCGCTATGTTATGTTACGTTAGCTCTCAAATGGCTGATTTGATTTGGTTTTAAGAGTAAATATTTTTTAAATAAAACTACATACTCTTACGCGGCGGACTCTTATATGGCGGTCTAATATTAAAATTATGACGTTTCGGATCCTTTTAATCCACGGATAGACTAATGTGTTGGTCGTCTTGACATTTTCGTTACGAACCTACTTTCAATATATATATTTTTTTGTAATTTTCCCTTCTAGAACCCAGGCCGTTCAAGCATAGAGATACAATCCTCGACCACAGAGCTCATGAACGGCCTAGTATCGCTAGTGCATCAGACGGGCATGGGGGAGATATCGCAGGCCGCCATGGACGCGCTGCTGGCGCTGCACCGCCCTGACAGAGTGCACATGTGGAACCCGGAGGCGCCGCTCAACACATTCTGGGACATCAGGTCAGCACCACCCAAGTAGTTTACTCAGAACACCAGGAGATATTAGAGTTCCAAGTGTCTTAAAGTGGTTTTGGAGGTGTCATCCTCATGTAAGTTGATAAAAATCGTCTTCTAAATAACCAGTTCCTGAGGTATCGTCTTTTTGCAGATGGTTAAAATTGGACCCTGTACCGGGTCAATACACTTTTTAAAGGAAAAAGTAGGTTTCTGCTCATTCTTTGAAGCATGATTTGCTAAAGAAGGAGTATTCATGCAAAAATGGCCATATTTTGACCAGTTCTGAACAGTAATGTCATCGCAATGGTAAGTAGTGCTTGGGCTAGTATCCCTAGTGCATCAGACGAGCATGGGGGAGATATCGCAGGCCGCCATGGACGCGCTGCTGGCGCTGCACCGCCCTGACAGAGTGCACATGTGGAACCCGGAGGCGCCGCTCAACACCTTCTGGGACATCAGGTCAGCACCACCCAAGTTGTTTACTCAGAACACCAGGAGATATTATAGTTCCAAGTGTCTTAAAGTAGTTTTGGAGGTGTCGTCCTCATGTAAGTTGATTAGAGTTCAAAGTGTCTTATACTCATTTTAGAGGCATCATCCTTATGTGAGTCGCTAAAAATCGTCTACAAAATAACCGGTTCCTCAGATACCACGTTTTTGCAGATGGTTAAAATTGGACCCTGTACCGGATCGATCCACTTTTTGAAAGAGAAGTAGTTTTCTGCTCATTCTTTTTTAAGTATGATATAGGGTCCACTATACCGAATCAATACAAATTTATATAGAAAAGTAGGTTTCTGGTCTTTCTTTTTTAAGCATGATACGCCAAAGAAGGAGTATTTATGCAAAAATGGCCATATTTTGACCAGTTTTGAACACTAATCTCTTCAAAATGGTAAGTAGTGCTCGGGCTAGTACCCCTAGTGCATCAGACCGGCATGGGGGAGATATCGCAGGCCGCCATGGACGCGCTGCTGGCGCTGCACCGCCCTGACAGAGTGCACATGTGGAACCCGGAGGCGCCGCTCAACACCTTCTGGGACATCAGGTCAGCACCACCCAAGTTGTTTACTCAGAACACCAGGAGATATTATAGTTCCAAGTGTCTTAAAGTAGTTTTGGAGGTGTCGTCCTCATGTAAGTTGATTAGAGTTCAAAGTGTCTTATACTCATTTTAGAGGCATCATCCTTATGTGAGTCGCTAAAAATCGTCTACAAAATAACCGGTTCCTCAGATACCACGTTTTTGCAGATGGTTAAAATTGGACCCTGTACCGGATCGATCCACTTTTTGAAAGAGAAGTAGTTTTCTGCTCATTCTTTTTTAAGTATGATATAGGGTCCACTATACCGAATCAATACAAATTTATATAGAAAAGTAGGTTTCTGGTCTTTCTTTTTTAAGCATGATACGCCAAAGAAGGAGTATTTATGCAAAAATGGCCATATTTTGACCAGTTTTGAACACTAATCTCTTCAAAATGGTAAGTAGTGCTCGGGCTAGTACCCCTAGTGCATCAGACCGGCATGGGGGAGATATCGCAGGCCGCCATGGACGCGCTGCTGGCGCTGCACCGCCCTGACAGAGTGCACATGTGGAACCCGGAGGCGCCGCTCAACACCTTCTGGGACATCAGGTCAGCACCACCCAAGTAGTTTACTCAGTACACCAGGAGATATTAGGGTCTGAAGTGTCTTAAAGTGGTTTTGGAGATGTTATCCTCATGTAAGTCGCTAAAATCGTCTTCTAAATAACCGATTCCTGAGATACCACGTTTTTGCAGGTGGGTAAAATTGGACCCTATACCGAATTAATGCAATTTTAGATAGGAAAGTAGGTTTCTGCTCATTATTTTTTAAGCATGATAGGCCAGAGAAGGAGTGTTTATGCAAAAATTGCCGTCTTTTGACCACTATTTAAAGGCTAATGTCATCGCAATGGTAAGTAGTGCTCGGGCTAGTATCGCTAGTGCATCAGACGGGCATGGGGGAGATATCGCAGGCCGCCATGGACGCGCTGCTGGCGCTGCACCGCCCTGACAGAGTGCACATGTGGAACCCGGAGGCGCCGCTCAACACCTTCTGGGACATCAGGTGACCAATACCCAAGTAGTTTACTCAGTACACCAGGAGATATTAGAGTTCCAAGAGTCTTAAAGTGGTTTTGGATGGGTCAGCCTTATGTAAGTCGCTAAAAATCGTCTTCTAAATAACTAGTTCCTGAGGTATCACCTTTTTGCAGCTGGGTAAAATTGGACCCTATATCGAATCAATCCATTTTTTTAAAGAAAAGTAGTTTACTCAGTAGACCAGGAGTTATTAGAGTTCCAAGTGTCTTAAAGTGGTTTTGGAGGTATCATCCTTACGTAAGTCGCTAAAAATCGTCTTCTGAATAACCGGTTCTTGAGGTATCATCATTTTGCAGGTGGGTAAAATTTGGACCCTGTACGGAATCAATGCAATTTTAGATGGAAAAGTAGGTTATTTAAGCATGATACTTTTAATTATGCCAAAGACCGAGTATGTTTGATAAAATTTCAAGCTTTTTACCCGACTGTCAAGAAGTGTCTTTTATACAGTTTTGAGTTATGGCCGACTTTTGACCAGTTTTGAACACTAATGTCATCGCAATGGTAAGTAGTGCTTGGGCTAGTACCCCTGGTACATCAGACGGGCATGGGGGAGATATCGCAGGCCGCCATGGACGCGCTGCTGGCGCTGCACCGCCCTGACAGAGTGCACATGTGGAACCCGGAGGCGCCGCTCAACACCTTCTGGGACATCAGGTCAGCAATACCCAAGTAGTTTACTCAGTACACCAGGAGATATTAGAGTTCCAAGTGTCTTAAAGTGGTTTTGGAGCTGTCATCCTTATGTAAGTCGCTAAAAATCGTCTTCTAAATAACCGGTTCTTGAGGTATTATATTTTTGCAGGTGGGTAAAATTTGGACCCTGTACCGTATCAATGCAATTTTGAATGGAAAAGTAGGTTTCTGCTCTTTCTTTTTTAAGCATGATGCATTGAACTATGCCAAAGATGACTTTTGGTAAGATGCTTTTTACCCGACTGCCAAGAAGAGTATTATATTTAGTCTTGAGTTGTCAGAAAATGGCCATATTTTGACCAGTTTTGAACAGTAATGTCTTCGCAATGGTAAGTAGTGCTCGGGCTAGTATCGCTAGTGCATCAGACGGGCATGGGGGAGATATCGCAGGCCGCCATGGACGCGCTGCTGGCGCTGCACCGCCCTGACAGAGTGCACATGTGGAACCCGGAGGCGCCGCTCAACACCTTCTGGGACATCAGGTCAGCACCACCCAAGTAGTTTACTCAGTACACCAGGAGATATTACAGTTCCTAGTGTTTTAAGGTGGTTTTTAAGGTGTCATCCTCATGTAAGTCGCTAAAAATCGTCTTCTAAATAAGCGGTTCCTGAGGTATCAACTTTTTGCAGGTGGGTAAAAATTGGATCCTGTGCCGGAATCAATCCATTTTTTAAAGGAAAAGTAGGTTTCTGCTCATTCTTTTTTAAGCATGATACATTGAACTATGCCAATGACGACTTTTGGTAAGAAGCTTTTTACCCGACTGCCCAGAAGAGTATTATGTATAGTCTTGAGTTGTCAGAAAATGGCCGTATTTTGACCAGTTCTGAACAGTAATTTCATCGCAATGGTAAGTAGTGCTCGGTCTAGTATCCCTAGTGCATCAGACGAGCATGGGGGAGATATCGCAGGCCGCCATGGACGCGCTGCTGGCGCTGCACCGCCCTGACAGAGTGCACATGTGGAACCCGGAGGCGCCGCTCAACACCTTCTGGGACATCAGGTGAGGGGGAGTTGGTTTACTTAAGCAGGAGATATGGAGGTCTGCTGCAAGGAAATGATGGGTGTTTGGATCGGTTTTGGAGGTCATCATATTTTCTGTAAATGGGTTAAAATGAGAATATAATGGCTTTCAGGGTCCAGTTGGTAGTTGGCATCAGAGTGGCTGTCACTCCTCATATACATATAGAGTGTTGCTACCAGCTCCTCCTTGCTAACAAATTCTACCCTCGTGGTTTTGAAAATATTTATCTCCTAAAGGTGACACTTTGATCGTCCAGCGTGAGGAAACTGTGCAAGCATTGTGTTTTTGTTTTATTTCCAAAAGATGCTACCTTCCAGTTTTTAATTTTAGATCACATAGATTTCAGGGATAAAACGATATATAACGAGAAAATAAGTGATCTCTGGAGGCCCCTGGGATCTTGGCCTATAGTCTAATGAAACAAAAAAACTGGAAAAAAGATTCCGAAGAATTGAGAACCTCCTCCTTTTTGGGAAGTCTGTTGAAAAATCCGTCTTATATCTTATATCTTTTGTCCACAGTTCCCAAGTCCTATACAACATAAGTCAGAAGCTAATCCAACGTCAGATATGCAACTACCGCGAGGTCCTGAGATGGTTGCGTGACATACTGACCTGCCGAAACGAGTTTCTGGCTAAGCATAAGGAGTATGCCAATGTGGGCTCTCAGATACCGATATGTAAACAGGCGCATATTAAGCTTGAGGTAAGGCCACCCATCCAGGGTTTTTTGCTTAACTTTGCAGGTTTTTTTATCTTTTAAAACTTTTTCACGTTGTATTTATGAGGTTTTTGTGTAGATTATAAAAAAAAAATATTGCAATAAACTCTGAAAAAATAAATATTAAATATTAGCAATTTCGCGCAGTTTCACCACTAAGAAATTCTTCTCGTAACCGGACAAAGTATAGCTTATGTTACTCGGGGATTGCGGAGCTTCCTGACAGAGAAATATTTTTTTTGAGTCGGTCCTGACTCCTGTAGCTTCGGAGTCTATTAGGAGTACGCCAATGTGGGCTCTCAGATACCGATATGTAAACAGGCGCATATTAAACTGGAAGTGAGTAATAAAACAATAGTTAAAAAAACTAAAAAACCACACTACTCATGTATTGTCATCAGAACTCAGAGCGTGTGCAAAATTTCATCCTAATCGAAGACCGGGAAGTGGGTCACATTGAGATTCCAAGATTTTCTTACATACATAGTTACAATTGAAGCTAATATAAGCGTATTAAATGAAAAAATCCTATATAGTCAATGTTAAATACTGTAATAACGAGTTTCTGGCTAAGCACAAGGAGTTTGCCAATGTGGGCTCTCAGATACCGATATGTAAACAGGCGCATATTAAATTGGAGGCGAGGTCACCCATCCGGGGGTTTTCCTAATTTTGCACAGTTTCTTTTAAATCATTTTCACGTTGTATTTATGAGGATTTTTTTTTGCAAAATCCCAAGAAAAGTTAGTTTGAGCTGTGATAATGTTATTTACCTATTGAAATTATTTTTCTAATCGGTTTAGTTGCTTCGGAGCCTATATGTTATTCTAATGTACCACAATCCGATGAGCTGTTGGCGTGTGAAGAAGTCACAAACATACACACAAAAATGCGATCTTGGGTTTTTGAGATACACTCGATGTGATGATGACATGTTTATTATAACGATGAAATAATATAATCATGATGTGATAGGATGATGATATAATTATTTATGTTTTTAATATAATTTATTTATTATTTGACCCACAGGTAGTATTCTTCATGTGCCTCTGGAGCATAGACACGGACGTGGTGCTGGTGGCGATGTCGTGCTTCGCCCTGCTGTGCCAGGAGGCCGACATCAGGTGCGGCTCCGACGAGATCACCACGCAGTGTCTGCTGCCCAACTACGCGGTCTTCCAGGAGATAGCGCACACCTCCACTGTCTTGACCACTGGTAACACAACACAACTACAGTTTACCTCTGCCCTAGAACTAGCTCCGACTGTCTTACTGACCTATCACTCATGGAAGCTGGACGAGTTTACGTGAAATTTGGTGTGGATGTAGCTAGGAGAAGTGTCTTTCTGTTCTACCAATGATTGATGCTGTGGACTAATTTAGGTGAAATTTGGTGTTGAAGTAGCTAAGAGAAGTGTCTTTCTATTCTACCAATGATTGATGCTGGATTAATTTAGGTGAAATTTGGTGTGGAAGTAGCTAAGAAAGTGTCTAGATTTGAAGGTGGCTTTGGTAAGTTGTGGCTGGACTAATTTAGATGACATTCGGTGTGGATGTAGCTAAGAAAGTGTCTTGCTATCCTATCAATAGCTTTAACCATGGAACCTAGACTGATTTAGGTGCAATTTGGTGAGGAAGTAGCTAAGAAACTATCTTACTTTGCTCTAGTAAGTTGAGAGTGGACTAATTTAGGTGAAATTTGGTGTGGATGCAGCTAGAAAGCTGTTGACTTGATGGGGCATCGGTGTAGGTCGCTTGTGAAGCAATAGTTAGTGTTTGGCTGTTGTGCTGGTGCTGTGAGGCACAGGCGGTCTTGTCTCAGTGCCTGTGCAGCATAGACACGGACGTGGTGCTGGTGGCGATGTCGTGCTTCGCCCTGCTGTGCCAGGAGGCCGACATCAGGTGCGGCTCCGACGAGATCACCACGCAGTGTCTGCTGCCCAACTACGCGGTCTTCCAGGAGATAGCGCACACCTCCACTGTCTTGACCACTGGTAACACAACACAACTACAGTTTACCTCTGCCCTAGAACTAGCTCCGACTGTCTTACTGACCTATCACTCATGGAAGCTGGACGAGTTTACGTGAAATTTGGTGTGGATGTAGCTAGGAGAAGTGTCTTTCTGTTCTACCAATGATTGATGCTGTGGACTAATTTAGGTGAAATTTGGTGTTGAAGTAGCTAAGAGAAGTGTCTTTCTATTCTACCAATGATTGATGCTGGATTAATTTAGGTGAAATTTGGTGTGGAAGTAGCTAAGAAAGTGTCTAGATTTGAAGGTGGCTTTGGTAAGTTGTGGCTGGACTAATTTAGATGACATTCGGTGTGGATGTAGCTAAGAAAGTGTCTTGCTATCCTATCAATAGCTTTAACCATGGAACCTAGACTGATTTAGGTGCAATTTGGTGAGGAAGTAGCTAAGAAACTATCTTACTTTGCTCTAGTAAGTTGAGAGTGGACTAATTTAGGTGAAATTTGGTGTGGATGCAGCTAGAAAGCTGTTGACTTGATGGGGCATCGGTGTAGGTCGCTTGTGAAGCAATAGTTAGTGTTTGGCTGTTGTGCTGGTGCTGTGAGGCACAGGCGGTCTTGTCTCAGTGCCTGTGCAGCATAGACACGGACGTGGTGCTGGTGGCGATGTCGTGCTTCGCCCTGCTGTGCCAGGAGGCCGACATCAGGTGCGGCTCCGACGAGATCACCACGCAGTGTCTGCTGCCCAACTACGCGGTCTTCCAGGAGATAGCGCACACCTCCACTGTCTTGACCACTGGTAACACAACACAACTACAGTTTACCTCTGCCCTAGAACTAGCTCCGACTGTCTTACTGACCTATCACTCATGGAAGCTGGACGAGTTTACGTGAAATTTGGTGTGGATGTAGCTAGGAGAAGTGTCTTTCTGTTCTACCAATGATTGATGCTGTGGACTAATTTAGGTGAAATTTGGTGTTGAAGTAGCTAAGAGAAGTGTCTTTCTATTCTACCAATGATTGATGCTGGATTAATTTAGGTGAAATTTGGTGTGGAAGTAGCTAAGAAAGTGTCTAGATTTGAAGGTGGCTTTGGTAAGTTGTGGCTGGACTAATTTAGATGACATTCGGTGTGGATGTAGCTAAGAAAGTGTCTTGCTATCCTATCAATAGCTTTAACCATGGAACCTAGACTGATTTAGGTGCAATTTGGTGAGGAAGTAGCTAAGAAACTATCTTACTTTGCTCTAGTAAGTTGAGAGTGGACTAATTTAGGTGAAATTTGGTGTGGATGCAGCTAGAAAGCTGTTGACTTGATGGGGCATCGGTGTAGGTCGCTTGTGAAGCAATAGTTAGTGTTTGGCTGTTGTGCTGGTGCTGTGAGGCACAGGCGGTCTTGTCTCAGTGCCTGTGCAGCATAGACACGGACGTGGTGCTGGTGGCGATGTCGTGCTTCGCCCTGCTGTGCCAGGAGGCCGACATCAGGTGCGGCTCCGACGAGATCACCACGCAGTGTCTGCTGCCCAACTACGCGGTCTTCCAGGAGATAGCGCACACCTCCACTGTCTTGACCACTGGTAACACAACACAACTACAGTTTACCTCTGCCCTACAACTAGCTCCGACTGGCTTGCTCTATCACTGATGGAAGCTGGACTGATTTTGGTGAAATTTGGTGCGGAAGTAGCTAGGAAAGTGTCTTGATCCGAAGATGGCTCTAGTAAGTAAGTTGAAGCTGGACTAATCTTGGTGAAATTTGGTAGCTCTAGTAAGTTGAGGCTGGACTAATTTAGGTGAAATTTGGTGAGGAAGTTGCTAGGAGAAGTGTCTTTCTATTCTACCAATGATTGATGCTGGACTCATTTAGGTGAAATTTGGTGTGTAAGTAGCTAGAAGAGTGTCTTAATCCGACGATGGCTCTAGTAAGTTGAGGCTGGACTAATTTAGGTGAAATTTGGTGTGAAGGCTGGACTAATTTAGGTGCAATTTGGTGTGGATGCAGCTAGAAAGCTGTTGACTTGATGGGGCATCGGTGTAGGTCGCTTGTGAAGCAATAGTTAGTGTTTGGCTGTTGTGCTGGTGCTGTGAGGCACAGGCGGTCTTGTCTCAGTGCCTGTGCAGCATAGACACGGACGTGGTGCTGGTGGCGATGTCGTGCTTCGCCCTGCTGTGCCAGGAGGCCGACATCAGGTGCGGCTCCGACGAGATCACCACGCAGTGTCTGCTGCCCAACTACGCGGTCTTCCAGGAGATAGCGCACACCTCCACTGTCTTGACCACTGGTAACACAACACAACTACAGTTTACCTCTGCCCTAGAACTAGCTCCGACTGTCTTGCTCTATCACTGATGGATGCTGGACGAGTTTAGGTGGAATTTGGTGAGGAAGTAGCTAGGAGAAGTGTCTTTCTATTCTACCAATGATTGATGCTGGACTAATTTAAGTGAAATTTGGTGTGGAAGTAGCTAGGAGAAGTGTCTTTCTATTCTAGCAGTGATTGATGCTGGACTAATTTAGGTGAAATTTGATGAGAATTCTAGTCTTATTTAGGTGAAATTTGGTGTGGAAGTAGCTAGGAGAAGTGTCTTTCTATTCTAGCAGTGATTGATGCTGGACTAATTTAGGTGAAATTTGATGAGAATTCTAGTCTTATTTAGGTGAAATTTGGTGTGGAAGTAGCTAGGAGAAGTGTCTTTCTATTCTAGCAGTGATTGATGCTGGACTAATTTAGGTGAAATTTGATGAGAATTCTAGTCTTATTTAGGTGAAATTTGGTGTGGAAGTAGCTAGGAGAAGTGTCTTTCTATTCTAGCAGTGATTGATGCTGGACTAATTTAGGTGAAATTTGATGAGAATTCTAGTCTTATTTAGGTGAAATTTGGTGTGGAAGTAGCTAGGAGAAGTGTCTTTCTATTCTAGCAGTGATTGATGCTGGACTAATTTAGGTGAAATTTGATGAGAATTCTAGTCTTATTTAGGTGAAATTTGGTGTGGAAGTAGCTATAGTTCGGCCGTTCAGAGAATGCGTTCCTGACACCTATCAGTTAGTCAGGACTAGTGATGGGCACAACATAACACTGAGTTCGTTACCGTTCCCCCAAAATAAACCGCCGCATTATTTTAAGATTATTTTCGTTTTAAATTGGCGGAATCATTTAAAATTTATATTTTAGTTATTTAAGTGGAAACCAAAAAAAGGTAATATTCATATAATAAAATCGTTTTATTTATTCTTTGTTACAAAGTTACAATCTGTATTTCTATGCAATAAAGTAAGTACATTGAATTGAATGTGCGTACAGAATGTTAATCAGACTCCGATTCGCTTGAGGAGGTGGTGTCTTCATCATCATCTTCGCCTACGTGTATATTACGTGTATATTAGGTATTATCAATAACAGAATCAATCCTGATATCTCGGTCAAAATCTTCCAAAATCAGGTTTTTAGAGCTCTACCTCACTGGGACGCCATGGCGACGTCGCCAGCGGCACAGGTCTGGCTACTTCTGGCATCCAAATGTCGCCAAGTCGAGTGGCCATGGCGTCTCGACAGTCAATTGTTTACGTCGTCGCTCAAGAAATTGCAAGCTGACTGGCGACCACATTGGCGACTGTGTGAGGGAGGTGCGCTTTACCGTGTACATTATAGTGGCTACTGTGGCCACGTCGCCAAGTTGCCACGGTAGCCAGAAGCCACATAGGGAACTGTAGCTCGTGGCCACGCCTCCAATTTGGCGACGTTACCAAACCGTCGCCAAGTGAGTTAGGTTCCATACATTTCAATACTAACTGCTTGGATACGTAGCCGGCGACGTCGCCATTGGCGTCCTAACGACAACAAATGACTATTTAGCGTCACAAAATGACGGCCCATGATGCCATTTGGGGTTACCATTTTCAACCTAAATATAAAAATGCTACTTTCTTTCGCGCGTTCAGTTTGATCATAGTTTTATTTTTATATTTCATAAAAGTTATCCTATAGTCCATTATTTTCAAATTCTTAAAAAGAAAAACAAAACGTATTATTTTATATTATAAGTATAACTGTATAAGAACCATCAACCAGAACAGATTACGATACTTGCCTGTTATTTTTAGCACAGCACTACAAATATAAAGCGCTGACATAACCTTGTAATAGCGCAGTATAGATTTAGAAAAATATTGTTTACCAAGTTATTTGACACTCAATTTGGCACAAAAATACAACATTCATTGATTATTATTGATATAATAATGTTGTTTTAATGCTCAACAATTGTTAAAACGATAAACAACCAGCAAAAATATTTTTATCGGACTGCAACGCCATTACAAAGTTACGTCGTCAGTTCAATCGCGATGTGTCAGAAACGCATTCTCTGAGCGGCCGAACTATAGGAGAAGTGTCTTTCTATTCTAGCAGTGATTGATGCTGGACTAATTTAGGTGAAATTTGATGAGAATTCTAGTCTTATTTAGGTGAAATTTGGTGTGGAAGTAGCTAGGAGAAGTGTCTTTCTATTCTAGCAGTGATTGATGCTGGACTAATTTAGGTGAAATTTGATGAGAATTCTAGTCTTATTTAGGTGAAATTTGGTGTGGAAGTAGCTAGGAGAAGTGTCTTTCTATTCTAGCAGTGATTGATGCTGGACTAATTTAGGTGAAATTTGATGAGAATTCTAGTCTTATTTAGGTGAAATTTGGTGTGGTAGTAGCTAGGAAAGTGTCTTAATCCGACGATGGCTCTAGTAAGTTGAGGCTGGACTAGTTTAAGTGAAATTTGGTGTGGATGTAGCTAGGAGTGTCTTGCTGTCCTATCAATGATTGAAGCTGGACCAATCTTGGTGAAATTTGGTGTGGATGCAGCTAGAAAGCTGTTGACTTGATGGGGCATGTGTGTAGGTCGCTTGTGAAGCAATAGTTAGTGTTTGGCTGTTGTGCTGGTGCTGTGAGGCACAGGCGGTCTTGTCTCAGTGCCTGTGCAGCATAGACACGGACGTGGTGCTGGTGGCGATGTCGTGCTTCGCCCTGCTGTGCCAGGAGGCCGACATCAGGTGCGGCTCCGACGAGATCACCACGCAGTGTCTGCTGCCCAACTACGCGGTCTTCCAGGAGATAGCGCACACCTCCACTGTCTTGACCACTGGTAACACAACACAACTACAGTTTACCTCTGCCCTACAACTAGCTCCGACTGTCTTGCTCTATCACTGATGGATGCTGGACGAGTTTAGGTGAAATTTGGTGTGGAAGTAGCTAAGAAAGTGTCTTTCTGTTCTACCAATGATTGATGCTGGACTAATTTAGGTGAAATTTGGTGTGGAAGTAGCTAGGAGAAGTGTCTTGCTCCGAAGATAGCTCTAGTAAGTTGAAGCTGGACTAATTTAGGTGAAATTTGGTGTGGAAGTAGCTAGAAAAGTGTCTTGCTATCTTGTCAGTGGCTCTAGTAAGTTGTGGCTGGACTAATTTAGGTGAAATTTGGTGTAAAAGCTGGACTAATTTAGGTGAAATTTGGTATGGAAGTAGCTATAGGAAAGTCTCTTGCTGTCTAATCAATGGCTCCGATGAGTTTAAGCGCTGGACTAATTTAGATGAAAGGACATTGTTCCGGCTCCATACATGTTCTGCCTAAGAACCGTTCGAATGGAAAGTGACTTCTATAAACTCTTAAAATTATATGGAATCCTATGAAATAAGTTTTCACGAACGGACACTTCAGGAAACTAAAATAATTACGAAAAAAGTTAATATTTTGAGGTTATAAATAAAAAATAACCAAGCTTGCGTGAAATATCAGAGTAGTGTTATCAAACTACACTATACAAAATATCAACAATACTATGTACAGCTCTATATGTTCTCTTCTAGATCTAGGAAAAGACTACTCTACTAGATTCTAGGAAAAGAGATAGTAAATAGTCAAGTTTAAGATAATTCTTTGACAATGATCATTTTATAAAGTTGCATTTTCTGTCTGTCCCTATGAATGCTTTAGATCTTTAAAACTACGCAACGGATTTGGGTGCGATTTTTTTAATAGATGGAGTAGGTCAAGAGGAAGGTTTACACCAAGGTTTTACATTGCCACCGTGCGAAGACGGGGCGTGTGACTAGTTTTCATAAATGCTTAGAATTTTTATGAAAAACAACTACCTAAACGCTTTTGCTTTCAACGTTACGTTTCTTAATTATAGTGAATCCACTTTGGATTTGTGATAAAACGCATAAGTTTCAAAAATGGAAGAGTTCCATTCACCACAATTCATAAAATATCGATATTATTACGATGGAGAATTATTTATTTAAATGATTGCTACTACTTTTATATTAGACAGTTACCTAGCTATCTATGTATATGCCATAAGGCGGGAATCGAACCCGCGGTCTATTACCAAGAAGGCACAGACCATACTAAAAATGTCATTACCACACAAAATAATTTAACAGTTAAAGTAAGGTTTACCAATAACAATGAAAGAGGTTTTCGAGGATGTGCAATAAAAACAATATTTATATTCAATAAAAGGTTTTTAATCATCAATATTTCGCAATAATATATCTAAGAACTGAGTAGGGGGTTCAATTGAGTTTTGGTATCTCGCCCAGCTTAAATACCAGATAATAGTCATTATGTGGGCACAACAGCCCACTATTCTACGCCCAACGATACAATTGCAACAGTATGCCTGATGGTAGGAGCTTCTTACAAAGTACACAATTGCGTCCAACAGTGCATTGCATCTTATTATGCTCGACTGCTTCAGACCAACACGGCGTACATATAAGGTCATGAGCTTCAACCTGTAATAATAAATACAAAAAATCATTACTAAATATCAAGTAACTTGCAATTGTGGCAATTGATTTGAAAACCGAGAAATTGTGTGCATATGAAAACATAAGTAGGTATGTAGTAACATTCTTATCAAAATTAGAAAAACACTTTCGTAGACCACCTACCATACGGGGAACAGTCCATTGTTGTATGCAACGAAGTATATCTTCGTTTTCTAATACCAAAGAACCTCCAGCAGATCCACAATTTATACAATATACTATATTCTGCATCCATTGTTGTAATTATAATATAACTAAATTCGATCACAGACAGAGCAATATCCGAAAATGCTAGTAAAATCCAGTTCTTTACACAAAGCCGAGTCTACCAAGTACGCAATCTAATCGGAGTCCGTAATCAAGCCAAAGTTGTTAGAATAAAACCATGAAACGCATAGAAAATCACAAAAGAAACGATAGTCGCAAAGCAAAGCAATCAAAAATCAAACTGACTTCTAGCAAACTGACTGAAGTACACCAGTGTTGCCAATTACGAAAACTATAATCCTACTCGAATGCCAAGCTAGAAATTCGCGATTTCGCTCAAAACCATCTTAAAACATTATACAGAATACTAGTTCTTTTCTAGCTAGTCAGTTTAGGTATTTAAATGAATAAAGTGTTACCAACTAATTTTAATAACCGACTTCGGAAAGGAGGTTCTCAATTCGATCCGTATTTACCGAAATCCCGAAAACTTCCGCAACTGGCAGCACTGGCTGACGGAAACATTTTATAAGGCATCAATAATTGTGACCCTACTTTTTATTTGGAATTTATTTATTTGAAGTGTCCGTGGAATACTAAAATATGTTTCAAACAATATAAAAATAAATAAAAATTATAGTATAATTTATATTCACATCGGTTCTTAGGCCAAAATTGAACAATGTCCTTTGGTGTGTATGTAGCTAGAAAGCTGTTGACTTGATGGGGCATGTGTGTAGGTCGCTTGTGAAGCAATAGTTAGTGTTTGGCTGTTGTGCTGGTGCTGTGAGGCACAGGCGGTCTTGTCTCAGTGCCTGTGCAGCATAGACACGGACGTGGTGCTGGTGGCGATGTCGTGCTTCGCCCTGCTGTGCCAGGAGGCCGACATCAGGTGCGGCTCCGACGAGATCACCACGCAGTGTCTGCTGCCCAACTACGCGGTCTTCCAGGAGATAGCGCACACCTCCACTGTCTTGACCACTGGTAACACAACACAACTACAGTTTACCTCTGCCCTACAACTAGCTCCGACTGTCTTGCTCTATCACTCATGGAAGCTGGACTAGTTTAGGTGAAATTTGGTGTGGATGTAGCTAGGAGAAGTGTCTTTCTATTCTACCAATGATTGATGCTGGAGTAATTTACGTGAAATTTGGTGTAGAAGTAGCTAGGATACTGTCGTGTTAACCTATCAATGGTTCCGACGATAGCTCTAGTAAGTTGAAGCTGGACTAGTTTTGGTGAAATTTGGTGTGGAAGTAGCTAGGAGAAGTGTCTTTCTATTCTACCAATGATTGATGCTGGATTAATTTAGGTGAAATTTGGTGTGGAAGTAGCTAGAAGTGTCTTTCTATTCTACCAATGATCGATGCTGGATTAATTTAGGTGAAATTTGGTGTGGAAGTAGCTAAGCCAGTGTCTTAATCTGACGATGGCTCTAGTAGGTTGAGGCTGGACTAATTTTGGTGCAATTTGGTGTGGAAGTAGCTAAGAAAGTGTCTTGCTATCCTATCAATAGCTTTAACCATGGAACCTAGACTGATTTAGGTGCAATTTGGTGTGGAAGTAGTTAGAAAAATGTCTTGCTATCTTGTCAGTGGCTCTAGTAAGTTGAGACTGGACTAATCTTGGTGAAATTTGGTGTGGATGCAGCTAGAAAGCTGTTGACTTGATGGGGCATCGGCGTAGGTCGCTTGTGAAGCAATAGTTAGTGTTTGGCTGTTGTGCTGGTGCTGTGAGGCACAGGCGGTCTTGTCTCAGTGCCTGTGCAGCATAGACACGGACGTGGTGCTGGTGGCGATGTCGTGCTTCGCCCTGCTGTGCCAGGAGGCCGACATCAGGTGCGGCTCCGACGAGATCACCACGCAGTGTCTGCTGCCCAACTACGCGGTCTTCCAGGAGATAGCGCACACCTCCACTGTCTTGACCACTGGTAACACAACACAACTACAGTTTACCTCTGCCCTAGAACTAGCTCCGACTGTCTTGCTCTATCACTGATTCAAGCTGGACGAGTTTACGTGAAATTTGTTGGGGAAGTAGCTAGGAGAAGTGTCTTTCTATTCTACCAATGATTCAAGCTGGACGAGTTTACGTGAAATTTGGTGTGGAAGTAGCTAGAAGTGTCTTAATCAGACGACAGCTCTAGTAAATTAAAGCTGGAGTAATTTAGGTGAAATTTGGTGTGGAAGTAGCTAAAAAAGTGTCTTAATATGACGACGGCTCTAGTAAGTTGAAACTGGACTAATTTAGGTGAAATTTGGTGTGAAAGTAGCTAGAAGCTGTCGTGCTGTTCTATCAATGATTGAAACTGGACTCATTTTGGTGAATTTTGGTGTGGAAGTAGCTAAGAAAGTGTCTTGCTATCATATCAATGCCTCTGGTAAGATGAAGGTGGACTAATTTTGTGTGAGGGCTGGACTAATTTAGGTGGAATTTGATGTGGAAGTATCTAGGAAAGTGTCTTGCTATCTTGTCAGTGGCTTTAGTAAGTTGAGGCTGGACTAATTTAGGTGAAATTTGGTGTGGATGCAGCTAGAAAGCTGTTGACTTGATGGGGCATCGGTGTAGGTCGCTTGTGAAGCAATAGTTAGTGTTTGGCTGTTGTGCTGGTGCTGTGAGGCACAGGCGGTCTTGTCTCAGTGCCTGTGCAGCATAGACACGGACGTGGTGCTGGTGGCGATGTCGTGCTTCGCCCTGCTGTGCCAGGAGGCCGACATCAGGTGCGGCTCCGACGAGATCACCACGCAGTGTCTGCTGCCCAACTACGCGGTCTTCCAGGAGATAGCGCACACCTCCACTGTCTTGACCACTGGTAACACAACACAACTACAGTTTACCTCTGCCCTACAACTAGCTCCGACTGTCTTGCTCTATCACTGATGGAAGCTGGACGAGTTTACGTGAAATTTGGTGTGGAAGTAGCTAGAAGTGTCTTTCTATTCTACCAATGATTGATGCTGGACTAATTTAGGTGAAATTTGGTGAGGAAGTAGCTGGGAGAAGTGTCTTGCAGTCTAATCAATGGCTCCGATGAGTTGAAGTTGGACAAATTTTGGTGAAATTTGTCGTGGAAGTAGCTAAGAAACAGTCTTGCTATTCTGTTAATGGCTCCGGCAGTGAAAGCTGGTTTAATTTAGGTGAAATTTGGTGTGGAAGTAGCTGAGAAACTGTCTTACTCTACTTTAGTAAGTTAAAGCTGGAGTAATTTAGGTGAAATTTGGTGTGGAAGTAGCTAGAAAAGTGTCTTGCTGACCTTTCAATGGCTCCGACGATAGGTCTAGTAAGTTGGAGCTGGACTAATTAAGGTGAAATTTGCTGTGGAAGTAGCTGGGAGTGTTATGCTGTCCTATCAATGATTGAAGCTGGACTAATCTTGGTGAAATTTGGTGTGGATGCAGCTAGAAAGCTGTTGACTTGATGGGGCATGTGTGTAGGTCGCTTGTGAAGCAATAGTTAGTGTTTGGCTGTTGTGCTGGTGCTGTGAGGCACAGGCGGTCTTGTCTCAGTGCCTGTGCAGCATAGACACGGACGTGGTGCTGGTGGCGATGTCGTGCTTCGCCCTGCTGTGCCAGGAGGCCGACATCAGGTGCGGCTCCGACGAGATCACCACGCAGTGTCTGCTGCCCAACTACGCGGTCTTCCAGGAGATAGCGCACACCTCCACTGTCTTGACCACTGGTAACACAACACAACTACAGTTTACCTCTGCCCTAGAACTAGCTCCGACTGTCTTGCTGACCTATCACTGATTCAAGCTGGACGAGTTTAGGTGAAATTTGATGTGGAAGTAACTAGAAGAAGTGTCTTTCTATTCTACCAATGATTGATGCTGGACTAATTTAGGTGAAATTTGGTGTGGAAGTAGCTAGGAGAAGTGTCTTTCTATTCTACCAATGATTGATGCTGGACTAATTTAGGTGAAATTTGGTGTTGAAGTAGCTAGGAGTGTCTTGCTGTCCTATCAATGATTGAAGCTGGACTTATCTTGGTGAAATTTGGTGTGGATGCAGCTAGAAAGCTGTTGACTTGATGGGGCATGTGTGTAGGTCGCTTGTGAAGCAATAGTTAGTGTTTGGCTGTTGTGCTGGTGCTGTGAGGCACAGGCGGTCTTGTCTCAGTGCCTGTGCAGCATAGACACGGACGTGGTGCTGGTGGCGATGTCGTGCTTCGCCCTGCTGTGCCAGGAGGCCGACATCAGGTGCGGCTCCGACGAGATCACCACGCAGTGTCTGCTGCCCAACTACGCGGTCTTCCAGGAGATAGCGCACACCTCCACTGTCTTGACCACTGGTAACACAACACAACTACAGTTTACCTCTGCCCTACAACTAGCTCCGACTGTCTTGCTCTATCACTGATGGAAGCTGGACTGATTTAGGTGAAATTTGGTGAGGAAGTAGCTAGGAGAAGTGTCTTTCTATTCTATCAATGATTGAGTCTGGACTAATTTAGGTGAAATTTGCTGTGGAAGTAACTAAGCGAGTGTCTTAATCCGACGATGGCTCTTCTAAGTTGAGGCTGGACTAATTTAGGTGTAATTTGGTGTGGAAGTAGCTAAGAAAGTGTCTTGCCATCCCATCATTGGCTCCGACGATGGAATCTGGACTAATTTAGGTGAAATTTGGTGTGGAAGTAGCTAGAAAAGTGTCTTAATCCGACGATGGCTCTAGTAGGTTGAGGCTGGACTGATTTAGGTGAAATTTGGTGTGGATGCAGCTAGAAAGCTGTTGACTTGATGGGGCATCGGTGTAGGTCGCTTGTGAAGCAATAGTTAGTGTTTGGCTGTTGTGCTGGTGCTGTGAGGCACAGGCGGTCTTGTCTCAGTGCCTGTGCAGCATAGACACGGACGTGGTGCTGGTGGCGATGTCGTGCTTCGCCCTGCTGTGCCAGGAGGCCGACATCAGGTGCGGCTCCGACGAGATCACCACGCAGTGTCTGCTGCCCAACTACGCGGTCTTCCAGGAGATAGCGCACACCTCCACTGTCTTGACCACTGGTAACACAACACAACTACAGTTTACCTCTGCCCTAGAACTAGCTCCGACTGTCTTGCTAACCTATCACTCATGGAAGCTGGACTCATTTAGGTGAAATTTGGTGAGGAAGTAGCTAAGAAAGTGTCTTGCTGTCCTGTCAATGATTGAGTCTGGACTACTATAGGTGAAATTTGGTGTGGAAGTAGCTAGTAAAATGTCTTGCTGTCCTATAATTAATTGAACCTGGACTAATTTGGTGTGGAAGCTGGTCTTATTTCGGTGAAATTTGATGTGGGTGTAGCTAGAAACTGTCGTGCTGTCCCATCAATGGCTCTGGTAAGGTGAACCTGGTCTGATTTAGGTGAAATTTTTTGAGGAGAAAGAACTATCCTGACTCCTTAACCTATCAAAGTGCTGTCACCTCGTTTTTACATAGAATAGTATATTATGTATAGCTACTAATTACGTCCAAGGCCACCAACAATGTAAGTCAGTTTTCTTAAAACAACTTTAAAGTAAAAAGTTGTTTTACTAAAAATTTACTTTTACTTTAGAAAAAATAACCCAGATAACCATAAATAGGAATGAAAAAAAAAACTTTCTATGTATGTGAATATTAATGACACACGTCATTAATATAAATATAACATTGTTCGAATATCAAAAGGTGCATTCTCTCAAAGAGTTCAAACATTTATGTTCTTGATGAAGATGGGTTTTTGTTTCGTAATATTGTATTTAACCTTTTCCCGTTTAACATTGCAAGCAGCCAGTCAGGACATGGGAAGGGGGTGTTATTACAAAAATATACACAGTAAGTATATTCTCCTAAGAAAACATGCAATTTTATATTCAATAGAATCGTTTATGTACCTGTACTTTTGCCTAACACAGATAACACTTAGGTATATAATATTTATTCCTCTAGAAGCTAGTTCTCTTAATTTATGAGGAAATTCAACAATTCCCAGATATGACAGACTATTATAAAAATATAATGTTGACATGAAAGTATTAAAATATGTGTCGGGCTCCATTTGGGATGGCTTGCACCAATCAACTATAACGATGATCAAACCAACCCACCCTTGGCCTTTTATTGTAAATATTTTTTTACTTAAAGTTTTGCTATGAATATTACTCTGGTGGTAATAATGAAAAACAAGGTGGTGATGGTATCATCAAAAACAGCCTTATAACCGCCCCATCAAAAAACTTCAAAAGACCACAAAAAGATAAAAATATTAATTAGTAGATGTTAACATAGTTTTTACTTATTATTCAGGTTCAGCAGCTCTACAGAAGCGAATAATGGCGTTGTTGAGGAAGATAGAACACTGTGTCAATGGAGTACAACCTGTTTGGGAAGAAACCTTCAGATGCTGGTGAGTTACAACTATGTATATATATATATATATATATGACATATATATATATATGTACTATAATATAACTATAATATGTACTATTGTTTATATACAGAAAGGTTCTAGATTAATCATAAGTGCTTGTAAAGGCCTAAATGAAATAAATGATTTGACTTTGACTTTTATTTCTTAACTGAATTATAGCGATTTCCATTCAGCATGCAGGGCTTACTGTTTTAAAATTATAAGCACTCAAAGAAGAGAATTGTGATGTTTGTTTGATGATGATTCCGTTTCATGATTGTAACCCTTTCGGGAGTTCATCCCGTATAAGCTCCAATTTCCAAAAAACACTTGAACCTTACTAAATATTTATTTATTTAATTATAGCTTACCTATGTACCTATATATTTTCTATATGCCATATATTTTCGTATTAAAACAAAAACCGGGCCTTGATATCGTGAAGAGGTTTTAATCTCTAATCTCCGGTACATTAGACCAACAAGGTGCCAACCAATTTTTTTATTAAATATTTGAAACTGTAATAAATGGTTACAGAAACCATTAAAATATACATTTTAAATAATTACTAATATCCTATTCCTAGGGACTCCCTATGCAAGCTACTGCAGAAGTACCCCAAAGGTCAGGGCGACAAGATGGATGAGTGTCAGATGGAAGCCCTGCACCGCGCCGTCGCCAAGCGTCGCGTCTCGCATCATACTAGCAGTGAACATGATTTTGAGGTACGATACATGATTTTCAGTTATTGATTTTGAGGGCCGCTATATAATTTTGAGGTCCGCTGCTGCCCTTTGAATACCCATTCTTCTCATATTTTTCACACATAGACTCCCATTTGAACTTTTTCATATACCTATCATGTGAATGCGCTTGCGCAAAATAAATGTTTTTCCTTTCTTTCTTAAATATGTAGATTCTTATATTACTTACATAATCTTACCACCAGAGATGAGACGTATAAAGAAAGAAAGATACATTTGTTTGAAAAAAAAAAAAATGACGCACTAGCCGTTTCCTAGAGTTTCACCCGCATCCTACGTTATACTTCCTGTACCCTGGCAAATTATAGCCAATGTTATTTGGGGATTGTGTAGGTTTACAACAATGAAAGATTTTTCAACTTGATTCAGTAGTTTTTGAGTTTTAGAACCATACACACACATATACTAATCTTTTCTCTGTATGATGTTAGTGTAGATTTTAACATAAAGTTAACATCAAACTGTCACATTTGTTATATTAACCAATGATTTCTAAAAACACCCTCATATTTCAGATGCAAATACAAGAGTGGGCGAATATAACGTCGTTCCTATGCGCTCTGGGCGGCGTCTGCCTACAGAGAAGACCGTCTACTGCCTGGTCTCATTTGCATGGACATGGTGAGTTTATCATCTGCCTAGACTTTACCTAAGTGTGTTGGGGTCGGCTTAAAGTCTTAACTGGATGAAATTTCCAATAGTCACATATATTATTGTTTTGATAAGCGCATTTTGTTTTTAAATAACACACGGGTTGCTACGTAAAACGTTTTGTGACCACTGTATTTACATAAAAATTAGTTCACTTAGAATGTAGTTAATTTCCACCAGCTGTTTCAGCCGCGTCATGTGGGAACTACTTCGCGCACTCGGATATAAGCCTTCCTCGATGAATACGTGGGCTCTCTCACACTGAAATAATTATTCAAACCCTACCAGTAATCCCTAAGATTAGCTTGTTAGCAAACAAACTCTTTCGTTCTATAATATTTTTTATTTTTACAGCCGATTCGAGGAAGTACAACGTTTTAGCGAATAGCTCCCAAGAAGTGCAGTACTGTCCTGTTACTCAGTAAGTCTATTTATTTATTTGCTAGCCGTTTTACCGCGGTTTCTTTATTTAGATTATTGCCAATTTTCATCAAAATTCGTTCAGCGATTTGTGCGTGAAAATGTAACAAGCAAACATACTTTCGCTTGTGTAATATTGTATATAGTAGGTATGATATGACATTAGTGCGAAGCGAGAATAATGTGTGATATAGCATGATATTCAATAGTGTGGTATGATGATGTGTGATATAGTATGATAGTGTGGTATGATGATGGTGTGATATAGCATGGTAGTGTGATATAGTATGATAGTGTGGTATGATGATGGTGTGATATAGCATGGTAGTGTGATATAGTATGATAGTGTGATTTAGTATGATAGTGTGGTGTGATATAGCATGGTAGTGTGATATAGTATGATGGTGTGATATGATGATGTGTGATATAGTATGATAGTGTGATATGATGATAATGTATTTCCAGATTCATAGGGCAGCTTCTCCGGCTGCTGCTGTGCAGTAACGAGAGATTCGGCCAGCAGATACAGACTCACGTCAAAGAGCTAGTGGGACACGAGATGTCGCCCGCACTCTATCCGATACTGTTCCATGTGGGATATATGATGATAGTGTGATGTGTGATATAGTATGATAGTGTGATATGATGATAATGTATTTCCAGATTCATAGGGCAGCTTCTCCGGCTGCTGCTGTGCAGTAACGAGAGATTCGGCCAGCAGATACAGACTCACGTCAAAGAGCTAGTGGGACACGAGATGTCGCCCGCACTCTATCCGATACTGTTCCATGTGGGATATATGATGATAGTGTGATGTGTGATATAGTATGATAGTGTGATATGATGATAATGTGATATGATGATAATGTATTTCCAGATTCATAGGGCAGCTTCTCCGGCTGCTGCTGTGCAGTAACGAGAGATTCGGCCAGCAGATACAGACTCACGTCAAAGAGCTAGTGGGACACGAGATGTCGCCCGCACTCTATCCGATACTGTTCCATGTGGGATATATGATGATAGTGTGATGTGTGATATAGTATGATAGTGTGATATGATGATAATGTATTTCCAGATTCATAGGGCAGCTTCTCCGGCTGCTGCTGTGCAGTAACGAGAGATTCGGCCAGCAGATACAGACTCACGTCAAAGAGCTAGTGGGACATGAGATGTCGCCCGCACTCTATCCGATACTGTTCCATGTGGGATATATGATGATAGTGTGATGTGTGATATAGTATGATAGTGTGATATGATGATAATGTATTTCCAGATTCATAGGGCAGCTTCTCCGGCTGCTGCTGTGCAGTAACGAGAGATTCGGCCAGCAGATACAGACTCACGTCAAAGAGCTAGTGGGACACGAGATGTCGCCCGCACTCTATCCGATACTGTTCCATGTGGGATATATGATGATAGTGTGATGTGTGATATAGTATGATAGTGTGATATGATGATAATGTATTTCCAGATTCATAGGGCAGCTTCTCCGGCTGCTGCTGTGCAGTAACGAGAGATTCGGCCAGCAGATACAGACTCACGTCAAAGAGCTAGTGGGACACGAGATGTCGCCCGCACTCTATCCGATACTGTTCCATGTGGGATATATGATGATAGTGTGATGTGTGATATAGTATGATAGTGTGATATGATGATAATGTATTTCCAGATTCATAGGGCAGCTTCTCCGGCTGCTGCTGTGCAGTAACGAGAGATTCGGCCAGCAGATACAGACTCACGTCAAAGAGCTAGTGGGACATGAGATGTCGCCCGCACTCTATCCGATACTGTTCGATCAGATTAAGGCGATTATCGATAAGTTTTTCGATCAGCAGCAACAGGTAAATTGTTTATTAATTTGAGTATTGTTTTTTTATTTGTCATTAAAAAAAGATAAAAAGTCATTTATTTAAAGTAGTTTATAAAAGACGCTCACCGTTCACCGCTTTCTATGTGTTTTTGCTAGGAAGAAAAAGTAGTGGATCAAATTCCCCAGCAACACCTGCGTCAATTATTTTATTACATGTTTCCGCTCATAGTTTTACCTGCGTCTCGAAAGAAAGAATAATTTTATGTCCTTCCCTCGGTCCTAAGCTTCCTGCCCTACAATTTTCAGTCAAATCGATTTAGTAATTCTTGAGGCATAAGGAGCTAGTATCTAACTGAGACTAAACTTTTCATCATGGTTTTATTTGATGCGTTAATTGATTACTACGTTCCGCAAGCACTTTTACCCGCTTTCTGCGACTGAATAAAAAGTAGCGTAGATGTTTTTCTGATGTATATTAGAGCAGTGTTATAGCCAAGTTTCATCACAATCTCAGTAGAATGGCCGTGAAAATAATATTAGTACCTATGATAACATGATATTTCAAAGTTGGCAAATTATTTGTTTTTTTTTACAAAATAAATATATATATATTTTTTTAACAATATCGATCATTAACGGTGTTTATTTACAATACATATTTACAATAAAAATCAAAAACTATCCTAGTAAAACAAACAACTAAAAAGCGTCAAAAAGTTCGTCCCCATCGCTGTCAATATATAATTATTATTCTTCCCACAGGTAATGCTAACAGACATAAACACACAATTCGTGGAGCACACAATATTTATTATGAAGAGTATTCTGGACATCAAGAAGAGCGGGCAGCCCAATGAACATCTGAGCACAACGTCTATTGAGACTTTGATGCTGTCTATTGTGAGGTACGATTATTATTTTAATCATCTTTGTATGTAAAAAGTGTAATGATAAATACGCAAAACCGCAGACACCGAAAACGATATTTAATTGAATTGGTAAAATTCTTAGATACACAAGATTTTTTAAAAAAGCAACAGTTTAAAGTTGCAATTCTGATCATTTTCTGCGTCTGTATGTCTTGACATACTAATAAATAAACAGGGCCATATCTATACATATAATAAATCTGTAAAAAAAGTGTGTCTGTACATTGAATATATAAAAAAAAAAAAAATTGGGTGGGGTTTAGAAACACTAATGGAACACAAATCCAAAAAAAATTTTTTGTCTGTATGTCTGTATGTCTGTATGTCTGCATGTCTGTATGTCTGTTTGTTTGTACACGCTAATCTTCCGAACTACTGAACGGATTTCAATGATTTTTTCTTTGTTGTATCAGTATTAAGCCTGGTCAACATATAGGCTATAATTTATCTTCGAAACTTGAAGACCTGATGCGGAACACCAACAGACCAACAAAACTATAAGAGATACAAAAATGGTGCCATGGCTAAAATTGTTTCATATGATGAGCATTTTCAGCTGAGATAATAAATTTTAAGATCTGGAACACCTGATGTGGAACCCCAAGAGCCCAGCTTCTCTGTACCATATACAGGTATAACGTTTTAGCAAAAGTTGTTCAATTTGATAAGCACTTTCTATTGAATTATACAAATTGAAGATCTAAAACACCTGATGTGGAACTCCAGGGGCCCAGCTAGACTATAGCATATGGAGGTATGACGTTTTATCAAAAGTTGTTCAATTTGATAAGCACTTTCTATTGACTTATACAAATTGAAGATCTAAAACACCTGATGTGAAGCTCCAGGGGCCCAGCTAGACTATAGCATATAGAGGTATGACGTTTTAGCAAAAGTTGTTCAATCTGATAAGCACTCTCTGTTGACTTATACAAATTGAAGATGTAAAACACTTGATGTGGAACCCTAGGAGCCCAGTTAGACTATAGCATATAAAGATATGACGTTTTAGCAAAACTGGTTCAATCTGATAAGCACTCTCTATTGACGAAAAAACTTCGAAGATCTGGAACACCTGATGTGGAACTTCAAGAACAATACTACACTGTCTTGAAATGTATAGAAATGAATGTTATGAAATAGGTATGGTGAATCAAAAAAAGTAATTAGTCCTTCTTTTAGATAATCCTAAAATAATGGAAACGTATTTTTTCTTTTCTCCTTCTCACAAACAAATAATAACGAAGATTAACACGCTTGAATTTTGTGTTAAGTTACTGCTTAGTACAAATTTTACATACCTCGACGTTGCGTCACGAGCCCCCACTCTCCGAATTTGTTGCGTTATATCTCATTATTATTTTGTGTGTCTCTTCCAGACCTCGGGACTACAGAGTTCCGAATTTTTGGGAGGCAAACGTGGGGCCGAAGCCAACACGCTGAAGCCCTTTTGAGACAATGAAATGGTGACACAAAACCGACGATTACCCCTTTATACACTATAGGAATGTACCCAAGGACTATCGGTTCAGTGCTAAACTATTGCTAACTATGGATGAAAACTACTTGGGCTATTGTGATGGCATGCTAATGGACTAGGAATGGGGATACTACGCGAACTATGGCACCTGTCGATGACAATGTGTAAGATACATGTAAAAATGGCAGGTGGAGACTCGCCAGCTCATTTACTGGGCCCCCGGGAATCAGTCACTGAATAGCAACAAGAGGGCAACAGGGACATGAGCGGCTGAAGTGTGAGGATACCTAGGCGGATTTTAAACGCAGATTACGCGCTCCCTGTGGGTCACTTACCACGAGGCACCTATCCTCCGAGCAGGGCTACTAACCCTGCTCTAGCGACTCCACTCTGGACGGCCAAGCCAAGCCAGAGGCGTGAGACCTACCCCCGTCATGGTTCACTCCGACCGGCCGGAGATGGAGGACAGTATACTCTCCCTGGAGAACTCAGTATATATAGCCCCGCGGGGTCGCTACTCCCCGTCATCAGCCTCAGGTGTCCTGAGGTGCTTATATCTCATTATTATTGTCGTTATTATCTCAAGAGCCTTTGTCCCAATTATGTAAGGGTCGACTTCCAGTCACGATGCAACTAAGTACCAGTGTTTTACAAGGAGCGACTGAATTCAATATCAGATGATTCAGATCTTTAATTTTGCTGACCCCGTAGTCGCTGGCATAAGGGACAGGATCCGCGTACGAAGTCGCGGGCAGAAGCTAGTTTTTAGTAAAGGTATTTTTGAAAACCAATTAAAATTAAACCTGTATAGAGGTTTAATTTTAATTGGTTTGGTTTAATTGATTCTGCTCATTATTGTGATCAAACTGCGTTTCGATTTTGCAGATGTAACGTTGGACACTTTATAAGATATGTTGCTGCCAAGTTTCATCAGAATCCATTCCATATCCATATATACAAACTCTCTTGTTTCTAGAAAGTAGAATTTATTTAATTGATTTTTATCAATTTTAGGTGTATTTTTAAATAACTACATATTTACAGATACGTGCGACATCTAGACATGACGGTGCTCTCCGTACATATAAAGACGAAGCTCTGTCAAGTTGTTGAAGCTATGATGCGGAGGAGAGATGACTTAGCTTTCAGACAGGTTTGTTATACTTACATATTATTATTTATACACACACACACATACACTTATGCATAAACGCATACACAAACATACATACCTATACATATACACACACCAAGCAGACAAGAACTCGGTCACATATATAATTTTTATTTATCTTTTTTTATGTACACGGTAGAGAAACAACAGAAAATAATTTTCATAAAAAGTGTGCTTATTTAAAGCGTAATCTGTTACAGCATATCAGAGAAAGCATATACCTTTTTATTTATTTGTTATGGAAATCCGAGAAAAATCAATCTTTGTTTTTTCTATGTAGGTTTTACATGAGATATTTCCTTTTTTTCTTAATAAATTTATTATAAACTCTTTGTTACATAAAATACAAAATAATGAACTTACAATACATTTGTAATGTAGACCAATTTTCTTTTGTCGATCTGTGTCTGATCTATTAGCAAACTAAAAAGTTACATCTATAATGATGATATAACATTAATATTATCATTCACAGGAGATGAAATTCCGCAACAAGATGGTGGAGTACGTGACGGACTGGGTGCTCGGCACCAGTCATCAGATCGCGCCGCCGCTACGCGCTGACGCCTCTTCTATTACCAGGTGATATTGCTTTTAATTATTTCTTTATACAAGCACTAATAAATGACGAAAAAAGACATCAATTTTGCTAGTGTCGCAAAATGGCTAAACCCTAACTGCAAGAGTCTAGCCATATGCAGTGTAAGTCATGCACATATTTAAATGAGGTAATTCATGCTTAATTTTGATTTTACAATTATTTCGACAAATTATGATTTTTTATGAGGACTTCCAAATACTGGCAGTAATTTTGGAGTTTGTTTCATCGATCATACATTTTTTAAATCCATATAAAATTCAATTCCTAAAAAATTAAAGACTTAGGATTAAAAAAAAAAAATGATGACTTGCAGGCATACTCCTTTTCCCCTTCATATTTTATTCTTATACAAATTCATTTCTGGTGCGCTATGAATTTCCCATGGAAAATAACGTAACAAACATTTCAATCTTCTAGCAATATGTGCCTACATTCTATATCTTTATTTTCTGTTCTAGATACCTTGTGTGCTGTCGTGAGTTAGACCAAGCATGCATGGAAGCTGTCGCCTCACTTCTGAAAGGTCTGCCTCTGCAGCCTGAAGAGTCTGACAGAGGTGACCTCATGGAAGCCAAGAGTCAACTGTTTCTCAAGTAAGTTTCAGAACTGTCAGAACTTTTGTATCTTTGCAATAAGACAATGTAGTTATAAGAACCTAACTCTCACTTCTTAGGGGAAAAAGCTTCTTAATATTTTCAATGACCCAAAGTGTGGTTTTTGTTTGAGATACGAATTTAAATTTAATTATTGTCAAAGAGCGAGCGAAGTCGCATTTAAAAACATACAAAATTGTCACGCGTGTATACAATTAGCGTACCGATGTCACCAATGGTACCCAATCTCAATATTTCTGTCTCAACAAAAAGATGTTTTGATAGCATAGCGTTTATATCTAATAAGTTTTTTTTTGGTTTTAATTTATTTAATCAATCATTGCAGTACAAATTACAACAACTGTAAAGTTGTTTAATTTTTTTTATAGTGACAGACTGTTTTAAGCTATCGAACTTCAAAAGCAATTAATCAAAACACATTTTTCTCCATCCAGATATTTCACTCTATTCATGAACCTGCTGAACGATTGCAACGAGGTGGAGATGGCGGAAGGTCCCGGCAGGCTGGAGACTCTCAGGAACGCGACCATACAGGCCATGTCTAATCTGCTCAGCGCGAACATTGATTCAGGACTTATGCATAGTATTGGTAAGTTTAATTTTTTGACGCTTTTAGTTGTTTGTTTTACTAGGATAGTTTTTGATATTTATTGTAAACTAGCTGACCCCGCGAACTTCGTATCGTTTAAACCTTGCCTGCACCTTTACAAACATTTTAAAACCAATATAAGCTTAATCAGTCCAGTCATTCTCGAGTTTTAGTCGGACTAACGAACAGCAAATTCGGCCGGTATTTATACAATGTGTCCCGGGGATAAGTGACCGCCCGAAATTTTTTGAATATTTATACAAAATTAAGGATAATTTCCATTATATTTGGGACTTACCGCCTTTGTTTTTTTTTAATGATTTTTAGTAAATACTGTGACGTGCTGCAGTTTTTTTAAGATATTTCCTAAGTTTTTACATCTTTTTAAATTATTTTTTCTTTATTGACTAGCCGACATCATAGTTTATCAATTAAAATATATCAAACATAACAAAAATGTAATAAAACATTTATTAGGAAAAAAAGAAAATAAAAATTCAAAGAAAATAACGCCTTTTTTTCAGTTTTTTCAAAATAAGTCCAATAAATGCCCCCTTAATATCACTTTCTTTTAATTTATTAATAAACTACATGATATTTCCTACAATAGCTCACAACAATGTTTGCTGCTATTTCAAACAAATGCAAAAATACTCTCTCTCTCTCTCTCTTCAGTCGGTCCCTCACTCGTTGAGGATCGTGACCCCATCTCCTACGCCGACTATTAGCTGTCGCCAGCGTTCTCTGTCCTGTGCCAGCCTGTATGCAAAAATACAGTCAGTTGAAAATTGAAAAAAAAGAGCAAAGCCTGTTATTAACAGGCCTGACAATAAATTTTTTTTAATGATTTTTTTCAAAAATATAAATGAAATTATCCTTAATTTTGTACAAATATTCAAAAAATTTCGGGCGGTCACTTATCCCCGGGACACATTGTTTATCGGGTGTGTCGTTCATAATCACATTAAATTAAATGCGTTAATATACTGGTTAATATATGTCGATTAACACAAAGATAAAAGAAAAATACGTAAAAATAAAAAAATGATTTTTTCAAACAAAGTAAATGGAATAAAAATGTGCAAAAATTAGAACACCATATAAAAGTCAGTCATGACAAACAACTGAAATTCTCCCTTGAAAACTGACAGCTGTCAACTGATCAAAACATACGATACTCCTACTTTATCTCTGCTTTACACATGATGTTCTAAATTATAAAAACGAAAAATGACTCCTGTGGTTAAACCACTGAATGGATTAGGTTATTTTTTTTACAATTCGCCATAGAATATCATAAAGTATATGCGATAGGATTTAATGTGATTGTGAACGACACACCCGATATAAGACGATATGTATTGTAAATATCTATGTAAATAAAATAATTCGGAAAAATCACTAGTTGAATAGAGTTATAAATTGGCAACATTACAAACATATAATAACAAAACACAATACAAACATATAACAATTGTTTTGTTTTATTGTCATTAGCATCCTTTGTTATATGTGAGTAAAGGTGCTTTTAAAACAGTCGTGAAGAGCCAGCCGTTTTGTTATTTATGCAAAGTTTAAGATTACGTGTATGATCGGAATTAAATGGGACTAGATTCCGTACAGGGGCGTGCGTGCATATTATTTTATGAACCCGGCTAAAATATAGCTTATGCCAGCCGAGGAAAGAGTGCAACTTTAAAATAGTGAAAGAATTTTCGAATCGGTTCCGTAGTTTCAGAGGCTTTCGGGTACAAACAAAAACTCGATTTATTATATGATGAATATGGGTATAGAATAACTTTCAACTCGATGTTATCCACATCCCGAGGGAACTACTTCCTTCACATGGGTAAAAAGTAGCCTATATATCATTCAAAAGTTTCACCAAAATCCCCTTTTTCTCCTTCTAGATCTAGGCTACCACAGAGACCTACAGACCCGAGCGGCCTTCATGGAGGTGCTGACGAAGATACTGCAGCAGGGCACGGAGTTCGACACCCTGGCGGAGACGGTGCTGGCTGATCGGTTCGAACAGCTGGTGCAGCTCGTCACCATGATTTCTGATAAGGTGGGTTGTGGTCCATTCTGTCTCCAGATCTAGGCTACCACAGACATGTGTTAAATATAATTGTAATTTTGTTAAAAGCTAAGTTAAACTCGGCAACTTCTTTAAACTATGGCCTGTAGGGTCCAAATTGCTTCTAGCTAGACCTAAGTGTCTATTATATGGTGTCTATTATATGATGGTGGTATAGTTTAATTATTTTACTGATTCTAAGTCGTTATGTCACTTCTTTAAAACACACATAATCTGCCGTCAAATTGCCACCCGTTTGGCAAAATCTTTATGACACTCGCATGATTCATGTGAACTGACTGGGACGTTACCATGAATAGTGACAGAACAGAAGGTGTTTCTGTGTTGCCTCCACTACATTAATGCTAAATCGTGGCGCTTGGGAGTTACCCAGACACTCATGATTAGATGACTTTGTCCTGCGTACCTGAAATCACCTCCGCTAACAGTTACGTCTCCCGTCGCAACCGGAATGTCACTAAAATGTGATTTATGTGTTTTTTTTTTACTTTTGCATTTATAACAAACTATTTTTTCTTTATTTTTTCAGGGAGAACTGCCAATAGCGATGGCCCTAGCCAACGTAGTGAGCACATCACAGATGGACGAGCTCGCCCGAGTGTTCGTCACACTGTTCGACGCCAAGCATCTGCTAGCGCCGCTGCTGTGGAACATATTCTATAGGGAAGTAGAGGTCAGTGTACTAACATAAGATAAGCTAGTCAACGTAGTGAGCACATCACAGATGGACGAGCTCGCCCGAGTGTTCGTCACACTGTTCGACGCCAAGCATCTGCTAGCGCCGCTGCTGTGGAACATATTCTATAGGGAAGTAGAGGTCAGTATATATACCGTTCCTCAGAGTGTCAGCAAACCCCAGCGGGGTCCGACAGGGCAAAAGCCTGTCGGGGCTGCGAGATTGTTCAAAATCAAAAATCATTTATTCAAAGTTAGCTGCAAGACAGCACTTTTTGAACTTCAGGAATTTACAATAGACAGCCCCCAAAACGCCCACCCTTCACCACTTCCTATGTGTTGTTGCTGGGAAGAAGAAGTGGCGCAACAAACTCCCCAGCAACACATGTCTGTCTGTAGGTTAGAAGAACCTTAAACATTGTTAGACATGTACATATTTGAAAGAGTTACCGCGGCACTGGTACATAAACGGCTTTAGAAGAAACATGATGGGTTTTAATCAGTAAGAGTCTGACACTCCCTCAAGCTGCACCCACAGCGGGAGGGGTCATTTGACGATTTCCTACAAAACAAAAGGCAGCAAAAGACTGGAGCCTATCTTATCTACTCAACCCAATTATCCAAAAAAGGAAAACCAGGTTTCCTCGAGAGATGTTTTCCTTCATCTTTAATCAGTCATCATATTATACTATATATTTATAGTATAGACAAAGTATGTATATGCATAGACTAATAATACTTTGAAAAGTTGCACGTACTTGAGAGGTCAGAGCTTTACCCACTAGGCCCCCACGACTTCATGAAACTATAACCTTCAAATTTCCCCCCAGGTATCAGACTGCATGCAGACACTCTTCCGTGGCAACTCTCTAGGCAGCAAGATTATGGCGTTCTGCTTCAAGATATACGGCTACGGCTACCTTCAGAACTTGCTGGAGCCGCTCATCACGGCGCTGCTGGACCAGGCTGATGAGCGAGGAGATATCAGCTTTGAAGTGGATCCGGCGAGGCAAGTGGCCATGTCATCAGCATTTTTAATATCTCACTGCTGGCCTGTAGCCTCTTCTCATACAGAGAAGAAATGAGCTTTTATCACACCTAGATTGATTTGGTTGACATTGCGGGCTCTATAAAGAAGATGAAGTATATAGAGAACTTCTTAAAAGTTTATAGCAGCTATCTTATGTTTGGGCTCATTTTATTTTTCATCTAAAACGGCTTGTACCATCAAGAACTTACGACTTATTTTAATCATAGAGGAAGGGCACTGAAGAAAACATTTATATTTTCAGCGTTTTTTAGAATCGTTTTGTTTTTTGTAAAAAAAATATGTATGATTATTAATTATGTACAGGACCCTTTTGGCTCAACCTTAATATTTTTTATTTCTTTGTGTTTGTAAGTCTTGTGTTGTGTAGGTAAATAATTATTTTTTCTTTCTTTTCAGTTTTTTTTTTATCAAACTCAATACATAAACTAGTGGCGTTCTCTAAAAATCATGTTTTTTTTGCAGATTGGACCCTAACCAAGACATAGAGATGAACAGGTCCAACCTGATAGACCTGACGAAGGAGGTGTTCGACAGGATCGTCGGCTCCGCGGACAAGTTTCCGCCGCAACTGCGCAGCATGTGCCATTGTCTGTATCAGGTCAGTTCTGTAGCTCCATTATCATCTGCCTAGCCTTAACCAACTATGTTGGGGTCGGCTCCCAGTCTAACCAGATGCAGCTGAGTACCAGTGCTTCTCATGGAGAGACAGGCTATCTTACCTCCTCATCGACAGAGCATGTGCCACTGTCTGTATCAGGTCAGTTCTGTAGCTCCATCATCATCTGCCTAGCCTTCTCACAGTTATGTTGGGTTTTCCAGTCTCACAAAATTAAGCTGAGTACCGGTGTGTCACATAGAGCGACTGCCTATCTACTCCTCATCGACAGAGCATGTGTCATTGTCTGTATCAGGTCGGTTCTGGTGGTTAAAGTGTAAAATATAAACGGGAAATATTAGTGCAGCTATCTGTTGAAAATTGAGAAGGCGGGATGAATCATGCAGTGAGTTAAAAAATCGGGTAACAAGCACAAAAAACACGCATATTGAAAACGTCCTCCTTTTTGGGAAGTCGGTTGAAATAGGGGTTAAAAGGAGGGATCAAAAGAGACATTACACTAGAACCCAATTGAGCTTTGAGATATGTACTTTATGTAACCAAAACACCTGTACCTAATACCGTGTCTCTGAAAATTCAAATAAAAATTCTTATTCTTAGAATAGAAATGGAAAGACGCCAAGTGATGTAGGAAGATAAAGAGCGAGTAAAAATTGATATTTTGAAGAAAAGAGAACAGAATGGCAGTAGGCAATGACATAGATTAGGGGTATTGTAATGGAGTTAGACGGTGGAGTGACAAGAAAAGAAAACGTAGAACTTATAAACTTTTTTAAACTGCTGAACAATTATATTATTAAGCTATGAGTTACATGGTTATTATGAGCTATCCCGCCGGTTTTCTTCCGGACAACAGCCAGTAATACACATTTTTTTATTATATCAGTCAACATATTTATACTCATACTAACATTCTTGTTAACAGGTACTGAGCAAGAGATTCGCACAGTTCCCGCAAACTAGTGTCGGTGCAGTCGGCACTGTACTGTTTCTGAGATTCATCAACCCTGCTATTGGTATGTAACACATTTACTTCTAGAAGCTTCTGTTATGTATAATGCGTGTTCAGGGCTATGGTATTGTTAAAAAGAGTTACTGCGACCCTGGAACACAGTGGGCTCCAGAAGGAACATGGTGGATTTAAGTGACTAAGAATCTGACGCATTCACGCTGTACCCATTTCATTTTGATGATTTCCAATTCAGAAAAAAATGGACGTCTGAGAAAGTATTGGGCACTTTAGAGAGTATTTCGAATATATTATGCTGATTAAAAGCAAGGGAGTCTTACTTTCAAAGGGACCTAACTAATAAATTTTATCACTTTTGTGCTTAAAAAATGCATCATCCGAAGGCTGGATGACATATACATAAGGACGAAGTCCCGGGCAAGAAATGGGTAAAAAACTGTATAGTCGGAAAGCATAGTTGTTACTACTACCTACTTGTGAGATGAGGACGCATAACGAAGGGAGGATTTTTCTTTAGTAATCCACAGGCTTCATCAAAACATTACCAAGTATACCTTTTAAAGTAAGTTATCTATTTACATAGTGTCTCCCCAAGAGATGGGCATAGTGAACCGTCCCGTGCCGGCGCACGTGAAGCGAGGCCTGATGCTCATGTCCAAGATCCTGCAGAACATCGCCAACCACGTGGAGTTCTCCAAGGAACAGCATATGCTGCCCTTCAACCACTTCTTGAGGGCACACTTTGAGGCTGGACGCAAGTGAGTGGCATATCAATTGTTTGTTTTTGTCTTTATTGAACTGTCAAGAATGGATAGTTTCTATGTAACTTGTAATAAAGTGCAAACTGAGTTATCACAGAATTTTTATATAAAGCTGTGTGGTTATTTTGAACATATTTTTAATATAATAAAAATATATTTTAAATTAAATCGATCAATTAAAATGTTGGTAACTATTTTGAGAGATGCTTTACCGCATTAATGTGGGACATAATTTTTATTATTCCCCTTTTTCTGGTTTGTTTTTCTGACAGATTTTAATATTTTTTTGGGTGTGATGGTATTGAGTTTAAATTGGTTATTTGACGTACAAATGGATCGCGGTCCTTTTCTCAATACCACTAACAAAATCAAATTGTGATTGTAACGCATATTTTCGTTCATACATACTTTTTGGCTGCTAAACTTTAATTATCTAAGCAAATACATTTCCTATTTTAACTCGACATAAAATAACTATACTATCTTTCTCCAGGTTCTTCATCCAAATAGCATCAGACTGCGAATCCATAGACCAAACCTCCCACAACTTATCGTTCATAAGCGACGCTAACGTGGTAGCCTTGCACCGGCTGCTGTGGAACCACCAGGAGAGGATAGGAGACTACCTGTCCTGCAGCAGGGACCACAAGGCCGTGGGGAGACGACCTTTTGATAAGGTAATGTGGATTAAAACTTATAAAATTGCACGCATTCATAGGTAACCGTATAAAAATCAACAAGATACCACCTTCAAATATCTTCTTATCCACATAATCGTACGCGTTCTAAGGTAGGTTCTTTGCGTTACTTCATTGAAATAAAATGTCGTGATACTAAATTAAACTTTGGAGTAGTATCAATACAGCTTTGCTACGAAGAGGGCATAGTATTGATTCAACTTTTCTGCGACTTAGAACATTGCTACGACGTAGCATAGTATTGATACAATTTGGCTACGGCGTAGTAACTGTATAAGTTTGCTTAATTTGACTACGGCGTAGTAACTCCTTTGCTACGAAGTAGCAGTGGCGAGGCGTCCTTATAAGCCGATTCCCATCGGCTTCCCTTTCGAATTTCAAGAAAGAAGCATAGGTATAAGTTATAATATAGGTATAGGTATAATTAATATAATCATTTAAACCACACAATTTAAATATGTAGGTATAACAAAACGCCTACCACCGTAAAAAAATTGTCTATAAATTACTTGAAACATTTTGCTCCTACTAAACAAGCCGCGGCTTCCTCCTCCATACAAAACTACGCTTGCGTGACGTCATCCACGCCGCGCCGCGCGATGTTCGCGGCATAAGGGCGAGCGGTAAGCCGGCTCACGGAGCGGGTTCCAGCCAATCAAAACTCGCGAGTGAACGAGAAAGAACGCGTCAAGAGTAGAGCAGCTATATCTGTCTACGCGCGAGTGACAGCGCTTAGAGCTCTCAAATATGTAAACAAACAAATCAGACAAATTCACTCTCATTGTTCTTATTTTGTTTTAGATAATACCATTAACAATTTGTTCTTTGTACTACTTAATTGAATTTATTAGTGTGTGTATCATTTAGAAATAACATAGTTCGTGTGTGTACAATATTTTATGTTAAAGTGTTTTAGTTACATTATGTCAACATAGATGGCGTTGTGCATTTTTATGCAAATCCTGAATCGCGGTGTTAAGATTCTCCGCGATTTAATGACCCTACTTGGGAATTGATAATTTTTGTGTTCACCAAGTACATAATTTTGATTAAGTAGTTGGCAGTATCATTACTCCCTACTAATCCCCGCAATCGCACTGTGACCTGGTACTCAGTACAAGTACAGTGTGTGTAGTGAAAAAAATAGAGGGACCTACGTTGAAATGAGTTATTTTGATACGCAGACAGTTTACATCAGGTTTCTTTTTAGTGTACCTACTTTTAAAACTTAACTAGAACATGTTCAAACTATCAGTCTCTCAGTCAGTGCTAAAAGGTGGACTGAGAAATTACCTCCATTACCTCTCCCCCCCATCCCTGAGTACTCCCCCCCCCCAGTTTTTTTTTTTTTGCTGCGGCTTCCCTATTTCATTAAACCACCCTTCGCCACTGCGAAGTAGTATTCATATGCTACAGCGTAGCCAAAAATTAAATACAACATGGTATTGCACATTAATTTCTCTTACTAAATATATTTTTCTTTTACAGATGGCAACACTACTCGCCTACCTAGGCCCTCCAGAACATAAGCCGATTGAGTCGTAAGTACTTAATTCATTGTTATTTTCTTACTTCCTCATCCTTTAATTTTTTACATACCTAAATTCAATAAAAGTTCAGTTGATTTAAAAGTATATTCTTCCAATTGGACAGTATAGAAGCAATTTATATTGATTAAAATCTAATCAATGTAAATTGATTTAATTCGATCAAGCATAGTCTTGCGATATTGCCGAACAAAGTAATTGAGGATGCTTACATGAGCGATTTAAAGCGAAAGCGATGCCAAGCGATCCGAAGCGAATTCAAACATGTATAATGTATATGTACGAAACATAACGTACGCCACATCAAAAGAAATGCACAGTCTGTTGTTTTAGCATCGCTTCACGTTCGCATCCAAATCGCTCACATAGGACATACCGTAACTCCACTATCTCTTCTACTTCCTCCCCCACAAACCAGCATGACTCTTACTCAGTCTCTCTTCCAGCACTTCAAGTCTGCTATTCTCCTCGTACGCTCGCTGGTCCTCCATAGACATTTCCTCTACCAACTTCGAGGAATTTATAGTCAAACACAATATGCATAAGAAAGAGGAATTCAAGAGTATTAAGAGTTTGAATATATTTTATCAAGCTGGGACGAGTAAATTGGGGAATCCGGTGTTTTACTTCATTTCGAGGAGATATAAGTAAGTATAATTTTTTATTTGGCTAGCTTTTCCTAAAGATTTTATGGTCAGTTTCCAGTCTATATACAGCTGAGTACTAGTGCTTTAAAAGGAGCGATTGCCTATCTGATCTCAACCCAGTTACCCTGCAACACGATGCCCCTAAATTAGACTGGTATTCCATTTTCTGGCTTCTGACTACTCGTAGTGACTGCCGAAGATGTACAAATGACAGCCGGGACTCGCCAATTTAACATGCTTCCAAAACACAGAGGAACTAGTCACGACAAGATGGTTACACATCCCCAAAAAAATGACCCACAATCACTGGCGACCTTTACCAAGCGATTCATAACTTTATGATCGATCAACCTGTATGGTTGTTACTTAGCCACGAGCTCAATTACTTTTCTACATAATACTAAATCTTGCGCAAACCCTTTGCGCTAACTTGCGCAAGTTAGCGCATACTTGCGCAACATCAAGATTTTGTGCGACTGTTGTTAGCTATATGATATTGTATTACTGTCAGCCACTTCAACAATTTTCCCCTACCCACAGGATAGGCGAAGTGAACGCAGACCTGCTAATCTACCACGTGATCCTAACCCTGAAGCCGTTCTGCCAGCAACCCTTCGAGCTGATCGTGGACTTTACGCACACCAACTCTGACAACAGGTTCAGGTGATGATCTGTATATAGGTTTATGGTTGGCGCTTATATGGTGGAGTGTCGCGTTAGTAGGGTATTTGAGTAGGTCCAAAATAAATTATTTTTTATGTATTCATTTGGCAAAATATCTTACTCAAAACTCAATTCTTTATTTGCGTTCCATATGTTTATATTATAAATTTTAAACAATATATAAGAAACAATATGGACCCGTTAGGGCACAGCATAAAGAGGTCGGAGAGGTTTAAAATAATGCCACTTTCATTTATCGTTTTAATGTAAATAAAGATACATAAACCATTTATTTCAGACAGAACAGTAACGATGTTCTCGAGTAATTACATAATATCAAAATTAAAATGAAAAACTCATTTATTCAAACTTGGTTGCAAAACAGCACTTTTCGTTTTTTCACTATTAACGTCAAAAAAAAAAATACAAAAGACAGCTATTCCCACCCAGTGTGCCTGTATGGGAAAGTCATATCGGGATGCAATCATTTGCAAAAGGCTGTTGATGCTGCTACGCAGTCTATGAAATAATGGCGCCATATTTAACCGACGTAATTATTATTATTAATTGATTTTAGAATCTATTTCAATGAGAATAATTAATAAACAGTTTAATAATTAACAAACGTTCTGCGCTCCGCTCCACCATATTTGTGCCGGCCCATACGCTCGTTTGCATTAGTCGGTATTTCAATTTTATATAAAATATATTTTCTGGGTTTTCTGATGTTTTTGATATAAGAAATATACACATACAACTATAAAATAAAATTTTCCATTCGTGACATAATTAATACATTCGTATTTAATTTGAATAAAGTTCATATTTACAACCAAGCCCTACGCAAAAAATATGGTCAGAATGTTAATTTTGACATGCAGATTATTGATAAAATTAAAAAATTCTATAGCCAGAAAACTAATAAAAAATGTGGAATATACATACATATCTACATATAATCGTATATGTTTATTTATATTTACTCATTATATGGATAACATCAGAAAACTTAAGGCCTAAGCACACCACCTTTTTCAATCGCACTGTCGTGACGTTTCAACGTTTTGGTGTGCATAGGCTTTTAAGCAAATATATCCAGAAGTCCTTATAGTATCGACTTAGTTTTTCCTTGAAAAACGATCTCTGTAGTCCCTTGCCTTACTAGTTACTTTTACTCCTATAGATTGAATTATATGAAACTTGTTATACCTAGTTATTCTTTAGATATTGCTATAGTTCCTATTTTAGAATTAATATTTTCTGTCCTTTTTAAATAAATCACAATGTACCCTGTTCTTTTCTCAACTTGTAGTGTAAAAAAAACCCTTTAGTTAACTTCACATAGAAAGTATTAAAAGTAGAATACCCATAGATAAATTATAGCATACAATGTCCCATTTTTCGTCCAAATATCAAAATTGTTTGTTTGTTTGTAAATACCTACTCAATTTTAGTCTAGTGTATTCATACAAAATTGAGTGTCAGTATATTTCTCACTAGCTGTTTACCCGCCGTGTCAACCGCATACTGTGGGAATTTCTTCTCGTACCCAAACAAAATATAGCGTATGTTACTCGGGAATAATCTAACTTCCCAACAAAATTTATTTCACAATTTTCAAATCAGTTCAGCAGTTTCTGAGCTTTTCGGGTACAACCAAAATTTTAAGGAAAAAAAGCTCTATCATATCAGTATAGATTACATTGTCACTTTTAAAAATGTTTTAATAATACTGTGAGTCAAAACAATAAAAAGATTCTGAAGAAGTGAGAACCTCCTCCTTTTTTGAAGTCGTTTAAAAAGTAGTAGATTGCATGGTATTACAGAGTCGTTTAGTAGATCGACTAATGTAAATGAGCACTAGGTAGGTTGCTTTGGAAACTACACACACAGAAAATATTGAGTATTTGATACTATTTACGAATAATTTAATTAAAAAAAAATTACTATAAATATCGTATTATTGTCATATAAAGTCTATCGGGAGGGTTTTAAAATCTCATAAACAGTGTTTCCTGGTATCAAATATTCAATTGAAGCAAAGGCATTGATGTTATGCACAGAATAACTGAAAAGAAAATCGTTACACATCTGATAATATTCATTATATTTTTTTACCTATAAAAATTAATAGAACAAGTCTTTTTTCATTGAATTGCAGAATATTCTCATTAGTAAACCTGTTGCCAAAACAGAAAATCGCATTATGTAAAACAGGTATTCAGGAATTCAGAAGTTACTTTTTTTTTCATAAAAATTTACAATAAGGTTACCATGTTTTCTGTGTATAATATTACTGCCAACAATACAAGTAACGCTTGCTTCTTCTACTCAGACATACTAATTTAAGTTTAATAGTTATTTGTGGTGGTAGTTAAAGTGGTATAATTAAAAACAAAATGCATATTTCATTATTCAAAAATATAAGTTTATAAACTTCTCTGCTTCGCTATGGCGGAGTCTGCGTCTTAAATACAGTTATTTTTTTTATATAAAGCAGGACCATCTAACCGTTTTTTGTGCAGTTGACAGTTCCTATAAATACCATTAATACCACTTTTAAACACCACAAATAACAAAACCAATTTTTCTAACTAAACACCGATTTCAGAACGGATTTCCTGCAGAAATGGTTTACAGTGTTACCCGAAGTGGCGTATATAAACATACACGCTTGCTATATATATAACTGTAATAGTTGGGTGAGAGAGTATACTAAGTTCCACGAAGCTATATTGGCTCCGTTGAGGGTAAGTAAAAATGCCTAAATACTTGTATAGTTTCTCATATATCCAACATTATTTTATTTTAGAGGGTTATCAAATAAAAATATATGATCGTCTTCCTAGACTTTTGTGTAACTGTGTTAGGGTCGACTTCGAGTCTAATAGAATGCAGCTGAGGACCAGTGTGTCTCATTGATCCACTGCCTATCTGACCTCCTCCACTCAGTTACCCGGACAACTCAATACTTTCTGGGCGTCAGGATTTCCAAATTCTAATCTAATTTGATGTTCAAAACGTGCCTTTCAAAGTATGTGAAAAATGTTTATTTAAAAAATATTCGAATTATTTAAAAAGGACCTGAATATTTTTGTAAACTGTTGTATATCACATGCCACACTATAGCCATAGTTTTTTTTTTTTTTTTATACATACAAAGGTGATTTCTAGATATTTGAATTTTCTATATCGTAGGGTACGGTTTCTGTATCGTAGGGTACGTACAAGTAAGGCCTTAGCCTTGGGCTGCGGGTTGTTCGAAAGAGTTACCGCAGCCCTGGTACATAAAAGGCCTACGACGGAACACCACTCCCTCACCGCTGTTAACCCACAGCAGGAGGTGTCATTTGATGATTTTTGACGTCGGAAAAAAAAAAGTTACGGTTACGCTCCTGGAAGAATAAATTATTACGTTTCTTCAAGAAAACTAAAATAGACATAAAAAAACACTCTTGTCTACCTTTTATAATACGACATATATGCTCATACTATTTAACCAAATTATATTTCTTAACTTTCAGGGTAACCGCAAACTAATATTCATAGACAACCACAGTCGTCTAAGCGAGTACGTAGAAGTAGAACAACAGAAGTTGCCTGGCGCCACTCTAGCGTTGGAAGAAGACCTTAAAGTTTTCAATAACGCGCTTAAACTGTCGCATAAGGACACCAAAGTTGCTATTAAGGTAAGTCATTTTATATCTCCATTTGAGTAGGCATTTACCTAACTAAAGATAAGCTATCTTGATGTGACTTTTTGCTTTTTAATTGCGGCTATAAATCAGCGTAAATATAATTATCGGCAAGTATATTGAGCCCTGACCTTCAGCTGCGCAGACGTGATTTATTGGTTTATTGCCATAAGTGTACAGTGCGCAAAGCGATCCCCACTCTTCCGCCGAGAGCTCAATATCCGTGCCGATAACTATACATTAGTAACAATTACTTAATTAAATCATTATTTTAAGCAGTAGTTTATTTGTCTAATAATTATGTATTTGTGTAAAAAGTCCTACTCAGTTTGGTCACCTGTAGTTAAACGGAGCCTAATCAAATAGAGCTTTTGGCCAGCTATGTTTTAGTCGGCTTCCAGCTTAGATGCACCTTTGTGCCAAAGTTTTGTAGAGCGACTGCCTATCTAACCTCTTCAACCCAGTAAGTTCACTAACACTTAGTAAGACTGGATGTCAGAGTTTCTGGCTTCTGACTACCCATAACAACTGCCAAAGATGTTCAGATGATTTCTTTGAAAATCTTGATAATAGATGAATGAAACTTGAATTTTCTGTTGTAGGTTGGACCAACAGCTCTTCAAATCACGTCAGTGGAAAAAACCAAAGTACTTGGTCTCCCTGTGCTACTAAATGATGTGTATTATGCTTCTGAAATTGATGAGGTAAGTAAACATACATATGTATGTAGGTACAATATGTAATGATTATACCTTATAATACATTCACACGTCAAGAGGGAACTACGACTTGCACATGTTTAAAAAATTGACCATATGTTATCTTGACGTTTAAGATAACTGAAAAATTTTCATCAAAATCCGTTCAGCAGATTGCGCGTGAAAAGATAGCAAACATATTACACAATTTTATGTGATGAAAGTACCAAAAAAAATAGTTGATGCCGTATAATTTACGTAATTGTACGAAATATCATTAGCGCAATAGTGTCGGAAATCAGTGTGTTCAAACCAGTATATAAATTCTACAGCTTTATAATATTAGTACATATTTAAGTGTTTTCCTAATGAACCCTTTATTAAATTAAATCTTATTCTTCCCAGGTGTGCCTAGTAGACGACAACCAATTCTCTCTATCTATAATCAACGAGTCTACGCCGCTGAGCTTTATACACAACGACTGTGATAACATAGTGCAGTCCATCATACATATCCGCAATAGATGGGAACTTAGCCAGCCTGTGAGTATACCAAATCATCATCATCATCTTCCTGTCCTTCATCATCTCCCGAGCCTTTTACCAACTATGTTGGGGTCGGCTTCCAGTCTAACTGGATGCAGCTGAGTACCAGTGTGCCACAAGGAGCGACTGCTTATCTGACCCCCTCAACCCAGTGTTTTTGATGGGAAATCGTCAAAATGCGCTGAGGGAGAGTTAGACCCTTACTGACTAAAACCCAACATGTTCCTTCCTAAGCCCTTTATATACCAGGGCCATCGTAACTCTTGAACAATCCCGCAGCCCTACCTCATACCCCTTAGTAAGATTCCAATATCCATGCTTGGGAATCTGCAAGTTTGCCAGATATATTATACATACAACATACAGATATATATTGGACTTTCGTGTATATAATCACTGTATCTATCTATATGGTGTTAATTCATGACGTCATGAGCCCTGGCCAGTAAGATAGGTTATATTTAATAAGTAGACGACAACCAATTCTCTCTATCTATAATCAACGAGTCGACGCCACTGAGCTTTATACACAACGACTGTGATAACATAGTGCAGTCCATCATACATATCCGCAATAGATGGGAGCTTAGCCAGCCTGTGAGTATACCATCATCATCATCATCATCATCGTCATCTTCCTGTCCTTCATCATCTCCCGAGCCTTTTCTCAACTATGTTAGGGTCGGCTTCTAGTCTAATTGATGTTGATGAGTACCAGTGTGCCACAAGGAGCGACTGCCCCCTCAACCCAGTTACCTTATACCCCTTGGCAGAACTCCAATACCACTGGGTAGGACTCCAAATCCAGATGGTAGGACTCCAATTACACTTGATAGGACTCTAATTCTACTTGCTAGGACTCTAATAACCCTTGATAAACTGTATCTAAGGATATCAGTGATAATAAAATAGAACGAATCGGTAATGTGACATCTATTCATGACGTCATGAGCCCTGGCCAGTATACTAGGTTATATTTAGTTACACATACATAAAGGTCGTGATACTACGTGCTGAATCTAATAGATATACAATATACAATCAATTCTCTCTATCTATAATCAACGAGTCTACGCCACTGAGCTTTATACACAACGACTGTGACAACATAGTGCAGTCCATCATACATATCCGCAATAGATGGGAACTTAGCCAGCCTGTGAGTATACCAGACATATTAGGATAAGTTGTACTTCTGAGTACGTGTTTTTGGTGGGAAGAGGAAATTGTTGATCAAACTCCCCAGCAAAAGCTATCAATGCAATCTATCCGCAATAGGTGGGAACTTAGCCAACCTGTGAGTATACCAAATCATCATCTTCCTGTCCTTATCCCAATTTTACTTGTGGTCGGCACAGAATGTTTTCTCCTTCCATGATCTTCTGTCTGCCGTCATCTCACAAGTAACATTCTTTCTAGCCATGTCAACTTTCACACAATCCATCCATCGTTTCTTTGGATGTCCTCTTCGACTATATCCGTCTACTTTCGTGCCCAAAACTTTCTTTACAACTTGACTCATCCCTCCCAAATACACCCGTTATTTCGTATATTTACGTAGATTGGTGTGACGAGAAATAGCATATCGGTTTGCCGTCGGATAAATATGTTTTCTATATCTGTATGGTGCATAAATCATTCATATATTACGTGCTATGTCTATTACACGATAATCAATATCATCTATTTTTGACGAAGAATTATTGTGAATTTGAGGCCCCCTTATATACAATAATTGTGTTTTTTACATCATGTACGACTCACTCTTGACCACTTTTTAAAGAAAAATATTTAAAAACTTCTTCCCTTTCTAGGACTCAGTAACAGTCCATCAAAAGATACGTCCGAAAGACGTACCAGGAACGCTCCTCAACATGGCTCTCCTAAACTTGGGTTCCTGTGACCCTAACCTGAGGACGGCTGCGTACAACCAGCTGTGTGCCCTCACCGCCACCTTCCATCTGAAGATCGAGGGACAGCTGCTGGAGACATCAGGTGAGGAGACCATCTCATCTTAGGAACTTTTATTAGGTGTGGCTAAAGAGAGGAATTTCCTGCGAAAATTTCCTTCTTCGACCACACCGTCGCTTTTCATAAGGTAAGATCCGTATGCCCAAGTATATTGGGGTCAGCTTCCAGTCTAACCGGATGCAGCTGAGCACCAGTGTTTCACATGGAGCGACTGCCTATCTGACCTCCGCAACCATTTACCGGGCCCCTTGGTGAGAATAGTTATCAGACTTTCTGGCTTTTCCAAAAGATAGGAACGTTGCTAAACTTGGGTTCCTGTGACCCTGACCTGAGGACGGCTGCGTACAACCAGCTGTGTGCCCTCACCGCCACCTTCCATTTGAAGATCGAGGGGCAGCTGCTGGAGACATCAGGTGAGAAGACCAGTTTCTCCTTTCAGCTAAGGAGTGGAATTTCCTGCGAAAAATTCCTTCTTCGACCACATCGCCGCTTTTCATCAGGTAAGATCCCTATGCCCAAGTATATTGGGGTCAGCTTCCAGTCTAACTGGATGCGGCTGAGTACCAGTATGACACATCGAGCGACTGCCTATCTGACTTTCTCAAACCAGCGACCCGGGTAACCTGACACTTCATGGTGGGAATAGTTGTCAGACTTTTTGGCTTTTCCAAAAGATAGGAACGTTGCTAAACTTGGGATCCTGTGACCCTAACCTGAGGACGGCTGCGTACAACCAGCTGTGCGCCCTCACCGCCACCTTCCATTTGAAGATCGAGGGGCAACTGCTGGAGACATCAGGTGAGGGGACCAGCTTCTCTTAGGAAGATGGGTAATTAGTAGCTTAGGAGAAGAATTTCCTGCAAAAACTTCCTTCGACGACCACATCGTCGCTTTTCACCAGGTAAGATCCCTATGCCCAAGTATATTGAGGTCAGCTTCCAGTCTAATCGGATGCAGCTGAGTACCAGTGAGCCACATGGAGCGACTGCCTAACTGAACTTCTCAACCCATTTACCGGTCTACTGGAATAGTGGTCAGACTTTCTGGCTTTCCCAAAAGATAAATAAAGATATACGGTTAAGACTGCCCACGATCAGACACAAACCCGCTTGGACTTAGGAAATAAATATCATTTTATATAAACAAACATTTCTATCTACTTCTTCCTGAAAAATGGCATAGGTACATGTATAATATGTTTTCTACACAGGTCTATGCATACCCTCAAACAACACGATTTTCATCAAGTCCGTGAGTGAAAAGCTCGCTCATAACGAACCTCATTTGACGCTGGAGTTCCTTGAAGAGTGCATACAGGTAATAATATGTCTCAAGTTTATGGAAATACGGTTCAGATTTGATTTTGCAATCAAATCAGTGTATGAGTATTTTGTTTATGTAGAATTATTATTAAAATAAACCCTAATAACGTAGAAAGTACTTTATTGTTACTGTAATAGATCTTAAGCAATTAGAAACAAGATTGAGTTTCTATTGAACCTAAAAGTTCCCGCGTCCCGGGGTACCGGAGTAAATATAACTTATATGAGAGAGTGTAGCTTCCCATTAATGAAATATACTTTTTTGTAGTTCTTGAAGTTCCAGAGTTTTAATTAGTACTTTAGTAGATTTTTTAATATATTTTATTTATTTTTGCAGGGTTTCCGTGGCTCTACGATTGAGCTAAAACATTTGTGCCTTGAGTACATGACACCGTGGTTAGCCAACTTGGTTCGGTAAGTTTTTCTATTATATATTTTTTATTTACTCCTTGAAAGGCAATTGTATGTATAAAAATATAGATACAATATATTTTTCCCTACATTTTGGGTGGTTTTACGGGCTAAAGACGCTATTACTTTTAGCAGAATGTAGCTTAGTATCAGTGTTTTACACAGACCGACTGCCTATATGACCTCCTTAACCCAAGCTGATACCCCGTGATTTTTACTTTTAGATTTTATTTTAATAAGGAAACGATCTTAAGTATTACTTTTAGCCAACATCCCTAAACATGAACACTATGAACAATTTCTTTTCAAATAAACTTTCACAGATTCTGCAAGCCCTCCGAAGAATCACGTCGCCAGAAGCAGGTAGCCCAGATCTTGGAGAAACTGATAACCCTGACCATTGAGGAGACGGAGATGTACCCATCAGTGCAGGCCAAGATATGGGGCTCCATAGGACACGTGCCCGAACTCATCGATATGGTGCTCGACAGCTTTATACAGAGGAGCGTCAATTCCGGTGAGATTTTGCTAATTTAAATATTATTATTATTTGGTCCGAGAAGAATAGTTACTTTTTGGGCTGGTTCCCGTGGTTATACTCGAGATATCTAGAAAAAATGTGGTCTATAACCTTCTTCAAGGTCATCACCTGTCTCCGTGTTAAATTTCATCGCGATTGGTTCAGAAGTTTTTCCGTGAAAGTCAGTTAAATACAGCAGGTTTCATAGTCTATCTGGGCTAGTTCAAGGTGAGTAGTGACTTAAGTATGGTAGAAGCTGATAACCCTGACCATTGAGGAGACGGAGATGTACCCATCAGTGCAGGCCAAGATATGGGGCTCCATAGGACACGTGCCCGAACTCATCGATATGGTGCTCGACAGCTTTATACAGAGGAGCGTCAATTCCGGTGAGATTTTGAAAAATTGTTTACATTTTATATACCTGTCTCCATATCAAATTTCATCGTGCTCTGTTCGGCTATTTTTGATGTATTGATTCTCGTCCATCTAGATAAAAATTACTATCTTTTTGGGTGGTTTTCGCATGGTTTCACTGGAAATACCAGATAAAAAGTAATTTCTATATCCTATATCATCGCAATCGGTTCAGTGGTTTTTTTTAATGTAAGCTAGATGTCAAATTGGACAGGTTTCAGGATCTATCTAGGTTAGTCCAAGGTTTACTCTACAATAGCCTATACCCCGTCTTCGAGGCACCTTCTGCCCCCATATTACAATCTTAAATAACTTTGGAAGGCTACCATAATTTTTGATTTTTCCTTTCTATTTCAGGTCTCGGTTCTCCAATGATCGAGATCATGGCGGATACCGCAGTGGCTTTGGCTTCGGCCAACGTGCAACTGGTCTCCAAGAAAGTCATCGGAAGAATGTGCAGGGTAAGCTAATTTTTAAGGTCGGGAATTGGATGGGAGGGCAGAAAAAAAATCAGGGTATTTTTTATATTTTTGAGATGATTTGATTTGCATGATATGTTGATTTTTATTGTTTGTTGAATTTCAAAGTTATTGGCAGATTTTTATCGATATATTTTTTGTTTAAAATTTTATTATTATTTTTACAAAATCTTTCATTCTATGTTTAGATTGTTTTCATGCATGGAAATGATCATTCGATTAAAAGTAAGAAGGTCACCAAAACATCTATCTGGTCTCATTTTATTGGTGTATATCTCTGTGTTATTCTCAATCGATCTTCAGCAAGAAAATAAGCTACTTTTTAACCGGATACCTGGAGTAGCTCCTTTCTCGACAAGACAACACTGAAAGATCTTTTCAGGTTCAGTAGTAAGTTTGAACAAAACTGTTCAGCTTTAAAATACTTATCATAAATTTCTAAATGAGCTAACCCTGTCAAAGCAATCTCAAGATATGATTTGAGGATATCACACGGTCTATATCTATATATCGACTACAATCTATATATCATTATAAAGAGTCTTGTCTACAAATAAAATTTCATTTCTAACCTCCCCTAAATGTCTCTGAGTGGGGAGGTATGTCCTCATGTTATTATTACTATTCAATCTTTGGAGTTTCAAAAGTTCAAGTAAAAACTATTCGATATAATACAGTTTTTAAAATATCTCTATTCTTCAGTAGACAAGACTTTTAATACCAGTAGATCAATATACTGTCTTTAAGTTTATATGTATAAGTGTTTGTGTCTTATACCATTTAACCAAGGAACGCGAATAAAGTAATCCGTGCTCGTGGCTAAGAGGAACCCGGCCATTAGATCATAGGCAACGTCAATGTTTCTTTAAGTCCTCTCGCTAGAAAGCAGTAACACTACTTTTGTGCGCGAACATGAGCTTGCTGTGGAGTCACGACGACGCACATTTTTCCAAAAGTGATTTTCGTTGGTGGTTTCTCCCTCATCCTAAAAATTACTTCCCGCGCCTAGATGAAAAGTAGCCCATATGTTACTCTGATACATAAGATATATAAGTATATCCATTCGGTAGCTTTTGCTCAAAAGAGGAAGAAACATCCATACATATAAACTTTCGCGTTTAAAACATTTTTAGAATAATTTTCGCACATTAACGGTGTTTAATTTTTTGCTGATTTAAAGAAGAACTTAATACTTGTACTTAAGGTCGAAATTAGCTTGGTTAAATGGTATAATTCTGTGTCTGTCTATGTAAATATGTGTACATACAGTTTCTGTGTCCCACAGGCCCTATCCAAACTGCCCAATAATATCCTGGGGCCCGTCACCCCGGCCACTGTGAGTTCATATACATTTTTTCTTTAGTTTTTACCATTTTTTAGTTTTTAGTTTTAAACTTTTTTAGTTTTTAGTGACATCATGAGCTGGGGTTTTGTTGCGTTTTTTTTTTGTGATTCGCATTCGCACGATGCTTTTTAGAAGGGTTTTGTGTGATTGAATGTGTTAGGAGTTTATCAAAAAGAAAACTGAATCTTTGAAATAATTTACATAGTTAAACAAAAGCGTAACTATTTAAGGAAATAAATTAAACTATTAAAGGTATTTTTTCCATAAATACGGTAATTTATTATGGAATTGATTTAAACATTTTTTTGCTGTCATTTGAACATCCTTGGCAGTCGTTACGGGTAGTCAGAAGCCAGTAAATCTGACAACCAGTTTTACCTGGGGGTATAGGGTTGCCCGGGTAACTAACTGGGTTGTGGAGGTCAGATAGGACAGTCGTTCCTTGTAAAGCACTGGTACTCAGCTGCATCCGGTGAGACTGGAAGCCGACCCCAACATAGTTGGGAAAAGACTCGGCACCGGTAATATAGGTCTTTTGCTTTTTAGATCATCTTTTGTTCCATTTTTTCATTCTTAGCCATGCTAGGTTTTTATTTGCTTTTGTTATGAGTTTGTCATAAAACACAATAAATTGGCCAAGAGTGATCCGGTTATCCAAATTCCTGTGTGTGTTTTCTGAACTTTTTGATGTTTTTTCAGCTTTATACTTTGTAGTTTTATATTAGGCTTTCATGTTTCTTTGCCGCTGTTATAGGAAAAGCGAGCATGACATATATTTTTGAAGATTAAATATCGATTTTTGTTATATATCTTTGGAATTGGTAAGTCAGTATTTTCTGAAGAAGAGTTGATTAAAACAACGGGACACCAACTATTTATTATATTATATTCCTTCTTCTATAATTGTGACATGTGTATCGCGTTCATTCGTTGACATCGGACGCGTTTGCACTGTTCGCAGAAATTATTTTAATTTCGTGCCGACCGCGGCGTCAGCCGCCGCTTATTTTGATACCATGCGTTCGGAAGAACTCGTGGCGAACGAGGTCCTGGCGTTCCTGCAGTACCAGCTGGACGTCATGGATGAGGTCAGTGTGACCCAAATATGCACCTCGAACTTCACCGAGGAGGAGATACGCAGCGCAAAGAAGCTGTTGTACGAGTCGCTGCAAATGGCAGACCGAATGCCGACCCGCAGGCGAGATGAAAAGGGAGAGAGAAGTCTTCAAGACACCATAAGGCTGTTGAAGGAGACCGACCCGGACGACGTGCCAACGTTCGTAGCAAAGGACTTGCGGAAGCTGCCCCCGGTCACTTTCGATCACGTCGACGTCACCAGGCTGTTAAAGGACATCACAAGTATGAGGTCCAGCCTGGTCGAGCTGCAATTGAAGCTGGAGGCATCGCAATCCACCATCTGTGATCTGCGTAGTGAGGTAGCAGAATTGCGAAACTCTGTATGTAGGTCACACGCGCATGCTAACAGCGACAACACACGCCACGGACAGGTCAACGCATCGCCGCAGCGCACCGAGTCAGCAAAATTGCACTCGTCGCCTGCCGTCGCCACTACTAGCGATGCTTCACCGTGCCCCGCACTCCCCGCGTCCCCTGCCCTCGGGACGCCGATGAATGTAAGCTCGTCTAGGCTTGGACGTGTTTACTCGGATGCCGTAAAGCGAGATCCCGTCCAACGGCCACCTAAAGCTACTGTGGCAATACAAAAAAAGCCCGAATCTGTACCATGTAAAGGGACAACTGATGCAGATGGTTTCGTCAAGGTGGAGAGAAGGAAGAAGAAGCCATTCAGCCGTAATCAATGCGGAACTGCGTTGACTGGTCCGAACATGCTGCTGCGCCCCGCAATACCTACGACGCAGCTGTATGTGTCGCGCCTTCATCACTCCACGAAGGTCGAGGAGATCGTGGAGTATATACGAGTCAAGACGAACTGGACATTAAGAGTCGAGAGGTTGGAGCCGAGACACAACACAAATTTCAAATCGTTTGTGGTACGTGTGCCGACTCAGCATCTCGACATGTTCCAAGAAGCGTTTTGGCCGAAAGGTGTCGTTTTCCGGCGATTCCGCAGGAGGCTACGCGACACCACGCAGTGCAACACGACACCGCCTATTCGTGTCAGCAAATAGATATTGTTTTGACGATTTATTTTTGTATGTATTAGTTTATAATTATTTTAATGTTAATTGTTATTTGTGTATTGTATTTTCTATGGGCCCTAGTTGCCTGAATCAAATAAATAAATAAATAAATAAAAAAAAAAAATATATGCCTATCATTACATATTATATACAGACTACTTTTACTATTTTATTCAATCTCAACAATGTTGCACATATTTTCCAAAAAGTCGTGTTGACCAAAAAAATTATTAGGGAATTTAAATAAATACATAGGTGGTCATATAAAGATCGCGACGATTACCTAATTAACTCATTTGAAAATAGAACATACTTATTAAATCCCATTACAGTAATTATTCACAATACTCTCAATAGACTAACACCTGACTTAATACATATTATGTAGTTCATCCCAGTAAAACCGAGCTTAAAACTTAGATAAATAATGAACTCTAATCTAGTGACATATTTCAGGTGGTAGACAAGACTTGTCACTCGCCGACCGCCATGTTGGAACAGCATATGATGTGGGATGACATCGCTATACTCGCTAGATATTTGGTAAGTTTATTACACCTTCTGAGGAAACTGTAAGGAAATTACTTCCCGCAGCTGTATATAGAGTAGATTATGTCCGGCTGTCAGGCTGTTGTCTGTGTACCAAAAGACATTTAAATCGGTTATGTAGTTTAGGAAAGAAAGCGCAACAGACAGTTATGTTCGCATTAATAATTTTACAAAGGGAGTATTAATAAATATTTTACTTGCGAAAAGTCTTTGCTAAAATAACTTTTTGACATTATTGCATTTGATTGTTTAGGTTTCGCTACATGTAGGACCCTGATCGTCTTGATATAACTATCTTTTAATAAAGAAAGGAGGTGAATAATGTCGGGATAAATATTTTTATTCTCTATATGTAGCTCTCGAGAAACTTTTTGTCGACACAACACATTGTGCAACTCGCTAATTAGAAATGTTAGGTATCAGCGGGTGGCGAAGGTGAGGGAGGGGTATGGGCTAGGAATGTGCACTAATGCTCTGAATTTAGGTGCAGATCGCCTTGTGAGTTTTGGAAGAACTGAAAAGAATACGAATTCTATATTTAGGCTAGGCTTATAGTTTAATCAATGGATGCATATTAGAATGAAGTTGATAGGTCTTTTATGAATGTTATCTCCGTCTTTTGTTCTTTTAGCAATGTCTTTCGTTATATTTGCAGCTAATGTTATCGTTCAACAACTGCCTGGACGTGGCGCGGCACTTGCCGTACCTGTTCCATACCGTGACGTTCCTCGTGTGCTCGGGCACCGTGTCCATGCGGGCCGCCACCCACGGCCTGGTTATTAACATCATACATTACCAATAGCAATGTCTTATTGCTTACAGATCACTGTCTTAGCCAAACGTTCTTGTATCTTGCATGATAGGTCTTTGGCAGTCGTTAAAAGTAGTTTATCATTATAGGATTCTAGGTCCTCATGGAGGTCTTTTGACGAATTCTACAGGATACTTGTACTACTCTGCTGCATCTGGTCACTCTTAAAAATGACCACAGTATATAAGGTCTTGTTCCCGTCATCTTTAACATACTTTAGGAGTAGTCTATCATTGTAAGGCCCTAGGTCCTCTTGGGGGTCTTCTAAAGATTTCTACTGGAAAAAGACCATAATATGGGAAAAGGCTAGGCTTATAATATAAATGTATCAATGGACGCCATATTGGAATGAACTTGGGGGGGTCTTTTATGGTCCTTATCTCCTGGTCTTTTAGCAATGTGTTTCGTTATATTTGCAGCTGATGTTATCGTTCAACAACTGCCTGGACGTGGCGCGGCACTTGCCGTACCTGTTCCATACCGTGACGTTCCTCGTGTGCTCGGGCACCGTGTCCATGCGGGCCGCCACCCACGGCCTGGTCATTAACATCATACATTCCCAATAGCAATGTCTTATTGCTTATAGATGACTGTCTTAGCCAAACATTTTTGTATCTAGCATGATAGGTCTTTGGCAGTCGTTAAGAGTAGTCTATCTTTATAGGGTCTTAGGTTTTCTTAGGGGTATTTTATCACATTGTTAGCACAAAGGTATATTGATGGTGGGTGACCATCTGTGCCAAACATGGTCGTGTCTCCGAACGCATGATAGGTCTTTGGCAGTGGTCTTTGATTATAGGGTCCTAGGTCCTTTTGGGTGGTTTTCTGAAGAATTCTACTGGAAGAAGACTACAATATAGGAAAAGGCTAAGTTTATAATATGATTGTATCAATAGACGCCATATTGGAATGAAGTTGGGGGGGTCTTTTATCAATCTTATCTCGGTCTTTTGTTCTTTTAGCAATGTGTTTCCTTATATTTGCAGCTAATGTTATCGTTCAACAACTGCCTGGACGTGGCGCGGCACTTGCCGTACCTGTTCCATACCGTGACGTTCCTCGTGTGCTCGGGCACCGTGTCCATGCGGGCCGCCACCCACGGCCTGGTCATTAACATCATACATTACCAATAGCAATGTCTTATTGCTTACAGATCACTGTCTTAGCTGAACGTTCTTGTATCTAGCATAATAGGTCTTTGGGAGTCATTAGAAGTAGTCTATTATATTGGGTCTTAGGTCTTCTTAGGGGTATTTTATCACATTGTTAGTACAAAGGTTAAGCTATTGATTGATGATGGGTGACCATATGTGCCTAACATGTTTTTGTCTCCGAAAGCATGATAGGTCTTTGGCGTCTTTGATTATAGGTTCCTATGTCTTCTTGGGGGTCTTCTGAAGAATTCTACTGGAAGTAGACCACAATATTGGAAAAGACTAGGCTTATAGTATAATTGTAGCAACGGAAGCCATCTTGCAAGGAAGTTTTGGGGATTTTTTATCAATCTTATCTCTGTCTTTTGGTCTTTTATCAGTGTCTTTCCCTATATTTGCAGCTAATGTTATCGTTCAACAACTGCCTGGACGTGGCGCGGCACTTGCCGTACCTGTTCCATACCGTGACGTTCCTCGTGTGCTCGGGCACCGTGTCCATGCGGGCCGCCACACACGGCCTGGTCATTAACATCATACATTACCAATAGCAATGTCTTATTGCTTACAGATCACTGTCTTAGCCAAACACCTTCTTAACCCGAAATATGTGATAGGTCCTGTCATCTTTGGCAGTCGTTCGGAATAGTCTATCATTATAGAGTCCTAGGTCTTCTTGGGGATCTTTTGACAAATTACATTGTCAGCACAAAGGTTAAGCTTCCGTGGATAGGATGACCATCTGTCGTCTGTGCCAAACATGTTTCTGTATCCGAAAGCATGGTAGGTCGTTGGTTCTGCTATCTGTGGCAGTCGTTAGGAGTAGTCTATCATTATAGGGTCTTAGGTCCTCTTGAGTGGTCTTCTGAAGAATTCTACTGGAAGTAGACCACAATATAGGAAAAGGCTAGGCTTATAGTATAAATTGTAGCAAAGGACGCTATCTTGCAATGAACTTTTGGGGGTCTTTTGTGAATCTTGTCTCCGTCTTTTGTTCTTTTAGCAACGTCTTGCCTTATATTTGCAGCTAATGTTATCGTTCAACAACTGCCTGGACGTGGCGCGGCACTTGCCGTACCTGTTCCATACCGTGACGTTCCTCGTGTGCTCGGGCACCGTGTCCATGCGGGCCGCCACCCACGGCCTGGTCATTAACATCATACATTCCCTTTGTACTTGCACTACGCCGAGTTTTTCTGGTAAGTTTATTTCTTTAATAGACAGTTTATCTACTACTAGCGTTTTTTCAGCAGTTTCACCCGCGTTCAGGAGGAACTTCACTCGGAAAAAATGCCAATAATATCTTCACGACAGTAAATCAATTTTTCAAATCGGTTCAGTAGTTTCAGAGTTTTTAAGGTACAAACATACAATAAGAAAAATTTGCTTTTATATTAGCTTATAAGTATAGGCTGTTTCGCAAGCAGTTTCATCTGTTTTCTGATAAAACTTCTTTCCCCACCCGTTTATAAAGTATAATTCTGAGTACCATAGATAAGTAGGTGTATATTATTCCTATGTAAAAAGTATATTGTTGATAAGTTTCATCAAAATCCCAGCAACCGCTTACGCATGGAACACTCACAAACTTTCGCCTTTATAATATTGGTGTGATAGCATGAAGTGATGATAATTATTTAATTTTCAGAGGACACCCAGCGCGTACTCCGTCTATCTCTGGACGAGTTCGCGCTACCCAAGTTCTACCAGATGTTCGGCATTTCCAAGGTCAAGTCGGCAGCTGTGACCGCCTTTAGGAGCCCTTACAACAGACATACTAATGATTGGTAAGAGATATATTTACTGTAGGTATACTGTATATTTTTTTAGACTGCCTCGTTGGTCGCAAGCGCGGCTGCTGTGCTCGAAGTCTTGGGTTCGATTCCCGGGACGGGCTGGAATCGCTTTCGAAAACGAAGCAGCCCCTCCGGGCTGATTCCTAGAAATCCTAGAAATAGGTGATTGATACAACCGTGCATCGCAAAGCACGTTAATGTCGGTCCTGAGCCTGAGCTCTCTCCGGTGGTGTCGATTGTCGTCCCATCGCGCTATGAGAGTGAAGGAATAGAGAGTACACCTGTGTCCAAGCAAATGTGCGTGCACTATATGTCCTGCGCAGCTGACTGATCTCCTTACATGAGAACAGCTGCCGTGGCCGTGGACGCCATTATATTATTTAGTGCAATTTGTAAGGTCAGCATTTGTTTCCCTAGAGGGACATGCTTAAGATCAGTCCTAATTTCATCGTACTTCCTTTAACTACAGGTATTCAGAACACTCATACACAACATGTACCGAAGCAGGCACAGTCGCGTGCACAGGCACTACTCACACGGATCGAGAGCGTTTGCCTCTGCAATCCTTGGAGATCATCACGGATGCTCTGCTGGAGATCATGGAAGCTTGCATGCGGGATATACCGGACTGCGATTGGTTGCATACTTGGTAATGTATATTGAAACTATACTTAATTTAGTAGGCAATTAACTAAACAATCTTGATATAATATGTGTGTATATATGATACTATAGTCTATTTTAGTAGACACTTATCTATACAATCTTGGTAGGACCTCAATCTCAAACCGAGAACCTCAGTTTAAAAATGTGTGAAGATGTATAATTGTTTAATAAATTGATGTATAATAATAATTACTTAATCAATTGAATCATTATTTAAGCAGAAGTTGATGTGTTTAACATCTATGTGTTTTTATACAAATACCTATATATTATATAAAATATTTTGTAAAAAAAATAGTTTCAAGATCGTTTACCTTTGGTTAATGTCTGTTCACAATATTTATTTTGTTTTATTGTGAAGTAAACTAATTTTATCAGACTTACGTATATACTTATACTTTAAAATAAAAGGTTAAAACTTAAGAGTAGTAGTAATATGTTTTCTTATATTTTTTTTTCTAACAGGACATCGCTAGCGAAAAGCTTCGCGTTCTGCTTCAACCCGGCTCTGCAGCCGCGTGCACTCATCGTCTTCGGATGTATCAGTGAGTATTCAACAAATGATTAAGTTCTTGTAAAATAGAAGTACCCTAAATACTAAACCGTTTCTAGTTTTACTTTAAAGTCTTCTTATCGCAGCCATTCAGTGAATTGTGATGACAGTCTTATTTGAGCAGCACTTAAAGAGTGGCGATTCGCTTTTCGGCCCTTCATCTAAGAAAATAGAATTCGAACAACAAAAAAGACCTTTTTAATAACGAAATCTTTTTTTTCGTTATTTTTACGCACATCAATAGACACATATTTCATGCAATTTTTCTCTAAGACAGAAAGTTTCCTAAACAATTTTTACTTTGCTTTCTTTCTATCAAGCGCATATCCCATACCTACATGATTTTTTATTCCTCGATACCACGGAAACCTTCTACTCGCGCTTGACCCATATATTTATATTTAAACTCTGAAAACAAACTGTATATTAAACAATATAACTCCTCCTTCAGGTAAGAACGTGACAGACGATGATATGAAGCAACTTCTCCGTATCCTGGTGAAGGCTCTCGAGTCCTTCAACGACCTCGCGCTGCTCGAAGCTCTCATCATGGCGCTCACTAGACTACAACCACTGCTCTACCCGGTAACTTACTCATATAGCTTTATATCTCACTAGCTTGTGCCAGCTGTACCCGGATATGTTACTAGCATCCCAACAGTGAGAATAATATCTGACATCTGCCGTGGTTAAGCTTAAAAGCAATAGATGGCGCTACTAGTCATGTCGTATTAGTTTCAGTCGTGTTAACTAGATGGCGCTAGTAGCTAAGATTGTTCAGTTCGCATTAAGCCGCGGTCGACCTCGGACGTGTTTGCTAGGCGCTCGGTGGAGTGTCTTAATTATTCTTCCTGACTTTTGGATAGTTTATTAAAAGTGTTAGCCAAAATTTTGTGACTACTATTTCGTGTCCTCAATGATATCTCGACGACCTATATTCAAATTGATCCTGTAAACAATTTGAATAAATATATATATTCAGTGTCGGGATATGCTAGTAACATGCAGGTAAGAACGTGACAGACGATGATATGAAGCAACTTCTCCATATCCTGGTGAAGGCTCTTGAGTCGTTCAACGATCTCGCGCTGCTCGAAGCTCTCATCATGGCGCTAACCAGGCTACAACCACTGCTGTATCCGGTACGTTTCTATTATCATATAGTTTTATATCTCACTAGCTTCCACCAGCTGTACCGGGATATATGTTGCTAGCATCCCAACAGTGAGAATAATATTTGACAGCGTTGACGTGGTTAATCTTAGATGCGATAGATAGCGCTACTAGTCATGTCGTCTTAGTTTCAGTCGTATTAACTAGATGGCGCTAGTAGCTAAGATTGTTCAGTTCGCGTTGAGCCGCGGTCGACTCCGGACGTGCTTGCTATGCGCTCGGTGGAGTGTCTTAATTATTGTTCCTGACTTTTGGATAGTTTATTAAAAGTGTTAGCCAAAGTTTTGTGACGAACCCAACCGACATATTCAAATTGGTCCTAAAAGCAATTTGGACAAAATATGTTCACTGTCGGGATGCTAGTAACATGCAGGTAAGAACGTGACAGACGATGATATGAAGCAACTTCTCCGTATCCTGGTGAAGGCTCTCGAGTCCTTCAACGACCTCGCGCTGCTCGAAGCTCTCATCATGGCGCTCACTAGACTACAACCACTGCTCTACCCGGTAACTTACTCATATAGCTTTATATCTCACTAGCTTGTGCCAGCTGTACCCGGATATGTTACTAGCATCCCAACAGTGAGAATAATATCTGACATCTGCCGTGGTTAAGCTTAAAAGCAATAGATGGCGCTACTAGTCATGTCGTATTAGTTTCAGTCGTGTTAACTAGATGGCGCTAGTAGCTAAGATTGTTCAGTTCGCACTGAGCTTCCGTCGACTCCGGATGTTCTTGCTAAGCGCTCGGTGGAGTGTCTTAATTATTGTTCCTGACTTTTGGATAGTTTATTAAAAGTGTTAACCAAAGTTTTGTGACGAACCCAACTGACATATTCAAATTGGTCCTAAAAGCAATTTGGACAAAATATAGTCGCTGTTGGGATGCTAGTAACATGCAGGTAAGAACGTGACAGACGATGATATGAAGCAACTTCTCCGTATCCTGGTGAAGGCTCTTGAGTCGTTCAACGACCTCGCGCTGCTCGAAGCTCTCATCATGGCGCTCACCAGGCTTCAACCATTATTGTATCCGGTACGTTTCTATTATCATATAGCTTTATATCTCACTAGCTTCCACCAGCTGTACTCTGAAATATGATTTTAGCATTAGCATCCCAACAGTGAGAATAATATTTGACGGCTGCCGTCGTTAAGCTTAGATGCAATAGATGGCGCTACTAGTCATGTCGGTCTTAGTGTCAGTTGTGTTAACTAAATGGCGCTAGTAGCTAAGATTGTTCAGTTCGCGTTGAGCCGCGGTCGACTCCGGACGTGCTTGCTAAGCGCTCGGTGGAGTGTCTTTATTATTGTTCCTGGACTTTTGGATAGTTTATTAAAAGTGTTAGCCAAAGTTTCGTGTCCTCAACGATATCTCGACGACCTATTGAGGAACCCACCCGACATATTCAAATTGATCATGTAAGCTATCTCGATGACGAATCCACCCAACATATTGGTCCTGTAAACAATTTGAATATGTCACTATTAGGAAGCTAGTAACATGCAGGTAAGAACGTGACCGACGATGATATGAAACAACTTCTCCGTATACTAGTGAAGGCTCTTGAGTCCTTCAACGATCTCGCACTGCTCGAAGCTCTCATCATGGCGCTCACCAGGCTTCAACCATTATTGTATCCGGTAGGTTTTGTACATTTTGTATCTACATATTTGTATTTCAATTAAAGCCAAGCAATTTCAAGAAATTTTAAAGCAAAGCAATTTCTTATGGGAAGCTTACACCTACCATCTTCAAGTCTCTAAGGAACTACTTCCTGTACTCCCATTATTTTATATATGAGATAGGAATTTGGGTCAGTGACATTACTTGCTATACATAAAATTTTGATATAAGCAAGTAACGTCAAACTCCTATCTCTAGCAAGTAAATCAACAGATAGAATATTAGGAACGGATGCTAGCCGTTCTTCAAATATTTTAATAACACGGTTTTCTTATTGATCGAATTAACAGGCCCTGAATTCGAATGTATGTATTTTTTATATGTAAATTGAAGATTATATAAGTAGAGATTTTTTGGTTTGTTGGGTTCCAAAACTCGTGAACCAATTTGAAATCTCGTGAAAAATTTCGCTGTTGGTAAATTACACTCTCCCAGTCTATACAGAGCTAGACTATATTTTATCAGGTTGCAGAAAGTTATTTCTCCCGCTGGTAGACGAGACCAATATTTCCTGACTGCTTTGAGAAAATACAACAAAAACTCAATTATTATTATTATTTTCTAGGCATCACCAATCCACAAGGCTCTATTCTGGGTAGCACTATCCGTGTTACAACTAGATGAGCCAACGTTGTACGCGGCTGGTTTAGCCTTCATGGAGCAAAACCTTCACACGTTGGAGTCACAGGGACACTTCCAGCAGAAGGTAAGAACTATATTAATGTTATGAAGAGTTTGTTGTACCATTTCTTCTTCCCAACAAAAATTCGTAGGAAATGTATAAACAGACACGTAGGCTTGCACAAAGAAGACACTTTAATATACAAGTAGGCCTTCACCAAAACCTAGTGGTGTGTTTTTGTTACTTACCTTTTTGGGAGGAATTAAAATACTACCTATTATATGAATAGGGAACAGGGCAGGAGGAAGAAGATGAATACTTGCAACTTCAAATTATTTAATATTTTCACATAATGTGTGACAATCAGATAATAAAAGTGACCTAAAGGTATCTTCTAATTCAGACAACCAATAGAATTTCTTCGCTCAGGGATTTTACCAAGTAGGCTAAAACGAAGAATTTCAGCCCTATAGCTGGAGCAATTATGTACTATGATATATTCTGTGCTAAAAGATTGATCTTTTCTAACAGACCTTGGAACAAGTCATGATGGAGACCAGGGAACCATTGGAGTGGCATTTCAAGCAAATGGATCATGCTGTCGGATTGAGGTAAGTTTGTCGAACGCTCAATAGAAAAAACAATATTATTTTTTTTCGGCCGCGCTAATTTCAGGAACTACTAACCTGATTTGAAAAAATAGATCAGATATCCGGGTGTGGGAAGTAATTCCCACGGGGGAATAAAAATTACAAAATACAAAATTTTTTAACTTTTCTTTACATTTTTTAAGAGCTAGATAATGCTTGCAAAATGAAAAATAATATTAGCATCCGAATTACGTCCTCTTTGGTGTAACATTCTTCGTGAAGTTGGTTAAAAATCCTACATCTAGTCTTAACTTGAATTTTGATTCAGTTTCCGTTCGAACTTCCACTTCGCGCTGGTGGGTCACCTGGTGAAGGGTTACCGTCACCCCATGGCCGCCACCGTCTCCCGCACCTGCCGCGTGCTCGTCAAACTGCTGTCTTTGACTGAACACTCTTACTTAACTAATAGGTCTAACTAGGCATTATTGCAAAACAAAAATCCTTGGAAACATGTATATGGGGTAATTTCAGTGTTAGATAGGAAATTTACCGGGGCTGTGGGATTGTTCGCGCTCATTACATACGCGGCCTACGACGGAACACGACGGTGTTTAGTCAGTAAGAGTCTGACACTCCCTCACCGCGCGTCACCCACAGCGGGAGGGGGCATTTGATGATGTTTAGCGTCGTTAAAAAAAAGATAGCCTGGTTGTCGAGGTTGATTATAGTTTACTTACTGCTACTTTTTATCCAGGTGCGGGATGTAGTTTCAATGGTCAAATTTTGAAATTTTCATTTAGATATATTTTTGAAAATTTACCAAATTTTTTTGTGTTATATTTTAGCATAATTATACTGTTTTCATTCAGTTTCCGTTCGAACTTCCACTTCGCGCTGGTGGGTCACCTGGTGAAGGGTTACCGTCACCCCATGGCCGCCACCGTCTCCCGCACCTGCCGCGTGCTCGTCAAACTGCTGTCTTTGACCACACACTGTTACTTAACTAATAGATCTATCAAGGCAGTATTACAAACCAAAAAACTTGGGAACATGTATATAGGGTAATTTCAGTGTAAGATAGAAAATTTACCGGGGCTGCTTGATTGTTCGCGCTGGTTACCTTGGCGCTGGTACATACGCGGCCTACGACGGAACACGACGGTGTTTAGTCAGTAAGAGTCTGACACTCCCTCACCGCGCGTAACCCACAGCGGGAGGGGTCTTGCGATGATGTTTAGCGTCGTTAGAAAAAAGAGATAGCCTGTTTCTCGAGGTTGCTTATAGGCTACTTTTTATCCGGGTGCGGGAAGTAGTTTTAACTGTCAAATTTTGTAATTTTTGTGGAATTCCTGGCTTATTTTTAGTTTTTTCTTCATAATTATATTGTTTTGATACAGTTTCCGTTCGAACTTCCACTTCGCGCTGGTGGGTCACCTGGTGAAGGGTTACCGTCACCCCATGGCCGCCACCGTCTCCCGCACCTGCCGCGTGCTCGTCAAACTGCTGTCTTTGACCAAACACTCTTACTTAACTAATAGGTCTAACTAGGCAGTATTACTAAACAAAATACCTTGGGAAACATGTATATTTGATAATTTCAGTGTTAGATAGAAAATTTACCGGAGCTGTGGGATTGTTCGCGCTCATTACATACGCGGCCTACGACGGAACACGACGGTGTTTAGTCAGTAAGAGTCTGACACTCCCTCATCGCGCGTAACCCACAGCGGGAGGGGGCATTTGATGATGTTTAGCGTCGTTAGAAAAATGATAGCCTGTTTGTCGAGGTTGATTGTAGGTTACTTTTTATCCGGGTTCGCGAAGTAATGTTAATGGTCAAATTTTATAATTTTCGTTTTTATTTTTCTGGAAATCCTGGCTTAAAATATTATTATTTTTCGTTCAGTTTCCGTTCGAACTTCCACTTCGCGCTGGTGGGTCACCTGGTGAAGGGTTACCGTCACCCCATGGCCGCCACTGTCTCCCGCACCTGCCGCGTGCTCGTCAAACTGCTGTCTTTAGCTGCACACTCGTACTTAGATAGTGGTGCTTTAACTAATATAATAGGTTACTTCAAGACACATGACTGCACAGTGCACACTCTTATTTGACAGAATGGTGCTTTAACCATTAGGTCACCTAAAGGCACTCTTAAAATACAATCATCCTTGGAAACATGTATATTTGATACTTGCAGTGTTAGATAGCCCATTTATCGAGGATAACTATAGGTTTCATTTTATCCGGATGCTGGAAATAGTTTCCACTCTCAAATTTTACCATTTTTGTTTAGATTTTTTTGGAATTCCTGGCTTAAAGTAATATTATTTTTTATTGGTAATTTTAGTGTAAAGATAGCCCATTTATCGAGGATGATTATAGGGTCAAATTTTATAGTGTCCTATAGATTTTTTTGGAAATATCCTGGCTTATTTCTAAGTGTTGTATTTTAGAGTAAAATTGTTAATTTCTATTCAGTTTCCGTTCGAACTTCCACTTCGCGCTGGTGGGTCACCTGGTGAAGGGTTACCGTCACCCCATGGCCGCCACCGTCTCCCGCACCTGCCGCGTGCTCGTCAAACTGCTGTCTTTGACCAAACACTCTTACTTAATATACTGGTGCTTTAACTAATATAATAGGTTACTTCTAGACACTTGACTGCATACTCTTACTTGACAGAATGGTGCTTTAACCATTAGGTCACCTAAATTCACTATTACTAAACAAAAAATCTTGAAAACATGATGTATATTTCGTAATTTCAGTGTTAGATAGTCCGTTTATCGAAGATGATTAAAGGCTACTTTTTAACCGGGTGCGGGATGTAGTTTCAACGAATCGCGATGATTTTTTGGAATCTTTTAAATTTTTTTATTAATTTCTAAATAATTGTATCAGGGAAAAATGGAAGCGGAAGACATATTGCGCCGACCCCTAATAAAATTGGAAATATAGCAGGAGGAAGAAGAAGAAGATTCTAAATAATTGTATCGTTTTTGATGCAGTTTCCGTTCGAACTTCCACTTCGCGCTGGTGGGTCACCTGGTGAAGGGTTACCGTCACCCCATGGCCGCCACTGTCTCCCGCACCTGCCGCGTGCTCGTCAAACTGCTGTCTTTGACCAAACACTCTTACTTAACTAATAGATCTAACTAGGCAGTATTACAATACAGAAAACTAGGGAAACATGTATATGGGATAATTTCAGTGTTAGATAGAAAAACCGGGGCTGCGGGATTGTTCGCGCTCATTACCGCGGCGCTGGTACATAGGCGGCCTACGACGGAACACGACGGTGTTTAGTCAGTAAGAGTCTGACACTCCCTCACCGCGCGTCACCCACAGCGGGAGGTCATTTGATGATGTTTAGCGTCGTTAAAAGATAGCCTGGTTGTCGAGGTTGATTATAGGCTACTTACTGCTACTTTTTATCCAGGTGCGGGATGTAGTTTCAATGGTCAAATTTTGTAATTTTCGTATAGATTTTTTTGGAAATCCTGGTTAAAATGTTATTATTTTTCACTCAGTTTCCGTTCGAACTTCCACTTCGCGCTGGTGGGTCACCTGGTGAAGGGTTACCGTCACCCCATGGCCGCCACCGTCTCCCGCACCTGCCGCGTGCTCGTCAAACTGCTGTCTTTGACCTACACTCTTACTTAATATACTGATGATTTAACTAGTATAATAGGTTACTTCTAGGCACATGACTGCACACTCTTACTTGACAGGATGGTGCTTTAACCATTAGGTCACCTAAAGGCAATATCACAAAACAAAAAACTTTGAAAACATCTATGGTATGGATAATTCCAGTATACAGATGGGCCGTTTATTGAGGGTGATTATAGGCTACTTTTTATCCAGGTGCAGGATGTAGTTTCAACGGTCAAATTTTGTAATTTTGACATCGATTTTTTTGAAAATTTTGGCTAATTTTTAAATATTGTATTTTAGCATAAATATTATTATATTTCATGCAGTTTCCGTTCGAACTTCCACTTCGCGCTGGTGGGCCACCTGGTGAAGGGCTACCGTCACCCCATGGCCGCCACCGTCTCCCGCACCTGCCGCGTGCTCGTCAAGCTGCTGTCTTTGACCAAACACTCTTTCTTAACTAATATGTCTAACTAGGCAGTATTACAAAACAAAAAACTTCAGTATTAGATAGAAAATTTACCGGGGCTGCGGGATTGTTAGCGCGAGTTACCGCGGCGCTGGTACATACGCGGCTTACGACGGAACACGACGGTGTTTAGTCAGTAAGGGTCTGCCACTCCCTCACCGCGCGTAACCCACAGCGGGAGGGGGCATTTGATTATTTTAAGCGTCGTTGAAAAAAGATAGCCTATTTGTCGAGGTTGATTATAGGCTACTTACTGCTACTTTTTATCCGGGTGCGGGAAGTAGTTTCGACGGTAAAATTTTGTAATTTTCGTATAGATTTTTGTGGAATTCCTGGCTTATTTTAAGTTTATTCTCCATTTTCACTCAGTTTCCGTTCGAACTTCCACTTCGCGCTGGTGGGTCACCTGGTGAAGGGTTACCGTCACCCCATGGCCGCCACTGTCTCCCGCACCTGCCGCGTGCTCGTCAAACTGCTGTCTTTGACCAAACACTGTTACTTAATAATATACTGGTGCTTTAACTAATATAATAGGTTACTTCTAGGCACATGATTGCACACTCTTACTTGACAGAATGGTGCTTTAACCATCAGGTCAACTAAAGGCACTATTACAAAACAAAATACATTGGAAACATGTATATTTGATACTTGCAGTGTTAGGTAGCCCATTTATCGAGGATGATTATAGCTGCTTTTTATCCGGGTGCGGGAAGTGGTTACAACGGAACGCGACGATTTTTTGAAATCCAGTCCATTTTTTTCTCTTTATTGTAAAAGACTAAAGACTAAAGTCTTAAACTATATCATTTTCATTCAGTTTCCGCTCAAACTTCGTATATTTGATAATTTCAGTGTTAGATAGCTCGTTTATTGAAATCCTGGCTCAAAATATTATATCATTTTGGTTCAGTTTCCGTTCGAACTTCCACTTCGCGCTGGTGGGTCACCTGGTGAAGGGCTACCGTCACCCCATGGCCGCCACCGTCTCCCGCACCTGCCGCGTGCTCGTCAAACTGCTGTCTTTGACTACACACTCTTAATATACTGGAGCTTTAACTAATACAATAGGTTACTTCTAGGCACATGACTGCACACTCTTACCAGACAGAATGGTGCTTTAACCATTAGGTCACCTAAAGGCACTCTTAAAATACAATCATCCTTGGAAACATGTATATTTGATACTTGCAGTGTTAGGTAGCCCATTTATCGAGGATGATTATAGGCTGCTTTTTATCCGGGTGCGGGAAGCGGTTACAACGGAACGCGACGATTTTTTGAAATCCAGTCCATTTTTTTCTCTTTATTATAAAAGACTAAAGTCTTAAACTATATCATTTTCATTCAGTTTCCGCTCAAACTTTGTATATTTGATAATTTCAGTGTTAGATAGCTCGTTTATTGAAATTCTGGCTCAAAATATTATATCGTTTTTGATTCAGTTTCCGTTCGAACTTCCACTTCGCGCTGGTGGGTCACCTGGTGAAGGGCTACCGTCACCCCATGGCCGCCACCGTCTCCCGCACCTGCCGCGTGCTCGTCAAACTGCTGTCTTTGACCAAACACTTTTACCTAATATAATAGTGCTTTAACTAATATAATGGTTACTTCTAGGCATATGACTGCACACTCTTACTTGACAGAATGGGGCTTTAACCAGTAGGTCACCTAAAGGCACTATTACAAATCAAAAAATCTTGAAAACATGATGTATATTTCGTAATTTCAGTGTTATATAGCCCGTTTATCGACGATGACTATAGGCTACTTTTTATCCAGGTGCGGGATGTAGTTTCAACGGTCAAATTTTGTAATTTTGACATCGATTTTTTTGAAAATTTTGGCTAATTTTTAAGTGTTGTATTTTAGCATAAATATTATTATAATTTCTCACCTTCGGTTTGCCGACGACATCGTAGTCATGGCAAAGTCGATGGAGGAACTCAGTATGATGCTCGAGGGCCTCGACCGAGTTTCACAACGGGTGGGCCTGAAAATGAACATGGACAAGACGAAAATTATGTCAAATGTCCATGTTCAGCCCACCCCAGTCTCTGTTGGAAGCTCGGTACTCGAAGTTGTTGACTCGTATATCTACCTAGGACAAGTAGTCCAATTAGGTAGGTCCAACTTCGAGAAAGAGGTCAACCGCCGAATCCAACTCGGCTGGGCAGCGTTCGGGAAACTACGCAATGTCTTTTCGTCCGACATACCTCAGTGCCTCAAGACGAAAGTCTTTAACCAATGTGTGTTACCAGTGATGACTTACGGCACCGAAACGTGGTCTCTCACTATCGGCCTCATCTCAAAGCTCAAAGTCGCTCAACGAGCTATGGAGAGGGCTATGCTCGGTGTTTCTCTACGTGATCGAATCCGAAACGAGGAGATCCGTAGACGAACCAAAGTGACCGATATAGCCCACCGGATTAGCAAGTTGAAGTGGCAATGGGCAGGCCATATTGCTCGTAGAGCAGATGGCAGATGGGGCCGAAAAGTGCTGGAGTGGAGACCACGGACTAGCAAGCGCAGCGTAGGACGTCCACCAACGAGGTGGACAGACGACCTTATAAAGGTCGCCGGAAGACGCTGGATGCAGGTCGCTTCCAACAGGTATCTGTGGAGATCAAAGGGGGAGGCCTATGTTCAGCAGTGGACGTCCTATGGCTGAGATGATGATGATGATGATGATGATTATTATAATTTTGGCTAATTTTTAAGTGTTGTATTTTAGTATAAATATCATTATTTTTCACTCAGTTTCCGTTCGAACTTCCACTTCGCGCTGGTGGGTCACCTGGTGAAGGGGTACCGTCACCCCATGGCCGCCACCGTCTCCCGCACCTGCCGCGTGCTCGTCAAACTGCTGTCTTTAGCTGCACTGGGCGACAAGTTCCATGTTACTGCTGATACTGTTGCTTATCTTACTGGTAAGTACTTCCTACTGATAAACTATATTTATATAATAAAAGAGAAGACTCATTTTTTTCATTGTTTTAAGAGGCCAGTTTTCCCAGGTGGCATGGCATATTTAGTTCGGAATGCGTGTAAAACCGTGAGAAACAGCTAGAGAGAGATATAAACGGGAAAGTTGTATGTGTAAAAATATATATGTAAAAATTTATATGTACGGATGTTTGCTGTGTTTGTTTAAAACTTTGTATGTATGGATATTGATGAAATTTGGCAGTATTCATCTTTGGCGTAGCCTTTTCCCAGCAGTGTTGGGGTCCACTTCCATTTACATGAAGCAACTGCTAATCTGACCTCCTCAACCCATTTATCCGAGTAACACGATACCCCTCGGTAAATCTGGTTGTCACAATAAAGTTCAAATAACAGCCTTCCCCCATCAACTTAATGATTATCTCCCTAATTACAAAATGCATTTATAAATTAACCAAATGATCATTTCATTCGTTCACAGCGTTAGTGTGCGTGAGTGAAGAAGTTCGTTCTCGTTGTCACGTGAAACATTCTCTGCCGAAATGGTTGCCCGACAACTGTGATCATTACTGTCCCACTGCTGAACATCATCAGGTATGTGACTGTGTCATTCATTCATTCACTCGTAATGTTAGTGTGTGTGAGTGAAGAAGTTCGTTCTCGTTGTCACGTGAAGCACTCTCTGCCGAAATGGTTGCCCGACAACTGTGATCATTACTGTCCCACTGCTGAACATCATCAGGTATGTTGCTACATCATTCATTCATTCGTTCACTCATAACTTTAGTGTGTGTGAGTGAAGAAGTTCGTTCTCGCTGTCACGTGAAGCACTCTCTGCCGAAATGGTTGCCCGACAACTGTGATCGTTACTGTCCCACTGCTGAACATCATCAGGTATGTGACTGTGTCATTCATTCACTCGTTCACTCGTTATGTTAGTATGCGTGAGTGAAGAAGTTCGTTCTCGCTGTCACGTGAAGCACTCTCTGCCGAAATGGTTGCCTGACAACTGTGATCATTACTGTTCCACTGCTGAACATCATCAGGTATGTTGCTACATCATTCATTCATTCATTCAATCGTAATGAAGAAGTTTGTTCTCGTTGTCACGTGAAGCATTCTCTGCCGAAATGGTTGCCCGACAACTGTGATCATTACTGTCCCACTGCTGAACATCATCAGGTATGTTACTGTATCATTCATTCTTTTATTCACTCATTACGTTCCTGATCTCTCTCTGGTGGTGTCGGATTGTCGTCTCATCGCGCTATGAGAGTGAAGGAAAAGTGAGTGCACCGCAGTCCAAGCAAACCGAGCTGAGCATCACCAGATATGTTTCTACCTCATTCATTCATTCGTTCACTCATCACGTTAGTGTGTGTGACTGAAGTGAAGTCTCTGATTGGATGAAAAATATAGAGATTTATTTTTGTGTTTTTCGCTTGCAATTCAAAGGAATGTTATAAATTTGACCGCTAGCTGTGTCCGTCTGTGACAGCGTGGTTTTTAAATAAACTGAAGAATGAATTTTGATGCAATCTTAGAATCAGCTCAGCCAGTTTTGTCAACAGCGACAGAAATCTCAGACACAATATAACAGTTATTTTTTCCTTCATCAAAATATTATTATATGTAAAAAAGTACCCTTTTCCTAAGACTTTAGTGACCTTCTGTCACCATACTGTATCTCATGAACCGTAATCTTTAAGCAGTTGTAGTTCGTAACTGATGTGTATTTTCATGTTGTGTTTCCAGTCATCCATCCTGATACAGCCGTCGACATCACACAGCTCCTGTCACAGTCGTCGACAGAAGTCTTGGGATGTTCTCGACCAGGCTGCCATATCGTCCGCCCATGGTGGTGAGAATTATTTATTTATTAAAAAACTACAATGGTTTGGCACTAAACATATGACTATAAATGAAGGAATTCTCGATACTCACATACTAATTTAATAGTAATCTTTTTTGATTGATTTTGCCCAAAGGCCCTGAAACTACTGTACTGATTTTAAAAAAAATGTTGGGAAGCTAGACTATCCCCGAGTAACATAGGCTATATTTTATCGCGGTGGGGGCAGTAGATTCCGCGGGACGAGAGAAAACAGCTAGTACTATATGAAATGAAAAAAATAAAACATCAAAACGATAAATGAAAGTGACATTATCGGCCAAATGAATAAAATAAAGAATTTTTTAACCTAGTCTAGTAATCTACCTTATTTATTTAGTGCTTACCTCTATCTCAAATTCTACCATACCTACTTGCATTTCTACCAAAACACTATTATAATTTGACAGGTAAATCGCCAACTTTACAATCGGGCAGCGGAGGGCACAGCCCGCACTTGGCCACAATACCACATCAGGTAATATCTTATTATATACCTATATTATATACCTATGTACTCATCATTATCATATATCGTTATATACCATGATATATTTATGACGAATTTATTGCACCTACGATTTTTTAAAATATTTCTTATTTGGTAAAACAAAGTAATATCTTTGAACTTGAGATCAGATTTTAAAATACAGCAAAGATTCAGAGGCTTTATTATATAGCAGACGAATTGAATTCTGAAATAATACATCCGGAAATAGCTGATTACCTATTCTGAATAAATGCCTTTTTCATATAATTTATCAGAAAAAAAAAATATCGGGACGCGAGTGAAACCGCAGATGGAGTCTAGTCATGATTGAATATTTATTTGCTTAGGAATTGGTGCACATAGCTATACCAAGTTTAACTGAAATAAATAGCTATATCACCATAAAACATAATTACTCCCAAATTGAAAATATTCTTTTACAAAAAAGGTTGATATAAATAAAGTTATCTATCGTGGTGCAATAAATCCAATAGAAAAACAATTGTATGTCGGTGTTTAGACAAGGAATGGCAGAAAAACGAGTTCTTTTCAGTTTATACTCACATCTGGTTTGGGAAAGCAATTTAAATTATATCTTATAATGTACTAAAAGAAATGCTACCTAATATCAATTAATAAATTATAAAAAAAAGAATCCCATTTAAATTATGCTACGCCATAGCCTGTAATATGCTACGCCGATCATTATAAAAAAAAATACAACTATAAAATCGACCCTGAGCTAATAAGATAAAATTATAAAATGTGCTTATTACACACACGAATTATTTTTCGCGATTACAAATTATAAAAAAAAATCTTAAACTTTATTTTTTAAATAACCTTACCTACTACAAAATAACGAATTAAACCCAATTCTAATTTTAAAATACCGACCCTTTAAATATTACATTATTTATTGATTTAATTGATAAAATACATACATAAAAATATTAATTAAAAGCGTTTCCCAACCAGATGAACAAAATTGGCTTGTTAGCGTTTCATTTGACAGTAATGACAGCTTTGTGTAAAGTGACATTCTAATATCATGACAGAAATATATTATTTCATGTGTAATCAATAAAGTAATAATACAAAAAATGCCTTCAGATAATTTTATAGAGATTTTACAGAACATTAATCTTTATGCTTATACTGACTAAAGAGTTTTTGTTTTGTGGTTTAGGCTCCGAAACTACTGAATTGATTTGAAAAATTATTTCCCTGCTATGAAGCTGCACTATCCCCGGGTTACACTGGGTATATTTTATCCGGGTACGAGTAGTTTCCACGGGATGTGGGTAAAATCATGGGATTTTGCTAATAATTTATATAAAGGGCATTATTTTTTTGTAGTCAAAAAATTATGGTTTTGTTATTTTTGTATATACATAAATCTGAAGGCATTTTTTCTAAGTATTAACATTGAATAACTCTAGTACATAATTACCAATTCTTTTAATAAATATACAATAATATGTCGTTTTCATCAATTGTAGCGTGTCTTTTATCCATATGCGGAAAAAGCTTGCTTCAAGGCACAGGTGAAACTGCGGTTTCAAACTAGTATTGGAATATCAATACAACAAAAAACCGGTCACAAAAAACCCTGCTTTTTAACCTTGATAAAAATATTTTACCCAATTTTTTTTAAACATGATTTGTTTTTATTGTATTTAAATAAATACCGCTATCATGTATTGATTGGTAATTATGTACTAGAGTTATGACACAAACAAGTTGAATCGTAACTGGAATCATGCAGCCATTGTCTGATAGTGATGTATTAGATATTATACTTATGTTCTGTTCTACTTCCTTTTCATATGGCGGGTTGAAGAATCTTAAAATAATATCTGGTTTACCATAGCCTATATTTCTTCCAAGTCCTATATCACAGAAAAATATGTATAGTATAGTACCTACTTTGTAAAACCACCTAACAAACTATGTATGCTACACAAATAATTTAATCTTGAACATTCGGAGTACTCTTCTAGCAGACAAAAAATATAAATAGACTGTCATAATACCATCATCAAATATTAGTATTTTACGATTAGTGTGTCATTTCAATCTTCGTTTTAACACCAATCTGATTTAATAGTTACAGAAGATTTTCCAAAAAAAGAACACCCTTCTTATGATATTACTTATTGTATACAAACATGGTTACAAAATTCTCACAATATTTAATAATTAATTGCGCTTGCCTATTTAATTTATACGGTGTCTGTCTCCTACACTTAACACAATAAGTGTATATTATATGTCTATATAGCATTGTACACATTTAAAATTACTCCATTATCAATCTTATGGTATATGAAACATCCATCGTCTGGAGATGTAGTTTGTCTCTCAAATAACAGTAAAAAACTATTCGTATTCAACCCGCCACCAACTAATTTATACTTTTACCTTCCAGTTTGCCACGTACCTACTCATGTCACTGTTGTCTTTTACACGCTCCTATCCGGACTTGACTTACATTATATCGTTTGTATTACTACTTACAACCCCCAACCTGCATCGCTGTGCTTGCGTTATATACGTTGCTTAAAAAAAACCGTTACTTTGTAACCCGTTACACGTTTTATTGTTACTCTAAAACGAAAATAATGGTTACTTTGTAACCCGTTACACGTTTTATTGTTACTCTACAACGTAAATAATGGTTATTTTGTAACTGAGTTATCCGTTACACGTTATTTTGTCGTCATTATTTTTAATGTAAACTTTTGGGTGTTTAAAATACGAATATAACGCAATAATTCACTCTTTTGTAAAAACAATGATTAATGAAAATAACTGTTACTGAAAATAACGTTATTTTTGTAACGGTTATTTTAACGTTAATCGTTGCTTATTTGTGTCGACATGCTTTGCACTGCTTTCAATCAATAGACTTCAGCTAGAATGCTTTTTAAGACTCAGAGATCATTCTCTGTGCCTACCTCGAAAGATTCCATCGGACCACCAAGAGTAATGTTATTTTTATACCGTTTTTTTTGTGATGGTTAATAACGTTTTGCGATATATAACCGTTTTTTCGTCTGTATAACAAATTTGACTTCATCCGTCGTACCACAAAAACTTAAACATCTGTTGTACACTTGTCTAAAAAATGACAAATTATGACGTTGAAATAAGGTGTTTTTTAGACTAGTGTTCAACAGATGTTTAAGTTTTTGTAGTAAGGCTGTATATTTGCAAGTTCATTGACATCCATTTTTCTTAAAACAATTGCTTACTTTAAAACTTGAATGTAAAAAATCATAGTAAACAGCTGTTTAAAGAAAACTGACATTTATGTAGTCGTTGAACTTTCAACTAAAACAACTAAAAAATTATGCTTTAGTTTAAAAAATATTGCAAGACGTTATATTTGATATTAAATCTTAAATTCTTGTGACCCCTTTTTGATATTTATAGTGTCCATTAGAGACCCCATCGCCCTGGTAATGTTGGATTATTCTAAATTAAACCCGCATGGTTTACCCTGGAATTGGCATTAATTTTCAAACGTTCGGCATAGTTTCTTGTCTATGACAATATTGTGAGAAGTATCGATAAAAATCTGCACATCTCTACTTATCCAGCCAACGAAAAAACTTGGTCCTATTTTAATATTTTTGCACAGAATTTATGGTCTTATATTTTTGCTTAGCATTTAGCGTAGAGAATAATATGATAAGATACTTCTCAAAATGTTTAATGGATAAAGAAATAACTCTTAAACATTCAAACAAAATGACACAAAAATATATAAAAATAACTTCAAACTAGGAACTCAATAAAATTAACAAATCTGAAATTTGTAATTTCAAATTCCTGTGAATACATCACAATTTCACAAACCATTTACATACTTTAAATTATAATTTGATGGAGAACTTATTACTTATATTCTTCCATGGGTGTGCACCCCTTATGGGTGTGCAAGAAGTTAAATGCATTATCGATATTTGACTTTAGTTCATTAACCCAGGATTTTTATTACAACATTTGATTTTGAGTATAAACACATTATATATATCAGACATGTTTTCTTATTAAATTAGTTTGAAAATTTATTATGTGACAGCATTATTATCTACATTCACAACTGTCTTATTTCTCCAACAAATTATAACCAAAAGTATACACAGCTAAAATTCACTACTGCATCAATTAATTAAAACAAACACGAATAAAATGCACAAAAAAAACAATAAAAATCACAGATACACCCAGATTTATTATCAAACTAATTTTAAACTTAAATAGCCACAAATAGCCAACATTAGCCACAAATGCTACAAATAGCCACAGTCGTTACAAATAGCTACAAATGCTACAAATAGCCACAGTCGTCACAAATAGCTACAAATGCTACAAATAGCCACGAACGTCACAAATAGCCACAAATGCTACAAATAGCCACGAACGTCACAAATAGCCAAAATGGCCACAAGTTTAAAGTCTAACACACTACGCGCTTCTAGTTTTAGCTTATAGTCTAAGAGCTAGCGGCGTTTTTTAAGGAATTTCGAGTAAAATTAGTTTTATATGCCATCTCGAGAGTTGCTCTGCCAGCCATTTTATCAGATTTAGATCACAATTATTTTACATTATCAATGTTTAAGAGGTATAAAATGTCACATACGTGCTTGTCGTATAAATAAAACTTTTGTTTGACTTGAAATGTATGTAAAATATGCGGGTGAAATCTTGGAACTCAATTTTGAAGCAGATAGCATCGATTTCTTTTTATAAAAAAAAAAAACTTAAAAGTAAATCGAAATAACCCATAAGTAACTTCTAACTAGCAGATAAATTGTAAGTACCTACTATTATTCTTTTTAACGTATGGGCTGCAGATTGAACCCTCTAACAGGCCCTAATTTGAGAGTAATCTCAAACCCGCAATTATAAGAACTAATATAATACTAGATTGAATAATTGTAATTTAAAAACCAACGATTAATTATCAGGTGTTATATAATAATATGGTGGCATATAATAATATTTTACTTAAAATTCTCATTACACACACGTTGCTAGCTCTCGTACTATTAATTTTGTAAAATAATTCCTAAAAATATATGGAAATAGCTACCTAAATAAAATAGATTAATTCTTATAATGACATAGATGCTTCTGGATCTTAAAACCCTGGTGTACGTTTTTAAATGTCTTACCCCTTCGTCCTAAAATATGTGTTGTTTTTGTGTGGTCTCGAAATTTTACTACACTGCTTTAAATTCTAGGTTAATATTCAAGACAGATGTTATTTACCACTAGGTAGGCAAAATGGAGTACTAATTTGTGATAAACCTACAAAGGTTTGAAGGAACCGGTATTTTTGCCTATGCTTACTGTGAAGAATACGAAAAAACATCAAAAAAAAACTTTCGAAAAAAATGAAAAAAGTTCTTCACTCTTGAGAAGATATAGTATTCGCAGAAGATATAGTTATTTACGGGAATTCGTTTCCACGGGACGTGGGTGAAATCGCGACAGCTAGTAGCAACATAAAAAGTGTGGAGTGGAGTCCATATCTCATATACCCTATAGAAATAATGGCTTCATGTCATAAGATTCAGACAATTGGGTGTTTTATGTGCTTTTCACCAAAACCCACAAAGGCTTATAAAGCAGCACCTTCAAGTTACAATTGTATGATACACTATTTAAAATCTGACCGTTTTATGTCCGGCTCCTACAAAAAAGACATGTTGCACCAGTTACCTATAACGATAACCAAACTATGACCAGCCATAAGATTGCCACCCGTTGCTCATGATTTGAGAGCTAGTCATGGATCGGCTGTCGTTGCAGTTGAATATTGCAGCTAATCCTGAGCAAAACTAATTTCTTATAAAAAACACCCTCAAGTACCACCAATTTTTTTCCCCAAAATTTCGAGACTACACCCCCCTGTATTATACACATACATATACACTTATATGTACATCTAAGCCTAATATATACTAACATATACACACTGGATACAGGACAGTGAAGGCCGGGCTCACAGTATGCAGCACGGACCGACTGGCGAGTCGGCGCGGGAGCAGGGCGATGCCGATAGTGGGTTTGATGTGAGTACTTACATATACACACTGGATACAGGACAGTGAAGGCCGGGCTCACAGTATGCAGCACGGACCGACTGGCGAGTCGGCGCGGGAGCAGGGCGATGCCGATAGTGGGTTTGATGTGAGTACTTACATATACACACTGGATACAGGACAGTGAAGGCCGGGCTCACAGTATGCAGCACGGACCGACTGGCGAGTCGGCGCGGGAGCAGGGCGATGCCGATAGTGGGTTTGATGTGAGTACTTACATATACACACTGGATACAGGACAGTGAAGGCCGGGCTCACAGTATGCAGCACGGACCGACTGGCGAGTCGGCGCGGGAGCAGGGCGATGCCGATAGTGGGTTTGATGTGAGTACTTACATATACACACTGGATACAGGACAGTGAAGGCCGGGCTCACAGTATGCAGCACGGACCGACTGGCGAGTCGGCGCGGGAGCAGGGCGATGCCGATAGTGGGTTTGATGTGAGTACTTACATATACACACTGGATACAGGACAGTGAAGGCCGGGCTCACAGTATGCAGCACGGACCGACTGGCGAGTCGGCGCGGGAGCAGGGCGATGCCGATAGTGGGTTTGATGTGAGTACTTACATATACACACTGGATACAGGACAGTGAAGGCCGGGCTCACAGTATGCAGCACGGACCGACTGGCGAGTCGGCGCGGGAGCAGGGCGATGCCGATAGTGGGTTTGATGTGAGTACTTACATATACACACTGGATACAGGACAGTGAAGGCCGGGCTCACAGTATGCAGCACGGACCGACTGGCGAGTCGGCGCGGGAGCAGGGCGATGCCGATAGTGGGTTTGATGTGAGTACTTACATATACACACTGGATACAGGACAGTGAAGGCCGGGCTCACAGTATGCAGCACGGACCGACTGGCGAGTCGGCGCGGGAGCAGGGCGATGCCGATAGTGGGTTTGATGTGAGTACTTACATATACACACTGGATACAGGACAGTGAAGGCCGGGCTCACAGTATGCAGCACGGACCGACTGGCGAGTCGGCGCGGGAGCAGGGCGATGCCGATAGTGGGTTTGATGTGAGTACTTACATATACACACTGGATACAGGACAGTGAAGGCCGGGCTCACAGTATGCAGCACGGACCGACTGGCGAGTCGGCGCGGGAGCAGGGCGATGCCGATAGTGGGTTTGATGTGAGTACTTACATATACACACTGGATACAGGACAGTGAAGGCCGGGCTCACAGTATGCAGCACGGACCGACTGGCGAGTCGGCGCGGGAGCAGGGCGATGCCGATAGTGGGTTTGATGTGAGTACTTACATATACACACTGGATACAGGACAGTGAAGGCCGGGCTCACAGTATGCAGCACGGACCGACTGGCGAGTCGGCGCGGGAGCAGGGCGATGCCGATAGTGGGTTTGATGTGAGTACTTACATATACACACTGGATACAGGACAGTGAAGGCCGGGCTCACAGTATGCAGCACGGACCGACTGGCGAGTCGGCGCGGGAGCAGGGCGATGCCGATAGTGGGTTTGATGTGAGTACTTACATATACACACTGGATACAGGACAGTGAAGGCCGGGCTCACAGTATGCAGCACGGACCGACTGGCGAGTCGGCGCGGGAGCAGGGCGATGCCGATAGTGGGTTTGATGTGAGTACTTACATATACACACTGGATACAGGACAGTGAAGGCCGGGCTCACAGTATGCAGCACGGACCGACTGGCGAGTCGGCGCGGGAGCAGGGCGATGCCGATAGTGGGTTTGATGTGAGTACTTACATATACACACTGGATACAGGACAGTGAAGGCCGGGCTCACAGTATGCAGCACGGACCGACTGGCGAGTCGGCGCGGGAGCAGGGCGATGCCGATAGTGGGTTTGATGTGAGTACTTACATATACACACTGGATACAGGACAGTGAAGGCCGGGCTCACAGTATGCAGCACGGACCGACTGGCGAGTCGGCGCGGGAGCAGGGCGATGCCGATAGTGGGTTTGATGTGAGTACTTACATATACACACTGGATACAGGACAGTGAAGGCCGGGCTCACAGTATGCAGCACGGACCGACTGGCGAGTCGGCGCGGGAGCAGGGCGATGCCGATAGTGGGTTTGATGTGAGTACTTACATATACACACTGTATACAGGACAGTGAAGGCCGGGCTCACAGTATGCAGCACGGACCGACTGGCGAGTCGGCGCGGGAGCAGGGCGATGCCGATAGTGGGTTTGATGTGAGTACTTACATATACACACTGGATACAGGACAGTGAAGGCCGGGCTCACAGTATGCAGCACGGACCGACTGGCGAGTCGGCGCGGGAGCAGGGCGATGCCGATAGTGGGTTTGATGTGAGTACTTACATATACACACTGTATACAGGACAGTGAAGGCCGGGCTCACAGTATGCAGCACGGACCGACTGGCGAGTCGGCGCGGGAGCAGGGCGATGCCGATAGTGGGTTTGATGTGAGTACTTACATATACACACTGGATACAGGACAGTGAAGGCCGGGCTCACAGTATGCAGCACGGACCGACTGGCGAGTCGGCGCGGGAGCAGGGCGATGCCGATAGTGGGTTTGATGTGAGTACTTACATATCAATAAAACTTTTTATTCAGTCTGATACCAAATACTTCATCGTTGTTATGTGCAAACTACACCGAGGAAGGAAAGCAGAGATGCCATAAGGAAGACAGGTCAGGCGCCTTCTTGTAAGTCGGGTAGGTGTTATCAGTCACTGGAACTCATGAGGCGTTTGGGTTCCTTCTCAAATCACAACCAGTCTGCCAAAAAGATTGGTGTTGATTGGTTGGTGATTTCATTATGAAAATATTTTCAAGCAAGGTTTTTAGGATAGTTAACAAATGCAAGCAGTGTTTAAAGTTGCCACTAAAGTAATTATATGTAACCGACCTCCCAAAAAGCGCGTTCTTGATTTGACCGTGTATTTTTATCATACCAGATGGTGGAAGACGACGGCCGAGGGTCACCAGGAAGCACGGATGACACAGAGCGACCTTCCTCTACCAAGTCGGGAGACAGTGACTACCCTGAGACTTCTACTAAGGTAAGTTATATAATAAGGATCATCTACTCGTCAAAATTAGTTACCTTGACTAGTTACTTGACCTTGAATATTGACAAAAGGATGACCTTGAATATTGTTGGACAGATGACCTTGACCTTGAAAATAGTATAAAAGATGACTTGAATAAGAATAGAATGGACTTCAGTCCATTCTTCTATCCTTGTTTGTTGAACGCGCTAATCACAAGCGCTACTTGTCCCATTACTAAAATTATTTTACTGTTGGAAAGCCCATTTATTTAAGAATTCTGTAAACTACTTTTGATCCAGGAGTGCTTATAAGTGTATAACGTGTCCCACGGGACGCGGATGAAACTGCAGCGACAGCTACTACATTATAACGAACCTTATTACAAAGAACCAGCATTAACACAAACATTATAAACATCTCCAGCAAGCATCCACGGACAAAGACACAAGCAGTCCTGAGAGCAACAGTTTGCTCGACCCTTCAGTACTATCGGACTTCACCACACAAGCGCTAGTGCTCACCGTGCTCGCTACGCTCGTCAAGTATACCACAGGTCAGTTCTTCTTCATCACCATCATCACCATCAACACTTTGCTTTGCAAACTTGTTTGTACTGCATAATACTTCCACGGCCGATTGTCGGCCACGGCGGCTGTCCTCATATAAGGAGATCAGCCAGCTGCGCAGGACATATTATAGTGCACAAGCATTTGCGCAGACACAAGTGCACTCACTATTCCTTCACTCTCATATCACACCTCACCACTTTTTTTCTCGCAAACGGCTGAACGAATTTTGATAAAAACTTGGCAGTAATGTATTACTTATATATCACAATAATATACTTTTATGAACTGTTGGTTGAAAGCAAGTCTAAAAATAAAAATGTATACATTTGATGTTACAGATGAGGACGAGATAAGAATTCTGTACCAATACTTGGCCGAGGGATCTGTAGTGTTCCCCAAAGTATTCCCAGTTATGTAAGTATAACATATAATGCCTCTTTATTTGTAAACATAAAAAATTGCTTAAACATTTGATCAAAGTGACCTTGAATTTAACCTTGAATTAGACCTTCAATTTTGTGTCTATATATTCCCATGTAAGAATAGTTCTTTTTTTCGTAACTAAATTATACTTTGTCATCAACAGTCACAGTCTACTGGACATGAAGATCAACCACGTTTTAATGCATTGCCACGATCAGCTGATTCTAAGCGCCGTGCAAAGCATCATACAGGTAAATTGTTGCATATTTATTTTGTTAATTGCGTGATGTGTTTAGTGAAATTTAAGACTTAACCTTACGACATTAACGTAATATAATTCAAGACATTAACGTGCCCTCCGAACACTAAAGAACTTGTATTATGTGGATGGTTACCTACCTAAAGTCTGACCGCTTAAAAGATAGTAATATTGATCTATCGACCCTTGCGGCTGTTATTTAGCTACGAACTCCTCTGTACTTATTTTGTCATCAGCGTATTATCAGCCACAGCTAAATTTAGGTTACCATAGCCAACAGTTCAGGTTTTAGGTAGCCATCCATCCACTGCCCTCCACATTCTTCAAACCTTATTTATTAATTGTGTGGTGCTGTATTAATAATAAATATTTCAGAACATGATAGCGAGCGAAGACGCGAGTCAGCAGCAGTTGCATTATATGCAGAGTTGTGGCTTCGGAGGCCTCTGGAGATTCGCAGGACCGTTTACTAAGGTAATATATTTTTTTTGTAAGACAGTATCACACATACTATGTAGTATGATAACCGTTAATTTGTGTGTTTGCTATTCATTTACTTCGGTAACATTAACAAACACGTAATAAAACGTGTAATCAAATTAATATAAAGCTATCTAATTTTATAAATATTAGGTATAGCTTGTTTATACATCAGAATAAGATATGTTATTCTTTTTATCCGCATGCTGGAAGTCGTTCCCTCAAGGCGCGAGTATATGAGCAAATGTTAGTCCCTTAAACTTAATGTACAAACACTGCTCATGTTCACGCTGTATATAATAAAGTATTCTCCAAGATCTTTCATTTCATGCTGGAGGAAGCTACTGTTTAAATAATTTCTACAAAATAAAATTACACACACAATTTATTTCTCAGAACCAATGCACTGCCGAAAGCAGCGAGCTATTCGTGAACTGTCTCGAAGCTATGGTCGAGACTTGTCTGCCGGGTGGCGACGAAGCCCTAACTCGGGCTCCGCCTCCCGACCCAGATCACCCGGACCCTTGCGATGGCCACCGGTATCCTGGTAAGTTGAGCCGAGATTAAATAAAAAAAAAAAAGTGACTTTGACCTTCGAAGCTATTGACCTTGAATATACTCAAAGCATGGCAAAGGTTTACATTTTAGGGAAACTTGAATTGAGCGATAACCAAAATGACCTTTGGCGTTCTTAAGTAGTCCTGCACTAAGTCTGACCTTGAATTATTTGTAAAGGTTACAAACACTGCGTTTCAAAAGACTTTACGATAAAGCGTTTATTGACTACTTTTGAAACTTTTTTTAGGTAAATAGGAACAATCACAGTGGATTGCACATTTAATTATAACGATTTGACCAATGGGCTGCAAGTCCATATGTCCATACGTCTGTAGTTTAATTAAATGGTTCAACTCAGCTTAAAATATTAATTTATTTTTTACCTTGTTATTAGGAGTACACCGGCAGGCGACGTTGTACTGTCCGACGCAGGACACATAGCCAGAGGAAGAATAGTAAATATGGACCGCACTCCTATTTACTGGTAAGTTTAAAACATTTTCAAATAACATTGATTATTAAGTGAAGTAATTTGAGCTCGGCTTCCAGTTTAACCGGATGCAGCTGAGTACCAGTGTGCCACATGGAGCGACTGCCCTGTCTGACCTCCTCAACCCAGTTGGTAAAACTGGTCGTCAGACTTTCAAGCTTCTAAATAACCGCAGTAACTGCTAAAAATTACAATAAACGTCTGGTTTTCACGCAAATACTACTTTACAATTTAAATTAAATGTGGTACACAGATATTCTACAGCCTGAAAGGATAGGGTACCTTTTATCCGGGTGCGGGAAGTTGATCTCTCGGGATAGTTAGTAAATAGTAGAAAAATAGTATAGTAGTAAAATACTAGTTAGTAAATTAATAAATATTCACTGCTATTTCTCCACCACCCAAAGGTAGACTGGGAGAAAACGCCTAAGGCGTTAAGTCCGCCATTGTACAAAATGTCAGAAGTATTAATTATTGATTGAATATGTATATTTATTTACAGAAAAGTGAAGGAAAATGACGTAGAAGAAATTAGAAACCCCATAGACAAGGGAACTCGTGTACAAACCACAGACAACCCCTCGCCCATTCCGGAGGTTTTTATTGCGTATATCCATATTTTAGACATGTATAGACAAGTAGAAAAAATGCATTGATTTTTTTTGATAATTGATTGATTTTGATGATCTATAAATTTTTTGTAATAATATTACTACAATTAATAATACAAGAGGAATACAACATAAGTAATACAAGAGGAAAAAAAATATTTATGTTCGTTGGTTTGTAATGGATAAACTCAAAAACTACTGGACCGATTTAGAAAATATTTCTGTGTTAGATAACCCACTAATCGATGAAGACTATGAGCTACTTTTTATCCAATTGCGCAAAGTAGCTCCCACGGGACGCGGGTGAAAATTTCGTCTCTATCAAAATAAATTGTAACATCTTACTCGTACTAATAATTAAGATTTAAAAGTCCTAGTTTTAGATTAAATCTAGAACTTTATTCGTATTGATCGTGTCGTGTATTTTAACTTATAAGAAAATAGATCTTACTTAGAGCCCTGCCACACTAGGACGCCAATGGCGACGTCGCCGGCTACGTATCCAAGCAGTTAGTACTGAAATGTATGGAACCTAACTCACATGGCGACGGTTTGGCAACGTCGCCAAATTGGAAGCGTGGCCACGATCTACATTTCGCTACGTGGCTTCTGGCTACTCTGGCAGCTTGGCGACGTGGCCACAGTAGCCACTATAATGTACACGGTAAAGCGCACCTCCCTCACACAGTCGCCAATGTGGTCGCCAGTCAGCGTGCAATTTGACTGTCAAGGCCACTCGACTTGGCGACATTTGGATGCCAGAAGTAGCCAGACCTGTGCCGTTGGCGACGTCGCCATGGCGTCCCAGTGAGGTAGAGCTCTAACATATAGGTATTTTATCTAAATGTACTACATGCATATTGTCTTTGTATGACTCGGCACGATTCTGCTAATTTTACTTTAGCGACATACGATTCACATCCGACTGAGATCCAATCACGACTCAATTACGATTGAAGCGTATGTGGCATTCCGCTATTTTTTCTTTTAAATAAATGTTTTTATCCTTTTCTGTCATTTAATAATGAATCATTTGTCTGCAAATGATTTACGATTTCAATATGATTGTAGAGCAAACTACCGTATAGACCAAAATCACCAAAATGGCGGCCAATCGAATGTCGTTGGAATACGATTGGTCTTATATTAGTAGCAGAAAACTGCTATGGTGGTTAAAACTGCTATTGCGATTAAATTTTAACATTATTAACTGGACGTAGTTATGCAGAAACGTTCCAACCCACTGTAAGTTGAATTTGAGATATAAGCATTTACGCGTTTCAGTTGTAGTCTTTTTTATTCTAACTAGTAAAGGTATATACTAGAGGTTTTATTTTTGAATTATATTGAGTTTAGATAACCATATGCTAAATTTTATTTTCAATCACAATAACTCGATTTCGGGTGACTTGTGGGTTGGAACGTTTCTGCATAACTACGTCCAACTTAGGCTCCAGTACTGAGCGCGAGCGAGCTTACACATACAAACACAATATGCACGTTTTCACACAAGTATGGCTTACTCACTTTCGTGAAATAAATAGGTATCTATAATTTTCGACAAAAAACGCTGTTGATCAATTTTCGCCCATCATCATCATCCTCCGAGCCATTTCCCAAACTATGTTGGGGTCGGCTTCCAGTCTAACCGGATTCAGCTGAGTACCAGTGTGCCACATGGAGCGACTGCCTATCTGACCTCCTCAACCCAGTTACCCGGGCAACCCGATACCCCTTGGTTAGACTGGTGTCAGACTTACTGGCTTCTGACTACCCGTAACGACTGCCAAGGGTGTTCAATGACAGCCGGGACCTACAGTTTGATCAATTTTCGCCCATAAGGTTGAAAATTGATCAACTGCAGTTTTTCGTCGAATTTAGGTAAATATGTATAAAACATTACATATGTACAATTACGCACACAAAATAGTTTAGATAAATAGCTTAAAAATAAATAAAATAGCCTATTTTGAATTCGTTAGTACAAATTATATTTTAGTTTTTAGTAAAAATATTTCATATAGGGTGCAGGAGCCAATATGTTGGCAGTATGCATTTAAAGTGCCATAGTTCTTAAAGAAATAAATTAAAACAGTGAATCAAAAGTACCTCATTTGAGATGTTTTAATTAGGGAAATTAAATACGCCGCTGATGCCCCACTTTGCCTATATACAAATTAATTTAGCTTATATACTATTCAAAAAAATATATAGTGTTATGTATTATAGTCACGGGGGAAGGAAAGATAGCGGAGATACCATAAGGCAGGTCAGGCGCCTTCTTGTAGGTCAAGTAACGTGCGGTAGGCGTGATTAAAACGACTAGTAAAGTAACGAGGCGTTTGGGTTTCTTCATACATCTGTCACAGATTAGTTGGTGATGTGGTTTACAAAAAATGGGCGGGTTTCGAAATAATGGGTGTGTTTGAGGGCGGATCTAGTAACGTTCCTCGTCCCCCTCGCACCCGCATGTTGTCGCGCTACTTTCTTAGGAGATTTTGCGTTATGACATCTCCGCTAGTCATTTTGTAATGATCTGACATTTGGCTCCAACGCATTTTGAGCTAAGTAGGTATTAATGGAAAAATACAAAAAAAATATGTGTGTTAATAATTAATTTATATATGTATAAGAAATAAAACATACAGGGAGTACGTCACTTCTCAAAGAAAGGTGAAGATAAGTAGGACGAAGAAATTTTTGGATTTTGAGAATGTATTGAAGATTGGCTTGAAAAGAGTCTTAAATGTGAAAATTCTGTAAATACAGTTGGCCACTTACTGAAATTTGGTTGCAACGTAAAAATCGCTTTTTATATAACTTATTTTATTTGCTTAATATACTATTAAGGAAAGGCTTAGATAAATAAAATTAATTTGAAAAATATTTCTAAGAATCAGTTTTTTTTTATATTGAAGTATATCGGGCTATGAGAGTGAAGGAATAGGGAGTGCACCTGTGTCCAAGCAAATGCTCGTGCACTATAATATGTCCTGCGCAGCTCTCCTTATATGAGAACAGTCGCCGTGGCTAAAAATTGATTAGGAAAAAAATATTAATATTATATGGTGGTAAGAAAGAATGGTATGAAAGTAACTGAAAAAACTAGCCCTTTGAGAACGGACGTAACTGTACTGTTTTGCACGCTTTAAAATGTTTTAAGCAATAAATATATTTGCACGAGGCCAGTAAATTAAATATTAGTAGCACAAAAGATCTGAAAAGTAATTGTTAAAGTAATAATAATTTATGCATACAGCCTTATTAATAATCACGGAGTTTCTCCAAGGAAAAATAAAGAAATAACCATATATTGGTACCAAATGTTTTGGGTAGTTGACAGCTGTCAGTTAATAGAATTGTCAACTGCATCAGAAACGGTCAGACAACTAAGTGATTATTAATATTAGAGTGACAAAAAATATAGTGAGAATAAATATTAACCCTTAATTTGGCAAGCATAATCTTTATCAAATTTAATAAAAAAAATACTGTAGTCTAATTATTTGAGGTATAAGGAAATAGAGAAAAATATTCAAAAAAATTTTTTTTCAGAAATTGCGCTGAAATAATATGTATCTTATTTCACACATTGCCAAATACGGAGGAAGGTATAGTTTTTCGATAATGTATCCAAAAGGATACATTACCAAATCGGGGTTATAAAATAAAGTAGTTAATTGGTAAGAAAATTTATTTTTTTACATGAAAATCGTAAAAACAGTTTCGTTGTTTAGTTAGACATAATCTCACATTACATTTTATCCGAATCCAGTGAAGGTGTTGAGGAACTACTATAAGAATCATGTTGTATTCCATAAACTGGCAAAGACGTGTTATCTTCCTCATTGTCTGTTGTGTCACTGTCGTCCGATCGTGCATTTCCTGCAGGAATCAACGCTAGAATGCGCTTTGATCTTGCTCGTTGTAATACCTACGAACAAAAAATTGCACATGCAACCAAACCAAACCCAAGCAAACTGAACACTGAACTGTTTATATGAAATTATGTCAAAAAAGTATGCAAAAAAAAATCTAAATAAAAATAAATTTTATCCTACGGAACCTTACATGCTGTAGGGTCTCACATGCGTGTAGTTAATATTTTTTTATATAAAAATTACGAGAAATTAAACGAGCGACAATAGGTTAACTTTTGGCAATGTGTCTTTAAAGATACAATGTTGTATAGTCGACATTTGAGCAAAGTATCTTTAAAGATACATTGAGGTTTGACAACTTGTCATGGCTCGATAAATACATTTCTATGCCATTATTTCAGCTAAATCGTTAGTATATTACGTTACACACATAAAATAGTAAGAACCTGACATCATCACATATAAAAAATAATAAAAATCAATAAAACTTACAGCTTTGTTGTTCTTCGCGACCGTCATTTTTTCAGGTTGACGTAAATAGGTATGTCCAGTTGTTGAAAATGCAATAGACTTACTTTTCCTAGTGATGTCATGAGTCAAACTTTATAATTAAATCGATCGATTCAAAAAAATACAATTATTTAATGTTACAGATATTTTTAAAGTTGTTGTATCTTTAAAGATACATTTTCAAATTAAGGGTTAATAACCATTATTCTAAAAGTCGAGTTCAAAATTTGTTAAATGAACGCTGGGTTTTATGAAACTAGGGTCAGTTGTATCATTTAAATATGGCCGCTTAAATGTCATTTTTGCATATTGAAAAAATTCTTTGAATACGTAAAATTGATACTTTTTAATATCGACGAAAATTATGAGAATCTAAGTAAAAAAAAAGCTGCATGACTTTTTGATAGCACCATTTTGAAAAAATATGTGTGTTTTAAGATTATAAAGATCTGCTTTAGATAACAGTGAATTAGAGTAAAAAAATGCATTTATAAAATTAAGTCGTTATTATCACTCCAACGTCACTTAAGCTCAGATTTCACCAAAGCAAAATGGAGAAGTTTTTAAACATTTTTTTTAGCGACGTCAAAAATCAAATGACCTCCCGCTGTGGGTTACGCGCGGTGAGGGAGTGTCAGACTCTTACTGACTAAACACCGTCGTGTTCCGTCGTAGGCCTTTTATGTACCAGGGCCGCGGTAACTCTCGAACAGTCCCGCAGCCCCGGCAGGCGAAGTTTTTTAATATCTCTACTCCGTAGTAGGTAGCCCACTCCGTAGTAGGTAGCCCTAAGCAGAGACTTTCTATTGGTTGCTTAAAGACTTCTCAATTTGGCTCTGGTGGTGTCTGGGCCCTAATGTACTTCTAAAGCCCCGTATTCATGGTAAACTTTTGTTGAGCAACAAGAATGTGAGAGTCGTGGTGGCCTAGTGGGTAACCAACCGCTCGCGTATGAGTGTGTGGGTTCGATTCCAGGGCAAGCAAGTACCAATGCAACTTTTCTAAGTTTGTATGTACTTTCTAAGTATATCTTGGACACCAATGGCTGATAAAGATGTGAAGGAAAACATCTTGAGGAAACCTGGACTATATAGTCTGAAATCACCAACCCGCATTGAGCAAGCGTGGTGATTAACGCTCAATCCTTCTCCGTGTGGGAGGAGGCCGCAGCCCAGCAGTGGGACGATAAAAGGCTGTAACAGAACAAGAATGTTGCTGGGAACAAGTATTTTGCTTTAATTATCAACGCAACACGCAGTATTGTCAGCAACATGTTGCCAACAAGTCAGCAACATGTTGATGCAACTTTGTTTATAAACAAAAGGTTACCATGGATACGGGGCTTAAATACTTTAAGAATTTCTAATGAATCTAAATGTCTATCGGTGTTTCACGATTTTAGGCCTAAATACATAGATATATGGTTTGTTATTGCTTTTTATGGTTTTAAAATTGAATTTAAATTCAGGATGAATATTGTTTTATTAGCCATAGTGTAAAAATGGGGGCATTTAGAAATTGGGGGGATTATAATACATAATGGGTCGAAAATAATGTATAGGTAGCTTAGAATAGGGCAGGAGAATATCAAAAAAATATGAGCGTGGTTGAATTAATTGTCTCCTCGTTTATGGAAAGTCGGTTAAAAATAAAAGAAAATCCAGTCGTGTTTTGGTAAACTTATGTGGTCGAAGATGACATGCGTGCCTATTTGTGAAGGTTTTTGATAAAATACAGTGGTTCTGATAAAGATGGTTTTGAACGTTCTATGGCTAATAAATGTATATTCATACCTGAAATATACACACGACATTGCTTTAATATAATAACTATTTGAAAAGTCCATAAGTGTAATAGTTATAGGTATATTTTTGACATATTTCTCGAGCATTTGTAAAGTCAAAGTGTCAAAGTTATTTTTTTAAAACATTTTAATTTATTTGCACTCGAGATAAATTGAAAAGGGTCAGCTATCAATTTATCAAAAATAAATAACTATATTTAATATTAACATGGATGAATATACTTCACCAAAGTGGAGTCGTTTTAAAACAGCTAATAGCATTTCGGAGAATAGATATTTTAAATAATAAAATTATATTCGTAGTATGTAAAAAAAATATCAAATCCGCTTTGGTATAATATGTATGGGCCTGACATAGGCTAACTCTGACTTTTTTAAAACAAGTATTGATGGTTTTTTCGTTTATAGCTGACTCAATTTATTTGTTTTAATTTACAAATGCTCGAGAATATGTCTTTAAATCCGGTACTCTTAACATATGAATTTTGTAGATATTTACTAAAATCATGTTTAAATAAACATTCTCCATTTTTAACATTTTACAGTACTTACCTATAAGTAATTTTAATCAAAAAAGGAATTGGTATCAATACAGCTGATCAATGTCTAACTAACTTAGGAGCATGTTTTAAACCGTTCCCGAACATATTATGATGCTGCAAAGATATCTATAGATACTCCATTTGAGTAGGCTTTTAACTTAAGATAAACTGCCTTGATACTTATGTCTTTTTAACAACGCTTATATTAGCTTCACTTGTAACTATGTATGTAAGAAAATCTTGGAATCTCAATTTGACCCACTTCCCGGACTTCGATTAGGATGAAATTTTGCACACGCTCTGAGTTCTGATGGCAATACATGACTAGCTTGTTTTTTTAGTTTCTAAACCAATTTTACATTTAAAAATAAATTACAGCTAGAATGATAAAAATAAATTTATCAATTGAATCATTATTTTAAGCAGTAGTTTATTTGTTAAATATGTATTTGTGTAAAAAGTTCAAGTATCAAGATTGTTATACCTTTATTTAAGTACCTACTCAAATGGAGTATTAAAGTGAAAGAGAAAGCTATATTAATATCGTATAGCTCTGTCTCTCTCTTGCAATGAAAATTAGACTACAGTGTCATAATAAGTTCCCATTTTTAAGATCTGAATAGATTTTAAACATACAAAAAAGAAAAGTGAGATTTTTAGATCTACGTTAGTATGTGGCATACTGAGTTTCATATATGCGTATTATACTATGAATTTATATAAAAAAATATTGATACCGGAGAAATTGTATAAACAAAGAGATAAATTGTAGAACACCTATACTAATAAGCTGAAAAGTTTATTTGTTTGAACATGCTAATCTCAGGAACTTCTGGTCTGATTTATCAAGAAAGGCACTTTTGATCTGTAAATCTTGAGTTTTGTCCTTATTTTAACTCGAATTGTTATTTGGAAGTATATTATTATTGAAATGGTTTTATGAAATCTCTGCCTATGAAGCTATTGTATATTTTTTTATTGAATTTTGTATTTTAAAACAAAGATGAGTTTAATTAAAAAAATATATTCAATATGCGACATACTTATGTAAAGAAAATGTATTTTCAGTATTAATATTTTATAAGAGTATTCACTTGACACTAGATCCATTCTATATTGATGTATTTAGTGAAATAAATGCTATAAATATACAAACATTTTTGTTTTATTTATTTGCCGTTTTCCCGTTAAGTTACGATTTGGCAGGAACACTGGCAGATTAGTAGTTTTCTAGATTTGCACTCAGTTTTCTCATCACCAGATCCTGGACCTGATGATTTAGGACCATTTAGGAAGTACCTTCAAACTAAGAATTGAACATCACGTTCTGGCAAGATAGGTACTTGATTTGTTATAATACGTAAGAATTTATTCGAAAATTCCTTTTATCCCATTGGAACCCTTAAAATTAAGTTATCAAACTTGATGAGGCGTGTAAATAGCCTCATCGGGGAAAAATAATAAAAAATTAATGGATTTAATTGGGACAAATTTAAAAGGTGGAATGAAGAAAGAAAAGAGAAGTGCGGGATGCGGGAGCGGTGATTTCAAATCTTGAAAATCGAATGCGGGAAAAACAATATGGCGGTGAAACTCAAATCGTAATTCAATTAAATCCCTGCCGATAATATTCCGTTAGACACCAATACCCACTACAACTATTTGCAGCAATAAAGCCCACGTACCTTGTGAATCCAGGGACCTCACTTAGAACCAGCGAGATGTGAAGATGCCTCGTTCCAGGGCGCGTGGTCGCGGTAAGAGCTGCCGGCCGGCGAGCTAAATCTAGGTTCATCCACCGGTGGACTGGTTAAAACTCGTGAAATCAGCACTGCACTATAAGTCCGCAATGTCTTCTAGCAGCAGGTTCAATTATTACACGAGAATCTTCAGGAAATCACATATAGGGAAATAATGACCGGAGCGGTGTGTATTCGACACAATGCGAATGGCGGCGGGAGAAGTACTACGTCCGTCCTTGGCGGTGGCCAGACGCAACACTGCTAGCTTGTTGCGAGTATCTTCTAGAACACTCGATACGAACCAATGGGCGTTGCGGTAGCTAGTATTGTTGTTCGGATATCATCACCAATTCAAATCAATCAATTGGATTATTATAAATATGAAAATGATCGAAATAAAGTTTTAAGTTGCGGGAAAAATAACTTATGTATTTAATTTATTATTGAATAAATATTTACATTGAAAAAAAAGACATTGACGCTTCACCAAAACTTCATAGCGTAAAAGGGAAAGGCAAAAATAAAAAATGCAAAAATCTGAATAATATTTTTTATTATTTTTATAACAAAATAAACACCAGTCGGTTATCCCAAAATGCCTACAACTATTAACAACTTCAATTACAGCATTGTAATAAACTAAATGTAACTATTTATTCAATTAATTGAAAAATATCAGCTGATTACAGTTTCAATTCAATTGAAAATTGAGAAATATCAATTCAATTGGTAATCGTAAGAACATTAGATGAGATTGAAAGTAAGATTTAATCAATTAAATTGATTAATATCAATTAGCAAGAAAGAAAATTATACATGTAATTTACAATAAATGCCGATATCGCTTCGTTATATAACAATTAAAGGAAATTAACAATAGTTCATTAATTTACTTTTCTAGTAAAATATATTATGAATTGCCTAGTCCGGTGGTAATGAATTTAATATATAAACACGTATGGAATGACAAGCATTATTAGTTATACAAAATTAAATATTATTTTGCCTAAATAGCAAATACAGATATATTTCATGAATGATTAAAAATTCACTCTTTGATTTAAACTAAGTTCACTTACAACATAAACGTAATTTTTTTAAACAACTGTTTAAATGAATTTTCACGTTCAATTTTCAGTTGTTGTTTAAAAAAAATACGTTTTTTACTGTCGGTAAACTTTGGTAGATTAATTCATTTATAAAGTGTAACAAAATGGCGGCCGTTCGCTTAAAAAATACATGAATTAAATACATTAAAGTACTATTATTACAAAAGCAATGAAAATTAATTTTGTGCGATCTTTTGAGCAATAATGTGAGCAAAAGTGTTAGTTTCAAAGAGACAAATTTTCTGATAGTCGAATAAATATAGGATTGAAATAGAAAAAAGATATTGCATAATTAAGTATGGTTTAAATAGAATTCTGTCTCTAAGCTTTGTTAATGTGAAAATTCGTAAAAATTATAACGAAATTGGACTAAAGATTTTAATATAACATTGATTAATTGCATTATTAAATGTCAACTACAAATAAATGCATTAATGTACATACTGTACATCAAGCTACTACAATCTTTAGTTATTATAATAAAGAAAAATCATTTTTGGTTTGTACCCAAGCACTCTGAAACTACTGAACCGATTTGAAAAATTCTTTCACTATTAGAAAGCTACACTGTTCCCGAGTAACATAGGCTATATTTATCTCGGTACGGGCAGTAGTTCCCACGGGACGCGGGTGAAAACATAACGGCTAGACTGTCGTATTTCTTTAATGGATTTTTAACTTTATATCTAAAGTATACGGTTCAATGTTGATTGGGAGAAAATAAAGATTGGAGTAGCTTGATGTGCTACCTGTACAAAGGCGATATAATCAACGTTTTTTCATAATTATTGTAATACATTGTATATACATTCCATTACAATTCGAAGTCGTCTTTTAAGAAAATAAAATATTAACATACATTACTATCAGTAACAGATAGACTTAAGAACCTTCTTTTTGGCAAGTCGGTTAAATAAGACGACTTCACGCAAATTTGTGCAAAGCAGAAAAAAACTCGCAAAAATATTTGCTTTTACGAAAAAAATAACACAAATCTATCTTTTTTAATTCATTATTTAAAAAATATAATACACAATGGATATTTTTACACATTTCTCGGTAGCGTTTAGTTAATAGATTTTGAGATAATTTACTAGTAATTTGTTAAGAGAAACTATATACGCGGTCGAATTTTCTCAATTCTTCCTCCTTTTTGGAGAAGTCGATTAAAAATAAATACTACAAACACCCCCCCATCCCTCCCACTTTAAGTATTTATTAACATTTTCTGTTTCAAAATTATAATATACCATGGCTTATTCTTGTCCCCAAAAAACTTTAACAATATGGGTTCTTACAAATTGGACGTTTGTTTACATAAGTATATTATTTTTAATTTATTTGGCTTGTCCAGCGGTTGTGGTACCGACACAAAACATCCAATTTGAAAAAACCCTAAGAGAATATTAATGATACAGTTTGATATATTAAAATGTCTAGTTATTTAGTTAGTAAGACGACTGTCAGAGCGGAATATGCTGGCTTCTTTACATACTGTTACAGCCTTTTTATCGTCCCACTGCTGGGCTGCGGCCTCCTCTCACCCGGAGAAGGATTGAGCATTAATCACCACGCTTGCTCAAAGCATACATATGACGGCGCCACCGTCGATGTGTCAACCGTCGATCTGTCAACGGTGGACCTTATATAAAGCGGCGCGGCACGACTCGGGTCATTCGTTCACCGACCGTTGCCGAGTGCACACCTCCCACAAATTCGTGATAAATAATTGTAGTGACTAATATTGTGTTAATTGGAATAAACCAAGTGATTGTGTGAAGACCTCTTTGTTTTATTTAACGATGTCGGATCCTGACGCCGACACATATTTTAATAATATCAAACTGTACCTACCGCCATAGCACCGAGACTAAATTAAATTATTATTATTATACCAGTTTAGTTGAGCACAATAGGATGCACTAAAATCCTGTGTGCCTTGGATCGACTGCCTTTCTGATCTCCTCAACCCAGTTACATCATCAGATAGCATTTTCTCATATCGATTGTGACATATGCATTAATATCGAGACACCTTTCACATACAGGCGGTTAACGCAAGGTAAGCTAATTGATTGGCTTTGTTATGGGTTAAAGTATTTTCAAAGAAATATTATTATTACACCCAAACCACAGCCAACTAACATGCTCATCAGACAAATTTTGATCGTACCGGGAAGCGAACCTGGGACCTTCCGTTCGGCAGTTCGGAGTCGTGACCATTGAGCCAACGGGGTATGCCAATATATTGCAACAGTATTATGTTTTTTTTGTCTTGGATAATATAAAACAGATATTCAGTGTATCCCATCACGCCCAAAAATCTTTCTAAATAGACATAAAGCTTGTAATTCCATCAATAAAGCTTTAAACACTAAACTAGTAACAGCTACAGTTTATTATGAATACATGTCATTTCAATGTGCATTGATTTCTCGATTTTATTATTAGTAGACATTATAAATCGTTTTGTCGACTTACTTCTTCCTAAAAATCATTATCTGCCTAGAATTTTTCCTAACTATGTTAGGGTCGGCTTCCAGTCTAACCGGATGCAGCTGAGTACCAGTGCTTTACAAGGAGCGACTGCCTATCTGACCTCCTCAACTCAGTTACTAGGGCAACCCGATACTAATTAGTAAGACTGGTTGTCAGACTTACTGGCTTCTGACTACTCGTAACGACTGCCAAAGATGTTCAAATGACAGCCAATTTTTCAACTTAGTATAATAGTGTCATAATAAAATATCACTTTATTTTAATTTTTGAGCATTAATATATATTTTTATAAATAATGCTAATAATTATAGTTAATAAAATAATGAATTTATGACACCATTTTACAATTATATACCTATAATATTTACATTCATAGAATGCCTACTAATTCAAAAGCTATACGATTGAATGGAAATGAAGAATGTATGTATACTAGTAATTCAATCGTTTAGCATCCTTTGAACTTTATGAATTATGTACTGAGAAGTCAACAAAACGACTTATAATTCATAATAATTAATATTTATTTAATATCAATAACACAGTTTTCATATTATTCAACATTGGCCGATACCTGAAATAACTATACTCCATTTGAATAGGCATTTTAACTAGAGATAAAAAATCTTGATATTATTACTTTTTATTCAAAAACTCAGTTTAAAAATAAATTACATTAAAATATAATAACAATGACTTAATCAATTGAATAATTATTGCAGTAGTTTATTTGTTTTATACAGGAATGAATTTCAAGCAGTACAAAAATAAAACTGATAGTCCAGAATCATTAACAGAACATAAAAAATACTGATATTATCTGCATCATCAGTAATTTTTTTATTTTTTTATCCGCCCTAAAATCATCAAAATATGGATACTAACTATTCTTACGCGCTTGGAGCAGCGCTCGCGTCAGTAAACCGGTTTCGCGTTGCCGCCGTGCCTACTATGACGACTGTGACCGTACAATCGGTTACAAAATAAACATCTTTCGATATCAATAACTTTTCTTTTTTGTAGTAAAACACAACAAAATAAAAATATACGTGTCTATAAAACTTATTTAACTATAAGTTGACAAAGTTTGCGCACTGGATAAAATTCATTCCTGTATGTATTTGTGTAAAAAAGTCTAACAGCCAGTTTCTTCATCAAAAGTTAAAGCCAAAGTAAAAGTCAAAGTAATGTCTAAAGTAAAAGTAACGGTCAAATTCAATTTTTCTATTAGTTTTGCTGTCACTTTAGCCTCGAAAAAACGAATTTGACTGTTACTTTTACTTTAGACATTACTTTAACTTTAACTTTTGATGAAGAAACTGGCCGTAAGTATCAAGATTATTTTACCTTTAATTAAGTACCTATTCAAATATAGTCAAAACCATGTGAAAATAAAGAGTATTAGGAAAAAAATAGGTACATAAGTTTATCTGACACATTGAATTTAAATAGGTTTAACCAATTAATTGATTACAATAAATTATTTTGTTTTACAATTGATTACAATTGGTTAATGGAATAATTGTTATTATTTGGAATTTTGTGAATGTCTTGTCAGCTTTAATTTGAGATATTTTAATGAAAGCCGATTTTTCAATCATCAGTTATCTAGATCAATTTGCTATGATGTCCTCCTAGCCGATTATCGGCCACGGCGGCTGTTCTCATGTAAGGAGATCAGCCAACTGCGCAGGACAAATTATAGTGCACGAGCATTTGCTTGGACACAGGTGCACTCACTATTCCTTCACTCTCATAGCGCGATGGGACGGCAATCCGACACCACCGGAGAGAGATTATTTTCTATACAAAAGCTGACAAAACGTCAAACATATTCTTCAAATAAAATACATAGGCGCTCCCTAAGCAATAAAGTATATTGCGCAGTATTACGTATAGTGCAATTTTTTTTATTTCATTATTATTTTATTGATTTTTAGCGACTAATATTTTATTGTAATTTTGCACAATGTCATTGTAGGTCTAGGGGGCACCTTTTTTACTTTTTCAAAAGTTATTTTCTGTTTTATATCTCAAATTAACAACTAAAAAGACATTCATCCACTAAATATTATGTACATGTCCAACTAAAGGCCTTTATACACTGGAACGGCATGAAAAGACTGCCACGGATCAACCCACACTGGTCGGTAAACGGTCTTAATAGGATTTTTAACCAAACGCACATTAAAAAAATAAAGTACCGCTTAAAACAATGATTCTATTATTTAATTAATTATTATTATTTTATTTACATTGATTTTTAAGCCGCATTTTATTTTTTTACTGAGTTCTGAATAAAAAGTCATATCAAGATTGTGTATCTAATATAAGTACAGGAACACAACGAAATATAATGCTCTATTCGTCAATACTAATATTATAAAGAGGAAAACTTTGTGTGTTTGGTTGTAAAGGATAAACTCAAACACTACTGGACCGATTTTAAATATTCTTTCACCATTAGAAAGCTATATTATCTGCGAGTAACATAGGCTATATTTTATCCCGGTGCGGGCAGTAGCTCCCACGGGACGCGGGTGAAACCGCGGGAAAACGGCTAGTAAGTAATAAGTTTGTAAATCCTTTGGCGATTATTTAAATCTTTTGCCAAGCCGTTCCAATGTACTGTATGGCTATAATTAGTTATCTTAGTAATTGTTTAAGTCTTGAACTATCTACGGTGGTTCCCATCCCGACTACGCTAACACTACCGCCCTCTAGCGTTGACTCATACTGGAAATAAATACGTATAGTTAATTATTATAATAAGTAAAGACATATGAAAAGGCTATATTTTGGTACCGAAGGCGACATGCTACGTTTATGCCAAATTTCATGGAAATAGGTTCACCAGTTTTCCCCTTAAATGGTAAAAAACACACTTATTTACATAAACTAATATTATCAAGATTTTTTTATTTGTATAGGCTCTGAAACTACCAAACCGATTTGAATATTTTTTATTGTTTGGAAGCTACTCTATCCCCTGGGTGAAGTAGGTTATATTTTATCCGGATGCGCAGTAGTTAATAGTAGTAAGATAGTCACATTTATACGGCTGATCCAATTGTTATAAAGTTTAATATGGATAAGGGTAATTCCACAGAGATGGCTATAGAGTACTGTTCATGGCAATAAATAGCAAGTTATTTAAAGAATAATAATTACCTGTACTATGTTTTACAGCTATGTCGCGTTTTTGGAAGCGGTGACTGGCGTTTCCACTTTATCCTTTTCTGATACTTCCTGAAAGTTAAAGAATTGTAATTGTTTTAATAAAGTTTTGGAAAAAAAATATCGAAATTACAGTGACAGAAAATGAAAATCTTTATTCGCAGAGACATGGTAAATAAAAAAGATGGTTCAAACAAAATAAGTGTCTTAGCATAAAGCGTAGCGTAGCGTTTAAATGTGAAATAATTTCCCACTACGTTCATAAAATATTTCTTTCTTTTTTAAATTCATCACAGATTATTCTAATTTATTATGTCAATTTTCATGAAAGGAATACAAATTACTTAGTATTAAGAAAGTTTGCGGGACTTTTACAATCTTTCTCTAAGGCCGCAGCCCAGTCTACGGGTTGTTCGCGCTCATTACCGCGGCGCTGGTACATACGCGGCCTACGCCGGAACACGACGGTGTTTATTCAGTAAGAGTCTGACACTCCCTCACCGCGCGTAACCCACAGCGGGAGGGGGCATTTGATGATTTTTGACGTCGTTAAAAAAAAGGCCGCAGCCTAGCAGTGGAACGATACAAAGGCTGATGATAATATTACCTCATCAGGTAGTTCATTGCCCGCGTGTCCGTTCCGCAGCGACTCCCGCAGCGTGTCGTCCTCATCATCATCTGTCGGCACGTCGTAGAACTCTTCGCTATCCAGCTCGCCGTCTGTGCCTCCTGAAATATTGTCATTTATTTAATCTGTGTAAAGTTCGTGCCAAACTTAATAGCGGCTGGAAACCGCAAAAACAATTTTTGCGTCGCGTACTGTAAAATTTTATGATAGTGTCAAAGTATATTATTAATCTTTACTATCTATACTAATACAATTAAGAATGCAGCTTCTTGGGTTTGTTTGTTTGTACCTGAAAACTTTAGAACCGATTTGAAAAATTCTATAACTTTTGAGAAGCTATAGTATACCTGAGGAACTCTCTTCTTCTTTCTCCTGCCCTGTTCCCATTTTACTTAGGGTCGGCGCAATATGTCGTCCTCTTCCATTTTCCCCTGTCACTCGTCATACTGACACTCACTCCCTTCCTATTCGTGTCACCTTTCAGGTAATACATCCGAGTAACAAAGGCTATATTTAATCCGGGCACGTAGCATCCCATCAACTTTGGGGAAGGCCTTTCTAGAGCAATAAACGACTAATGCATAGAAACATTTTAGAAAATGATACTTTGTTTACGTAAAATGTTTGTCATTTCCTTTATTAAACAACTAGATTTCACACGCTTCGCGTGGGAACTAGTCCACGCATCCGGATAAAAAGCCTTCCTTAATAAATTTACTATCTAACACAGATTTTTTTTATTGGATTCTGGATGAGTCAGCGTTTTCCCCTGTGGGGCCTGCCAGGGCCAAAGCCTGCGGGGCTCCGGCATTGTTCGCAAAAGTAACCGCGGCCCTGGTATATAAAGGGCTTCCAAAGAAACTTGGTGGGTTTTAAGCCAGTAAGAGTCTGACACCCACTCAGCGAGCGGGGTCATTTGATGATTTCCCAAAACAGAACTCACCCAGTACAGACTGGTAGTCAGTGAAATACTCGGAGTCTGAGGCGTAGCTGTGCTCTGTGACCTCCACCTTGTCCCCGGAGCTGGGCACCTTCCGCACGGGACGTTCGCGACGCACCTTCTTCTGTGTCTACTATCCCGGTGCGGGAAGTTGCTCCCAAGAACAAAATGACTAGCGGAGATGTCATAACGGAAAATCTCCTAAGAAAGTAGCGCGACAACATGCGGGGCGAGGGGGACGAGGAACGTTACTGTCTTCGCCCTTATACGCCTTCTTTGGACCCGATATTTTTTGTAGATATCTCGAAGAATGCGAACGCCTCGTTAGTTTACTAGTAACTGATGGTTTTGGTCATGTCTACCGTACGTATTTAACCTAGAAGACTGACCTACCTGCATTATGGCACTTCCACTCATCTCTCCTTACTCGGGACGCGGGTGAAAACGCGTGTGGAAGCTAGTATTAGTATAGATTATCTTCTAACTCACCCAGTACAGACTGGTAGTCAGTGAAATACTCGGAGTCTGAGGCGTAACTGTGCTCTGTGACCTCCACCTTGTCCCCGGAGCTGGGCACCTTCCGCACGGGACGTTCGCGACGCACTTTCTTCTGTTTGAGCCGTCGCAACGTGCTATAGGACAGATGGAGATTATTTTCATCATACTAATGCTAGAGTGTATGTTTGTTACTATTTCAAAACTCGGCAGTAATATAGTTCGTACGTTGAAATAACAGACCATAAATTGGCATAAGCCCTAGTGCAAACTAGTAGTAAAAAATAAATATAATTATAAAAACAAGCTTCCACCAGCGGTTCATCCGTGTCCTAGCAATTTGATATTTTATTTTGATACATAGTAAGCTATCTTATGACTGCCTTCAAAATCGATTCATTAGTTTGTACGTGAATGAGTAACAAACGTACCTTATATGTATATAATCGGGTGTAACCGCTATAATGTTATAACTTTACACAATAATGAGTTTTCGTTGTAATGTTTTCACAGTAAGTAAAACCGACAAACCAATTGAGATGAAATATAGGTATCCTGAGATGAGAGAGGTATGCTATCGTGGACACAGTTGAAATTTTATGAAACTGCTAAGTAATTATAATATAAATAACTTACGTTTCTTTCTGTAACTCCCTCAAGTTTTCAAGTTCAGTCTTCATGGAGGAAACCTGTTTGTCCAGTCTCGCTACTTCTCTCACTGAAACAATAACAATGCATATAATGTGAGAAAATAAACAATTATACATATGTATAAAATATAATTAAAATTAAGCTAATGTGGATGCCACTAACAGGTGTGGGTTTTTTTTTATATATATACAAGCCTAGATTTTAATTTATGTAGATAATTAAAATATAATCCTTCTCCGTGTGAGAGGAGACCTGTGCCCTGCAGCGGGACGATAAAAAGGCTGTAACAGTAATTAAAATATAACATCCATCCTCCGAGCCTTTTTCCTAACTATGTTGGGTTGGCTTCCAGTCTAACCTAGCTGAGTACCAGTGCTTTACAAGGAGCAACTGCACTATCTGGCCTCCTCAACCCAATTACCCGGGCAACCCAATAGCCTTGGTTAGACTGGTGGTGGGACAGTAATTAAAATATGAAATGCTTTTTTTTAGGTATATTTTACATAAGTGAAGACCTCACATGAAGCATGATCTAATGTTATATTTTTAAAGTCTGACTTTCAGAGTAAGAAAATATATAAATCAAAGTTAACTTTGGCAAAGTAATAAAACAACCATTATATTTGAATTTTCTGCTAACAGTCCATGCATTCACCTTATACTCTAGTCATTTATATAATTATTATGCATACAGTCAACTCATAGAACTTTCTATAGATGCCTATGTTAACTACTTTAAGTAGGTACCTTTTGAATATAAGGTAAATGAGTAATTTCTGTTTCTTATTAAGAAGGTACTTTTTAGACTATATCCTGATAAGAATAATGTTAGCCTGGTGGAAAAAACACCAGCCTCTCAAGTATGAGTGTTGTTGGGAATGTGATTCCTGGCCCTGCAAACTCTAGCTAGCCTCTCAAGTACGAGTGTACGGGTTTGATTCCCTGTTGGGCAAACACCAATGTAACTTTTCTAAGTATATCTGGGTCACCAATGGACATAAGACCCTTGGCATAAGTCTGAAATCACACAATCTGCCTTGAGCAAGCATGGTGATTAACATTGTCTAGCTCCTTATTTTATTTTAACCTACTATGCAAAGTAACTGTGTACATAAACTATTAAATAAATAAATAAAAATAAATACAATATTAAAATTTATGCAGAATAATTTTCTATTTTCAGTGTTACATATTAACGGTGAAGAATCCTAAACTTATGTAATATGTTTTTGGGTTTTAAATCCTAAACACATTTCAATAAAGTGTGATAATTAATGGTTATACCTTCTCTTTATGAGAAGAGGCCTTTGCCTAGCAATAGGCCTATAAATAAGGCTTATTTTTTGCAATATAAAAGAGGTTAGATATTTTTTGTTGTTATCTATGACCACACATGTTGAAAATGAAGTGTATATTATGAAAACTTATTGATAAGATAGATACTGCAAGTGGATTGCAATTTCCGTAATCTGTACCTACAGAATTGAGTTCAAAATACGATAAGGAATTACAAACATACATTTTTTTTCCTCACAAACAAAAACATAACCTTATTTGACATTGCAAAGTCTAAAATTAATCTAAAAGCAGTATTAGTACTATATTTACATGTATTTTTTGTGGAAACCTAACTTGTTTTTCTAGACTTTGCTATGTGAAACGACAGACTAGATTTATGGTAGGATTGTGGACTTTTTACTAACCTAACATAGCTCTTCTCTTCTCGGCGTAAATCTGTTCGTATATAAAGACTCCAGCTGCCCCTACGATGCCCACAATTGCTGCCCCGACCATCAGGCGAGGGGATATCAAACCCTGGTTCATGGTTGCTCCTCAGAAAATTTCTTGACACACTCAAAAACGCCGTTAATTTTACCACTTGTACAATCTAGATGTACCAATTTGAAGCAACAACGCTAATTGAGCGAACGTAAGCTATTTCGTAACAATATTTACGATGAAAACTGCAAAAATTCACTAATTGTCTACAAGTAATTGGCTAAACCAAAAATCCAACGCGGAAGACTTTGCACAGCGAAAATTGAAAATTATAGTTATAAAAATATAAATTGTAATGCCACAAATTAATGGGAATTCGTTTAATTAATTATAAATTCCACTTATTTCGCTGGGTTTGCAAGCGAAATCGGCAGTCAAGTCTGGTCAAGTCAATCAAAGCAAACAAAATATTTATGGTCGCGTTCCGGTTTTCGGTGACTTTCTATTAATTAGAGAGAGAGCCAGGATAACTCTGACCTCTTCTAGAAGCCCTTTTAATGATAAGTTTCTTACATAGTCGACTAAGGAACGCTGCTACTACAGATAACATAAGTTAGCTTTTTAGCTGCTGAAAGGCTAAATCAAAAATAAAATGGAACCACCCTGTTAGGAATGGGAAACTGTCTACAGAGATAGATATACAAGAAAGTACAGCTACATGGACATGCTATGTAGAATTTCAGGTTGAAAATGTTGATCTAGTACCACGTTCCTGTAATGCAATTTTTTTTTTGTTTTAGCAACACTGCATGAACTGTCACATGTCCGACATTGTTGTCAAAATGTCAGTAGTTTTTCGATAGTCAAAAAATTGGAAAACGATGCTTTTACAGTGCAGTTTGATTATTGTTTATATTTAGCAATAGTAAAACTAATTAACCCACAATTTTATTAATACATTACTTCATTAGTTATTAAGAATAAGGACTATACTTACTTTTACTTTAACCCGGCGTGGCTTGCCGAAAACCTTGAATATTAAGTTCCGAATAATCTTTTTAATATTGTTTTGTTATTACAATGAGTGCTACAGAAGACGGCAGCAGTAATATTGAAGACGAGAACACCGCGAATCAAGAAGATGAGAACCAGGATACCGAAGATACTGGTAATATACTAGTTTTCGGCAGTAAAAAGTCACAAAATACATCTGAGACTCCTAATAAGTCCTCAGAAGGTAAAAATCAAGACTCTGGTGATGCTACGACAGCAAATTCAAATAAAGAATTAAATAAATCTGATAAAATGGAGTCTAAAGACTTATTTTGTTCTGATACAGGCAAAGGTAGTGGTGACCATTCAGAAAATGCCAAAATCAGTGATGAAATAAAAAAAAAAGTTGATGATGATAGTTTTCTTGAGAAAGATGATGGTGATGATATAGAAGATGATGATTTAACTCTCCGCTGGGACGATGATGATGTGAGTCAACCTCTAGGTGATGATAAGGACAATACTGAGACTAAAAATGATGAAAATTTATCAGAAGAACAACTTTTGGAAGAATCTTTGGACGCTGAAGTGAAAGAAAATACAGCTAAAAACTCTGAAGATAATTTTGACGATGAATCTGTAGTCACTGTTTTAAAAGAAGCAAAAGCAATTACTGATAAACCAATTAACAGTCCAAAACAAGATATTTCTAAAGACAATATTGATGCTAAAAACATTGATAATATACTAGAAGAGGAACTTTTAGAAGTATCTGATGCGGAAAACGAAATAATTCCAGAAAAAGATATCAATGATTTGGAAAATGAACTTTTGGAGGAATTGGATAACAATCCTTCAGAGTTGATTGACAAAGCAAAAGATAATATTGATGATCAGAAAGATAAACCTTCAGAAATGAGTCTTACAAACAAAGATAAAGATAATTCAAAAATTGATAAGTTAGACGCTGTAGAAGATATACTCTTTTCAGAGTCCGAAAGTAAAGATACACCATCCACAGAGTTTAAAATAAAATCATTTACTGACACAATATTTAATCAAGATTCTGAAGAATTAGAAGATAAATTCCAGAATTCTGAAGATCTAGAAGATAATATTCTAGAAGAAGCCGAGGCTTTTATACAAAGTTCTGGAATAATTGCTGATGATACACAATCTCAGGATTTAGAAGACAGTGAGGATGCTCTTCTAGAAGATACTATCTTGGATGAAATTAAGTCTGCTGAGAAAATTCTGGCAGCTGACATTGCTATGGATGTTGATGATGATGATGAAGGAGAATTGTTGAAAGATGATGAATCTCAAGACGGTATTGCTAAAATGGATATTGATAATAATCAGTCTATTGAAAAAACTGAACAATCTGAATTGACTAAAGATAAAGAAAAAGATACCTTAAAAGATAAAATTGATGATAAAAAAGCTACATCAGAAATGAATATTGATAAATCTAGCCAAGAGTCGGCTGAAATTGTAACTACAGAACAAATTGTTATAAAAGACAGCATTGCAGATGACATTGACAAACAAACTAAAGCTGATGATGAAGATCAAGTAATGGACAGTAGTTCAGTTGAAAAATCTACTTCTGGTGCTGTAGACGTAAAAACGACTGCTTCTAATGAAAAAACACTAAATGAAAATATAGAAAAATCTCTGACAGAAGAAGGAATTACAACTAAAAAAGATGAAGAAATCACAGAAACTAAAACCCTAGATAAAACTTTAGAAAACGCAGATACATCAGCTTTCAATACTTCAACAGTTTTCGAAGATTCACCCGTACCTATAAAGACTAAACACGGTTTACACAAACCGGACGTTATGCTGGAAATACCGACTCAAGAACTCATAGATATAGACACAGATTTGTCTTTGGATTTAGACCAGAGTGAAGTACTTGATACAACCAATGATGTTGATTTAAATGCTGATGATGATATAGTGGGAGAAAAAGTTGAAAGTCTAGAAAAAAGTGCCATAATACCCACATTTAAAGATAGTCAAGTTACTGAGATAGTAGAAGCTAAAGATACAGTAATGACTGATAAACCAGTTGATCAAGATGCAACAGTAAGTCTAAAAGACAAAGCAACTGATGCAATTCTAAGTGAAGAATGCACTGAGACTGATATTTCAAGTCAAGAGACTGTAATCATTGGAACATTAGAACCAGATGCAACAGAAAGTCAAGATGCCACAGTGAGCGACAATATAGTAAATAAAGATGCTTTAGTGAGTGAAAAAGAAGTTCAGGAAAGTATAGTTGAAGAAAATGTTGCATCTAAAGGTGCCACAGCATCTGATACAACAGTAAATAAAGAATCTATAGTAATAGAAAAAGCAGTACGTCAAGAAAGTAAAATTGAAGAAAATGTTGCACCTAAAGATGCCATAGAGACTGACAATGCAGTAACTGAAGGAGCTAAAATCAAAGAAAGTATTGCACCTCAAGATGCTGTTGCATCTGACACTACAGTTAATAAAGAAACCACAGTTACAGAGAAAAATAAAGAAATTATAGTTGAAGAAAATGTTGTACCTAAGGATGCCACAGTAGCTGATTCTACAATAAATAAAGATAAACCAATTACTGAAAAGATTGCAAGTGAAGACACAATGACTGGAAAAGATGAAGAAGCTGAAAAAGATATTAGAAAAGATAAAGATGTACCAGAGACAATAGAAGAGAGTATGGAAAGAATGTTTGCTGATGATGATCCAGCTAAAGACATAGTTGAAGGTATGAAATATTTATTTGCTTTATGGTAGATTTTTATAACAAATTGTTATCACTTACATATAAATGATGTAAAATTTCAATCTCTCAGCACAAATTCTGCTTATCCCAGTTTCACATGGAAAACCTTATTTTCTGTAGAACTTCTCAATTATAATCATCAGCAAGGATATTGAGCCCTGACCTTCACCTGCGCAGAAGTGATTTATTGGTTTATTGCCTTAAGGGTACAGTGCGCCAAGCGATCCCCACTCTTCCGCCGAGAGCTCATTATCCGTGCCGATAACTATACTTTCTATGACACAAGCCTTCGTCAAAGAAACAATAGTAAATAATAAAAGAACTACATATTTAATTTGTGTCAGTCCTATAAGTTGAGAGATTTTACAAATCTGCTGATTTGAAGTCCTGATTCTTCCAAAAAATTTTTTTTGTATATATTTTTGTATAAAAACTGTATTAAAGTGTTATCAGCAGTATCTGACTTAATTCTGGAATTACATACACATAAGGGAGTTGTGGTGGCCCAGTGGGTAAAGAACCAACCACTTGAGTATGGGGGTGTGGGTTCGATTCCAGGTCAGGCAAGTACCAATGCAACTTTTCTAAGTTTGTATGTACTTTCTAAGTATATCTTGGACGCCAATGGCTGATAAAAAGGTGAAAGAAAACATCTTGAGGAAACCTGGACTATAAAGTCTGAAATCACCAACGCACACTGAGCAAGCGTGGTGATTAATGCTCAATCCTTCTCCGTGTGAGAGGAGGCCGCAGCCCAGCAGTGGGACGATAAAAACGCTGTAACAGTAACAGTATACCCATAAACTTTGTCCAGCTCAAAACCCCTTCAAGTCTCACTTATCACTTTTTTAAGCAAATTAAATACATTTTCAGCACTAACCACAGAACAACCAGCTCAACCGTCAACATCAACCACCCTGAATCCAGACACATCAGAGAAGGTGCCTCAAGCACCAGACAGTCTCGGCCTGATTCCAGACACATCGGACGAGGTGCCCGAAGTGTCAGACAGTCTGGGTCTGTTGGCTGAGTCTGCTGGCAGGATGATGGAAGATGATGAAGAGGGGGAAGACGAGGATGATGATGATGATGATTTTGATCAGGATGGTATGTCATAATTTGTCTAGCCTTTTCTTAACTATGTTGGGGTCGGCTTCCTGTCTAATCGGATGCAGCTGAGTACCAGAGTGCCACATGGAACGACTGCCTCTCTTACCTCCTTAACCCAGTTACCCAGGCAATACTTATTGGTAAGACAGGTTGTCAGACTTTTTGACTGCTAACTATCCGTAATGACTACCAAAGATGTTCAAATGATAGCCGGGACCCACTATTCGGTTTTCAGCATATCATTTGTCAGACTTAAACAGCCTTATTACAAAAACATTTAAACGTCTGTTGAACACTTGTCAAAAAAATGTCAGATTATGATGTGTATGAAATATGGTCCGTTTTGCAGCCACAGTTTTTTTAGACAAGTGTTTGACACATGTTTAAGTTTTTGTAGTAGGTCATTGTTATTTAAAAAATTGAACATGCAAAATATTAATTTTGTATTATATAAAAATATATATGTATGTTAGTTTTTAAGGTAAATATCTATGGGCCATTGCTGCTTGAATGTAAAAGATTATTTAAATAGTTGTTCTAAAAAAACCTGTCGTTTATTTTTCAGCGAAGATCCTTACCCAGAATTATTTTCTATTACAGAAAGCAGCAACCAGATTTCAGCAGAACAGTCCGAAGACTCGAACCCTCCGATCTTAGAGACTGATGCATCACAGCAAGGCACCAAGGAGTTTGATACTCCCGACCCTAAGGATGAGGAGTTCCAGTTCCCAGAACAAACTGGGGATAAGGATAATGAGAAGATGGATACGCAGTTTGGTGATGTGAGTTTAATATTATTATATATTTTTTTTAAATTTGTGGTTTTTGGTGTATTTTTGTTGGGTGTTTACCTACTCCTTTTGAGGTTGCGAAAACAATAATTTTCAAAATCTTAAGTTTCAACATAAGATAAAAATAGAATCTTCAAGTTTTTTTATTCAATGGATATTGTATTTGAGTGAGTTTTTACTTAATTTTAGTAGACACTTAGGTAAAGATAAAATTTTTGGTAGGATAGCACTTTCTTTAAAAAGCACAGTTTAAAAATTACAAACCTATATAAATAGAGTTACAATACAAAACACGGTTTAAAAATAAAATACCGCAAAAAATCTATGTGAATACAGTTAAAACAGTTACTAAATTAGTTAAATCATTATTTTAAGCAGCAGTTTATTTGTTTATCTTGAGTTAACTGCTAACTTCAAAACGGCAATTTGAGAAATACTATATATATGTAAAAACTGTATATAAATGTCACAGGTGGAGTTACCAGCTGAATCTATTAACGATGAAGAAACCAAAACTGCAGTGGATGCCTTGCTGAGGGATGGACAACCAGCTGAGGAACAGGTTACTATAAGCTTGTATACTTAACTAGCTCAAAGTCAAAGTTAAAAACGTTTATTGAAACTAGGCTAATTTTTAGCACTTTTTCACGTCAAATTTACAAAAGGACAGATCCCCCAAAACGCCCCCCTTTCACCACTTCCTAGTGTTATGGCTGGGAAGAAGAAGTGGTGAAGAATAAATTTCCCAGCAAAAGCTGACACAATATACTTCGTATCGTTTAAACCCTCCCTGGACCTCTGCAAACATTTTAAAACCAAAATAAGACAAATCGGTCCAGCCATTCACGAGTTTTAGAGAGACTAACGGAAAGTAATTCATGTTATATAAAAGAAGACTAGGTTTAGCCAGCAGTTTGGCTCGCGTCCCATGGGAGCTACTGCCCGTACCGGGATAAAATATAGGCTATGTTACTCAGGAAGAGCGTAGCTTTGCAACAGTGAAATAATTTTTCAAACCGGTTCAGTTGTTTCGGAGCACTCGGGGCACAAAAAATGTTTATTATATTAATAAAGAACATAGATTAGTATATTATGTAGCCTAGCTTCCACCAAAGATTTTACCCGCTTCCCGTGCCTGGATAAAAAAGTAGCCTTCGCCCATATATGGGTTAATATTATATAAGACTGAGAAAAATGTTGTGTTTCTAGGCTCCCGAGGAAAATGCAGACCAAATGGATATTGAGACTGTGAAACTGTCAGACACTTCTGATAACGAAGGCGAGGGTCAGACCGCACGCGGTCAGACTGAAGCAGAATCTGACAAGGTTTCAGAAGGTAGGAATTTGGTATTGTATTCTTTTTATGTTTTCATCTACATCATGAAGAAATTACTTCCCTCATAGATAAAAAGTAGCCTATACGCTAAACAAAGTTTCGTGAGTAAGTTTCATGAAAATCCATCAGATTTTGTTTAAAAGTGTAACCAACATCCATACATAAAAAACGATTTAATAAAATTACTGCAAAAATAACGTATGCATTTCTTCTTCTTCTTAGCGTTTATCCCGTCTTGTACCGGGGTCCGCTTTCCGTATCTTCTTCTTCCACTTCGCTCTAGTCCGCTATTCGCGCTGCCATTATTTTATCAAAAAATCGGATGGAAATCCGTTCAGTAGTAGTTTACGAGTGTGTGCTTGCAAACAAATACAATTAAGTATATCCATTTAAATTGTATTTTTCCTTACGTTTTTTAGAGAAACAAGCCACCCAGTCACCTTCAAAGCAGTCTCCGAGCAAGATGAAGAAGTTAGAGATCACCACTCAGGAACCCAGTTCTGTTGTCAACTACGTAGACTTGGAAGAAAGCAGCGAAGATGGTAAGTTACATAAATATATACCATTTATATCACCTGCCTAGCCTTTTCCCTACACAAGCTCATCATCTGTTTGGCCTTTTCCCAACTATGTTGGGGTCGGCTTACAGTCTAACCGGATGCAGTTGAGTACCAGTGTGACACATGGAGCGACTGCCTATGTACAACTGAGGGACAGTGTCGTCAGACTGTCTTTGTTGGTTGTCAGACTTTCTTTGTTAGTTGTCAGACTTCCTTTGTTAGTTGTCAGACTTTCTTTGTTAGTTGTCAGACTTTCTTTGTTAGTTGTCAGACTTTCTTTGTTAGTTGTCCGACTGCCTTTTTTAGTTGTCAGACTATCTTTGTCGGTTGTCAGACTTTCTTTGTTAGTTGTCAGACTGCCTTTGTTAGTTGTCTCTTTCTTTATTGGTTGTCAGACTTTCTTTGTTAGTTGTCAGACTGTCTTTGTTAGTTGTCAGACTGCCTTTGTTAGTTGTCAGACTGCCTTTGTTAGTTGTCTTACTTTCTTTACTGGTTGTCAGACTTCCTTTATTAGTTGTCAGACTTTATGGCTTCTGCTGAAATAACAATTACTAAAAACTAAACGGAAACATCGTTTTTATTCCTCGATAAAAATCTATAAAAGAAATTGGAGATCACCACTCAGGAACCCAGTTCTGTTGTCAACTATGTAGACTTGGAAGAGAGCAGTGAAGATGGTAAGTTACATAAACTAACCATTTATATCAACTGCCTAGCCTTTTCAGCTCCCACTGTTTGCAGTTGAGTACCAGTGTTCTACAAGCAGTGACTATCTATCTGACCTATCGTCAGACTTTGGCCATCTTATTACAAAACGTGGTTTTAAGAAGTACAACATAGTTGGGAAAAGGCTCTGAGGATGGATGGATGGTTTTAAGAAATACCTATTTTAGTAATAGGTTTAGTCCACTAACTTTGTTCGGGACAGTGGTTTAAATCTGGTACTTTTTTAAAACCACGTTTTATAATAAGGTATTGGTGTTGTTTCTCAGACTTTCTGACTTCTGCTGAAATACCAATATATTACTAAAACATATACATGTAATATACATACAAGGGCGTCTGTCTGTCACCAGGCTTTACCTCATGAACCCTATAGTTATAGTCCGACTCCCACTTAACAATTTTTATTATTTCACAGAAATACAAGAAATAGAAAAACAACCAGAACAGCCCGCAACCATAGACAAACCGACAACACCGGAAACGGCCAGTGTTACCAACGTAAACATACCGAGCGAGATAGAGATTATGTGCACTTCCGGTAGCGGCAGTACTTCGGAAATAGTTACTAAAGAAAAGGAGGTCGTTATTAGTGGGGTGCCTAAACCACCGCCGCAGAAAACTGTGAGTTTATGCTATTATTTTTTATCCGACTTCCCAAAAAGGTGGTTGTCGTTCGTCGGAATCTTTTTATTTTGGATAGTTTTTTTTTTAACTTTCGCAAAAATTTACACTTTGGATTTAAAAATAATTTTATTATAGAAAAATCCATCTTTATGGGCAATAAAAAATTGTCTTTTAAATAGTTACATAAAAAAACCGAATTGTATTTTTTCGAGTCTTTGAAGAAGTAAAAACGAAGACATGTAATTAATTTAGTAATCATCATCATCCTCCGAGCCTTTACCCAACTGTGTCGGGGTCGGCTTCTAGTCTAACAGGGTGCAGCTGAGTACCAGTGCTTTACAAGGAGCGACTGCCCTATCTGACCTCCTCAACCCAGTTACCCGGGCAACCCGATACACCTTGGCAAGCCTGGTTGTCAGACTTACTGGCTTCTGACTACCAAAGCCTGCCACAAATTCGACCTGCCTTCCTAATCACTTTATATAAGATGGTCACCTATCCATGGATCGAATGTGCTAAAAGTTTTTGACTTTATGATCGATCCAACCGTGAGGCTGTGTTCTTAGCCCAAATTACTATTGTTAAAGTTATTTTGTTAAAGGCGTATAATATTAGTTTTGTGTTTTTTTTTCAGGCTAGACTGAATACAAGTGAGGTTTCGATAAAAACAGCAAGCAATACTGAACCACTCGTCATTCCTGAAACTAAGGTAAGATAAATAAACTACTACTAATAATATGAATTTGGATAAAATATTAAGTACTTTCCAAGTATATCCTGATGCCAATGGCTGATAAAAAGGAAAACATCTTGAAGAAACCTGGACTATAAAGTCTGAAATCAGCAACCCGCTTTAAGCAAGCTTGGTGATTAGTGCTCAATCCTTCTCCGTGTGAGAGGAGGCCGCAGCCCAGCAGTGGGATGATAAAAGGCTGCAACATTTTTAGTTCCAACTTAACCAATGTGTTTTTTAAACGAGGCTTATGTTAAAAAACGACTACGCATAATAAGCACATAAGCAAAATTAATCGTTTTTGGTTTAGCCCCATGTAATTTTGAAGACAGTGTAGAACTAGATTTTTTCCAACTATAAACAAATGGTAGATTGTGTAAACTGATGGCAACACTACTTGTGTTGCTATACGAAAAAGTATGAGTTAGTACTTATTTTGTTCTATTTACTCATAATATTTTATACAATAATCGTACTATTTTTTTTAGATAAATGATTCCAGTCAGACAACAGGTCAGGCTCAACCTAAGGGTGGCCTAGAAATATTCAGTCTAGATTCTGACGACGAAGATAGTTCTGCTAAAGGTAAGATTCGTATTAATTACTTAAATTATTTACTCAAGTAAAAAATGCTGATGAAACAAGCTTGGAAAACATTGCAAGAATTGTTTTTTTTACCTCTATATAAGTGATATACATGCACATTGTAATTTTGGGAATAATCATATTTCTAGAAAATATTACTCCATTGTGCTTTATACATACTATTTACTACATACTTTATCCAGATGAATATATTTGTCTGTGTATTGAAGAGTAAAATACGACTTATCCTTTTTTTAAGCGACCGTTGAAACACATTTCAATTCGTGCAAATAGTGTGACTTTTCATAGGTGCCTGCAAAGGCCTATGTAAAATACAAACATTTTTTCAAAATACTTTTGCTGTCGCATACGTTAATGATAGGTAGATAGATATACTCTTAATGATGCACAATTTAGAACGCCGTTTTAACCGACTTCCCAAAAAGAAGCAGTGTCAATTCGAAAGTCTATATGCTTTTTTTAGCACGCTTAGATTAGCTTCACTTGTAACTATGTATGTAAGAAAATCTTGGAATCTAAATTCGACCCACTTCCCGGTCTTCGATTACGATAAAATTTTGCACACACTCCGAATTCCGATGACAATACATGACTAGCGTGTTTTTTAAGGTTTTTTTTTACTATTTTTTCTTATAGAAAAACCCGAAACTCCTCATAAAATGACGGCTTTAGAACTAGAAAAGGCTCGGGAGTCGAGCAAGTGTATAAACTATTGCTGCTTGAACGGCAGTGCCGTGCCATTCATTCCGGCGGAGCCAGCCGTAGTGGCGTACTATAATGTCCTCCTAGCTGATTATCGGCCACGGCGGCTGTTCTCATGTAAGGAGATCAGCCAGCTGCGCAGGACATATTATAGTGCACGCACATTTGCTTGGACACAGGTGCACTCTCTATTCCTTCACTCTCATAGCGCGATGGGACGACAATCCGACACCACCGGAGAGAGATCACAAGCAGGATCACTACAATGTCGTTTTAACCGACTTCCCAAAAAGAAGTAGTTTCCATTCGAAAGTATATATCTATGCTTTTTTTACACACTTATATTAACTTCACTATTAACTATGTATGTAAGAAAATCTTGGACTCTCAATTTGACCCACTTCCCGGTCTTCGATTAGGATGAAATTTTGCACACGCTCTGAGTTCTGATGACATTATATGACTAGCGTTGTTTTTTAAGTTTTTTTTTTAACTTTCTTCTTATAGAAAAACCCGAAACTCCTCATAAAATGACCGCTTTGGAACTAGAAAAGGCTCGGGAGTCGAGCAAGTGTATAAACTATTGCTGTCTAAACGGCAGTACCGTACCGTTCATTCCGGCGGAGCCAGCCGTGGTGGCGTACTATAATATTCTCCTAGCCGATTATCAGCTACAGAGCGGCTGTTTTCATGTAAGGAGATCAGTCAGCTGCGCAGGACATATTATAGTGCAGGCACATTTGCTTGGACACAGGTGCACTCACTGTTCCTTCACTCTCATAGCGTGATGGGACGACAATCCGACACCACCGGAGAGAGATCAGGCGCAGGACCGACTGCAACGTGCTCTCCGATGCACGGGTGTATTATAATGCCGTTTCAACGAACTTCCCAAAAAGAAGCAGTTTCAATTCGAAAGCTTATATTAGCTTCACTTGTAACTATGTATGTAAGAAAATCTTGGAATCTAAATTTGCCCCACTTCCCGGTCTTCGATTAGGATGAAATTTTGCACACGCTCTGAGTTCTGATGACAATACATGACTAGCGTGTTTTTGAAGGTTTTTTTGACATTTTTTTTTTATAGAAAAACCCGAAACTCCTCATAAAATGACCGCTTTGGAGCTAGAAAAGGCTCGGGAGTCGAGTAAATGTATAAACTATTGCTGTCTAAACGGCAGTGCTGTACCGTTCATTCCGGCCGAGCCAGCCGTCGTGGCGTACTATGACGCTGGAAGGAAACGACGGTCTATGGTCTGTTTGCCGTGTGCTCAGGTCGTCGCTGATAGGAATCAGGTAATGCCATCGGCGAAGATGGTTTTTTTATTAAATAATAAAAATGTGTTAATAAAAAGTGCCGTTGAAATTGTTAAATTGTACGAATGTTTGGGCTTCACATAGTGGAAAAGACAAAAAAACAATTGGTTTCAACCGGGACTACATCCTGCACCTGGATAAGAAGTTGCCCTAAATATATTATTTTGTAGCATAAACAATATTATTACTGTAAAGTTTCATCAAAATACGTTCTACAAAATATTAAAAATTAAAAGTGATTTTATTATAAACCCAGCTTCTGCTATTAGTGTCATCCACATTTCGTGGAAACTAAAACCCTTTTCCTAGAAAAATGTGCTATTTAACACTGAAATATTTTTTTGAATCGGTCCCGTAGTTCCTGAGATTATCTTACAATATTTTTTTTATAAATATCTTTGTGTATATTTTACCTAGACAAACTCTAGTTTATAATGTTTATTTATGTAAGGTGTATGTATAGGTATTTTCTTTCTTTATTCAAGATTTTTTTCTTATTTTTTTTCCCACAGAATTTAATAAGAGGTATAAAAAATTTGACACCGCTCCTGGACTTGGAAATGGCCAAGTTATCTCAAGATTTAGTAGAAATATCGGATTCGGAGTCTGAAGATGAAGATATGACGCCAGACGAACCGAAGGAGAGCATCGGAGAAGATGGAGCTAAGTGAGTACTCTTTATTTGCCTAGGCTTTTGGTTAAAAAGCTCAAAAGATGTTCCGGTCTTAAAAGTTGTGTCTGGATTTTTTATGAAAGTTGGTTTTGATTTTTAACCGATTTCCCAGAAAGGAGGTTTTAAATTCGGATGTTTTTTATAGTGGCTAGATTACTGAAATTCGGCACAGTTGAACGATGGAGGGACTGCCTATCCGATTTCTTAACCTAGATACCTGGTAAACCCGATATTCGTAAGTAACACTGGTTATCAGGCGCTTTTGATTAACCGCAACCGCCAAGGATGTTCAATGACAACCGGGACCTACAGTTTAACGTGCCATCCGAAACAGTCTTTGGTTCAAGATATACTTAGAAAGTACATACTAAATATGAATTATTATTATTAATACACACTAATAAGTCACATTTCCAAAATTGAACAAAGACGTATTTAATCCACAGACTCGTAGAAGACAACCTAGTAAAGTATCTGAATGATACATGGAAAAAATACGATATGGACAACAGGTTGAAAGAAACGCAAATTATGCTCGACGAGGAGATTGAGAAAATGGAACGTAAGTACCTTACGTTACCTTATACTGGGTTTATAAACAGCACATCAAGCTACTACAGTCTGTCAAAGTTACTGAATTAATATTGAACCTTAAACTATGGAGATAAAGTTGAAAATCTATTGAAGACTTTTGACAGTTGTAATAGCTTGATATGCCTTCTGTATATTCTGACTATTTTAAGGGTTCCGTACCCAAAGGGTAAAACGGGACCCTATTTATTATTATATGCTCACTTATGTACTTATTAAATACTCTCTTCTGTACTCACTTATGTTCTTTATTATATGCTTCCGTATGTACTTAATTATATACTCTCTTATGTACTTTATTATATGCCCCCTTATGTACTTTATTATGGCACAATCATCATCATCATCATCTCAGCCATAGGACGTCCACTGCTGAACATAGGCCTCCCCCTTTGATCTCCACAGATACCTGTTGGAAGCGACCTGCATCCAGCGTCGACGGCGACCTTTATAAGGTCGTCTGTCCACCTCGTTGGTGGACGTCCTACGCTGCGCTTGCTAGTCCGTGGTCTCCACTCCAGCACTTTTCGGCCCCATCTGCCATCTGCTCTGCGAGCAATATGGCCTGCCCATTGCCACTTCAACTTGCTAATCCGGTGGGCTATATCGGTCACTTTGGTTCGTCTACGGATCTCCTCGTTTCGGATTCGATCACGTAGAGAAACACCGAGCATAGCCCTCTCCATAGCTCGTTGAGCGACTTTGAGCTTTGAGATGAGGCCGATAGTGAGAGACCACGTTTCGGTGCCGTAAGTCATCACTGGTAACACACATTGGTTGAAGACTTTCGTCTTGAGGCACTGAGGTATGTCGGACGAAAAGACATTGCGTAGTTTCCCGAACGCTGCCCAGCCGAGTTGGATTCGGCGGTTGACCTCTTTCTCGAAGTTGGACCTACCTAATTGGACTACTTGTCCTAGGTAGATATATGAGTCAACAACTTCGAGTACCGAGCTTCCAACAGAGACTGGGGTGGGCTGAACATGGACATTTGACATAATTTTCGTCTTGTCCATGTTCATTTTCAGGCCCACCCGTTGTGAAACTCGGTCGAGGCCCTCGAGCATCATACTGAGTTCCTCCATCGACTTTGCCATGACTACGATGTCGTCGGCAAACCGAAGGTGAGTGATGTATTCGCCGTTGATGTTGATGCCAAGTCCTTGCCATTCCAGGAGCTTGAAGGCGTCTTCCATTGCGGCGGTAAACAGTTTCGGGGAGATAACGTCCCCCTGTCTTACGCCTCTTCTCAATGGAATCGGCTTCGTGCTATGCTCCTGTACTCGGACCGACATGGTGGCGTTATTATACAAACACTTCAACACCTCGATGTACCGATAGTCAATATGGCATCGCTGGAGTGACTCAAGTACCGCCCATGTTTCCACCGAATCGAAGGCTTTCTCATAGTCCACAAACGCTAAGCATAATGGCAAGTTATACTCCTCGGTCTTCTGTATAACTTGCCGCAGCGTATGGATGTGGTCTATGGTACTAAAGCCTCTTCGGAAACCGGCTTGTTCGGGAGGCTGGAAGTCATCAAGCCTGTGTTCGAGACGGTTCGTGATAACCCTTGAAAACAGCTTATAAACATGGCTTAGAAGTGTGATGGGTCTGTAGTTCTTCAACAGGCAGTTGTCACCTTTTTTGAAGAACAACACCACCCCACCCCTGCTCCATGCTTCAGGCGTTTTGCCCTCGGACAGGACGGAGTTAAAGAGCTTCTGGAGGACTTTAAGTACCGGTGTTCCACCCGCTCTCAGAAGCTCTGAAGTGATTCCGTCCTCACCCGGCGCCTTGTTGTTCTTAAGCTGCTTCAGGGCCATCCTAATCTCGTACAGACTGATGTCCGGGATATCTTCGGTATAATGTCGGGACAGCTTGGCTCTTGGATCTCCTGCCAAGCTGTTGACGGGCTTTGCGACCGAAGTGTATAACTGTCCATAGAACCTCTCAATCTCGCCTAAAACCTCTGCCTTGGTCGACGCTATGCTGCCATCGTCCCGTTTCAGCTTAGTCATCTGGCTTTGCCCAATAGACTTGTCCTTTGCGAACACTTTGGAGCCTTGGTTTCGCTGTATGGTCTCTTTAACACGATTCGTATTAAAGAGACGCAGATCGTGTCGCAAGGACTTGGATATTCGTCTATTGAGCTGCCTATATGACTTCGCGTCGTGGGAAGACTGCAACTGTAGCAAGCGTCGTTCAGCCATGAGGTTTAAGGTTTGGTCGGTCAGTTTATGAGGCCTATCTTTACGGCAAGGTCTAAAAAACTTAGCCCCTACCGTGCGGACAGTTTCCACTAGCCCGTCGTTGATCTCGTCCACTGACACTAAGTTCTCGAGGCAAGCAAAGCGATTAGAGAGCTCGAGTTGAAAGCTTTCCGGGTTTTGAATATGGGACCGAGTAGGTCGGAGCGTAGACTTCATCAGACTGGACCTTTCAAGTTTAACATTGATATTCAGTGAGGCTCTTACGATTCGGTGATCGCTTCCGGTTTTTACCCTGTTGATCACAGAGACATCACTGAATATCCGTCTCTTGTCGGTCATGAAGAAGTCTATCTCGTTTCTCGTGAAACCATCGGGACTCAACCAGGTCCATTTCCTGTGAGGCGGCTTCTGGAAGAAAGAGTTCATCATGAAGAGTTCCTCTTTCTCCAGAAAGTCAGCCAGCCTCTGTCCCCTAGGGTTCCGTTGCCCATATCCAAATTGCCCCACTCTCAACTCATCACCGCTTTTCTTGCCCAACCTAGCGTTAAAATCCCCCATAACAACAGTGAAGTGGGTTTTGGAACTATGTATGGCCCTACTTACGTCCTCATACATAGTCTCCACCTCATCATCGGAGTGTGACGAGGTCGGTGCGTATACCTGAATGACCTTCAGCGAATATCTTTCGGATATTCTGAGTATTAGGTATATCACCCTGTTCGACACACTGTCGATGGTTGTTATGTTGTTTACGAGGGACTTGTGAACGAGAAACCCGACACCACCTTGGGACTTTTGGTCGCCCTCCCGGTAGTAGAGCAAGTTACCAGACTTCAGGGTTACGGTGTCCTCTCCCTCTCTACGGACTTCGCATAACCCTATAATGTCCCAATGTAACTTGCTCAACTCCTCTTCCAGCTCGCAGATCTTTTCGTCAGTCCTCAATGTGCGTATGTTGTGTGTATGGCACAATGGCTGATAAAAAAGGTGAAGGAAAACATCTTGAGGAAACCTGGACTATATAGTCTGAAATCAGCAACCCGCATTGAGCAAGCGTGGTGATTAATGCTCAATCCTTCTCCGTGTGAGAGGAGGCCGCAGCCCAGCAGTGGGACGATAAAAAGGCTGTAACAGTAACAGGCCAGTATACAAGTAATATAAAAGAGATTTTTTCTTTGACAGGTGACAGTGTAGAAATAGACGCGATGTTGAACGAGTGTCAGGCAGCTACCGACAAGTTGCGCAACGAACTCTACGCGACATTCGAGTGTCGGCGACACGAGTTGCCGCCTATAGTACTGTATGACACTCCTGATACTAAGGTGAGAAAACAATTGGAGCTCTGCCTCATTGGGACGCCATGGGGCCCGATTCTCCTAATTTTACTTAAGCGACATACGATTCACGTTCGACTGCGATCCAATCCCGACTCGATTACGATTGAAGCGTATGTGGCATTCCGCTATTTTTTCTTTGCAATAAACGTTTTTATCCTTTTCTGTCATTCAATAATGAATCATGTTGTCTGCAAATGATTTACGATGGCAAAATGATTGTACAGGAAACTACCGTATAGACCAAAATCACCAAAATAGCAGACCAATCACAAAACAATCGAATGTCATTGGAATACGATTGGTCTTTTATTAGTAGCAGAATGCCCGATAAGAGCCCTGCCTCATTTGAACGCCAATGGCGACGTCGCCGGTTACGTATCCAAGCAGTTAACATTGAAATGTATGGTACCTAACTCACATAGCGACGGCTTGACAACGTCGCCAAATTGGAAGCGTGGCCACGAGCTACAGATTTCTAGATGGCTTCTGGCTACCGTGGCAGCTTGGCGACGTTGCCACGGATGCCACTATAATCTACACGGTAAAGTGCACCTCCCTCACTCAGTCGCCAATTTGGTCGCCAGTCAGCGTGCGATTTCTTCAGCGACGATAAAGTTAATTAAAACTAATTATAACTATTTGTTACAGTTTGTAGGCTTCGAATCTGATCCACACGCAGACTCTACAGCGGCTTCTACTGAAACTACTGACGTAAGTAATCATATCATCTGCCTAGCCTTTTCCTTAATGAGGTCCTAGCGGATCGTCGGCTACGGCGGCTGTTCTCATATAAGGGGATCAGCCAGCTACGCAGGACATATTATAGTGCACAAGCATTTGCTTGGACACAAGTGCACTCACTAGTCCTTCACTCTCATAGCGCAATGGGACTGAACTTCAGAGCAAACTAACAAATTATGTACAATATAATTACAAAGCAAATGAAAGCAAATTGAACACTAAAACATTTAAGGTTCAATTTACCTTAAAGTTTCTGTAACTATTTGATGTCCGTCTAGCCGATTATCGGCTACGGTGGCTGTTCTCATATAAGGAGATCAGCCAACTGCGCAGGACATATTATAGTGCAGGCACATTTGCTTGGACACAGGTGCACTCACTATTCCTTCACTCTCATAGCGCGATGGGACGACAATCCGACACCACCGGAGAGAGATCATTACAAAGCAAATGAAAGTAAATTAAACCTTTTACTAAAAGTTATAAGGTTCAATTTACCTTATAGTTTCTGTAACTATTTATCACATATATTTAATATACTTTTCCTTCTTATAATTTATAGAATCGTCAAGCAAAACGGCGTTTGTCATCAAGTTCCGAGGTTCCGGCTAAACGGCCCGCCATACCTCTTGGATATACACCTTTAGATACACAACCGACTAAGGTAAGTTTTATATAAGGGCGCTATATTTTACATAAATAATTTGAGTGCAATTTGTTGCTGCAATGTTGGTAAAAAATTGCATGGCTGTCACAAAAATATTTAACAGTCACTAACGTCCGAGCTATCACCGCTGAGCCATGGTCTGCAATTGCTTGCAACCATATAAATACACAAAAATTTATGCCGTCTATATGGCTCCTCCAACAATCTATTATATGAAATATAAAGACGTGTTAATTACACGATCTAGTCTAGAACATAAAAATATCTGCTGAAAATTGGTGTGGATGTAACATAACGCCGTGTAGCGACGGCTTAAGAATACATATGTCGCTACCCCTTCTTCCAGTGGGTGTCGTAAAAGTCGACTAATGGAGTATAAAATGCACCAAACACCAGTGCAAGAGAAGGAAAACTCGGAAAAAACCCTCTATCAACCCGTCTGGCCAGCGTGATAGCAGTAGGCTAAATACCTCTATGAGCAGCACAAAAAAGCCACGGCCCCTAGTTCCCGGCAGTCCCGCTATTCCCGGTCATGGTGGCGACCGTGGTTACGGCGGGGCAGGGGGTGCGAAGAATCTCCGGGTTACGGGAGGCCACCAAACAAAACTGACTCTGGCGACGTACAACGGCCGCACGCTACGGCTTGACTCGCATCTGGCGCAACTCGAGGTGGAACTTGGGAAGATTAGGTGGCACATATTAGGGTTATGTGAAGTTCGAAGAGAGGGGGAGGACACCATAACCCTCGAATCAGGTCACCTAATGTACTTCCGAGAGGGAGACCAACAATCCCAAGGTGGCGTTGGGTTTCTGGTTAATAAGTCCCTAGCTGATAACGTTGTGGAGGTGTCTAGTGTGTCGAACAGGGTAGCGTACCTTATCTTAAAGCTCACCGACAGGTATAGCCTCAAGGTAGTGCAAGTGTACGCACCGACCTCGACACATTCAGACGATGAAGTGGAGGATATGTTTGATGATATATCAAGGGCCCTCCACTTCACTACAAAGACCCATTACACCGTTGTCATGGGGGACTTTAACGCTAAAGTGGGAGTACAGATTTGCGGCGAATCGGCAGTAGGATCCCATGGATTTGGAAGCAGGAATCATAGGGGGCAAATGCTCGTCAACTTCCTCGAACGTGAGGGGCTCTTTTTGATGAACTCTTTTTTCAAAAAGCAGCCCCAAAGGAAGTGGACGTGGCAAAGCCCCGACACTATGACTAAAAATGAGATTGACTTCATCATGACGAACAAGAAGCACATATTCAGAGACGTCTCCGTGATCAATAGGTTTAATACCGGTAGCGATCACCGACTTGTCCGAGGCTCTCTGAATATCAACTTCAAGGCTGAACGTTTCCGGCTGATGAAGGCCAGGCTCCGACCAACACTGCTCCAAACCATGACAGGATCTGAAACGCTCCAGTCAAATTTGGAGAACCGATTTGCCGCCGTGGAAACCACAACAGACGTTAACCAGAACCACGAAAATGTGGTTCGGATCCTCAGGGAGGAAGGTTCGAGATTCTGTAACATGCAGCGTAAGGGCAAGAAATCAAAGCTTTCGGAAGAGACATTAGGGCTTATGAAGAGACGACGTGAAAACCCACCTGTCACTTCGTCAGCTAAGCGGGCTCTAAACCAAGAGATCAACAAGCACGTACGACGCGACCTCCGGTGCTCCAATACTCTTGACATTGAAAGAGCAATTGAGCTGAATCGGGGGTCAAAGGTGTTCGTACAATCTCTTGGAAGAAGCCACTTGACGAAGCTGACCACAACAAGTGGAGAAGTCGTTTCTTCGGTGCCGGCAGTCCTTTCGGAAGTGGAAAATTTCTATGGCCGGTTATACGCATCGCATGCATCTCGACCTGATCCCGGAAATGAGGATTCTAGAGCCACATTAACGCGCCATTTCACCGAAGACCTGCCAGAAGTCAGCAGTGGCGAAATCGAGATCGCTCTGAGACAGCTCAAAAATGGAAAAGCCCCTGGCGAGGATGGCATTACAACAGAGCTATTAAAAGCAGGAGGAAAGCCCGTACTGGGGGAGCTCCAGAAGCTTTTTAATGCCGTCCTGTTTGAAGGGAGAACTCCAGAGGCGTGGAGTAGGAGTGTTGTCGTCCTGTTCTTCAAAAAGGGAGACAAAACCCAGTTGAAGAACTATCGACCCATTTCCCTCCTAAGCCACGTATATAAGCTGTTCTCAAGAGTGATCACGAACCGACTTGCGCGAAGACTCGACGAATTCCAACCACCGGAGCAGGCTGGGTTTCGGAGCGGATACGGCACCATAGACCACATCCACACAGTGCGGCAGATTATACAGAAGACCGAAGAGTATAATCAGCCCCTGTGTCTAGCATTTGTGGACTATGAGAAGGCCTTTGACTCGGTTGAAATCTGGTCTGTTCTGGAGTCCCTGCAGCGTTGTCAAGTAGATTGGCGATACATCCAAGTGATGAGATGTCTCTACGAAGCCGCTACAATGTCCGTCCAAGTACAAAATCAGCAAACTAGGCCCATACCGTTGCATCGAGGAGTGAGACAAGGGGATGTTATTTCCCCGAAACTGTTCACTAATGCAATGGAGGATATGTTCAAGACGCTGAATTGGAATGGACGTGGCATCAACATCAATGGCGAACACATCTCTCACTTGCGATTTGCTGACGATATCGTCATCATGGCAGAAACGCTGCAGGACCTACAACAAATGCTGAACGACCTGGCTGAATCTTCTCTACGCATCGGCCTACGGATGAACTTGGACAAAACCAAGGTCATGTTCAATGAACATGTTCTACCGGAACCGATTGCGATACACGGCGCCGTTCTCGAAGTTGTTCGGAAATATGTATACCTCGGGCAGACATTGCAGTTAGGTAGAAACAACTTTGAGGACGAGGTGAATAGGAGAATTCAGTTGGGTTGGGCTGCATTTGGGAAGCTACGTCGAGTCCTAACATCGTCGATCCTACAGTGCCTAAAGACGAAAGTCTTCAATCAGTGCGTCCTACCTGTCATGACTTACGGAGCCGAAACGTGGACACTGACGGTACGGCTGGTCCACAAGTTTAAAGTCGCTCAGCGGGCTATGGAAAGGGCTATGCTTGGCATTTCTCTGAGGGATCGCATCAGAAATGAGGTAATCCGTCAGAGAACCAAGGTCATCGACATAGCCCACCGAATCAGCAAGCTGAAGTGGCAGTGGGCTGGCCATATTAGCCGAAGAACCGATAACCGTTGGGGTAAACGAGTTCTAGAGTGGAGACCACGACTCGGCAAGCGTAGTGTAGGACGTCCTCAGGCACGGTGGAGTGATGACTTGCGCAAGACGGCTGGCAGGAGCTGGATGCGAGTAGCCGAAAATCGATCTCAGTGGCGTGCACTTGGAGAGGCCTATGTCCAGCAGTGGACTGCGATGGGCTGATGATGTAACATAACAGGAGAAAAGCAAGATTTGTTAACACAGCGGATTTTTTTGCCCGTAAAACCGCGAAAGCAGCTTGTAATAAAATATTTTTTTTCAGGATCCCAAAGCTGCCATCCCATTACCAGATGTTAAAATGGATGACGATGTAAGTATACAAGAGTATTAACTTATTTCTTTACATTTACCCATTTTTTACGTTACGTGTCCATTGGGCAAAACAGTTCACAGAAGTTATTTGCTGTGTCCGTTATAACAAATCAACAAATATTTACTTGAAATAAATATGTATTTCAATATATGGACAATTCATTTTTTTTAATAAAAAAAATAACGAAACTCATTTTAGCCTAATTTCTTTTTATATTGTCTATAACCAAATTCACCCTCCTAAAATTTATTTCCACTTCCACAGAAAGACATATCCGTAGTGAAACTATCAGCGGAAGCAGCCCCAGCGGAACTGCCTCCACCGGGGGAGATCTCCCGGCCCCCGCTGAGGGTCAGCATGGCGGTGTATGCCATGAAGAACGCCTTCGGACCCTGGCTGAAGGGAAAGGTGCTGGATATACAGCCCAAGAATCCGTCAGCGGTAAGTTGAAACGTGGCAGTAATCTACATTAATATTATAAAGGGGAAAGGTTTGATTGTTACTCCTGAAATAGTTATCCGATTTGAATAATTCTTTCAATATGAAAAAATCTTTCACTGTTAGTTAGCCCTTTTTTTATGGACCACAGTTAGAAATAATACAGAAGATTTAGTTCTTGATGGGATATATAGATTTAGTTCTATTCCATATTCATAAAGAAAAAAATGTATTTTTGTTTGTTTTGGATAAACTCAAAACCTACTGGTTTGAAAAATTATTTTACTGTTGGACAGCTTTACTCTTCCCGAGTAACATAGGCTATATTTCATCCCGAAACGGGCAGTTAATACAGAGTTAAAATAAAATTCTTGTTAATTTATTAAAATAACATGTTTTTTCAGGGTGCTCCTTTCTCAGTGTGTCGGATAAAGTTCGATCACAAGCGTCAAGCCAACGGCAAAGTGTTGCCAGCTCGCTGTATCGCGTATTCTGAGCCCGCTGACGTCAGAATGACTATCGGTAAGTCAGAAACATGTCAAAAAGTGTTCATTCAAAATAGGAAAGAAAGAAAAGTAAAAAAAAAAACGACGCAATAACAACATAAAAAAGGAACAAAGAAATTATAAGAATATAAAGTCAATATACTGATATATTTTTATATATTTTAAAATGTATCTTAAATATTTATTATATATATTCTTACCCTAACTAATATTATAAATGTGAAAGTAACTCTGTCTGTCTGTCTGTCTTTTCTTCACGCCTAAACTACTGAACCGATTTGTGTGAAATTTGGTACAGACATAGTTTGGAACTTGAGAAAGGACATAGGATAGTTTTTATTAAAAAAATATATATATTCCGGACATATAGCGCCATCTATTGGTCAAACCAAATATATGCCGGAAGTCATTCCATGCGAATGAAGTCGCGGGCAAAAGCTAGTATTATATATATTCTTACCCAAGATACAGGCTTGCCTAGTTTGGGGCCAATGTTATATTGTAAACTGTACTTATTCTTTTTTGGTAATAAACATTCTATTTTTTTATTTTTAATTGAAATGTGTTGTAAAAGATGTTTTTTTTGTACTAAAACATCAAAGTAAAAATATACATACCTATCTTTAAAACTTGTTTAACTATAAGTGGCCAAAGGTTGCGCATTGGTTGAAAAACATTCCAGTATCTATATTGTTTATTATCTTCATTTCACAGGTACTCGACTTATAGCGCTTTTTAAGGACAGCAGTAAGCGAGAATCTTTCTATTCAGGCGTTGTAGCTGAAATACCCAACCCTGTTAATAGTTATAGGTAAGATTAATAATTTAATTATTTTCCACCTATTGCACTCACTTTCTCAGTCAATTACTTCCCAAGACGCAGATAAAAAGTAGCTTATATTTTGTAAATGCTTAACTACTGTACATTTTCATCAAAACCCACGCTGCCATCTGCCCTTTCTTAACGCACTACTCATATCCCTTTGTATTATTAGTGTGATGATGCCATGTATTAGTTGTAAGTTGTACATAAATATAAGTTTATTTTATTGTTTTAAAATAATTTAGTGTGATGTGATGAAAAGTGTGATAGTGTCGTGTGATGAGTGTAATATGACATCCCTTGACCATTATTACCTAATACAAAAAAAAATAATCTATAATATAAAAATGAATCGCAAAATGTGTTAGTCAACAACGCCTGGACCAATTTGGCTAATTCTTTTTTTGTTGTGTTTGTTATTGTCAGGAGAAGGTTCTTATGAAAATAAAAATAGGGTAAAGTAGAGAAGTCAGTTGACGGGAGCGAAGCCGCGGGCGAAAGCTAGTTAAATAAATAAAAACTAATACATGATCTCTTTATTTACCTCTGAAAGTTCTTTCAATTCCAATATTTCTCCTATCTTTTAATAAATAAAAAACCAGATGAATTAAGAACCTCCTCCTTTTGTTGAAGTTGGTTAAAAATTATGATGATGATTATATTTTTCTTTAATTCTCAGATACCTAGTATTCTTCGACGATGGCTACGCTCAATACGTAGAACACAAGCACACTCGCCTAGTCTGCGAGAGTTCTCCCCTCGTCTGGGAGGAAGTGCATCCATTCTCCCGGGAATTCGTCCGGGAATACCTCATGGCGTACCCTGAGAGGCCCATGGTGAGGCTCCATGAGGGACAGCATCTGAAGACTGAGTGGAACGGTGAGTGCGAAGATTTTTAGGTTCTGCTAGCTCCTGTCAGCGGTTTCATCCGTATCCCGTGGGAATTTTAGCAGGAATCCGGATAAAAAGTAGCCTATAGCCTTCCTTGATAAATGGGCTATGTAACACTGAAAGAATTTTCCAAATTGGACTAGAGTAGTTCTTGAGATTTGTGTGTTCAAAAGGAAAATAAACTTTTGACTAATTCTAAAAGTCGGTAATAAAATAAACAGAAATAAATTGGGGACAGCGAATTTTATAAGTTTTATTTTCCACCCTTTAAGTCTGTTTTGAACTCCCGAAGCTGCGGGATTGTTCGTGCGAGTTACCGCGTTGCTGGTTGGTACATAAAGGGCTTAAGAAGGAACATGATGGGTTTTAGTCAGTAAGAGTCTGACACTCCCTCACGCTGCACCCACAGCGGGATGTCCTTTGATGATTTTACATTAAAAACGTCTGTTTTGAAGCCGGCTTTTATATATTACCAGCTTTCGCCCGCGGTTTCACCCACGTCCCGTAGCCGGATGGCGACAAAAACTATCCTAAAACCTTCTCCCGGGTCTAAGTAACCTCCCCTCTAATTTTCAGCCAAATCGGTCAAGCCGTTTTCATGTTATGTCGTGACAACGGAAAGCGGGTTTCATTTTTATATATATAGATAGATATATGTTTTTAACATGTAAAATTATCTACTTCCCCAGGAAAATGGTGGTCATCCCGCGTAACAAAAGTGGATGCGTCTCTCGCACAAGTGCTATTCGTTGGCGATGGACGCAGAGAGTGGATATACCGCGGCTCCACTCGCCTGGCGCCGCTGTACCTAGAGCTCAGGGCGGCCGAGAGACATCGGCCCAGGCCCATGCCTCGGAACAGGGCTCAGCCTAGGGTGAGTTGTATACATATAGCTATGCGTCACTAGCACAAGTCCTGTTGTGACCAACATTGCTCAACAACAGTGACGTTATTGAGCAATGTTAGTCATTGTTGTTGAGTAATGTTAGTCACTGTTATTGAGCAATGTTGGTCATCGTTGTTGAGCAATGTTGGTCATCGTTGTTGAGCAATGTTAGTCATTGTTATTGAGCCATGTTAGTCACTGTTGTTGAAGCAATGTTAGAAAGTGTTATTGAGCAATGTTGGTCACTGTTATTGAGCAATGTTAGTCACTGTCATTAAGCAATGTTGGTCACTGTTATTGAGCAATGTTAGAAACTATTATTGAGCAATGTTAGTCATTGTTATTGAGCAATGTTGATCACTGTTATTGAGCAATGTTAATAATTGTTGTTCAGCAATGTTGGTCATCGTTGTTGGCTTAAGTAGGTCATGTTTATTGGCCATGTTAGTCGTGATTGTTTACCAATGTTGGTCATTTACTGGCCCATTATGTTGCCTTTTTCTGGCCCATGATATGATATTAGAAAGTACAGACAAACGCAGAAAAGTTGCATGGTACTTGCCTAACCTGGAATCGAACCCACACACTCATATTTGAGAAGTTGATTCTTTACCCAATAGACGACTTTGTGATTCATTGAATTGTGTGGCTGTTATTTTCAATGTACATTTATATACAAAAATATATAATAACAATACTATTTGTTACAGTTGAACATGCCCTACGTGGAGTACACGCGGTCAGACGAACAGGACACAAACAAACAAACGGAAACACAAACGGAGGAGTTGGCGCAACAACAACAAAATGAGGTGAGAAATTAAAATATTACATCTAAATTACTGGAATTTTAACTTATTCATTAATAACTAATATAAATTGCAATGATATTTACATATCTATATTACAAATTAAGTCTACATAAATTACAAAAATAAGAAAAAAAGATGAAAAATTAAAACTATGAGAATCAAAAAAATCATCCGTATCGCTGTCAGCGGCGATCGTGCCCAAAAGGCTGGCTGAATTTACTTATTAATATATTCAAACATGGCTGTAAAACAGCACTTTTTTGAACGTCAAATATTTACAAAAGACAGCCAAACTCCCCAGTAATTCACAATAGCCCATTATGTTGCAGTCGCTTCCAGTCAAATAGTATGCAGCTGAGTACCAGTGTGCCAAATGGAGCAACTGCCTATCTGACCTCCTCAACCCAGTTACCCGGGCAACCCAACACCTCTTCTTATAATCGATCGACCCGTGCAATGATTTGTGATTGATCCACTGTCTTTATACTATTAGGGGTATAAACTATCATACATTTTTTTTATTTTAGCTCATATGAGGAATAGGACGGGAAACATGTATCATATATCACTTGAAAAAAGTTTTTTTTTCTGTAAAAGTCCTACTACAGTATTTATTTTTTAATTATTTCCTATATTTCTTCAGGAAATCCGTCGTCAACGCGCCGTAGCTAAGAAGTCAACAGCCGCGGTACAGCCGCCGCCCGTGCCCCAGGCACCGGGCCATGTCGACACTGTCACCAGCAGAGTTGTGGTGAGTTCACACTGTTATTGGCTAGGAAGTCGACGGCCGCAGTACAGCCGCCATGTCGACACTGTCACCAGCAGAGTTGTGGTGAGTTCACACTGTTATTGGCTAGGAAGTCGACGGCCGCAGTACAGCCGCCATGTCGACACTGTCACCAGCAGAGTTGTGGTGAGTTCACACTGTTATTGGCTAGGAAGTCGACGGCCGCAGTACAGCCGCCATGTCGACACTGTCACCAGCAGAGTTGTGGTGAGTTCACACTGTTATTGGCTAGGAAGTCGACGGCCGCGGTACAGCCGCCATGTCGACACTGTCACCAGCAGAGTTGTGGTGAGTTCACACTGTTATTGCTCACTTTAGGGGCTAAACTTTGTCATTTCTAGCATTTTAAAATTAATTATGTGCTGCTATTTTTTGTTTGGGTATGAAAAGTATTAAAGAAAAGATTAAAACCGCATTTTCAACCGTCGGCTTCCCACCTTTGAGAAGATAATCTGTCGCTGACAAAACTTACATTTCGGAAATATTTATTTTCCCCAGTATTACACTCCCAAGAACGCGGTGAAGCCGTACAAGATGACTCCTCACAAGTGCGGGCCGAAGTGCAAGCGCAGCGACGTGCTCTCTCTCAAGGAGCTGCGCACGTACAACCCGCTCGCCAAGCCGCTGCTCAGCGGATGGGAGAGGTAAGAATAAATTACTTCATTGCTTCTTATCTTGTCACCGTCTTTCTGCTCTTTTTGCTCCTTCTCCTCCTTTTGCTCCTCCTCCTCTTCCTTTTTGCTCCTTCTCCTCGTCCTCCTCTTGCTCCTTCACCTCTTTTCGCTTTCTCCTCCTTTTGCTCCTTCTCCTCCCCCTCCTCTCCCTAATTTTCCTACTTATCCTGTCAGACGTACTGGCTTCTGACCCGTAACGACTGCCAAAGTTGTTCAATGACAGCTGGGACCTACAGTTTAACGTGCCATCCGAAACACAGTCATTGGTGTCCAAGATATACTTAGAAAGTACATACAAACTTAGATAAGTTGCATTGGTACTTGCCCGACCTTGAATCGACCCAAATAATTCTTGAGAGGTTGTTTCTTTACCCACTAGGCAACCACGACTTTCGCGAAAATATATAGCAAGTTATGAAGAACGGATGTTTTTGAGGACTGTCTTTTGCAAACTTGACCTTCAAAAAGTGCCGATTTTTACCCTACTTTGACAGAATGACTTTTATCTCATTTTCGCAGACAAATAGTCCGTTTCAAAGGGCATAAAGAAGTGATGTATCGCGCCCCCTGCGGCCGGCGGCTTCGCAACGTGCGGGAGTTACACCGCTACCTGAGAGCCGTGGCCTGCGATCTGCCGGTCGATCTGTTCGACTTCCATCCAGCTACGCACTGTTTGGCTGAGTTCGTGTTGAATAAGTGTCGGGTTGGGAAGAAGGTGAGTGAAATTTTACTTGTGAAGAATTTATTTCGTAACCTTAAAAGATATACAAGTATTCAAAAATATGATAAATTATCGTGACATAAAACCACTGCCGAATGAAAAATGAGTTAGAATATTATTATATAATTTTGTTACAGATTGGTCATATATTTTGAGAGATATGTAGCTATGTTCTAAGCTTTCTCTGTAGGTCATTAAGATATATTATGATATAAATAATATTATTAACTGACTATTTATAATGGACTATTTGAGCCGCTAATCATTCGGCTGTATGGGTGTTTATGGATATTTTAAAATTAAGAGCTTTTTCTGTATTTTCCGAGTGAAAACCTCGGAAATGCATCCTTCCTTATTTATGACGTTCATTTTATACATACGGCGTTTTATATAATTTATACTAATAAATAATCTAAAAGCAGCGTGGCAAGGAGACAGCTAAACCTTGACTCGTTCAAAACTTAATATTAAATTAAATAAAAGTATATTTTATAATATCGGTTGAAACTAGGACTTATCGCACGGCAAGGAGAACGTGCCGGTGCCGTGCGTGAACTACTACGACGACTCGCTGCCGGAGTTCTGCTCGTACAACACCGAGCGCACCCCCACCGCCGGGGTGCCGCTCAACTTGGACCCCGAGTTGTTGTGCCACTGTCGTTGTACCCATCATTTAGAACAGTTCATTGAGAACCTCGTTTTTGGGAAGTCGGATAAGTTCTGTCACTTTTTCACAGTAAAAACACTTAGGAATTATTAGATAGGGCGTTTTGGGGGCTGTCTTTTGTTAATTTTGACTTCCAAAAAGTGTTTTTGCATATGAAATGGTGAAGTGGGCGTTTTGGGGGCTGTTTTTTTGTCAATTTTGACCTTGATAAAGTGATTTTGAGTTTGAAATATTGTTATTTTACCATATAATAATGTGTGTAGGACTTATCGCACGGCAAGGAGAACGTGCCGGTGCCGTGCGTGAACTACTACGACGACTCGCTGCCGGAGTTCTGCTCGTACAACACCGAGCGCACCCCCACCGCCGGGGTGCCGCTCAACTTGGACCCCGAGTTTCTGTGCGGCTGTGACTGTGTTGATGATTGTCAGGTGAGAGAAATTTTGCTGTACATTTTTTGTCTGTCCAGGCTATATCTCAGAAAACAGAGCTAAATTGTGTGTAGAGTGACTGGTAATAAGAGACTGTTACTTGAAAAGTGATGACAACTTTCGCAAAAAAATTGGTTTATAGTCATTAGTGAGATTACTATAGGAAAACAGCTGTCTGAAACGGAACTTTGTGTTTTCTTCTGATGAGAATAAATACTAATGAGTATAAAGAAATCCTTTTGAGAACTCCCAAACACTGTTGTTTACAATTTCTTGCTATTTTCAATAATTTGTCTTACTCTTTCATCACATTTACTTTAGCAGATTTTGCCACCTATATACGCTCTGAATTTTTGTTTCATGTTTCTCAATTTTCTTATTTTTTTCTTATTTTCTCTTAATCATCAAAATACTTGTTTTTCAGGATAAATCAAAATGCGCATGTTGGAAGATGACGCTAGAGGGCGCTCGCACCATCGGTCTGGAAGGCCCCAACGTGGGCTACGTGTACAAGCGCCTGCCCGAGCCGCTGCCTTCCGGCATCTATGAGTGTAACTCTAGGTAAGTTATCATTATCATCATCATCACTATCATCATCATCACTATCATCATCATCATCGTTTTTATCATCGTTGTCATCAACATCGTCGTCATCACTATCGTCGTTATCATCATCGTCGCTATCATCATCGTCGTCATCATTATCATCCTTGTCATCATCATCATCATCATCACTATCATCATCATCATCATCATGAAAATGAGCATGTTGGAAGATGACGCTAGAGGGCGCTCGCACCATCGGTCTGGAAGGCCCCAACGTGGGCTACGTGTACAAGCGCCTGCCCGAACCGCTGCCTTCCGGCATCTATGAGTGTAATTCTAGGTAAGTTATTATTATCATCATCACTATCATCACCGTCGTCATCATCATCACTATCACCATTGTCATCATCATCACCGTCATCATCATCATCATCATCATTGTCATCATCATTATAGTCATCATCATCATCACTATCACCATTGTCATCATCCTCACTATCATCATCATTGTCATCACCATCGTCATCATCACTATCATCATTGTCATCATCATTATCATCATCATCGTCAAAATGCGCATGTTGGAAGATGACGCTAGAGGGCGCTCGCACCATCGGTCTGGAAGGCCCCAACGTGGGCTACGTGTACAAGCGCCTGCCCGAACCGCTGCCTTCCGGCATCTATGAGTGTAATTCTAGGTAAGTTATCATTATCGTCATCATCGTTATCATCATCGTTGTCGTCATCATCATCACTATCATCATTGTCGTCATCATCATCATCATCATCACTATCATCATTGTCGTCATCATCATCACTATCATCATAATCATCATCATCACTATCATCACCGTCGTCATCATCATTATCATTATCATCATCATTGTCAAAATGCGCATGTTGGAAGATGACGCTAGAGAAGGCCCCAACGTGGGCTACGTGTACAAGCGCCTGCCCGAACCGCTGCCCTCCGGCATCTATGAGTGTAACTCTAGGTAAGTTATCACTATCATCGTCATCGTCATTATCATCATCGCCGTCATCATCATTATTATCACTATCATCATCCTTGTCATCATTATCATCATCGTTGTCATCATCATCACCGTCGTAATCATCATCACTATCACCATTGTCACCATCATCACCGTCATCATCATCATCATTGTCATCATCATCATCATTGTCGAAATGCGCATGTTGGAAGATGACGCTAGAGGGCGCTCGCACCATCGGGCTGGAAGGGCCCAACGTGGGCTACGTGTACAAGCGCCTGCCCGAACCGCTGCCTTCCGGCATCTATGAGTGTAATTCTAGGTAAGTTATCATCATCATCGTCATCATCATGACAATCATCATCATTGTCATCACTATTATCATTGTCGTCATCATCATCATCGTCGTCATCGTTATCACTATCATAATCATCATCGTTGTCATCATTATCATCATCATCATCATGCAGTGATCTGAGTACCAGTGTGTACCTGACCTTCGCAATCCGGGCAACCCGATACCCCCAAGACCAGTTGTCAGACTTTTTGGCTTCTGACTACTTAAAAAATGTCAAAGATGTTGAAATATTTATAGTTTTTGACCAATCCACATGCACAAATGCACATAGCCAATTAAATTATTTGATTTCTAATTTTTATGTTTTTCGGACGATATAAGGCGTTAAAAGCTTGCAAACGGTCCATAAAACTGAAAAATAATGGTACTCAGATTATTTACAATATTTTTTTTGTTTGCAGGTGTAAATGCAAGAATACGTGTCTTAATCGCGTTGCACAACATCCATTGCAGTTGAAGTTACAAGTAAGTTTTTATAAAACAATAGTTTATTACAAAATAATTATATGAGAATACTTTATTACAAACAGATTATTATATTGAAATTTTTTTTTTCATTTCAATTTACTTTTAAAAAAGATTTCGACTTTGAATTTGAGATGCTCAAATATTTTGATGCTTGAAAAATTATGAGTAAAATCAACTTTTACTCATTAATTATTTCTATACTGATTGATATAAATATTAAAAAAATCTACAATCTTTTTTTTTAATGTAAATATAGATTTAGTTTATTTTAAAATATAATGTACAGATTGTAATTCAGAAAAATTAAATCTATAGTATCAGTCTACATATTATATTCTTCGTATTGTGACTAATCTCTTAATGAGTATGCAGTATCATATAATCAATATAAAGATATAATAATCAGTATGGTATTATATATTTTTTTATTAACTATTTACCAGGTATTCAAAACGTTAAACCGTGGTTGGGGCATCAGAGCGTTGAATGACGTGCCGAAAGGTTCATTCCTATGCGTCTACGCGGGAAATCTGCTCACTGACGCTACTGCTAACTTGGTAAGTCATATATTTAATTTGCTATTTAAGTCACCATTTATTTATTGGTTAAGCAGTATCTATCACTCTCTATCTTGGTTTATCTTTTTCCGCTAAGTAACTCATTTGAAATTAACAATTTTGATGATAATGAAGTTGTAATATATTCATAATTGCATAAGATTTTTTTTTTTTTTTTCAAAATATGGTAGTGACATTTTTTAATGAATTCTACAGTCTGTTCATAATTAGGTAATTATGTTTAATAAGTGTATTTTTTTTGACATATTTTGGATACCTAGACTTACTGAACGCTGTTTTTTTCCTATATCTATTACACGATTTTACACATAAATGGCATTTTTATCATCATTTAATAGTTTCCCCAGCTTGCCAAGTTATACCTTGTTCCCATGTGAACTACTCCGCGTTAATGGACAAAAAATAGCTGATAAATGGACCATCTAACATTGAAAGTATTTTTCAAATCGGGCCAATAGTTCCTGATATTACCACTTTCAAACAATCAAACTCTTCAGTTCTATAATACTTTAATATTTTATATATGTTCATTTATTCCCAGGACGGATTAAACGAAGGCGACGAGTATCTAGCGGAGTTAGATTACATAGAAGTTGTGGAACAAATGAAGGAGGGATATGAAGAAGATATACCTGAGGCCGACAAGAAATTAGATCGGGTAAGCTTTATATTTATTTACTTGGTTCAATAACAATGCCAATTCTGTAGAAGGAATAAAAATAAATTGACATGTGTGACCATTACTTACAAATGAACACAGATCTAAATAAAATTAAAACTAAAATTTTCTTTTTAAATTAAAAATAAAATTTTCTCTTTAAATTAAAACGAAAATTTCCTCTTTAAATTAAAACTAAAATTTCCTCTTTAAATTAAATAATGAAAAGAACTTTAAAACGGCTGAACCAATTTGGATGTAATTTTTTTTCTGATGAAGACTTACTGAGAAAAAAATCAAAATCAAGTTCAGGCGTTTTTTTTTTTTGTTTCACTTAGTTATTTAATATTTTTGGTTTTTAAACATATTTTTGATATTACAGAAAGAAGGAAAAGACGGAGACAGCGATGAGAATGAGACCTCGTCTTCCGATGAGGAAGATAACGCGTCTAAGACTGACAAGGAGGATGATGACTTTAGGCCCGGACATATAGGCCTAGGCCTTACTGAGTTCAAGTGAGTATTAAGGCCTATAGACATTAACCTAGTTGCAGCATTCCTTAAAAGGCCTTGAAATATCATATATATCTATAATATACCAAAATCTTAAACTTTTTTGTTTGATCTCGAATCTTAGGATTTTCTGGATCGCTTTAAGAAAATGTTTCACAGTTAGAATACGTAAAAGTATTCCACTCTCCCGCGCTATAAAACATGCCTATTTTCATTTACCGCATACGAAAAAAAAGGTTTTTAGTTTTTACCAATCCTATAATATTATATTATAAATTCTAAAGTAATTCTATCTTTAAAGTCTCCGAGATGCTATAATATAAAATCGGATAAAAGGTAGCTCATCTTACTTTTTATCCGAGAGCAGGAATTAGTTCTCTCTGGATGCAGGCATATTACAATATTTCATTTTTTAATGTAATAGAAAAGAAGATTCATTTTTAATCTAAGAGTTAATAATTTTACTATTTCTACAGCAAACGTCTCCGTAAACGCGAGAGAAACAAAAAAGATAAAGAAAAGTCTGAAACGGACGAGAAGGAAAAGGAAAAAGATAGCAAAGATACAAAAGATAGTAAAGATAAAGATACGAAAGAATCGAATGCGGACGAAGATTGTATCACAATTAGTGATGATGAAGAAGGTATGTAATACAAAATCTAGATTTAAATCACCTGCCTAGCCTTTTCCCAACTATGTTGGGGTTGGCTTCCAGTCTAACCGGATGCAGCTGAGTACCAGCGCTTTACAAGGAGCGGCTGCCCTATCTGACCTCCTCAACCCAGTTACCCGGGCAACCCGATACCCCTTGGTTAGACTGGTATCAGACGTACTGGCTTCTGACTACCCGTAACGACTGCCAAGGGTGTTCAAATGACAGCCGGGACCTACAGTTTAACGTGCCTTCCGAAAGGTTTTTTTCTTAATAGGTTATTTAAATAAGAATATGTACCCTATATTTACAAACTTAAGCTACTTCACGAAATAAAAATACTAAAAATAAAATACTATATACATAGGTTTTAATATGAATTTGTTTTGTTAACAGTGAGAGAACCATCAAGATTCAATGTACAAGCTGGCATGGGAGCTAGCGAGTTCATTTCTAAATACAAGTAAGTATACCATTTCTAAGCATTACTAATATAAAAAATATGAAAGTAACTATATCTGTACCTCTATTGCGGTTTCATGAAAAAAGTTAGGACTGATTTAAATGAACTTTAGTACATAGATAGTCTAAAGTTTGAGCCTGAACTGATTTAGAAAAAAATTTTGTTCCGTCCCCTCTTGGTTCCTCTTTATTTATGAACTTGAAAACATGCAAAACCGTTTAGTTTTGAAAATTCATAGAAAATAGTAGTGTTAAGAAAACTGATGTTTATATTGACGGTGAACTTGGGCAAAATTCTCATTTTTATAAATAAAAACTTAAATAATAACTTGTATATATTTTCAGATCGGTCCGCACTCTGTTCGGCAAGGACGAGGCGTGCTACATCATGGACGCTAAGGTTCAGGGCAACATCGGCAGATATCTTAATGTGAGTACAATTTATTAACTATAGTTTATTATAATAATTCTATATAAAACTAATAAAATAAAGAGGATTTTTTTGTGTTGAACATTCCCAAAAAAAATATTATCTCTTTATAAAAGCTTCGAAACTACCGAATTGAAAAATTATTTCACTGTTGGGAAGCTGCACTATCTCTGGTGACATAACTGACATACAATAAAAGGCTTAAGAGTTAGTTAGAATATAAGGCACAAGAGTTTGTTTGTTTGAACCCGCTAAACTCAGGAACAACTGGATGAACAAATATTTGCCCGTATAGATAGAAAAACGCTACTATTTACTATTAATATATAGAGCAGCTCCTAAAAACTAGTATAAAATATAAACCTATCAGATTTATAATATCAATATTATAATAAATCAACACGCATGTTTATTAACCAATAATATTTAAATGAAACTGCGCATACATCAACATAACACATGACTAGCTTTTATCCACCTGCGCGAAATTCCTACTCAATTAATATAATTTTTTCTCTTTTTCAGCACTCCTGCTGTCCAAATGTGTTCGTACAAAACGTATTCGTGGACACTCACGACCCACGGTTTCCTTGGGTGGCGTTCTTCGCTCTTTCTCATATAAAAGCCGGTACGGAATTAACTTGGAACTACAATTATGACGTGGGTTCCGTTCCCGGGAAGGTACTCTACTGCCACTGTGGAGCGCCTAATTGTAGGGGACGACTTTTGTAAAAAAAATGTTTTTTTTGTATTTTAATGTTAGTATTAGGACAATGGGCGATTCCGGTCCAAATGTCCACCACGAACGAGACCTATATGGCTAGATAGCCCGTTAAATATAGAACATTTTTTGTTATGAAAGTAAAAAAAAATATAATGCCAGAAAAAAGTTATAGCAAAATCAAATAAAACATTTTATAGATTTAATCAATTTCATTTTTTCAATTACTTTTCGTGATGTACGATTTTCGTACTTTCTGTGACTTCTGACAAAATAGAATGGTTCATATTAGAGAGAAGACACCACCAGTTACATCGAACTTTCTTTCTTAGATCCAGGCACCGCTGAGTATATTCAAGCACTTCTGGTGCCTCAATTGGTTAGTGATTCGTACATCCATCGGGCAAAAACTGGGTTGGTTATATGCAAATGTGTCTTACTCATCTTAGTTTTAGATAAAGTTCGGAAATGGAAGTGGAATAAAATAAAAAATAATAATGATAACATACAAAAAGTACCGAAAATTAAGAATACATTTTTGGCTATAACTTTTTTTTGGCATTGTTTTTTTTTTTACTTTCTTAGTAAAAGTTGCTCTAAATTAAGTGGACTATTTAATTATATAGGTCTCGTTCGTGGTGGACATTTGGACCAAACTTCATACATTCTTGCCCAATCTCCTTTGTCGTTTGTATAACAGATAAAAATGCTTAAATTAATTTTTAGCCTTTTTAAATATAATTGTTGAATGCAGTCTAAGTAATAATTTTCTGTACTCCATTTGAAGTAGGCACTTAACTAAAGGTCTCTTGATAATCTGGGCTATCTTGATAGTACTTTTTACAAAAAAAAATACATAACACACAAATAAATTACTGTTTTAAATAATGACTCAATTGATTAAGTAATTGTATTTACTGTATGTAGGGCTGCCATCCGTCCGGGTTTCCCCGGATTTGTCCTCGTTTGGAGGCCGTCCGGGCGGGGTTTCAAGAAGTGTCCGAGAAAAACCCGGACACTTTTCATGTAAGGAAGCACCTCATTAAATTTAAGTATATGTTAATAGTAAATGGATAACAAATTAAGTATAATTTTGTTTAAAAAAAAAATCGTACTCGTTCGGGGAATAAATGAGATTTACGCCAAATGTCCCGGGTTTTTTTAATATTTATCCGGGTTTGGCGAAATTCGAGATGACAGCCCTAACTGTATGTACCTGCTGCTGAGAATATCTTTAAAATGAGTTTTTAAATAAAAAGCCATATCAAGATTGTTTATCTATACTTATTAATATTATAGTTTCACTCAAATGGAGTATAGAATCTATGTTATTTTTCTGAATTATTTCTTAATATTAGCTTATATTCTAGTCTTTAAAAAGGATGTGAATTTCAATAATGTTGTCAAGAATCTTTCTCGTTCACGATTGGTTGTCTCGTTTGATAAAAATATGCCTTTTTCCCAATTTTATTTGTGGTCGGCTCAGCATGTTTTCTTCCATACTCTTCTGTCTGCCGTCATCTCGCAAGTAACATTATTTCTAGCCTTATTGACTTTTATTCAAGGCTAAATTCATATTATTATGATTAAAAAGCTTGTTAAATTAATGATCTGTCTATATATACATCTTGTTACGTTCAACTTTAAGACTCAGTTTTTTTTTGACAATATGAACGTTTTTTTCTTAAAACATGTTTACATAAAAAATTTAACGCGAAAATTCATAGTAAACAGTGGTTTTAAGAAAATTTACGTTTATTTTGTCAGTGTACTTAGGTTGTAATGTTTTAAATAATAACTTATTATTTAATCAAATTGTACTGTTGTCAAAATATTGTAGTCAATGTTTTAGGCCTAGACTTCAACAAAGCGGAGCGGAAAAGAACGATAAAATATAAGTTCACCTACAACCGTTGTTTTAAGAAAAACAGGCATATACTTGTGACGAGATATTTTAATATTCTTTTATTCTATTGGTTGCGTAAAATCTTCTCCGCTTTGGTGGCGTTTGGGCCTTAGGTTAAGTTAAACTTCTTGTATATTATGTAATCTGTTAATGACTGTGTACTTGTATGAGTAAAATAAAAGAACATTGAAAAAATCCCGTTTCAAATTTTTTTTGTACCTAATATTTCTTCTTCCTGCCCTGTTCCCAATTTTATTTGGGGTCGGCGCAATATGTCATCCTCTTCCATTTTCCCCTGTCACTCGTCATACTGACACTCACTCCCTTCCTATTCATGTCATCTTTCAGGCAATCCATCCATCTTTTCTTAGGTCTTCCTCTACCCCTCCATCCATCTACATTCATACTTAGCACACACTTTGTAACTAATATTTATTTTGTGCCGATATTCTGAGATCCCACAGCAAGATCCCTAATACAGTCTAACCGGCTGCAGCTGAGTACCAGTCTTACCTATTTTAATAATATTGTATTGTTTGTTCTAAATAAGAGTAAAATAAAACATTAATCAATTTTATTCACACTTTTAGCTTAAAATTCATAAGTATACATAAATGTAATATTTGTTTGAAATTATTTAGGATTTGAAGATTGTGACGTCAAAGTATATACCTATTTATACCTATTCAGCTATCAGCTAGTAGTAGTATAGTTCTTGTACATAAAAAGATATTGCTTTTCATTATTCTCATTAAAACTCGGGAATGGCTGTACAGATTTGGCTTAATTTAGTTTTAAAACGTTTTAGAGCTCTAGAGCCTTGACATCTCCGATCATTATTTTTTTTCATGTCTACAAGCCAGGCATGATATAAACGATATCATACAACGTGTGTTTCTTTGCTGAGTGTGTGTTCAGCAGATGTTTAAGTGTCTCTTCGTTGTCTAGAGCCCCGGCATGATATAAGTGATAATATACAGCGTATTTTTCTTTGCCGAGCGTGTGTTCAGCAGATGTTTAAGTGTCTTTTCGTTGTCTATAGCCCCGGCATGATATAAGCGACATTACAGAGTGTGTTTTTCTTCACTGAGTGTGTGTTCAGTAGATGTTTAAGTGTCTCTTCGTTGTCTAGAGCCCCGGCATGATATAAGCGACATTACAGAGTGTGTTTTTCTTCACTGAGTGTGTGTTCAGTAGATGTTTAAGTGTCTCTTCGTTGTCTAGAGCCCCGGCATGATATAAGCAACATTATACAGCGTGTTTTTCATTGCTAAGCATGTGTTCAGCAGATGTTTAAGTTTGTATCTTCGTTGTCTAGAGCCCCGGCATGATATAAGCGCTATTATACAGCGTGTTATTCTTTGCTGAGCGTGTGTTCAGCAGATGTTTAAGTGTCTCTTCGTTGTCTATAGCCCCGGCATGATATAAGCGACATTACACAGCTTGTTTTTCTTTGCTAAGCATGTGTTCAGCAGATGTTTAAGTTTCTCTCTTCGTTGTCTAGAGCCCCGGCATGATATAAGCGATATTACACAGCGTGTTTTTCATTGCTAAGCATGTGTTCAGCAGATGTTTAAGTTTCTATCTTCCCTGTCTAGAGTCCCGGCATGATATAAGCTATATTACACAGCGTATTTTTCTTCACTGAGTGTGTGTTCAGCAGATGTTTAAGTTTGTATCTTCGTTGTCTATAGCCCCGGCATGATATAAGCGATATCACACAGCGTGTTTTTCGTCACTGAGTGTGTGTTCAGCAGATGTTTAACAGCCAGTTTCTTCATCAAAAGTTAAAGCCAAAGTAAAAGTTAAAGTAACGGTTAAATTCAATTTTTCTATGAATTTTGCTGTCACTTTAGCCTTGAAAAAACGAATTTGACCGTTACTTTTACTTTAGACATTACTTTAACTTTAACTTTTGATGAAGAAACTGACCGTTAGTGTTTCTTCCGTGTCTATAGCCCCGGCATGATATAGGCGATGTTGTGCAGCGTGTCCTGCAGGACGGGCGCGGGCGGCGCGATGGCGGGCAGCGCGCGGCACACGCTCAGCAGCGGCGCTAGCGAGCACAGCAGAGTGTCTAACAGCACTGACACTGAGCCTGATACTGCTATTTGGCCCTGTAGACAAAATAGTTGTTTGAGAAATCATTTCACTGTTAAGCCCTATATAGAAAGAAAGCTGGAAGAAGCTGGACCCGCGCAGGGAAATATATGGACACGCGCCGATAAGCGCTTATAAGTTTCCAGCTTTTGTCGGCGCCGGTCAGCGCTTATCGGTGCGTGTTCATATATTTTCCTGCGCGGGTTACCAGCGCTGCCACGCGCCGATAAGCGCTTATAACTTTTAAGCTCCTTCCAGCTTTCTTTCTGTATACGGGCTTTTCTTTTAACGACGTCTAAAATCATCAAATGACCTCTTCCGCTGTGGGTTAGATTTATGACTACCAGACTGGTGTCAGATTTACTAGCTTCTGACTAGAAAACTAGTGTCATGGCTTCTGACTACCCGTAACGACTGGCAAAGAAGTTCAATGACCAGGATGTGCCATCCAAAACACATTTGGTATCTAAGATATACTTAGAAAGTGTATATTTCCATATATGAGTGTAACACACCTCATGCTCCTTGAGCCTCTCGCCGATGATAGCGAGACTCTCGCCCAGCAGTCGGAGATGCGCCGCCGTCGATACCGACTGCAAGTCCACACTGACCACCAGCCTCCACAGCCACTGTGCAGCGAGGCTTCCGCTCTTGCCGGCTGTAGGTAGTACCAGTGGAGTGTATACACACCTCATGCTCCTTGAGCCTTTCGCCGATGATAGCGAGACTCTCCCGGTGTTTTATAAGGAGCGACTGCTTATTAGACCTTGAGCAACTGTCTATCTGACCTTGAGCGACTGCCTATCTGACCTCCTCAACCTAGTTACAAGGAGCGACTGCCTATCTAACCTCTTCAACCAAGCTACAAGGAGCGACTGTCTATTTGACCTCCTCAACTCAGTTAGTTACAAGGAGAGACTGCCTATCTGACCTCCTCAATCCAGTTACCCCTTGGTTAAGCTGGTGTCATACTTACTGGCTTACGGATGTGCCATCCGTAACACAGTTAGTAACTAAAATACACTTAGAACGTCTATATAAAACTTATACATTTCCATATATGAGTGTTACACACCTCATGCTCCTTGAGCCTCTCGCCGATGATAGCGAGACTCTCGCCCAGCAGTCGGAGATGCGCCGCCGTCGATACCGGCTGCAAGTCCTCACTGACCACCAGCCTCCACAGCCACAGTGCAGCGAGGCTTCCGCTCTAGCCGGATGTAGGTAGTACCAGTGGAGTGTATACACACCTCATGCTCCTTGAGCCTCTCGCCGATGATAGCGAGACTCTCCCGGTGTTTTATAAGGAGCGACTGCCTATTAGACCTTGAGCAACTGTCTATCTGACCTTGAGCGACTGCCTATCTGACCTCCTCAACCCAGTTATTAGGAGCGACTGCCCTATCTGACCTCTTTAACACAGTTACAAGGAGCGACTGTCTATGTATATGTTACCCGGGCAACCCTATACACCTTGGTTAGACTCGTGTTAGACATACTGGCTTCTGACTAAACAACTGCCGAGGATATTCAATGACAGCTGTCACCATTCGAAACACAGTTGGTGTCCAAGATATACTTAGAAAGTGTATATAAAACTACATATTTCCATATATGAGTGTAACACACCTCATGCTCCTTGAGCCTCTCGCCGATGATAGCGAGACTCCCCCAGCAGTCGGAGATGCGTCGCAACGTCCACGGCGCCAATTTGACCTTGAGCGACTGCCTATCTGACCTTGAGCAACTGCCTATCTGACCTTCTCAACCCAGTTACCGGGGCAACCTTGGTTAGACTGGTGCCAGACTCACTGGCTTCTGACTACTTGTAATGACAGCCGAAACACAGTTGGTGTCTAAAACATACTTAGAAAGTGCATGTAAAACTTATATATTTCCATATATGAGTGTAACACACCTCATGCTCCTTGAGCCTCTCGCCGATGATAGCGAGACTCTCGCCCAGCAGTCGGAGATGCGCCGCCACGTCCACGGCGCCAATTTGACCTTGAGCGACTGCCTATCTGACCTTGAGCAACTGCCTATCTGACCTTCTCAACCCAGTTACCCGAGCAACCCGATACTTGGTTAGACTGGTGCCAGACTCAATGGCTTCTGACTACCCGTAATGACAGCCGAAACACACTTGATGTCCAAGATTTACTTAGAAAGACTATATAAAACTTATATATTTCCCTATATGAGTGTATACGCACCTCATGCTCCTTGAGCCTCTCGCCGATGATAGCGAGACTCTCGCCCAGCAGTCGGAGATGCGCCGCCGTCGATACCGGCTGCAAGTCCACACTGACCACCAGCCTCCACAGCCACTGTGCAGCGAGGCTTCCGCTCTAGCCGGATGTAGGTAGTACCAGTGTGCCGCAAGGACCGACTGTCTAACCTCCTCCACCCAGATACTAGCAGCGACTACCTACCTGACCTCCTCAAAACAGTTATAAGGAACGACTGCTTATCTGACCTCCTCAACCCAGTTACAAGGAGCGACTGTCTATGTATACGTTACCCGGGCAACCCTATACACCTTGGTTAGACTGGTGTCATACTTACTGGCTTCTGACTGCCCGTAACGATTGCTGCAGTTTAAAGTGCCATCCGAAACACAGTTGGTGTCCAAGATATACTTAGAAAGTGTATATAAAACTATATATTTCCATATAGTATTACAAACCTATGGAACCTAACCGAACCATCGGGTTGCCCGGGTAACTGGGTTGAGGAGGTCAGATAGGGCAGTCGCTCCTTGTAAAGCACTGGTACTCAGCTACATCCGGTTAGACTGGAAGCCGACCCCAACATAGTTGGGAAAAGGCTCGGAGGATGATTTATTAGTAATACAAACCTCATGCTCCTTGAGCCTCTCGCCGATGATAGCGAGACTCTCGCCCAGCAGTCGGAGATGCGCCGCCACGTCGACGGCGCCGCAGCCCGTCACGCGGTACATGCCCGCGCTGCACAGCGTCGATACCGGCTGCAAGGGAAATTTTAATATTAGTAATGTTATAAAAAAGTCGTGGTGGTCTAGTGGGTAAAGGACCAACCTCTTAAGTATGAGGGCGCGGGTTCGATTCCAGGTCAGGCAAGTACCAATGCAACTTTTCTAAGTTTGTATGTACTTTCTAAGTATATCTTGGACACCAATGGCTGATAAAAAGGTGAAGGAAAACATCTTGAGGAAACCTGGACTATATAGTCTGAAATCAGCAACCCGCATTGAGCAAGCGTGGTGATTAATGCTCAATCCTTCTCCGTGTGAGAGGAGGCCGCAGCCCAGCAGTGGGACGATAAAAGGCTGTAACAGTAGTAATTTTGTAAATAAAAAAAGACATTTATTCTAAAAAGCTGAAAATCAGCACTTCTTGAATATCAAGAAAGATACAAAGACCATTCCCAAGAACAGTCATCCTACACCACTTCTTATGTGTTTTTTGTTGGGAAGAAGAGATGACGGAACAAACTCCCCAGCAACACATGTCTGTCTGTATGGTTTGAAGAACCATTTTACAATATACCTAAAATTAAACACAGCCGATCTTAGAGCCTGAAAAGGGGTGTATGCCACTTTTTACTCGGGTGTCTGGGTCTGTCTGAACGGACCCTAAACTTGAGCCTTACCGTCAGTTGCACAAATCTCCATTAAAATGAAAGCTTCATTAAATCTATTGCTGACACTTTTTATCTTGTTGACAAATAAAGAGTCAGCAATAGATTTAAAGAAGCTTCAACTTTAATGGAGCTTTGTGCAACTGACAGTATAACACATAAAAATTAAAATTTTGGGGATTTCCTAGCTCTCATTAATTTGAAAATCTTTGCATTTGAGTTTTTTTTTTTTCAGAATAAGTTTTACATAATATAGTATACAAGCAATATAAATACTTACCACAACAGCTTGTGATGGCGGAGTGACGGGTGCGGGCGGAGCGCGCGCGGCTCCGCGCGGACGGCCGGGACCGGCTGATGACAGCGGACGACCTGACACAATGTAGAAAGTCAATTATACTGTTGAAAATCTATATTAATATTAGGTATAAAGCTTCAGGAACTGGTCAGAATTGAAAAACACCAATTTTTGTGACTTTTTCTACTATTTATTTCTTATATCCTAACGGTTTACAGACCAATTACATTAACAGGACAGGACAGAATGGAAATTATCTTTTAACCTGTGAACATTTTTGGATTACTTTTTTATACCCAAAAGGCGTAGCAGTTTGTATATTTGCCTGCCACGCTCGAGGTCACAGGTTAGATGGCCAAAAAGTTAAATATTTGTATTTATTTACCAAAAAAAAGTATTTAATATAGAGTATGTTTATCAGATATTTACAAAAAAAAATCGGTTTCTTTAGTTTTGAACTAAATTACTTTATGTGAATGTAATATGTATGACAAAAATATTGTTTTAATTATTTAAAAAGAAACTCACTTGGGTTAGAAATAATGATTTTGTTAGTCGGCTGGTTGCTCTGCTCCTTCTGCATGGCAAACCTCTTTGCTTTGCGCTTCCATAGATACCGCTCATTGTAGTTTACCTGTCAATAAAACAATGTTAATTATTAATCAGATAGGTAGTTATTCTTACTAATATATAAAACGCGAAAGTAAGTCTGTCTGTCGTCAAGCCAAAGCTACTGAAGTAATTTAAATAATCTTAGAGTCTGAAAAAAGATACAGGATTCTTTTTATCATAAATTTATTTTACGACCGGAAAGTAGTTCTCTCAGTAAGCAGGTGAAGCCGCTGGGAGAAGTTAGTGTAAAGATAAAGGTAAATTAAAATCAAGCACGTAAAGTGTATTTCTTTATTCAGACAAAATAAACTGGAGTAGCTTTTACCCAATTACAAAAAAATGCGAATGTCTATTTATTTATCAATTTATGTCACATATCTTGCTTTTAAATACTGGCTCCTGCCTGCTTCAACCACCATGATTAAGCTAGGTACTTCTAGAAGCAAAATAACATATAATCCACTACTCACATTAGACCACATCTCGCCTAACCGCTTGGAGATGGCGGAGAAGTCCATATCGGGATGTTTGCGTAGCAACTCATTACGTGCTTCCTTAGCCCACATCATGTATGCTGTTATGCGTGTTTTGCCTTTAAAATAAAGAAAAATATATTTTAGTCAGCGGCAAACTTTTAGTCGTCACCCAACTCTGTTGTACCTAACACTTCTATTTCACCGCCCTATTAGGTAGACTGGCAGAGAATGCCTAACGCGTTAAGTTCGCCGTTATACATTGTGCAAAAAGAATAAATAACGAAAAACACTTTAAATAGCAGCAAAGACATCCAAAAGTACCATGAAATATAATCAGAAATGCAATAATTCTTTTGATGTGGTTGTCTCTAATTGAGGTAATTGTGACCCCGTTTTTGATAATCCAAAGTAAATAAATAAATTAATGAAATCACACCTCATATCTACCTAAACAATAAATACTTTCATTTCATTTCAAAAACTTTATTTAAATTTGCCACTACCACATTCAACCTATATGCATTTTCATGAAATGAGAGGTATTTCATAATGTTGTCTTTTGTTGATTTGCAAATAAATACTGGTAAAATTCCAATATTATTAAATAAAATTACCTTTATCCTTCCTCTGAGCCTTAGCCCTACCGATGACTCTTCCGTCTTTAACTATCAGCTTCTTCTTGCTACTCTTCTCCATCATATAGAGGGAGTTAGCGGGAGTCCGTGTGGAACCCTCGTCTGACGCTGAGCTGTCTGACTCCATGCTGCAATTTTGTGGTTCACCACTTTTAGGAGAAAAGGGGTTTATCAATATTTTGGTAAATAAGTTATAAATAGTAGTAGGAATGTTGATATTTTTATTTACATAATTGTTTACATGCTAGAGGCACATAACCTTATAATTATGATATAGCCAAGAGCCTTAAGTAACATTATAAGAGACTCTTATTAGGTAGCTGAGTCAATCCTAAAGACACCCAAGTAGCAACTTGACTGTGAAAATATGACAACCCACTGATGGAAAATTCAGTTGTTTTAAATAATCAGGCCTAACATAGCTTAAAATAAAGTTTCTTCAATTCAGGAGACTGAGCAGATCTTGATCATACAAGATTTGAACAATTATAGTAAGGAACTACTGCATAAAGTTTCAGGATGTTTGTGTTTTACACTCATTATGAAGTAAGCTAGTAAACTTTTAGCCAAATATCTTACCTATCAGCATTTTCTCCAGGATTATCATAATAATCAGATTCACTGCCGGACGCAGTGCCAGCTTCCTCAACCTGACGCGAAGGGGTACTCTCTTGCTGCTGAAATTCAGTCTCCTCCTGCCTAAACCCAACAAACGGTTTCACAGGAGTCTGACGACGATATCTCGTCTCAATATCATCTGGGGACTCAAAGTCCATTAATTTAGAACTCTTCTTTCTGACACGACCGCTGCGAGAAATTCCAGTGACTTCCAAATCTGAAATTTTCGTCAAAATTCAATATTTTTGGAGGGAATTTTTGCACCTTATTTTAGTAAACAATTCTTCTTCTACACTTTTTTGTACAAGTATATTACCTTCCTGCATTTTGTTTGAGTGTGTTAAACCTTATTACGAATAAAACTTTTGATTGGATTATTAAATTTGCTTTATTTTTCAGTAAATAAATACGACGACAAAATGCAACTTGCACGCAAGTTGACAGATTGATTAATTTTGAATTTGACATAACGCGATACAATAGTGAATAGCTCGATTCAGCCTATGCATCAATTTTTGAATAAAAGGCTTTTGAGCTGCCGATATAACCTCTTTGGAGTTATTAATGTTTGTAAAAGCTGGTCGCAGTCGGTCTGTGAATTCTACAGAAATAACATTAAATCGTGGGTTCTGGCTGCCATTTCAACATCTTTGGTAGTCACTCATAGTAAAGTAAACCAGTGAAACTGCTCATTCGGTGGTTTAGACTGAGTTGTTAGTAAAGTTTGACGCCAGTCTAACCAAGGAGTTGCCCGGGAAACTAGGTTGAGGTAAGATAGGCAGTCACTCCATGTAAAACACTGGTACTCAGCTGCATCCAGTTAGACTGGAAGTTGACCCCAACATAGCTGGGAAAAGGCTGAGCAGATGATGCTTAAAACTTTTTCTAAATGAAACAAACATAATATAACATCAATATTTTTATTTGAGTAACACTGTCTTATTAAATGTACATACATATTGGAATATTCAAGTCTATAGCATTGCAAGACTGAAATCTAAAAACTTTTGGTGAAAAACTTAAAACCAGTATTTTTATAAATATTAATATAGCGATCTCAAACAACTTATCCATTATTAAGGCGTCAATTATATACTCCTTTACCTGTAAGTCGGTTAAAAATGGAGTAGGAACTATTTCAATTTGTATTGCTTGAAAAACAAATGTTTTTCATCTATGGCAACATTATGGTATCATTTTTTTTAGTGGCGAAAAGACGGTGCGCAGAAAACAGAATAAATAAATAAATACAAATAAATATTAGCGAATCCCATAATTCCGGGTTTATATTATAAATAAGCAATTACAATTTTTAGGTTTAAAACCACATTAATTTACAATTTCTATAAAATTATCCTGAGATCGCAGATAACATAGACAACAAAAGCTGAAACATAGACCAGAGATAGTGAAATTTAAGATTAAAAAATATACAAAAATCTAGTGGAGAACTAATTTCGGCAAGAGAAAATATGACCCAAATGTTAATAAATAAATATTAGTTTGTTGTACGATAGAAATTAGCCATTCAGATAAGCAAAAGGACACCTATCCAAACCAAATTTAGTTTAGGCTTTGTTCGGAATATTTAGTAGATGGTTTATGTAAAGATTGCGCAAAATCGGTCGAGTGGTTCTTCAGTATTTAAATAGATCCAGTAGTAGATTTTGTCCAATGGTAGAAATGCGATAGTAGAAACTAATGGTAGAAACCTTAACCAATATGCACAAGAACTTTTTGCATGCATAGTTTGCTATTCTGAATGACTTTCATAAGTACTATAAATAATGTTATTCCCATACATTTTCTGCGTCAGACGTAGAATATTAAAAAATAAGGCGTTCACAAAGTGAGGTTCCTGCGTTTTTGGTTCTTTCAATAGTGTGGTAGTAACTAATATTTTTAGTGTGGCAATTTGATAGATATGTAGATTTCCCACCAATATATGGCAACACTATCCTAAATGAGTAGGGGAAATCTTGATGATTTTTTTAAATCCAATAGTTCTTTCTCGTTTAAAATATGTATTAGTAGGATAACAGCAACGATGAATTTTGAAATAATAATAAAGGAATTGAAAATTCCTCAAAATTGTTTACAAAATTACAACACTTTAATTTGGTGGTATTTTAATAATTTGATTGTTTGCCGACACAATAGGTTGAATGCTGAGTACCAGTGTGCCACATGGATCTGACCTCCTCAACCCAGTTACCCGGGCAACCCGATACTCCTTCGTAAGACTGTCAGACGTTCTGGCTTCTGACTGCTCGTAACGACTGCCAAATGTTGTACCAATCGAATATTAACCTTCCGCTATTGTGATAAGGTTGAAAATCTATTGAAGAAATTTGACAGATTAAGACTGTACATAAGCTACCAAAAGCCACATTTAAAATAATAGTTGTAAGCTAAACAATATTGTATATGTATAAAAAGAATGCTTATTCATGTTTATAGCTGTGTACATAATAAATTGTATATATTGTGTATATATTTCTTATCAATTTTTGAGTAATTTGTAATAGCATTAAATTATTTTACGAACTAGTTTCGACTAGAAATTAATTTTTCAAAAATGCTGTCAAAATTATCTCAAAAACTTGAAATACCGTGTACATTATACAATTACCAATTTAATTCTGCTTATATTTTAATAAAAAAACGTTTGTTTTATTTTTTTTTTCTTTGGCAATTGCAACCAAAATAAATTATATTTTTTCTTTTTATTTTAATAATTACGAATTAAATCAATAACTTTTGCTAGATAATTTAAAAGTACAACATAAGTACCTACTGCAAAACGACTAGCATGGTATAGCTTTCGCCAAACTTTTTGTCGTCTCGGAACATTGTGCCAGTCGCTGCGCAAAATTCATTGACTTTCACAAATTTTGCGTATTTCACTAGAAATAGGTAATATTAAAGTTTTGTGAAAAATATTCGATAACTGCAAAATATCGATGTTATACATCGAATATAAAAATCTATATATTTTGAAGGAGACGCCCGTAGCACAGAAACCATATTTAGCTAAGAGCGAATGAAGGTGCGACACACATGCGCAAACTTATGCTCTGAATTTAGCTGCGAAACGCCATTAAGTTAGGCGAGAACTATATAACGAGTAAAAAAAAATACCAACTACTTTTTACCCTACTGCCAAAAAGGGTAATTAAAAATCCATTTTAAAAAAATCACCAACCCGCTTTAAGCAAGCGTGGTGATTAACGCTCAATCCTTCTCCGTGTGAGAGGAGGCCGCAGCCCAGCAGTGGGACGATAAAAAGACTCATAATGATGAAATTTTAAATCGAAAATAAAAACGCAGGAACCCCAAACCCCCCAAAAATGTTGACAGCCAAAAAAATCAACTGATCCTGCCAATGATATTGCCAAAAATGATTGCCATTGCCATTATAACGCCTATACCTGTCAAAATTTGATTTGGTTCTAACAAAACCTTGTTTTTATCAATATCTTTGATTTGGTCAACGTCCTCCAAGTCTTGGTGTACCACGGATAAGGCTTTTGTGATCTCTGCATCAGATTGGATGCTGGATTGAGAGGCGTTCACTATAGCTCGGGTTAAGTCCCGTAGTTGGGAGTCTACTGTTCTTTCGCGGCGGTGTATGTGCTCTGAAAAAGATAAAAATAGGTATTTAAATGAGATAATATTTATTTATTTTTAGGGTTTAGTACAAAATGGGTAAAACGGGACCCAGGCTGTATCTCTTGAACTGTGTTAACAGTTGAAATTTTCACAAATACTGAAAACTAGAAGAAAATAACTATGTATTAAGTTCTTATGGACGTTACATATATCAAAATTATTTTTTTTTTAAGTTTTGCATGTTAGTATTTTTTATATTTAAAATGGCTAGACCGATTTTGACGGGACTTCCACTGGCAGATAGCTGATAATAACAAGTAACACAGGCTACTTTTATACGTATGCGCGAAGTAAACGTCTTTAGAAGCGGGTAAAAAATATTAAATAAAAAACATATTTACCTATTAAATGTTCCTGTTTTTCGACTAGATTGTTAATGTTCTCCTGCATTAATTTCAAATTGTTTGCGAGATTGTCCTGTAAAAAAAAACAAAAAATAAACAGTTAAAATAAAGTTTTGTTGTAAAATACTCCTGGATTAGTCGGCGGTTCTACTTTCCGCGGTCGATATGTGGATGGGTGGCCATTTCATAGAAAAACTTCATGTCCTATATATAAGGAACTTTTTCAATGTTATAGAGGTATAACTCATGAACTTTCAAGGGTCAAAGTATCTTTATTTAAGGTTGCTCGGGTAACTGGGTTGAGGAAGTCAGAAAGGCAGTCGCTCCTTGTGAAACACTGGTACTCAGGTGCATCCAGTTATTACACTGAAATCTTTTGAAAAAAAGGTAGGTTAATGAGCATTATTTACTATTACCTACTTCATTGTAGTAACACTAGAATCCAACCATCAAAATGTTAAAAAAATATAACTGCTGTATACATTTTTGCAATAAATAAATAAATAAAAAAAAATAAAAAAAAATAATGAGTCCTGACAAATCTGATTTGGGGTCATATGCAACCTAAATTGTGACATCATAAGTCAGAAGACAGAGTCTTAAACTACCTCGACATACGGTCCACAAAAGATGCGCGCGCATGCTCTTCGATGCTCTCGCGCGCACCCAAGCGGCGAAATGCGAAGGTTTATATGAATTTGTTGTCTTCAAATGCGCTAGACGCGCTTCCAGCGGTGTGCGCAGGGCCTTAATGTACATATTTATAACATAGGTAGTGAACGGCGGGCGGGTGTTTTGGGGGCTATCTTTTGTTTTTGACGTTCAAAGTGTTGATTTATCAGCCTAATTTGAATAAACTTTTTTGAGTTTTTGAGTATTGTATTGTATTGTAACAGCCTATTTATCGTCCCACTGCTGGGTACGGGCCTCCTCTCACATGGAGAAGGATTGAGCATTAATCACCACGCTTGCTCAATGCGGGTTGCTGATTTCAGACTATAGTCCAGTTTTTGAGTGGCCCTAAACAACTGTGGAAATATCCAAACCTGATAAGCGAACTCTTGCTGCATAGCCTGCTTGATGTCTGCAGTGGCGGCATTGCCCCCGCCAGCGATGGTATACAGGACGCTAGCACTGCGGGCCATTTGCTGCTCCATCATTTCACGAAATTCTGACATCTTCAGGTGGTTGTTTATTGAGGAGCCGGCTATGCCGAGGACTGTGCCTGTGAGAGAACGGTCATGATTAGTATGCTAGTGGCAGTTCTCTACGGTTTCACCTAGAAGAACCACATCCCACGATGTAGTATGTCACCAGTGGTCTCAGACTACAGTTAGGTACAGTTACAGCCTTTGTATCGTCCCACTGCTGGGCTGCTGCCTCCTCTCACACGGAGAAGGATTGAGCATTAATCACCACGCTTGCTCAGTGCGGGTTGGGGTCTCAGTCTATGTAGCTTTTATTTATTTCAATCCAGTGGTTCAGGCGTGAAAGCGCGATAGACATGCAGGGTTACTTTCTTAAATAAATATTGGTAGACTTCCTAGCTAGCTTCGGAACCTAATTCATTTTTTTATGTTATTTTTCGATATATAGTTTAACTTTATTACACAATTGATGAGACAAAGGGAAGGTATTTATACAAATTATTAGTGTATGATTTAATCTTATAATATTTTTGTATTTTATTTGCCTTGGGCCTTAAATACCTAATTTAATTAAATTAAAAATTAAAACTTTTTTCTAGAAATAAAAACGTAAGCTTACCAAATATAGAAGCAACGATGTACCAGTACTTGTTCCTCTCAGCATGAGCCCTCTCCCTCTCGTGCCCCAGCTTGACGGCTGCCGACATGGTGGCGAAGAGTTCCCTCTCCTCGCGCTCCGCGTCCCCGAAGAGAGCGCGGAGAGCTCGCTCTTGTACTATCAGCTGAACAGTGGCATATGGAGTCAGTCATCAATCAGACACAAGTTTCCACCGGCAGTTTCAACTGCCCTCCGAGGAAGTTACTTGGGATATGAGGACAAAAAGTACCCTAAACCCTTTCGAGATAACTAGGCTATGTCACTACTAAGTTTCATCAAAATCCATCCAGTAGTTTTTGCGTGATAGAGCAACAAACATACAGACACAAAGAGTGGCGAAGATACAAGATTCCACCTGCAGTTTCAACTGCCTCCCTTAGAAGTTACTTGGGAAATGAGGATAAAAGTATCCTAAACCCTTCCTGAACAACTTGGCTATATTACTACCAAAAGTTTGGTTTCATTGAAATCCCTCCAATAGTTTTTGCGTGAATGAGCAACAAACATACAGACACACAAACTCTCGCATTTAAAACTGTCGGCATGGAGTTAACAGAGGACAGATTTGTATCTTTTGTACTAGTTTCGGCCCACACTGCTACTTGAATGCCGTGGAACTACTTCGCGCTACCAGCTAAAGTAAAGTAGCCTAAAGTCTTACGCCCTTTCCTAATATTCTATCTATCTCTTCTTATGCTAACTAGAAGTAGACCATAAACTCCTAAAAGAAATGTCAAAAGAATATAGAGAACTACTGTTACAGGTGGAGTTTCGCAAAATCTGTTCTGCAGGTATTTACAAACTATAAGAAACCAACTTGCCCAAGTAAGAATGTGTTGTAGTTTCTGAGATTTCATGTTGAAGTAGTGAGTGGTAGGTATTTCACTTTTATTTATTTCGATTTATAATAATACTAGTTTTCGCCCGCGGTTTCACCTGCGTCCCATAGCCGGATGGTGACAAAAACCTAAAACCTTCTCCCGGGTCTAAGTTACCTCCCCTCTAATTTTCAGCCAAATCAATCAAGCCATTTTCATGCTATATCATGACAACGGAAAGCGGGTTTCATTTTTATATATATAGATATTGTAGTTACCTTATGCTCCTCAGTACACAGGTGTAAGTACTTGTCATCGCCTTTCATGGTGTTCTGCATCTCAGCGTGTAGCTCTTTCAGTCTCATCTCCACATCGGTGACTTGGCGGCCGAGCTCTCGTCTCCTGTCTTGTGCTGCCATGAATCTTTCCTAGAAGATAGTGGAAATAGGCTTATATAAGTGTTGGTAAGATATTTTACTAGGTCAAAAACAAAATATGTTACTATGTTCAATATAAATAAATAAATGTTAAAAAAAGCAAAAAATTTGTGGTGGCCTAGTGGATAAAGAACCATCCTCTCTAGTATGAGTGTAGGTTCGATAGTAACCATTTTTGATAGGTCAAAAAAGTATTGAATTTGACTACATTTTTGTTGTGATAGGTACGTTGACTTCTAAATATAAGGTTTTTCTATATTTATATATTGTATATAGAAACTTTTATTATTTTATATTAAACCAAATGTGAACTGGAAGCTGAACCCAACATAGTTGGAAAAAAGGCTTGGAGGATGATAAACAAAATGTGAAATCAGCCTAATTTGAATAAACATTTTTTTATTTTGAGTTTTGTACGATTTCAGTAACAGAATTAAGCTTTGAGCACTACAAATCTGTTTATTTGTAGTGCTCAAAGCTTAATTCTGTTACAACTTTTTATAAGAAGTTATTTATAGAGAAATTGGGTCCAGTATTGTAAGAAAAATCTAGTATTTTCTATTCTTATAAGAATATTCTAAGTTCAAGTCAAGTCATGCAAATTGCACAAGAAGATAGTGCAATCTCTGCAAATAAGATAAAGATAAAAGTTCCTATTAACATCATACATATTAATCTGATAACTACAGTCTATTCTCTATGAACTGCAATGAATAAGCATAATTTGCATTACAAAGTAATCAATCGACTAAATATAGGAAGACCGATGACGCCATGATGTAAGCTTTTTAAAAAACGAACTATCACATACCATAGCTAAAAAAATATAAGCAAAACCGGCCTTGAACTCTAGAAAAAAATATGTTTAAAAAAAAACTAACCTGCGCATCGACGACGGTATTTTGCAAAGCCATAATTTCTTCGACACCCGTGAATTTTTCATATCTGGACACCATCTCCCGTACCCTTTTAGTCACCGTCTCATATTTAAGTCTTTCCGCAATTTCTGTTACTTTAGTCGCGGGCACATATCTTGTGATGATCTGATCGACTTTCTCACGGCCATTTGTTATATGAGGTAAATGCACTTTGTCTTTCAGCCTTTGCGCTAACTGTCTGAGTTTGTCTGCCATAGTTACATGATAATTGTTGTAGTTATTGTAATTTAATGGATATTTAACATTTTTGTTGTAATGATTTCATCCCCGGATGGGTTGGGAGTTTTGACAGTGACAGTTTGCGTTTTGACGTTTGTCGAAGATGCGATTTTATTTGTGTTCGGATACACGATGAAATCTTCTCGAACTATTGTAGAAAACGTACAACATAAAGGTACGTTTTGAATGTTAGCTGCCGACCGCACATGCCAAGACTGCATGAAATCGGCTGCAGCTGCTCTACTGCTTTGTACCTATCTTCATGACTCAGTTTTTTGGGTTTGCTAATATCGACGCTGGATGCAGGTCGCCTCCGACAGGTATCTTTGGAGATCTAAGGGGGAGGCCTATGTTCAGCAGTGGACGTCCTATGGCTGAGATGATGATGATGATGTCAGATTTCGATTTCTGAAAGCGACTGCACATGCTGTCGCTTCGGTTCATTTAATCGCATTAAAAACATAGGTAACTTATTATGTACAATAATGGTGTATAATGCCTATGTATTGTATTATGTCTCTTAGTTTGACCTACGCTACGACCCTCAGTACAATTATTATTTATTTAAAAACACAAATATTTTTATCTTTAGGCCGGTAGGTATGTGTCAAATTGTTTATTATTTTTATCGGCCGTTTTTACACAGTCGATTTATTTATTGAGTCAAACGTCAAAAATTCAGACGCAGGAGCGCTCTCTCATGCACGGGTGTATCAACACCAACTTTCAGACTCGGGCTATATTTTAAGCCCTACAAAGAATATGTAATAAATTATTTTTTGTGGCGATCTTCATCTTGACATGACGAGTACTTCCGTGTCTCAGAAAGCACGTAAACTGTAGGTTCCAACTGTCATTTGAACATCATTGGCAGTCGTTACGGGTAGTCAGAAGCCAGTTAGTCTATCAACCAGCCTTATGTAACTAGGTTGAGTAGGTCAGATAGGCAGTCGCTACTTGTAAAACGCTAGTACTCAGCTGCGGGTTGCGGTTCTACCCTGGAAGCCGACCCTAACACAGTTGGGCAAAAATGTTAGACGAAGATGAGATAATCGGATGCACATACAAAATCATTTTAGCTAAAACATTGTATGTAGCCAGCCTTTCCCTATCTTTTACCACAAACCAAAAGATTAACAAATAGTTACTACGATGTTACTACAAGTTATTATTGTAGGTACTTGTACTATTTTGAACCCGTCTCGTGACTTTTATTGCGTTGAATGGTTAATCAAGAATTTATTGCGCTTATCGCATTTTTTTTTGTTTCTTTAAACTTCGATTACGTTAGCAAAGCAAAGATTTGAGATGATGTCATTGGCAGAGGTATCATTAAACATTAAATGTGCGTAGTGGGTTGATGACATTAATAATACCTAATTGGTTCATTATCTGTCTTTTCCCAATTATGTTGGGGTCGGCTTCCAGTCTAACCGGATGCAGCTGAGTACCAGTGCTTCACAAGGAGCGACTGCCTATCTGACCTCCTCAACCCAGTTACCCGGGCAACCCCATAGGTCCCCTATCTACCTAAGACTTTTTTTCAGACTTACTGACTTTTGACCCGTAACGACTGCCAAAGATGTTCATTGACAGCCGGGACCACAGTTTATCGTGCCCTCTAAGTAAGTACTTAAAAATGTCACGAGTAGACCCTGACTGAACGTAGCGACTATTCACTATTTAGTAATCGTTTCTGAGCCTATCGCACAATTAGAAATTTCGCACATGTATCCATTGTAACATTCTTAAATACCAATATATCACTATTGAAGTATTGCAAAGGGGAAAACTAAAAAGGATATTTGTCACAAATGTCGTCACGTCGTTGAATCGGTGCGTGATTCGCTTGTCTAGTAGATCTAGGCAATGATTTATTTGTGTTGCATTATTTTACGTGTAGGTAATTTGCTATCCACATATACCTACTACGTAATATAATAAGGAGGGATTTTTTTGTTTCTGCCCGAAAGTTGTAGAGTTTCAACTCTACAACTTTAAAGGCCCAGAAACTCTTGGATTTGAAAAATTCTTTCACTGTTAAAGCTAGACTATCCCCGAGTAACATCTATGATGCAATAGAATTTGTTCTCATATGAAAATGAAAAAAATGAAAAATATTTATTAAAGGATTGTACAAAAAAGATTGTGATTGGAGCCTCCCGTTAAGCATAGACAGCCTGTATTGGGAGACACCGCTCTTCCATAACGTTATCGAGATCAGTAAGCTACGCAGGACATATTATAGTGCACGAGCATTTGCTTGGATACAGGCGCACTCTTTATTCCTTCACTCTCATAGCCCGATGAAAGATCAGGCGCATGACCGAAATTAACGCGCTCTCCTAAGCACGGGAGTATCAATCACCAACTTTCAGACTCTAGGCTGCTTGTGAAAGTTTCTCAAACTTTCAAAGCGATTTCAGTCTGACCCCGGAATTTAATACGAGACCTCGTGAAGCCTTAAACGACATAAGTTCTTAAAGATTGTCAAAGATACAAAAATGCCCTAGGTACCTACTACAATGTTGTTTGCACTATAATACAGGGCTGTAATTAGACAGCAGGTCGCGTGAAGTCGCGCCTACCCGCGTCACGCACACCGCGACCTTCACTAAGTATACGCTACGTCTCTGAACTATGTCTAAACCGTTACATAGCGGGTTGATGACACCAAGCGTAACTATGGGTTAAACTGGATTTAATTATTTTGATTATTTTTTAATAAGGTTACCTAATTATCTTGATTTCCTGAGAAAGAAGGACATTTTTGTCGCCTTTTTATAGGGTTCCGTAGCCAAAGGGTAAAACGGGACCCTGTTACTAAGACTTCGCTGTACGTCTGTGACTGGTTGTACCTCATCGTCCGTAATCGTAATTATAAGACAGTTGAAATTTTCATGTATTTCTGTCTCCTCTTTAACAACAAATGACACTGAAAACTACCTAGGACAAAATAAAAATAAATTAAGGGAGCCCCTATATAACAAACAAGATGTTTTGGCCGTTTTTATAGAAAACATAGTTTTTAGATGCCTGATTTAAACAATTAATTGTGAATAGCCTCTGAAAGTTGTTTCAGCCGATTGCCGAGGGAACTACTTGTCGTAACCGGATAAAAATTGATAAAGCGTTTTAAAAAAACTCCTTGCAGCTTTTCTAATTTTACTAAGGACACAATTCATCAGTCCATAGACAAGGATTATTTATCCGTCCATCTATTGGCTACAGATCTATCACGCCAGAGAAAGGAATACCTTGGCAGACACACAGTTATAGTAGGTAAAGCCATGAACTCCCAACAAATTATGCAATATTATGAGCGTAGAAAACCGGCATTTTAAGTATTACCTCACCTAAACATTGAAATCAGGTTGTAGAAGGTAATTTTGTGTTTTGCCTTAGTAATGTTAGTAAGCCCTTCAAAATGTATGTTACTTTTAATACAATATTTTTATATCATTATCAAAATGAAACGTACTCGAGCTGTCATGTACAGGATTCCTGGGTTCGATTCCCAGCTCATCATCATCTCAGCCATAAGATGTCTACTGCTGAACATAGGCCTCCCCCTTAGATCTCCACAGATACCTGTTGGAGGCGACCTGCATCCAGCGTCTTCCGGCGACCTTTATAAGGTCGTCTGTCCACCTTGTTGGTGGACGTCCTACGCTGCGCTTGCTAGTCCGTGGTCTCCAGTCATACTAGAAGTTTTACCAAAACAGCCCAGAGTCTGGAAGTTGGTGGTGCCGAAGAGAGCATTTAAAATGGGCGTCTTAAAAGATATTGCCATCCAGCGAGGCAATGCCAGCCTTTTGGGTACGTTCCCGGTCGACAGTTTTAGCACAGATCATTACTATAATAGTAACTACGTGTTTTAGTGTAAATACATCAGATATTGACTGAATACAATCGCCAGAATCATTTGTTTATATTAAGAACTGGACTCTTAAAAATGCTTCAATCCAATTACATGCATTAGGCACTAGTTATTGGTTAATTTTGACCTCTGACCCTGAGAAGAAAGGTCTAAATAAAACCACAGTTCACGGTCATATGAAGTCCGATCGGATGTCAAAGGTTAGGAAATAATGTAGCGCAAAGTTTTTAATGGCCAGTAGCAATTTCAACAAAGCTTTTGTCTTATGTTTTTAATTGAACAACAATTTGAAAACAGATTATCTATAACATGTTATTTAAGAAATTAGTTATCATTATTTTCTGTAAGCCTATGGACACAGAATAAATTTTCTAGTTTTATATCCTATTATTAATTTGCATATGTTGGTTAACCTGTAATTGATGACTATGTAAGTCCTAGAAATAACAGAAATTGTACTTTAAGCTACACAGAAGCTGTTGGTAAACCCTTTAAATAAATGAAGAGCTTTGACTTTGTTTCATTTTGTACCATGTCTATGTTAAATAAAACAATTTTTCTTTCCAAGTTAATTTAATCTCAAGTCAACAAAACAGTATTTACAAAGAAAGTGATACATAAAATCGACAGTTTTAAACTCCGATTAACTTTGACAATCAAAAATGGTGTCACCCGTCCAATTGATTGATAGGTGCACGTTGTAATTCGGTGCGCGCGCACTTCGTGTATCTAATTCTAAACTAAGGATAGATACGCATTGTGCGTTATATAATATTGCTTTGGGTGCTTAGAAAACATGATCAGCCTAGCTTTTTCCAACTATGATGGGATCAGATTCCAGTCTTGCCGGATGCAGCTGAGTCCAGTGTTTGTTTTATAAGGAGCGACTGACTGCGACTGTCTATTTGACCTCCTCAACCCAGTTTCCCGGGCAACCCCTTGGTGAAAACTGGTGTCAGACTTATTGACTTCTGACTAACTGTAACGACTGCCAAGGATGTTAAATGACATATTATATTAGTTTGTAAGCTTAGAAAACTGTCTCTACCAAGCTGGGGAGGTTTGCCCATACTTACCTACTCACTGCGCTGGGCATGCGTGTTCGTGAGCGCAGTGTGGGATATTGTTAACTTTGGATGTACTGATGACCATCTCAGAGCAAGGCATTTCATATTCTACTTGGTGCTGTGTGGTGGTTACACCGCCACCAGTCAGTCACCAGAGCCCCGTAGGTTGTACCTTTTTTTAAGCAGGATCACCACGGGCAGATAAGGTTTGCAATTGAGGCAGGACGATGTTGGTTGGTTGTTCTAGCAAACAGTAACTTTCTTACGAGCAGTCACACTTTGGACTCAAAGTCACACACATTTTTGAACCTTAATGCCCTATGCCCTTGACAATTATGACTGCAATCAAAGATTGTCAACTGTTTATTGTTAAAAAATATTTCTTTATATTTACACAACGTCGGAGTTCTCACAGCTTCGCAACTCATTAGAGATTATATTTTTATTGTTAAAACTATATTTCACAGACGTAAAAACGCCGTATAAAACTCGTACTTTAAATTATTAATATTCATATAAGCAGTTTATTGCATTCCATAATGTACATAGGGTGGAAAATATAAAATGATTGTCACAATTATGGACCCTGACCCTGATGGGCAAAGCAAGATAGTCTTTGGGTACTTGCTGTTTCCCGCGATTTCATCCCTCGTCCCGTAGGTACTCCTTCCCGTACCTGGAAAAAATACTACCTAAGTTACCTAAGTTGGGATGGTCCAGCTTCCAAACTGTGAAATATTTTTTCAAATCAGTTCCTTAATTTTGGAGCCTTGCCTTGCCACAATAAAAAAAATCTTTGCTCTTTATTATATTAGGTAGTAGCACGGATTACCTGAATGGTTACTTCAGAGAGTTATACCTACTTATAGATAAGTAAATGGAAAAGTAAATAACTCTACAAAAAGTCTATCAATCTTCGCCACCCATCCACGAACTAACCTCAAAGCATCGCTTAACCTTCATTACTATTATCATGTACTTATTCATTACGAAACAACGAGTATTAGTATTAGGCCCACACATTATTGATTGATATCAAGGAAGATACTCGTATTATTCATTTAGAATATTAATTTGCTTGAAAACAAAGCCGACTGCATTTTGTACGTCAAAACGAGATTGGATAAACAAAAAATCTGACGTTAGGTATGTAAATTCATGCACCTATTTTAATTTAGGGGTCTGAGCAGAATTTTAAGTGATTTTGTTTGGAGTTCAATTGTTTTTTTCTATGAACAAACGGGGATTTTGTATTTTGTGTCTACTGATGATATCCTCCTAGCCGATTATCGGCTACGGCGGCTGTTCTCATGTAAGAAGATTAGCTAGCTGCGCAGGACATATTATAGTGCACGAGCATTTGCTTGCTTCCTATTCCTTCACTCCCATAGCACGATGGGACGGTAATTCGACATGACTGGAGACTCTCCAGTGGAGAGAGACCAGGCAAGACCGACATCAACGTGCTCTCCAATGTTTAAATCATCAACATGGTTTAAAAAATGTGATACTAATTAGTCCGCATATTAGATTGGCCAAAAAAAAAAGATTTTTTTTTATAAAAAAACCATTAAATATTTAAATTAAGGATAGTGACGTCACTTTTGTATAAAATTTGAACCTATAAGTGACGTAAAACAAAATTCAATCGTGTTATATCTTCGTTGTTATTTGTTTGTGAAAGAAAAGAAAAAACACTTGTCCATTATTTTAGGGTTATCTAAAAGACAGACTAATTTGTTTTTTTCATTCGCCATGCCTATTGGCCAACCCCAACATAGTTGGGAAAAAGGCTCGGAGAATGATGATGCCTATTGGCGCCACGAGGACACAACCTTCGATCTTCAGGACCCTGAATACGCAACAAAGTCAGTGACAAGTGTACATAAATAAAGATTAACGAGCACTATGGTTAGATAATATGACACCGTTTGTAGTTGACGTCCATAGATTTAAGATTTTGATGTGTCATAGATTGGCAATGCGTGACATATACTTTTATTTATTTATTTATTAAGTACACTATTTAGTACAGCTAAACAAAAACTAAACAATAGAAGGAGACATAGTCGACAGAGAGCCAATTAAAAATCCTCGCTTATAATATCATTCTATCTACATGTGGTATGAGTCCAAAAAAATTATGCTATAGAGGGCTGTAGTGACCTCGTATCATCTGCCGAGCCTTTTGCCAACTATGTTGGGGTCGGTTTTCAGTTTCACCGGATGCAGCTGAGTAGGTATCGGTGTTTTACAAGGAACGACTGCCTATCTGACCTCCTCAACTCGGTTACCAGGGCAATCCAATACCCCTTAGTTAGACTGGCGTCAGACTTACTGGCTTCTGGTTTGGTACCCGTAACTACTGCCAAGGATGTTCAGTGACAGCCGGGACCTACAGTTTACCGTGCCATCCGAAACACAGTCATTGGTGTCCAAGACCGAGGAAGACGACCCCAACACAGTTGGAAAAAGGCTCTTCAGATGATGATGATAGCTTGACTATAAAATCAGTCCACTGCCATTCTATCTACTTTCCTATATCTATGGTTGACAAGAACAATTAAATCCCATATGAATTTATTAATATGTACCATCATGTGCAGTAGTGACCTTTTAACATACAGTACGTGAGTTCGAATCCGTGTTCGTACACTAATTTGTTTGTTGTTTTGCATAGGTGCTTATGTAATTTGTACTTGGAAATAAATCATTTATTTGTGTAGGTACAAATGATCTTAGTCTAGATAATTCTTTGTACATACGGAGATAGGTCTACAAAGTTGCAAGATCTGTAGCGAACTAAGTCAGTTGTACAAACTTATCTAGGTATACTATTTATAGGAACTGAGTATAGCAATAGTAATTTTTCATGATCTTTCAGTGCACCCGGAAGAAAAAGCGGAACGTTGTAACTTTCCAATTGTAAGAAAAGTTTTCAATCGATTCAATGAAATCAGTTCATGAGTTTAATAACATTTGAAGATGTCCTCCTAGCCGATTATCGGCTACAGCGGCTGTTCTCATGTAGGTAAGGAGATTAGCCAACTGCGCAGGACATATAGGTAGTGCAAAAGCATTTGCACAGACTCAGGTGCACTCGCTATTCCTTCACTTTCATAGCCCGACGGGACGGCAATCCGACACGACCGGCACAACCGACACACCGATGCACGATGCACGGGTGTATCAATCACCAACTTCCAGACTCCCCGGGCTGCTTTGTGGAAGTCTTCTCAAACCCACAAAGCGATTGTGGCCCGACTCGGGAATCTAACCCAAGACCTCGTGCTCAGCAGCCACACTTGCGACAACTAGACCAACGAGGCAGTTACCATTACCAATAGCATTTAGGATACCAACAAACGAAAAAAAAGGTTCCACACCGTAATTTTTTGTAAATGTAAAAGCTCTTTCTAAGTCGCTTACATTAATTTCTCAGAACTTTTTACAACTTACGGAAGTTACTTACATATTTTTTACGGAAGCGACTTACAAGTGTAAAGTCAGGGTAATATTATATTAGAGTTTAGAGACAAATTCAAGTTCAACCTATTTAATAACACTTATCAGCCCTTATCTTTCATAGGTCAAGAACAATATGATATAATATCTCCGTGTTTAGACAATCATTTTTATTATTTCAGTTCTATTGAGTATTTGGTTACCTATAGATTGCTCTTTGTAGATCAACTTCCTTTGTTTTCGTTAAGTTATGACATAATAGGTATGTTATTTCTAGAATTATCAAGAAAACGTCCACGTTAGAGGTAAATAAGCAGCAATGATGGATAAAACACGTTTTGGGCTCATAGATTGTAGACGAAAAAAAATTTTCAGTTCAGTTGTGCGAGGCCTCCCCAGATCTTAGAAATTGCTTAACCTTAAGATCAATCGCACCGTATGGCTGTTACTTAGCTAAGCGTACAAAATTCAATACCAGGTGATTTCCCGCGGATTCACCCGCGTCCCGTGGGAATTGCTGCCCATGCTGGGATAAAATATAACCTTTCTTACTCGGGAAGAGTGTAGATTTCTGACAGTGAAATAATTTTTCAAATCGGTTCAGTAGTTTCGGTGCCTTTAGGGTGCAAACAAACAGCATTATTCCTTTTTATTATAGGTATAGAAGTGTAGACAACAAAATTGTATACAAGCGCTCGTGTCTAAACTTATTAAAGTCACCTAAGTAAGTGCCTAGAATAGATTATCTAACAGTTAAGTACCGCCGCGGGTCAGAGCTAGTTCAAAACCAGTTGGACAGGCTAAAATGTGTGTTACGGACTGTCATTGACCACAAAATCGTTAACTTGATTTAAAGTCGTGTTGGCTATGGTTTTATTTTATCTGGGCTTATTAAAGGGTTTTTACAAACAAACAAAAATATATTCTTCTTCACATAGATTACATATCTGTGTACTAAGAAGTAATATCAAAAGTAAAGGCATCAAAACTACTGAACCAATTTGAATTCTTTCATGGTTTGGAAGCTTCACTATCCCCGAGTGACCTGGAGTAAAGCGAGAGTCAGTAAATTAGGGCTTAAAATAGGATTCAAAGGACCATTTTGAGGGGTAACGAACACAAAAGAAAAGGGACCGTATTACTAGGAACTCGCTTCGTCAGTCCATTTATCTCCTGGCTGTATCTATCTCATGTCTGTTCGCTATAAAAAACGCTTATAAAAATCATAGAAAAAGTTTTTACTTTCCCCAGATTTGCATTTACCTACCTGACCTGTATCTTTAAATCTATAGCTTCTTCAAGAATCGAATCACTCTATCTAAGTATTAAAGAAAATTAACGGCATGAAAGTCTGTACATTCAGTTGTTTTGGAGATAGGTAGGTACATCATCTTGAACAAAAATAGGTACGAATAGGTGAATGAAGTACTTAATTTGTTTTGATCAATGTAAGTCAAGGCTATTCCATTAGTTTATAGTAAAGATTTATTATAAATCATAACATAATCCAACGCGTGTCGACTGTTTACTTTAAAGTAATGAATCGACATCAGGTGTCTTAAGTATTGTTATAGGTACACTACGCAATTCGCTGCGCAGGACATATTATAGTACACAAGCATTTGCTTGGACACAAGTGCACTCCCTATTCCTTCACTCTCATAGCGCGATGAGACGACAATCCGACACCACTGGAGAGAGATCATGACATAAACGTGCTCTCCGATGCACTGGTGTATCGATCACCAACTTCCAGACTCTAGCATTTGCTTGGACTTAGGTGCACTCACTATTCCTTCACTCTCACAGCGCGATGGGACGACAATCCGACACCACCGGAGAAAGATCAGGCGTAGGACCGACATTAACGTGCTCTCCTATGCAAGGGTGTTTCTATCACAAACTTTCCAGAGTGCGGGCTGTTATTTCTAGAAATCTAGACCAGCTAGACAACTAAGCTACAGGTTTATTAACCTAACAAGCTCTAACGGTATGTCTAGTATTATAGTGGTACCTAATTAGAGCAAGATCCCACCATACACTTGGGAACAATTTGATACGCGTTGGCGCGAGCCCACAGCTAGGATGTGTTCGCGCACAATGGTTGCAATTTCGCGAACAATTTAGCACATTTGCAGTGATTTGCACGCAATTTGCCAAAGTTTTCAGGAGAAACATACGTATGTATGTGCGTCACAGTGGCACTTTTTTTGAGCAAAAAAGCAAAGCAGATCCTGATGAAACTTATAATCCAATTCAAAATTTTTCTTTTTCAGAAAAAAAATCATCAATTGAAGAGGTCATTGCAGCAGTATTTCGGGTGTAGCGTGAGGGAGTGTTAGACTTTTACTGACTAAAACCCACCCATGTTCCTTCTGGAGTCCTTTTTCTAGAAGAGTCGCGTTCATCGTCACAGGGAAAAGACGTCCATTGCTGGACTGCTACCTCCACAAGCTGGGGGGATTTGCCCATACCTATTTACCGCACTGGGCATGTGTGTTGCTGACCGCTGTGTGGTATATTGTCAGCTTCGAAAATATGCTGTTGCCCAACAGGTTATCCCGCTCGGTGCTGTGTGATGGCACCAGTCGGTAGCCAGAACCTCGTCCATATTTCAGCAGGCTTCAAGGACGATATTGCCCAGGGCAGCGACAACTCTTTCGAAAATTCCCGCAGCCCTTAAAGTTGGCTAGTTTATGTAAGAACTTAATATGTATTATCATATCATAGCACTAATAACAGTTATTACAATTTACGCCGTAAGGTTATGTTAATTAGTTAACATAAATCTCTTTCATAATCATTGTGTTTTATTTAACCTTTTTATTACCGTAAACACGAGACTTTGAGATAGTGTGGCAGACATTGTAGGTACGAATGCGTCACGCCGATGACCGGACGATAAAGAGTATAGATAGTGCCACTGCGTTTTGTGCAGTTGACTTTGACACCTGTCACTTTTTGACGTAACTTCCATTGCAAAAAAAAAACGGTCAGACCAGCGCGGTATTCAACCTATGGCCCACCGGACCTTTGTGATTGACCCACCTTTTTTTTTAGATTGGAAATAATCAAATGACCCCTCTCGCTGTGGGTGCAGCGTGTGGGAGTGTCAGACTCCTACTGACTAAAACCCAATGTTACTTCTGGGGCCCGCACTGTAACCGGGCTAAGATAACAGGAACTGAAGACGAAAGGCCCCTTACTCTAATATAAAGACTATTTTGTCGAAATTGAATTATCGGTAGTATCTTTGGATGCGGAAATTCTTGCTCTATTGATTGGTCACAATATCTTTTTAGCTAGCCTTCTTAAATTAGAATGTTCGAGACCTGATTGAGATTCCGAGATAAATGAATGGAGATTTTTTTTTAATATTTTATTTGCTCTCTTAAACCTTTAACTGTTCTGTGTCCCTAACATTAATACTTTCTGGTATCGATATAGTTTTTCCTTTCGACGTGTTAAAGTCTGGTAAGCCAAAAAAACACGAAGTAACATAAAGTTACGTTTCTATGATGCAACGGGATAAAAAAATGCTATGTATATTGATGTACATACATTCTCAAGTTTTTAGGAAATAAAGTAAAATAATTGAAGGTTGAGGTTATTAACTCAAAGGCCGTTTAAATAAAATTGATGTTTTTGTATGTTTTAACACAAAGTTACAAGTTGTAAGTGACCATTAATTTGTTTATTGCTTGCTGTTATTTAAATTTTTATCGCATCCTCAAGATTTATGACTTCGTTTTTGCTTTTGTCGTTATTTTTTTGGAATTTGATGGACATAGAGTTCTGATCCAGAGTTTTTATCACGAATGGTGGGAAAATAGAACTTCTCGAATATGCTGATTTGCGATTAGGTATACATATTGTTTCATCATCATCAGCCTATCGCAGTCCACTGCTGGACATAGGCCTCTCCAAGTGCACGCCACTGAGATCTATTTTCGGCTTCTCGCATCCAGCTCCTGCCAGCCGTCTTGCGCAAGTCATCACTCCACCGTGCCTGAGGACGTCCTACACTACGTTTGCCGAGGCGATGGAGGAGATGGGTTTTTATACTTACTTACTTTATGTTTTTATGAATTAGCGAAATAGTGCTAATTTTATGAGCCAATTTTCAAAAAATTATTTTGTCTTTTTGACTTTGAGACTTCATAGTTATATCAAGTGTGTTGTTATAACTACACTCTTTTGCAAAAAAAACGGGCACCTATGCGAAATCTTAGTTTTAAGGACTTTACGTGTATTTCAAGGGGTTTTAATGATTGTAGTATGTTTCTAGCATCAAAAGAGTTAGCCAAGCATGCGTGAGAGTGCATTCTAAATTTGAATTTTGTACAATTGCTAAGAAATTAGTTAAACCTTGTTTTGGACTAATTGCTGGCAGAAAGTTCGTCGGTGTTTTGAAAAGTTTTTGAAGCGATTTTCAGAAAAATGATAGTGCAGTTTTAATTAATGATTAATGTACTTTTGTTGTTAGATCAAAACATTTTTGAAAAACTATGCGTATTTGATAAAATTTTCACCTGCTCTAAATGGGCTATACTGATGATTGATGGCAATGTTAAGAGTTTCGGTATTGTAGTGCAAAGCGTTCTATTGTTTAGATATTGTACCCACGTGTTTTAAAATATCGCTTTTTCATAAATAAACAGTATTTAGAAGAGTTTCAGTACTTTGAGCTACGACAAAACCAATTTAAAGTAAGCAGTGCCCATCACAATTCGTCTCCTATCGGACTTTGACATTTAAAAAATAAAAAAAATTGTGATAAATGTTAAAATTAACCACATGTAAAATGATGAGGAGGGTTAAAGCTATCTAAAAAGTCAAGTTATTGCCTCGTTGAAGCTCTCGATAACTCCATAGGTATCGGGTTACTAAACGATGATTTAGCTAAAAGAGAGCCAAGAATTCAAAATTATTGGCCAAACGTATGTTTCTTAAGAAATGAGTAGATAACCAATTATTGTTATGATTTAAGCAGGAAAGTGCTGTAGATGCCAGAAAACCTCGGTGCAGGCAAGTTTATTTAACAAAATGTCCGTGGGATGAAAACCCGCTATTTGAACGCTCAGACTGATAGATCTTCAGAGGTCTACGGAGTTTCCCAAGAGACGAGATTGTTTAAAAATCAGTGATTACGAGACCTTAAGACCTCGTGCTCACAGTCTATGCGCTATTTTCTGTATTTGGTAGAATTTCAAAACTTTAAAAAATGTTAAAGTCCGATAGGAGACGAATTGTGATGGGCACTGCTTACTTTAAATTGGTTTTGTCTTAGCTCAAAGTACTGAAACTCTTCTAAAAAGTGTTTATTTATGAAAAAGCGATATTTTAAAACACGTGGGTACAATATCTAAACAATAGAACGCTTTGCACTAAAATACCGAAACTCTTAACATTGCCATCAATCATCAGTATAGCCCATTTAGAGCAGGTGAAAATTTTATCAAATACGCGTAGTTTTTCAAAAATGTTTTGATCTAACAAAAAAGTACAGTAATCGTTAATTAAAACTCCATTATCATTTTCCTGAAAATCACTTCAAAAACTTTTCAAAACACCAATGAACTTTCTGCCAGCAATTAGAACAAAACAAGGTTTAACCAATTTCTTAGCAATTGTACAAAATTCAAATTTAGAATACACTCTCACGCATGCTCGGCTAACTCTTTTGATGCTAGAAACATACTACAAACATTAAAACCCTTTGAAATACACGTAAAGTCCTTAAAACTAAGATTTCGCATAGGTGCCCGTTTTTTTTGCAAAAGAGTTTATAAAGGATGTCCCAAAAATTTACAAGTATCCAACCTAGACAGTTCTTGAAAATATGCAGGAAAGGATAGGAAAAAGGGCAATTAGTTAAGGTTAAGTCACGGTTAGGTGCATTACATTTATAGGTCATTTAGATATTTCCTAATTAATAAATATTGAAACAGGTACTCTACCGATCACTGATACCAAAGAGAAGTGTCTGCACAGCTACCTATTTGCACGATATTTCAAGCCGCCAATAAGTTTGCCACGAACTATACTTTTTTTATGAGAATTCATCGACTGACCTCCCACTGTGGGTTAGCAGCGTGAGGGAGTATCAGACTCTTGCTGACTAAAACCCATCATGTTCCTTCTTGGACCATATACCAGGGCCGCGGTAACTCGCGCGAACAATCCCGCAGGCCTTGGCCCTGGCCCTGGTGTGCCCGACTGGGGTTGAATTATTAGGCTACGTTATAGCCTTTTTATCATCCCACTGCTGGGCACAGGCCTCTTCTCACACGGAGAAGGATTGAAGGATTACTAGGCTACCCTGTATGTTAATAAATGTATGAAATCATTGACATGTATGTGTGAGATCCGTCCAGACTAGATTTAGAAAGTCTGGTACAAGTCCTTGATAGTTGCTGCATATAGTCTAAGATCCGAGAGCTGCTAGAAATTACTTATTTTATCAAAAATTAAAACCGTGCAATGAGATAGAGTAAGTTCAGACATTGAGTGAGTGACAGAGTTTTTGCTTACTCGATATTTTTTTTACCGACGGACGGCCAATTCTCAAATAGATTGAAATAAAAGTGAAAAAATATTATATCGTCAACACATCCCATGCTCATTAAATCTGATGATTTTTAAGACTGCTCTTTTTATAGTTGTACTTTAACTTAATCTTATTTTTAATTGTTAATCTCCATTAGGTGAAAGGGATTTTTTTAGTATAATTTATTTCATCCTAAGGCATAGACTTCATTTGTTAGAATTTAAGTAATGTCTGACATCTATGAGCTCTTAGTCTACAAGGATTAAAAGGCGCTTGGTGCAAGGCCAAATCTAGCGGTGAACAACCTTATTGCTCTGAAGTCACCTTAGCGTAGTTTATTTATCCAGTTCTATTCACATACTATACATATAAGGAAATTTAATAAAACATGGAAAAATATACACCTAACCCTTCCTCATAAGTCTATCTTCAAATTGATGTTAACCGAACCAAAATCGGTTCAGTAGTTTTAGAGTTTATCGCAGGCAGATGTGACAAAGGATATTCATCATCATCATCTGCCGAGCCTTTTCCCAATTATGTTGGGGTCGGCTTAAAGTCTAACCGGATACATCTGAGCACCAGTGCTTTACAAGGAGCGACTGCCCTATCTGACCTCCTCAATCCAGTTACCCGGGCAACCCAATACCTCTTGCTAAGACGATTTTACTCGGCTAAGGATATTGTTTTATAAGAAAAAATGTCTTGGACATCAAGTTTAAGTAAATAAAATTGGCCTTGTATAGTTTAGTTTATTGCCCTACTTGCATAATATAAGCAGCCTTGAAAAATACAAGCCTACGTATAAATTATATAATTTAATTTTACCTACTAAAGTAATATGATTTATTCAAAGAACATTAGCATTTCACTGAAATTAAACGAAGGTTGAGTTTTATTTAAAAATATAAATATAAAAAGTCGCTGCAAGTGCAGTCGGCAGCTGACTTTTAAAACGCATCTTTTTTTTTGATAATTGCAGCGTTTATCTGACTGTTAGCGATAAACTCAAAATCATCTTCCGGGCTTTTTACAAACTACATATATTGGATTGGCTTCCAGTCTAACCAGATGCGGCTGAGTACCAGTGTGCCACAAGGAGCCACTGCCTATCTGGCCTCCTCAACTCAGTTACCCGGGCAACCCATTACCCCTGGTTAGACTGGTGTCAGAGTTACTGGCTTCAGACCATGTTCTGACTAACCGTAATGACTGGCAAAGGTGTTGAATGATAGTCGATTAACTCAAAATATTGGAGCGATTTTGGTGCGGTTTTCGCTGCTTTAAGCTTTCGCTGGGCTTCACCTGTTTTCTCAAGAAATTACTTCCCACACCCGAATAAAAAATATTTTAGGTTTTTGATGTTAATCTGATGTACATAGATAGTATCACTGTATATTATCAGATCTTAAAAAAGCATTTTATATTTTGCTTCTCACAAAAATCAAAGTCACCTTAAATTGCTGGGTCCCAGGCGTCCCGGCTGTCATTTGAAAATCTTTGACAGTCGATACGGGTATTCAAAAGCCAGAAAGTCTCACAACCTGCCTTACCAATGTACTAATGTTTGAAGCTGGCTTCATTTAACGTTAAAAAAAACTCTTATTTTTCTGCTCCACATTATGGTCAATGGTCCGATATTTTGGGAGGGAGTAAGGTCAGGTGTTTAAACAAGAAAATCAAGTTTTTACTCGCAAAGGAACGTAATTTCACTATCACTTCTCATTTAGGCGGTCGCGTGATCATGAAATTCTTGTCTGCGTATTCGATTTTTTTTTTTGTATGGGTGCTGCTGATTCCCGCGATTTCACTTGTTTTTGGGAGTGTTTTCCTTGGCTTCAAGACTTTCTTTGGGTTTCAATGTATGTCCTAGTATGTTGAAAAATATCAATGGCTTTGATGAAACTCTACATTTATGTAGTTTTTTATTTCGAAGAATATGTGGGATACTTTTTATTCATGAGTGGTAAGGAGTTTCCACGGGACGCGGGTGTAACTACGGGAATCAGACCTATGAATAAAGAGAAAAATTCAAAAATATCTAAATGCACTGATTAAAAATTCTGAAAGAGATATATAGAATATGTTTACGGTTTTAGTGAGAGTTGTCAATAAATCATCTACCTACATATCTATAGTTACTAAAGAGGAAACATTTTTTTGTTTGTTCCCTAAAGGTTCCGAAACTACACAACCTACATGAAAAATTCTTTGACTGTTGATAAGCTACAAAATGGCTATATTTTATCCTGGTACGATGCAGTAGTTCCCACGGGATTCGGGTTAAGCCGCGGGAAAATAGCTAGTATTCCATATATTTATTTAGAAATGTAAAATATTAGATACCACAGTCGTTCTAGTGGCATATCCTTGTGTGCATAAGCCTTGGCATTAATTTTGGGATCACAGCGAGACGAGACAATGGTATAATAATTATAAAATTACATGACAGCCTGTACCTACTTATTATTAAGATGTAAGTACTATTTGTTTATGAGGTTTTTCACGTTAGAATTTCTACAGTTTATTTTGTGTTTATTTATTTAAGTAGTAATATTAAAAAAAAAAACTTTTTAAAATTAACATAAGGCGATCAGAAACGTCTCAATTTTTATTTTATTTTATAGAAATAAAATTATAATTGATTAAAAAAAAAATTGTTTTTCACATGAACTGTTAAATAATGATAAAGAGTTGTAGTTAGATTACTTTTTCTATGTGTATTTTAAAAATAAGAACAAATACTTTATCTAAAAACGGTATTTTTTGCTGATTTTTCTCTGTAACAAAAAAAATAAACAGGCATTTTCTGTAGACATTTCTCTGAAATAAAAAATTGAAAATAAAACTTTACGCTTCCTAAACAAAAACGGGTACATTTTTGCACAAAATATTTTTTACGCACCCAAACAAGAGCGACAATATAAAATTAATTTTATCAACAATTAAAATATAAAAATAAAAAACCTTTTCAATTTTATTTTAAACCCAACTTTGTTGTTGTTTATACCAAGAAAACCATAGCCCATCTTAGTAGCGATTCGTGGATTAAAATTATATACAGAGGCCGTATGACAGATGAATGGTAAGCGCTAAGGTTAAACACACATTTCGCAATAGACCACGGCCGGGTTGGCTGCGCGCGCGCGAATTCGAATTTATATTTAAAAATCGAACATTTTATAACGATTTTTTTTTTATTATTTTTGTGCATTTTTTCGTAACTGTTTGGTGTATGGACTTTTTTGTTATGACTGTTTAGTGAGTGTTTTTAATTTTTGGTTGGTGATTTTTTTTTTTCTAAAAAAGGTTGGTTTTAATTTTTATTTTTTATTTTTTATTTATTCATATTTTTTTCACATTTCTTTTATTTATTTTTTTTGTAATTTTTTTACGTCTATAAAAACAAAAATATTTAGGTACTCGAATATAAAAATAATAAAAAAAATAACCAAGTTCACATAATACCAATTAATCATTTATTACGAAACAACCTTATTAAAGAATCCATAAAAAATAATTGTATGTCGACATCGTTGCACATTAAGTGAATTTAAATAAAATGGGGGTCAAACTAAACAGAAATATGAATGAAATAATTAATAAGTTTTTAATACCCAAGCAATGTCACTTTAATACTTTCCTTAATTATTAATTCAATGACATAAAATCAATAACCAATAAATATTGTTAATCTATATAAAAAGTGTGAAAATTAGCTTTCCCATAAACCCATAAAAACTTCTAGAATTATTTCTTTTTCCTCGTAACAATTTATCGCATTAAATATTATTTTCTAAAGACAATTTACAGCAACAAATGTCAAATAATCGTAATTTATTCATTAAAATATGCGGGGTTAAATTGAAATTGATAACTTAATTAAACAAATACATGCCTATATTTAAAGTCCGTTTGAAAGTTCTGTTTTAAATTACCAAAAATAAAATAAAATTGACTTCCAAGTTTGTCAAATTCTAATCTATAAAAACCGCGGAAAAATCACTTCTGTCAAACCTGAGATATTGGAGCACTGAAAACCTCCTTTTTTAAAGTCGCTTAAAAATAGGCTTAGGATAAATAAATATAAGGACAATATATCGGGTGTGTCGTATCTAATCACATTAAATCCTAACACATATACTTTATGATATTCTATGGCGAATTGTAAAAAAAAACCCTAATCCGTTCAGTGGTTTAACCACAGGAGTCATTTTTCATTTTCATAATTTACAACATCATGTGTAAAGCAGAGATAAAGTTAGGAGTATCGAATAACAGTTATCAAGGGAGAATTTCAGTTGTCTGTAATAGTAATGACTGACTCGTATATGGTGTTCTAATCCTCGCACATTTTTATTCTATTTATTTTGTTTGAAAAAACTTTTTTTTTTGCTTATTTAATTTTTTTCTTCAAGTGCTAATCAACTTGTATTAAACAGTATAACGTATTTAATTTAATGTGATTAGGTACGACACACCCGATTTATATAGTTTTTAATTGAAACCGAAATAGTTAATTACCTTTTTCAAAAAGTTAAATTCATTTAAAGTGCCGTAAAAATCTATGTAAATAAAAGTATTTGTTACCCAATTTAAAATGATTCGATATCAATATACACATGCGTACCTACAATTGTCATTAAAATATAGGTTTTATGTTCTTATAGTTTTTTTTACGCCGGTAATAAAATATCACGTATGGAAATACTTTTACCTAATGCTACAATACATAATATACTACGAAAATCTACAGTTTTAGTGTATGTACTTGTAAATTTTTATCTGTTTTTTTTTTTCTGGATAACTTAGTATTTAGTTCTGAGTACAAAATTCTTAAAAAAGTTAAAAATCTATGCTCGTAAAAGAGGAAACATTTTTTTAAATTGTAACTTAAAGGTTCCGAAGCTAAAGAACCGATTTAAAGATGGAAAGGTACACTCTTCTCTCTTATTATTTAACCGGTACGGGCCGCAGTTTTTGATAAATATGCTATTTGGTACCTATATACTTACTTTTATTTTTCATCCATTCAGAACTATTTTTATATAAAATACGTCTTCGTACTTAGGTACCTAATGAATCTAAAATAATTTTGTTAAAACAATAATAAAATCGTTTTCAATTAACAATTTTAACATTAAATATTTTTACGTAAATACTTTACACATTTTACTTCATATAAATAATTTTCATCTTAATTTTGGCGGAATCTTGCTATCACCTTAGGTACACTAGAAAGGATTTTTTTGATAAAATTAAAATATTAATCCCTTTATCAGTATTAGGTGCAATTGCCAATATACCGATAACTTATCAGAAATAATATTATGATCTTTTGACCGTAGTATATCAGTCAATACTACACACTAATCCTATTAGATTAATATCCGATTGTTAAGCTATCAAATCTTTGTTTCTTCAAGATAAGATAACTATCATCTGCCTAACCTCTTAACTAACCGGATGCAGCTGAGTACCAGTGCTTTACAAAGAGCGACTGACTATATCTGACCTCCTCAACCCAGTTACCCGGGCAACCCAATACCTCTTGGTTAGACTGGTGTCAGATTTTCTGGCTCCTGAATACTCGTAATGTTCAAATGACAGCCGGGACTGACCAATTTAACGTGTCTTCCGATACACGGAAGAACGTGTCATGATAAGATGGTCATCCATCCACGAACGGACCACGCCAAGCAATGCTTAACCTTATGATCGACTCGTGCGGCTATTACTAAGTTGAAGATAAGAAACATAATCATTTGTAATACATTTATCATGAACTTGAACAATGTTGCGGGAAGTAATTTCCTAGGGATGCGGTTGAAACCGCGGATGGAAGTTAGAGTAATTTTAAATAAATTAAGGTAAAAAAAAAATCTTTAAAAACAAGCTTTTATTTAAATGCTCTAAAATGAAAAAAATAAACTTTTACTATAAATAACAAAGTAAATACAAGTATACTTACTTAAATCTCGCGACAAGCTTTTAAAACATATCTAGACACACGGCAGTGTGTCCGCCAAGTTCGAGCAAAAAAAGCGACACACCGGCCGTGGGTTATATTACACGAACCATTTCGGGCCAAATTCGAACACCCTATAACTCAAAATCTATTTTAGTTACGCATATCAAATTTCAAGTATCTGTTGAGACCCCCTCACTTATCTAAAATACAAAATTTCATTAATATACCTATTGTAGGTCTTGAGATATTGACGTCAGAAAATCGCTATTTTTACTATACACTCACTGACTGACTGACTGACTGACTGACTCACTCATCAAAAACCTAGACCACTTCCAATGGTCGTATTGACTTGAAATTTGGCATGGAGGTAGGTCTTTATGTCAAGGTAAAGGGAAAAATCTGAAAATGGTCAAGTGTGAGTCGGTTTTAAAATAATGAAGGTGTTTTATACCCCTAAGGAACTAAAACGAACTAAATTTATCTATATTTATATAATATATCTTCGAATGGTCGTACCGATCTGAAATTCGTTACAAAGGTTTGTATTTAGTCAAAGTAAAGTAAAAATCTGAAAACGGCCAAGTGTGAGTCACTTTCGAAAATAACGAATGTGTAACTTTGACCCACAAACATAATATATGATAACATGTCATGTCAGTCAGTTGGTAAATCTAGTTCATTTCTTTGTAAGAAGCGTGCATATTAAAAAATCTGAAAGATAGTATAAATGAGTCATTTCCTTAACTAACTTAGTCATATGAAAAAAATAAAATAAACAACCTTACAAAAATAAATGAAATCCCACCCAAAACAAAAATGTGAAAGACTGCCAAGTTCGATAATATGGGAACGCTTCGCCTATAAAAGAAGTGAGATCTGAATAAGTACCAAGTTCCATACACATACCTCAGTTAAAAATAGTTACTTTTTAATGATGTTACTTGGCAAGTTTTAATAGAAAATTAAATACTTGATTCATTGCATTTAGTAGGTTTATAACAAGGTGTGTGAAAACTTGCCAAGTAGCATCATTAAAAAGTAACTATTTTTAACTGAGGTATGTGTATGGAACTTGGTACTTATTCAGATCTCACTTCTTTTATAGGCGAAGCGTTCCCATATTATCGAACTTGGCAGTCTTTCACATTTTTGTTTTGGGTGGGATAAATTGTCTACACCAACTATCTGTGTAACTAATTTCATTCAAATCGGTTCGTTGTTTTCGTGAAAGCGGTCAGACAGACCGAGTTATAAGTATACTAGTTATAAAATTGGTATAAGTAACTATTTATTAATCTGTGCTATGGGTTTTTATTTGGTATTTTTTGCGGAGTATATGCCTATTTATTTATCAGCTTCCCCGAAACCCGGAGGCCCCGACAATTCGTCGGAAAATTAGAAGATAACGTTTTTTACTGTCAATAGCAATTATCTTTTATAAATAACTGATTCGTATTATTTTGTTTTAGTTTAAATAGATAATTTTAATGAGCCAGATAATTTAATCATATATTTACCTACGTTTTCAGAATTAGACTCGTAGTAACAAAAGTATGAATAAAGTAGGTAGGAACTGTTTTTTACGCTCATTTGATATCTAACGATGGCCAGAAAAAAAACGATGAAATCAATAAAAATAAAAACTAGTAGTCTTTTACAGATATTTGTACCAAAAAGTGCATCAATATACCTACTTAAAAACCTCTACATTCGTGCTACATTCTCGGTATCTATACTGATACATAGGTGTAAAAAAGATTTCACATGTTTTTGTTTGTTCCCTGGCAACACAGGCTGCGAAACTACAGTTTTGCAGCCTGTGTTGACAATTTGAAAAACTCTTTCACTGTTGGAAAGCTACACTCTTCCCGAGTAACATAGACTATATTTTATCCCGGTACGGGCAGTAGTTCCTACGCCGTTAACCGCGGCAAAACGGCTAGTAGGTTATGAAGAGAAATACATAATAGGTGGTTTAAGACTGTTCGATTTCTTTGCAATCGAGATTATTATTTCTATAGCATGCAATTATTATTATTTGTTATTCGGCATGATAATTTTTGGCGGGCATATTCTTGGCTATCATTGTTAGAAAATCAATCTTGCTATCAAATATAACGCCAACAAAATCTATATTTAGCATATTGAAACTATTTTTGTATGGTGAAAAGTAGCCTATATGTTATTCTGATGTTAAAGCTACATTACTGTAAGTGTAGAGTGTAAAAGAACTATTATGCTGTTTGCGCATGAAAAAGTATCAAAAGATAATCATACATTTGACAAACTTTTGTCTAATATTAGTAAGTAAATGTGTTTTTTTGTAAGACCATTTATTTTTTTGCTATCTATATAAATTATTTAATAATCTGTAAGTACTAATAAAACAAAGCTGAATCATTTTTTTTCTGTACCCTTAAGAGTCCTAAACTACCGAACCGATTTGTTAAATTCTTTGACTGTGGAAAAGCTACACTCTCCCCGAGTAACATACTTAGGCTATATTTTATCCCGGTACGGGCAGTAGTTTCTACGGGACACTGGTGAAACTGAAAACGGCTAACACTCGTAATATTATAAGTAGGTATAACATGCACAGATAGAATACTTATCATAGATGAAAAATAATATGGACTATGGACGTCATTAGCTACTTATATAATCTAAAACTAACCTATTTTTTGTGTTAATTACCTTTATTTTTGCTTCTGAAGATAACTTTAGGCAACATTTAAATTGTAATCTAATCTTATTTCTTGGATTTTATGCGAGAAAAGCACCATTTTCTCAGTTTTTTTTTTCTAATGACGTCTACATTCCCAGACTTATGTTATTCTAAGTATATTTACGTAATATCTTAGCTAGGATATAACCTTTCTTAATATTTTCTAGAAGATTTTAATGACTTTATTATACACTGTTTTGCAAAAATATCGGGCACTTAAGAGAAACTTGGTTTTAAGGACTTTATATTTGTTTTAATAGGTTTTTTTTTCAACTATGCTGGGGTCAGCTTGAATGCAGTACCAGTGTGCCACATGAAGCGACTGCCTATCTGACCTCCTTAACCCAGTTCTTTACTGTTTACAAATTTATGTATAATAAGTTGAAAGGTTCTTCTAACCTACAGACAGACATATGTTGCTGGGGAGTTTGTTGCGCCACTTCTTCTTCCCAGCAATAACACATAGGAAGTGGTGAAAGGCGGGCGTTTTGGGGGCTGACTTTTGTAAATTTTTGACGTTCGAAAAGTACTGTTTTGCAGCCAAGTTTGAATGAAAGATTTTTGATTGATTGATTGATACTTAGGATACCCCTTTAATAAGACTGCTTGCCAGACTTTCTGGCTTCTGACTACCCGTAACGACTGCCAAAGATGTTCAAATGACAGCCGGGACCTACAGTTTAACGTGCCCTACGAAACACAGTAATTGGTGTTAGACAGTCGGGCAGATGATGGGTCCAGGTTTCCTCGAGAATTTTATGATAGTTCATTAAACTAGGTAGGTATTTTAAGACTCATATAAAAGAGAAGATATGATATTTTCATAACATAGGATACGTAAATGGCTGTTCTATTAGTTACTAAGTGATTTTGAATATTTTGATGTAGTTTTTTGAAAAAAAAAAATTAATTACAAACGTTTTTTAATCTGTTTTGTATTAAATCAAAAACAGGTAGGTTACCAGATAGATAGTTTTGGTTTTATTATGACAAAAAAAAACGAAAATCAAAAATATTTTTTGGGTTTTTGTCGTTTGCAAAAAAAGAGGAGCCTGGGTATGTTTTTCGACACAAAAAATGTCATATACCTACAAGGTAAACCAAATAGTTTGTTTTTGAAAAAACATGTTTTTCAAAACGAAACTAAAGGGCATAGGTACTAATTTTAACTGACTAAGTTAACGTAGCATGTTTTTGAAAAAAAAAAACTTACATGTTTTTCAAAACAAGGTCAAAAACGGCGTAGGTAGTATTTTTAACCGGGTGATGCAAGAGAGTTTTTTAATGTCATTTCAATAACACGGTGTCTGAACATGATAGATATGAACCGATAAGGGTCCAAAAATTTTTTTTATACATAAAACCAAACTTAGGTACAGTCAACTTCAGGTAACAGTTTTATAGGAAAATCGTACTTATTACTATTGAGTTAAGGCGCATGACAGTTACCACTGATGTGCGGTCTACTGTACGATAAACTAATTTTTGTTATACACGTACATACATACGTGTTTCTGATAAATTGTAAATCGTTTTCAATAAATAGATGTAATAACTTAGAAAACATAATAAAATGTTCACCAATACTAAAAGATAAAAAAGATTTTGGATTACATAAATACACTGAACGTATTTCAAACACTGGCTGTCAAATACTTATAGTAGCTTTTTCGAAACGTCACACCATTCCATGGAGTTGGTCTCATGGAGTAAAAATTGAGAAAACCTCTATAGGTATACCTACACTATTTTTAAAAAAGCCAGGCTTTTACTTGTTACTATACCTACAAGTTGTCTGTCGTGGTTTCGTCCTCAATCTTCTTTTTTTCTTTTTTTTTTTGGGTGAAAACCTCATGAAAGTCCATAAAAAAACCGCAGTAGTCTATAATATCGCAACGGAAAGAAAATATGTATAAGCTCTCTTTTCTCCATAATCACTGAAAACTGATTACTCTTACAAATTAAGTATTATCAAGCATCATATTAAGGGCGTAATACATCACCGGTAAATTTTACTTTCGTCAAAAAACTGGTTTTTCGAAAACCGATCCTGTTACGAAGTATGTATTTAAAAAACATATTCTGTTCAATGGTCAATTATTTGGGCACGCCTTGTAATTTTTATGTTTACTTACCATCCCAGTGAAAACGATTTCGTATTTTTAACCGACTTTTTAAAGGAGGTTGTGTGTTTTTATTTGCGCTGCGAATTCTTTGGGATGTCTCATTTTGAAAAATGTTGCTGTTTAAGTTAAATATTGACTTAGTTGGTTTTGGAAAGGCTTAGGTTATCTGTACGTTTCAAAATAGGGTACCTACTTATCTCAATCACAAAAGTGATTAAGGAAAATATTAATTTAAGTTTTTTATTTGTTTTTTTTTTTATTAATTTTTTGTGTTTGACCAGTCAGTCAGACTTATAGCGGTTAAAAACCACCGCATTCCTTCTGAAGCTCTTTTTTCACCAATACCGTTGTAACTCGCTTGCTAGAGTAATTATTTCGATGGATCTTCACTTATATTATTATAACCTTAGGGTAAGTAGGTTCTTATAAAGAAAAACCTTCAGCCAAAAGATTCCATGGTTTATTACGGAAAAGAATCTTCTTAATGGCATCTTACATTAGGTAGTTCTAATGTAATATTTTCATGGGTAGGAAGTGTTAAAATAACCTTAAAAGTATTTTTTCCTAATATTCCATTACAAGTCTTGTTTACCCGATTGCCAAGAAGGGTCATATTTTTTTAAGGATTTGTCAGAAGGACACACAAAAAAGATAAAAATATAGATAGGTATAATGTATATACCTCCATGTATGTACACCATGTGTATACCTCTATGTATGTACCTCCAAAAAAAGATCAAAAAACCTATTTGTGTTTTTTTGGTTTCGATGTTTTTTTTTTCAAAATATCTATAATGTAGCTACCCGCTTTATAAATAATAATGCAAATATCTAATTACCTAATTATCTTTACTAATATAATAAACAGTAAAAAATGCAGGTCGCTTCCAACAGGTATCTGTGGAGATCAAAGGGGGAGGCCTATGTTCAGCAGTGGACGTCCTATGGCTGAGATGATGATGATGATGATGAAAAAATGAGTTTGTTTGTTTGTACCCTAAAGGCTCCGAAACTACTGAAGCGATTTGAATAATTCTTTCACTGTTGGAAAGCTACAGTCTTCCCGAGTAACATAGGCTATATTTCATCCCGGTTCCCACGAGACGCGGGGAAAACCGTAAAAAATGTTTCCTCTTATATTTATATAGGTACTAATGACCCGCTCCGGCTTCGCACGGGATAACAGTATTTTTCCACTATTTAATATATGTTATTATACATATAAACCTTCCTCTTTAATCACTCTATCTATTAAAAAAAACGCATGAAAATCGGTTGCGTAGTGTTGAAAATTTAAACGTAGGTACAGTCAACGTCAGGTCAGTGGTAACAGTTTTATAGGAAAATCGTACTTATTACTATTGAGTTAAGGTGCATGACAGTTACCACTGATGTGCGGTCTACCGTACAAAGGGACATAGGGACAGAAAAGAAGACTTTGTTTTATAATATGTAGTGATGTAAATAAACAATAACAATCAGTCTAGTTTTATTAGACCTTCGTAAATAAGATAAAACTGGCGGAAATGATAGATGAACCGTTAGGTTATTTTTTTAATTAGGCTTAGGGTCAACTTCAGGTCAGTCACTTAAACTATTTAAGTAGGTAAATATATTTAGATCCGGGTTCAAATATAGCCAAAAGTTTGCTAATTTATCGCCCTATTGATAACTGATTGAACTATTTAAACAAAGCTCTTCTTCTTTCGCCTGCTCTGTTCCCAATTTTATTTGGGGTCGGCGCAATATGTCATCCTCTTCTATTTTCCCCTGTCACTCGTCATACTGACACTCACTCCCTTCCTATTCATGTCATCTTTCAGGCAATCCATCCATCTTTTCTTAGGTCTTCCTGTAAGCTAAAGCTACCTATACCAAAATAAAAGAATGCCGCTGCGGCTGCGGAGAACCTCAAGCGGCGAAATATAGTGGTCTTATCGGCAACTATATTTTCGAACCGTTTAGGGTTGAAACCCTCGGGTCGTGGGGTCGAATGCCCTTTTTCTTTTTAACGATATTTCAAAACAGCTGGTCGACCCTTCGTGTGACCAAAAGGCTAGATACTATCTTGGACAAAGGAGAAGCAATGCCATCCAGCATGGCAATGCTGCCAGCCTTTTGGGCACGCTCCCAGTCGACAGCGGTGCGGAGGAATTTTTTTAAGCTTCTTTGTTACAATGTACATAAATAACTATGTCTTTTATATATTTTTTATAAAAATAAAATAAATAAAAATCTGTACATATACATTTATGTAGTAAATAAAAACCCTTCTTCTTATAGCAAAAAAAATACTGTTTTAAAAGGTGACCCAATTTATTTGCACCCAACTGTAAGAAATCACGTGCTATCGTAAACTGATATTATTTACAACTTGTCAAAGACAACTCCATTCAAGGGCACTTTGATAACTTTTCATAGACTAATTATACTTACGAGAAATTATTTACAATCAATTTTAAGGCTAAACATTTTTCTTAGTTCACGATTTCCTCTTTCATCATCTGCCTAGCCTTTTCCCAACTACGTTGTGGTCGGCTTCCAGTCTAACTGGATGCAGCTGAGTACCAGTGTTTTACAAGGAGCGATTGCCTATCTTACCACCTCAATCCAGTCACTCGGGCAACCCGATACTATTTGGTAAGACTGGTTGTCAGACTTACTGGTTTATACTACCAAAGATGTTCAAATGACAGCCGGGATCTACAGTTTATCATGCTTTCCACAAGACGGTTTCATAAAAACTGTAGGTACCAGATTCATAGAAAACGTAATAGATCGTCAATTTTCTGAATTCATTATAGATTTTACATCGAAATAACTAGTCTTTAAACATTAGTCAAAGAAAATGACTGTTTTCAGTAATTTCCTTGATATAAAATATATGCGTTTTCGTCACAAACTTCAATGCTTTCTTGTATAGGCGTAGACGACCGTCAAATAGATAGACTCGGGTTGTCATATATTGACGTATTGATAATTATCGTTATCAATATGTTCATTCATAGTTATCTCATTATATAAATGATAGATGAAATGGCACTATTAAATTATAGTTGACTTGATTTTTCTCTCCAATTACATACATCGACTTCTCGTATCAAAGAAGCTTTTTATCGATATAAAAACTACACAGTCTATAAGTCTAGAATATAAACTTTATGTGTACCAAGTTTCACCCGAATTTCTGCAGTAGTTTTTGCGTAAAAGAGTGACAAACTTACGTCCATCTTTCCACATTTTCTAACGTTTGTTTTTACCCTTACTTATGTAAAATCCGCGTGTATGACAGGCCACGTGCGTATGAGTAAAACGCGTGTCTCAGAAACAGCTGAACGGATCGATCAATCATAGTAAGGTTAAGCAACGCCTGACGAGGTCTCTCCGTGGATGGGTGACTATTTTCATTCGGAAGGCACGTTTACTTGTAGGTCCCGACTGTCATTTGAACGTATTTGGAAGTCTTTACAGTTAGTCAGGTCAGAAGCCAGTAAGTCTGTCAACTAGTCTTACCTAGGGGTATTGGGTTTAAGAGGTCAGATAGGCAGTCGCTTCTTGTAAAACACTGGTACTTACTCAGCTGCATCCGGTTAGACTAGAAGCCGACCCCAACATTGTTAGGGAAAAGGCTCTGGAGATGATGGTCTACCAACTTTTTGTCATTTTTATTACGGGTCAATTTTAACTATATTTTTGACCATGTCCTATAATTATTCCATTTGATCAAAACTTCGAAGGAAATCCCTTACAGTAAGAATATAATAGGAATCTTAGTTTACAACAGAGCTGGCGATTACAGACGCATTATTTTTCCATCTTATAATCTCTCATTGTTAGATTGGATAACTCGGTCATTGTCACTCGAGTTATGTAAAATCTTATTGTGAAGATAACTCGTTTGTTCACGTGGTTTTGTCTGTCACAAATTCAAGAATATTTACCTATTAAATGTCACACATTAAGTTTGACAGCTGTCAGTTGCTCGCATTTTTAAAACGAGATCAAAATAGAAAAAAAAATCATCCTTTCTCAATAAAATGCGAAACTATGATTTCGCTAGCATTTGACCGATTTTCAAAAGGAGAGATTCGCATTTCAGGTGGTACTTTTTATTTAATGATGTATTAAAAATTCTACTAAAATTGATCGCGAACAAAAAAGTCGGTGCACGCATCGGCGCGAGTCCATCACTGCGGTTGCAGATTCGCGGACATTTTAGAAATGTTCGCACGCAATGTGTTACTGTTTGCTAGAACGAGTACACCAGAAGATACATTTGTTTAAGTCAGAGTGATACACATCTGTGAAATCTCGTCTTCACAAAATTCACGCATATTCTATTTTACGACTAGCCATTTTCCCGCCGCGTCCCGTGGGAACTACTGCCCGTACCGGGGTAAAATATAGCCTATGTTACTCGGGAAGAGTGTAGCTTTCCAACAGTGAAAGAATTTTTCAAATCGGCTCAGTGGTTTTGAATACTGGTAGTGGTTTTCCTCTGTATTAAATTAGTAAGTATAATCGTAGTAACTATTATAGTAATCTGTGGTATAATCATCGGCAGGACTATTGAGCCCTGACCTTCACCTGCGCAGAAGCGATTTATTGGTTTATTGCCTTATGTGTACAGTGCGCAAAGCGATCCCCACTCTTCCGCCGAGAGCTCAATATCCGTGCCGGTAACTACATGTAGCTTAAAAAAATGCATTTTATTCGCTAAGCTTGCAAAACTTGATTTCTGTAAGTAAAGTCTGTACTGTTAATACGCAACAAGGTCATTATACTTAGATATTACTATGTATTTCATAATATACTAAACTGTTGTAGAAGTGATTGTAGCTAAATTATAGCTGCACATGTCTATATCTTCCAATATAATAAAGAGGAAACATTTTTTGTTGGTACCCTTTTTGTATTGGATAGCCAGATAGCCAATTTATTAAGAAAGGATATACCTAGGATACCTACCTATATTGATCCGGATGGGTGCAGTAGTTCCCTCAAGACGCGGGCAAAACTGCAGCCATTTACAGATAGGTATCTGATCTGCAAGATTCACAGTAGGTACACGAGCGACGTAGGTACATAAGTATATTATATTTCACCCAGGTAAGGGAAGTATATTTTCTACACGGGAAACAAATCCAACTTGACAATCTTATATGGTGTTCTACATAATTCCCGCACATTTTTATTCTATTTACTTTGTTTGAAAGACTCATTTTTTGCCTATTTTTTTTTTCTTTATGCTAATCGACATATATTAACCAGTATAATAAAGTATTTAACTTAATGTGATTAGGTACGACACACCCGATATAAACACATAATATTCTGTATTCCTTTCCTTTACAAATATTTGTATTAACTACTGATAAGTCGATATCCATATTTATCCCGTGTCTGGAAGTGTGTATTGACATGTGACCATAGATAGATAAGAGGAATTCTAAATCTATGCATGTGACTATAAAATGAACGTCAATGTCGTTGATGTGAATATTTTGACGAAAGGTCGTCACTTTAAACTTTAGTTTCAGTTTTGAAGATTTATTCGTTTAAATTAATACATATTTAAATTAAAAAATACTCCTTATCTTATTGTAATATGAGTATACTTACAGCTTAAAACTTATAAAGAGCATAAGCGTATCAAAAAATTTGCTCCTCGTCGCTGTCACTGGGTAATGTACCCAAAAGGCTGGCAGCATTGCCACTTTGAATGGCAATGCTCAATCGTTGTGCGAAATAAAAGCCAGCCTTTGGGACCCAGGAAAGGTCAACCAGGCCCTTGGATATATTATCCTTATGAAAAAATCAACAAAATCCAAAACATATAAAATGTTACACCAAAAAGTTTCGGTTTAAAAAGTATAACCTTTTTTCAAACTGGATCGCGAGTAAACACCGTTTTACGCTTCACCAAAATTCCTTTATTACTACTTACAAACATATATGAACGAAAGTACAATAAATGTACTGGTATATTACAGTTTGTAATTTGCCATTGAAATAATAATAACAAGAAAACCGGACTTTCAAAAATGAGATCAGTTTGGCGTTCCAGATACTGTTTTCACCTTCGTTTCGAAAAATAGGGTTGATACTTGGGTATTTTGTGGCAATAAGACGGGCGCAGTCGATCGCAGTATTCAAAAAAATGGTGAAGGATCACTATCTGGCTCATTGACTACTGTCGCTGTATTGTTATTCTTTTATCTTAATTTTTTCTATTATTATTACATGTATTTTATATATTTTATCGTTTATTGACTATTTATTTTCTATATCTTTAGTATTTATCTTATATTTATCAATTATATGTACACCCTAAACTACCCTTTTTCTAACTATTCTCCAGATAAACTCCATCCAAAGGTTGTCTGGAAGAAATCGCTGATTAGCGATAAGACCGCCATTTGTACTCTTCTTTGTGTATTGTGATGTCCTGTGTTGTAAATTTTATTTTTTCTTGGTGTACAATAAAGCATAATCTAATCTAATCTAATCTAATCTATTTTATTATAGCACTGGTACTCAGCTGTATCCGGTTAGACTGGAAGCCGACCCCATCATGAGTGGGAAAAGGCTCGGATGATGATGACTTGGGAATTTTATTCTTCACTAGATGTTCCCTGCGGTTCCACCCACATCTACTACTTCCCGCAGCAGGATAAACCGTAGTTTATGTCTTTTCTTAGACTCTAGACTAACTACTTATCTGTATAGCAAAGTTTATTTACATTAGGTTTAGTAACTGGGCAGACATACGTACCTACTTCATTGCGCATATAATTTTAATAATAGCATGGATTGTAAAATGCACTCTGGCTAACAATAAAACTCCAGGTTTCCTTAAGATGTTTCTCTTTTCATTAACTAAGTCAATGCGTTCAAGATATACCTACTTACCTACTTACTTTCTACGTACTTACAAAATATACAGTAAATAGTTAAATAAAACGTATATTAGTGCTTGCTTGACAAAATCGAACCCGCAGACTCGTACCTACCTACTTCAGAAGTTGGTCCTTCCCCTTCCTCACATAGGTTGTCCACGTTATGCAAAAGAAATGTCTTCTCTCCTTACAAAACTTTGAAAGAGCGACAACCCTATTGAAAACTGTATCAGATGTTCAAGTTTCAATTTAATGGAATTTAAGTAAGTAAAACTTTCCGAAAGGACAAATATACAAATTATGATTCATACTAGCTGCTTTCTGTGGTTTTACCTGCGTTCCAAAGGAACTACTTCCCGTATCCGGGTAAAAAGTAGCCTGTAGGTAGGTATGTAAGACTGCCGGGGCTGCGGGATTGTTTGAAAGAGTTACCGCGGCCCTAGTACATGAAAGGCTTACGACGACGGAACACGGCGGTTTTTAAGTCAGTAAGAGTGACACTCCCTCACCGCGCGTAACCCACAGCGGGAGGGGGCATTTGATGATTTTTGACGTTGTTAAAAAATAGGTAGGTATGTAACATATATTTTGATAAAATAAGGTAAAGGTAGATGGTACTTTAAAAAAAAGAGTCGCCAGACCATAAAATTAGAAGTCATTAATGCTATTTTGGTTAAAACCGCTATTTTTATTTTATTTGTAAATATTACCTAAAAGGCTTTAAGCTTTCGTAATTTAATATCTAGACAGACTGAAACCATTGTGGTTTATGCATCAAAATGTAATAATTATGTACCTGTTACATTCAAAGAAGGTCGAATTAGAGCGCTTTCATACAAACGGATTTTGTCGTGCGTATTTATTCCTTTTTTCTTGTGATAGGTACTTTCTGACCGATAAGCTGTAGGTCCCGGCTGTTATTTGAACATCTTGGGTATTCATTACGGCTGGTCAGAAGCCAGTAAATGTGACAACCAGTCTTACCAATGTTTATTAGGTTCAGATATAGGCTCCTTCTAAAACGCTGATACTCAGTTGCATCCGGTTAGACTGGAAGCCGACCCCAACATAGTTTACAAAAGGCTCGGTAGATGTATTCCAATTAAGTCATCGCTTGAAATGTATTGATGATACAACGTTTTATCAATTGCTTGCGTGTTCGAGCAGAAAAACCGAGCATATTTTTGCTAGTGTAAAAACGATCTTAGGATCAGACATTCCTAATCGTTCCAATGGCATCCATTTCTGAATTATTTCAGCTTTATATATTAGCACCTATATGTTAAAGGTTTTTTGATACAATTAGATTCAATTATCATTCACTAGCGACATAACTTGGGTTTGCACGTGTTTCTCATAACTATACTAATATTATAAAAAGCTAAAGTTTGTATATTAATTTGCTCCTCAGCTTTATAATTAACAGGTTTCACCCGCATCCCGTGGAAACTACCCTACCTACACGGATAAAAAGTATCCTATGAAATATTTTTTTGAAACCAGTCCAGTAGTTCCTGAAATTAGCGTAATTAAATAACTACTGAACCGATTAACATAGGTAGGCTATACTATATCCGGATACAGGAAGAGATTCGTCCGGGACGCGAGTGAAACCAGGAGAAAGCATCTAGTGGCTGATTATCAGCTACGGCGGCTGTTCTCATGTAAGGAGGACATGTTATAGTGCACAAGCATTTGCTTGGACACAGGTGCACTCTCTATTCCTTCATTCTCATAGCGCTATCCGACACGACCAGGGAGAGAGATCAGGCGCAGGACCGACATTTACGTGCTCTCCGATGCACGGGTCCTTCTCCTTGTGAGAGGAGGCCTGCGCCCAGCAGTGGGACGATAAAAAGGCTGTAACAGTAACAGATGCACGGGTGTATCACTCGCTAACTTCCAGGCTTCGGGCTGCTTTGTGAAAGTCTTCTAAAACCTACAAAGCGATTTCTTGCGCCAACGAGGCAGTAGCAGCTAGTATATGTAGATTGTTAATTTCTATACAGTATACAGAAGAACTTCATCTCGTACGAGACCTAGCGTAGACACTACGTTAAATTGATATTATCAGATAAGGCAGTCTTCAATTTCATTCAATTTAGTAGGTTATAGCGTCAATTATTTACGCTTCGCCTATTGCAGATTATATAACCACTATGAATATTTCCTTAATGATAAAAATGGTGATGAGCTCATATAATTTTTTACTGTTTCGGCTTAAAAAATTAAGGACAGAGTAATTACTTACATAATGAAAATGTATCTCTAACAGTATCTATCAAAAAAAAATTAAAGTAAATAAACAAGGTACATGAAAGAGCCCAACATCTAAGGGCATCAAAGCGTTTTTAAATCTGGTAAAAAGAGGCATAGGGAAGAATCTGTGAAACTACACAAAGATACTTAAATCTATGAATTTTGCCAGTGGAACTGGATTGAGGAGGTCAGATAGGGCAGTCGCTCCTTGTAAAACACTGGTACTCAGCTGCATTCGGTTAGACTGGAAGCCGACCCCAAAATAGCAGGAAAAAGGTTAAGCAGATGATGAATTCTCTCTAAACTCCTTGAAAATATTGCATAAAGTAATCAATACCTACACTTAACAATAACAAATCGCTCTCTGATTGCGAGAAGTAGTGATGCATATAAAATTTGGGCCAATTTCCTATCCAGGCCAAATTAATAAGTTTGTATCGACGATCGGCTTGCAATCATATTGGCACAGTTTAAATGTTAATCATTCCCATGGCTGTTTGTGATCGAAGTAATGAGAAATTGTTTCCGCGTTGGACTTCGAAATGAGATGAAGTTTTTAACGGATTTTAGAAAAGGGAGGTTTTCAGTTTGACCTGTACGTATCTCACTTTTGGGTGAACCGATTTTGATACGTATTTGTATAGGATTTTTTTGTACTTATCTTTTTTGGTCTTAGTTTTTTTTACAACCGGGACAAAATTTTGCAAACACATAAAATTAAATAACCTTGACTTGAATCGATTGATCATGTAAATAAGTATTTTCAAAATCGGTTCAGTAGATTCAGAAAATTTTACCACGTTATAATACTTACTAGTGTTAATAAATGTACCGAACTAAGTAAATAGAATTATCTTATGTGAGTATTTGGTTAACTTTATACCTAAATAAACAAAAGTGGTAATGAAGTAAATATTTGAAATCGCCGTTAGAATAGTTTATCAGTACAAGTGTTTACGAGAAAGTGTTATAAACATAATAATAATAGATATAGGTACTACGTATAAATTATATTCAGTGTTCCACACTGAATTAGATCCAATTGTCGCCTGTCGGTCGACTAAAAATCCTGCAGCGTGCGGGTAGGTACTCTAAAGGGCGTTGCTGTTGTCACACCTATAGTTATCGGCACGAATCTTGAGCGCTGACCCTCACCTGCGCAGAAGTAATTTATTGGGTCCCTTTTGTGGTATGAAATGAGGCGCGGGGGCGTTCTAAAGCGGTTATTGGCCCGCAGTGCATCGCGTCATAGCCGTCATTCGGGATTGGTTCTTTGCTAATAAATCACTTCTGCGCAAGATTCGTGCCGATAACTATGCTCTTTGTCACTAAATTTACAGAACTCCAAAAGGCTTTTTAACAAAATAGTTTCCTCGGGACGCAGCCCAATCAAGGGGCGCAGCTAGTTTTATAAAATGAATGATCAAAGATCGAAACTTGTATTGTTTCTCCAAGCTTTATGTCCTGTCAATAAATTGATTGAAAGGCTTCTTGACCGTCGCAGAATTCAAGGTCACATAAAGATACTTAAATAATAATAAATTATTAATAATTAACGTCCTTTTATAGGTACTTATCTTTGACAATCCATGTCATAAACAATAGCAACAAATTGATAAAGTCGTGGTGGCCTAGTGGGTAAAGAACCAACCTCTCAAGTATGAGTTCGATTCTAGGTCAGGCAATTACCAATGCAACTTTTCTAAGTTTGTATGTACTTTCTAAGTATATCTTGGACGCCAATGACTGTGTTTTGGAAGGCTCGATAATCGTTGTAGGTAACAAACGTCAGTTTTCTTGAAAACGATTGAAAGTTTTCTTGAATTCATCATCTCCCGAGCCTTTTCCCATGTATTTTGAGGTCAGCTGCCTGTCTAACCGAATGCAGCTGAGTACCAGTGTGCCACAAAGAGCGGCTGCCTATCTGACCTAGTCAACCCAGTTACCCAGGGAACCCAATATCCCTCGGCAGTGGCGGCGCTAGGGGTGTGCGAACTGTGCCTTCGCACAGGGCCTCGCGCTTGGGGGGGCCTCGCGCTACAACCCACACTAATATAAAAAAAATATAATAAAAAAATACATATATACCTGGTCCAAGAAAAAAAAAAAATCTTTATTTATTTCTTATTCATTCTGCGTTTACTTTTTGAGTTCTCAATTTAACAAAGAAATTGGAGCACCAACGTAACAAAAACAACTGGCTCTCGATCCAGTCACGGATTCTTTGTATTTGTGCTTAATTCCGAGTTTAATTTGAGAGTCCTTAAACAAACAATTTAATAAAATTCGCGCTCGCTATATACGCTCGCGGTTGATCACTTATCAGTACAGTTCATTCTAACATGATTAGAGTACTTTTATGTCCCAAAACTCAAAAATTTTCGCGCTCGCTACGCTCGCGGCTGTTCGCTTGTCAGTACCGTTCATTCTAACATGATTAGAGTACTTTTATGTCCCAAAACTCAAAAATTTTCGCGCTCGCTACGCTCGCGGCTGTTCGCTTGTCAGTACCGTTCATTCTAACATGATTAGAGTACTTTTATGTTCCAAAACTCAAAAATTTTCGCGCTCGCTACGCTCGCGGCTGTTCGCTTGTCAGTACCGTTCATTCTAACATGATTAGAGTACTTTTATGTCCCAAAACTCAAAAATTTTCGCGCTCGCTACGCTCGCGGCTGTTCGCTTGTCAGTACCGTTCATTCTAACATGATTAGAGTACTTTTATGTCCCAAATCTTAAAAATTTTCGCGCTCGCCGCGCTCGCGACTTCACCTTACACCTTACATTTAATATACAAGTTTAGGTGCTTTAGTGACCCAAAGCTCAAAAATTTTTACGCTCGCTACGCTCGCGGGTGCTTTATTTTCCAATTCTTTTCTTTTTTCCATCCTTTTTTAGCCGAACCTAGAAGGTAGCGCCGCTTGTAAGTCCTTTTATTAACAAGAAAATAACTTCTAGCTCACAACAGACTTTTCACGTAGGACAAAGGGCCTCGCATAGACCTGCCGCACGTAGCCTCGCAATGGCTAGGGCCGCCGCTGTCCCTCGGTATGACTGAATCGTATTCCAACGACATTCGATTGTTTTGCGATTGGTTTGCTATTTTGGTGATTTTGGTCTATACGGTAGTTTGCTCTACAATCATATTACAATCGTAAATCATTTGCAGACAAAATGATTCATTACCTATTGAATGACAGAAAAGGATAAACGTTTATTTCAGAGAAAAAATAGCGGGACGCCACATAAGTACGTGTCAATCGTAATCGAGTCGTGATTGGATCTCAGTCGAACGTGAATCGTATGTCGCTTAGGTAAAATTAGGAGAATCGGGCCCCAGTTCTCTCGATAAGAAGGTCAGATCAAGTCTCACTTTTCCGAAATACGGTTAAAATCATGTTCTTACAAAGTGATAGATATGTAAGTTCAATGCACTCTGCCACATGATTTCATACTAACTATCTCTGTGACCTATCACTCTTAATAGATGAAAGTACATTAATTATCATTTGTCTGTTATTATTAGATATCGTTTTAAGATTAATTAACCATTTTATGGGTGAACTAGTTTCCGTCAGCGTTTTCACCCGTGGACCGAGGGAACCAGTTCCCGAACTTGAATAAAAACGAGCCTAAAGCCTGGATAAAATAAGATAGCGTATGTTTGGATGAATGGCCTGTCTAACTGGATAAATCCTGCGTAATTCAACTGAAACTACTGAAATTAAATTGAACTGAACTACTGAATCAACAGAAATTATTGCCAAGTTTCATCAAAACTTGTTCAGCCGTTTGTGCGTGACTCACAAACTTGGACCTTTATTTATCACCCGCATCCCGCGGGAACTACTGCCCCTAACAGAAAATATAGCCTAGATGCTACTCGGGAAGAGTGTAGCTTTCCAACAGTGCAAATTTTTCAAAGCGGACCAGTAGTTACGGAGTTTTTAGGGCGCAGGAAACAAAAAACGTTTCTTCTTTACAATATTAAGTAAAGATAGCTTCTAGTATAGTAAGAAGAATAGCTTCTTAGTCTTACAGACAAAAACCACAACCATTTGAGCCATTCCCAAAGTTGGTAAAACCCGTAGTTTAGATGTTGCTTTAACACGATTCGATGTGAACGGCTGGCCTGGTCAATAACGACAACATAACAAAAGTATGAAACAGAAAGCCAAGTTATAATATAACAATCCATCATGCTATCTGACCCCCTCAACCCAGTTACCCGGGCAACCCAATACAACCCGGTTAGACTGGTGTCAGGCTTCTGACTACCCGTAACGACTGTCAAGGATGTTCAATGACAGCCGGGACCTACAGTTTGACGTGCCCTCCGAAACAGTGTGGTTATACAGTTAGAGTATAACCACAGATTACTTAATAGCTACTACGGTATGGTATAAGTAACATCATCATCATCTGCCTAGCCTTTTCTCAACTATGTTAGGGTCGGCTTCCAGTCTAACTGGATGTAGCTGAGTGCCAGTGTGCCACAAGGAGAGACTGATGCCTATCTGACCTCCTCAACCCAGTTACTAGGGCCTGATACCTTCTGTTAAGGCTGGTTGTTGGAGTTTCTTGCTTCTAACTACCCTGTTCTGTTCTTACCCACTAATTTAACATGCCTTCCAAAACATGGAGGAACTTGTTATGACGCAGTTTATCACCCATTCATAGATTAGGTAAGTCAAACGTTGCTTATACTTTGAGAGATCGACCTATGCGGCTGGTTACTTAGCCACTCCACGAGCAACTCCCAAAAGCCTCTCGTCGTTTCAGCCAAAATACGTGCATTGAAGAAGAGAAACCGAAAATCGATCTCAGTGGCGTGCACTTGGAGAGGCCTATGTCCAGCAGTGGACTGCGATAGGCTGATGATGATGATGATGACGACGTGCACTGATGGACGAAATCTCCCCCAAGTTTGCCACTCTGCTCGATCTACAGCGACCCACATCCGTAGCCTCTAAAGTTCTATAACAAGTTCACAAATGAATCTTCTGCTATATTTCTGTCATACTCACATACACCCGTTCCATCAAGGCTAACAAAGTTTCGATAGTCTTGCAAAACCAATACATATTAACTATGCCGATTAAATTAACTATATGTTATACGTTAAAATGAACTTTATGATCCGTCCCTTACTTTAGGATTCAATGGTTATTAATATGGAAAACTAACCGTCTTCCCACGGTTTTGCCCGTACTATTGCCCGTCATTATCCTCCGAGCCTTTTTCCCAACTATGTTTGTGTCGGCTTCCAGTCTAACCAGATTCAGCCGAGTACCTACCAGTGCTTTTCAAGAAGCGACTGCTTATCTGACCTCCTCAACCCAGAGTTACCCGGGCAACCCAATACCCCTTGGTTAGACTGGTGTCAGACTTACTGTCCATACCGTACTTACTACTGCCCGTACCGGGATAAAATATAGCCTATGTTTCGACTTTATCAAAGTAGGTATAGTACTACCTATCTATACTATCTAATAATGTATTGACCTACGTGAACCTCATATTACCTAATAAAATGTAGTTAAGTGGTTATTACAAAGTAATCTGTGTTATTACCAACGAGATACTTCTTCTTCCCAGCAAATACACATAGGAAGTACTTCTTCGCAGCAAATACCTACCTACACATAGGAAGTGAGTGGTGAAGGGTGGGCGTTTTGGAGGCTGTCTTTTGTAAATTCCTGACGTTCAAAAAGTGCTGTCTTGCAGCCAATTTTGAATAAATGAGTTTTGATTTTGATTTTAAGATAAAAAAGAGTGTCTATAGTATTTCTTGCCGGTTCTTCTCCATGAGACCAACTCTTTGGACCGTGCGATAAGCTAGATTTTTCAGAAGAAGCAGTAAAAAAAACACTGAAATAGTTTTCCAAATCGGACCAGAAGTTTCTATGTAACTTTTTTCTATGTTTGCGTGTTTTGCACATTCGACCAAACGCTCAAACAAACTTAACGTTATACATATTGTACCCAAGCATCATCATCAACATCGTATCAATAAACTTATGCATTTCCTAGTTTATCAAATAAATCAATGTTTTTTTTTCTTAATGTAAACCACTAATAGCTTTAAACTTTGTGTTAACATTTAGGTACAAATACGGAATCAATACAATCAATCAAAAATACAAAAATTAGTCTTCGGTGAATTAATTTCCTGGTACTAACAAAAAAACATGTCATAAAACTATCCATCTACATATATTACGTCGTAATCGTCACAGCCAAAAAACGTCCACTGCTGAAGTGCTGGCTCCCCGCGCACTGGGGACATTTGCCCTTACTCACCGCGTTTTGCATGTGCGCTGGTCAGCTTCTAGGTATGTAGTTTTAATTCAGGACCTACATTTTGGAAACCCTGCAACTGATGTCTGACTTTTCATAAAAGTCTGAGATTTGGTCAGACCTTTCAAAATTATCACTATCTATTGAGGAGTATCTAGGTACCTACTGCAAAGGAACTGCGCCTCAGATCGATCAGCAATTTCAAGGTTATCCCGAACGGACGGAAAAATGCCGCGATTGCTTTTACTTTTTAACCCCCGACGTGAAAACGACGATAAGTTTGACGTGTTGAATATGTAGGTAGCGATTTATATACAGTACATGAAGGCTTTTACTTAAGTTTTTATTATGAAACAACGAGTAGGTTGGTAAATAGCTAGGAAGGTAAATGACCGGATCATAAAATCTGAACCCTGGAACTTAGCCAACAAACCACATAGCAGGAAGATTTAGGTTAATCAATAAAGTTCATAGCAGTTCACTTGTGGACCAAGAAACTCGTTTACGGTACAAAACAACACCGTTTTTGTAACAGGTAGGTACATAATAATTAAATGATATTATAAGTTACTATGAAGATCATAAAAGTAACATTCTGCTAAAAACTTTTCTCTGAAATAAAACTACTTTACTTATTTGACTTAGGTATTTCTGGAAATTCTGACTTTGATTTTCACGCTTTTACACCAAAATAGACCCAATAAAAGTATAATAAAAAACCTAGACTTGATTTATACGATAAATAAAATATGCTCAAAAAATGAATCAGAAACGATAAAAAATAAAATGCCGTGCCCCTGTTTAGACTATTTTTCAAACTCTTTTCGAACATGGTTAAAAAAAGTATGTACTTTAACTGAACTTTGTTTCTCCTAATATAATAATTTACAATCTTCAACACCCAAAACCAACAAATGATTCCATTAACCATCAAACTAATTTAAAAATTCCTCTTTTTCAGAACACCAGCTTTCAAAAATGTCTTCTGCAAAAATTCTAGAAGACAACGGTTCATCATCAGGGTCTCTGAGATCTGAAGATACGGATTCCACTCCAGAAAGTGCCACAGACTCTCTAAATAGCTTGTTCAAGACCAAAGACAATGTATGTGTTGAAAACTGCATTGAGAAGGCTGAGTGTGAAAGTGGGAGAAAGAGGGGGGTTTGTTGCAGTAAGTAAATAATCTACCTAATCTAAACTAATATCTACTAATATTATATAATCTTCGAAGCCTTTTTCCCAACTATGTTGAGGTCGGCTTCCAGTCTAACCGGATGCACTGAGTACCAGTGTTTTACAAGGAGCGACTGCTCTGTCTGACCTCCTCAACCCAGTTACCCGGGCAACCCAATACCCCCTTAGTAAGACTGATTGTCAGACTTACTGGCTTCTGTCTACCAGTAACGACTGCCAAAGATGTTCAATGACAGCCGGGACTTACCTTGCCATCCGAAACTCAGTCATGGTGTCCAAGATTTACTTAGAGAGTACATACAATCTTTGAAAAGTTGCATTGGTACTTGCCTGATCTGGAATCGAACCGTCCTCATACTCGAGAGGTTGGTATATACTGTTCTTTACCCACTAGGCCACCATGACTTATATTAAGAGCTAATTAGAGGTACTTGTGAATGCCAAAACTTAAACTCGTAAAATACAAAAGTCTAGATGGCTGGCCACTCCATAAATAAGTTACTTACCATAAACAAAATAAACCCCAAACTTCCTCCTTCCATATTAGCCAGTCAATAGACAAACTTATTCTATTTTTAATCAGTGTGACAAAGGCAGCAGACGTATTCAGCCTAGTTACGATCTCGTTCGACAATGAGTGTCCTAGGGCTTCAAAAACATAAATAGTAATGCTACATGCTTTGCATATTAAAAAGGTGGTGGTGATAGAATCGTGACCAATTTTTGTTGGTTCTGTATATCTGAAAATATTTTTGAGGCTCCACTGTTTGCTTTGAACTCGCTAATCTCAAGAACCACTGGTTACTTGTCGATTTGGAAATTCTTTCAGTGTTAGATAGGTAGCTTATTTATGACTCGGTACGATATCTTTTTCAAGAATCTCTCTATACATTTAGTAAAAATCGTGTGAAAATTCATTCAGCAATATAGCGAAAACACACAAAGATGACTTTAGAAATATTTTTTTTATGTAGTTTTATGATTACTTTGATATATAAAAACTTTAGCAGCCTTATACTTTGATATTTTAATTTGAATAAATTCAAAAGTGTCTCATCTGCCCATTTCTCATAGCGAACACAGACCCCTAAATAATACCACTCACTTTATCATTCATAAAATCATTCGCTATTCAAATTTCAACCCTCACACAACGACTTAAGACTCATCCACCTAGACAAAAGCAGTTTATAACACGCAAACATAACTTTGCAAACATCATTTACGTTGAGCGCTCATAAAATGGAGTTGTGACGTTATAATAATGACGTCATTCACAACTTAATAGGTTATTGAGGTCAGTAGTACTAATCTGTAAAGCTTAAGACACCATTGATTGTGTTTCGGATGGCACGTTAAACTGTTGGTCCCAGCTGTCGTTACGGGTAGTCAGTAGGTAAGTCTGACGCCAGTCTAACCAAGGGGTATCGGGTTGCCCGGGTAACTGGGTTGGGGAGGTCGGATAGGCAGTCGCTTCTTGTAAAGCACTGGTACTCAGCTGAATCCGGTTAGACTGGAAGCCGACCCCAACATAGTTGGGAAAAGGCTCGGAGGATGATGATGAGTATGAGTACTAATCTGTATTGAAAAGTCCACGGAGTAAGGAAAGATGAGAGATGTCATAATGCAGGTTGGTCAGGGGCCTTCTAGGTCAAAAACGATCGGTGGGCATGACCAAATCGATCAGTTACGAGTGAACTAACGAGGTATACGGGTTCTTTGAGACATCTGTCAACGATTTTTGGTTTAAAAGAAGTGGTCGGGTCCAAAGATGGCGTATAAGGGCGATGACAGTAACGTTCCTCGTCCCCCGAACACCCGCATGTTGTCGCGCTACTTTCTTGAGAGATTTTCTGTTATGGCATCTCCGCTAGGCATTTTGTTCTCCATGTGTAGAGCGCTTATAAAAAGGCGTTGTGGCGTTATAATAATGACGTCATATAAGACTTAATAGGTTATTGAGGTCAGCTACTAATCTGTATTGATAATTCGTTAAGGAAAACCGCCGTCTAGGACTGTAATAGGATGGGTGGCATTATCATACAATACTTACTTACAATAGTTTATGAGATCATAATCAGCTGATTCAAATAATTAATTCTAGTTGGCCTTGAACTTTAATTGATTTGGCTAGCCTTTTCTTTTCGATGGTATATTTGGTGGTTTTTCTTCCTAATGTTGTTAACTAAGTATGAATGTAGATAGATGGAGAGGAAGAGGAAGACCTAAGAAAAGATGGATGGATTGCCTGAAAGATGACATGAATAGGAAGGGAGTGAGTGTCAGTATGACGAGTGACGGGAAAATGGAAGAGGATGGTATATTGCGCCGACCCCAGGTAAAATTGGGAACAGGGCAGGAGGAAGAAGAAGTTGTTAACTGAAAAAAGCGGACAGGGTAAAGAAATTAAATAAGTAAACGTAGAAATTAATTTTATTGATCCTTTATTTATGCTTAACACATTCACTGCGTTACGGCAAGTATTTGGCCGTATTTGACTCTCAGCCAGTGCGGTAGCTCGTTGTCCTTGTTTTGCGTACTGTGCGGGGGCGATTTATCTAAGTTCCCTTGCGCGTAGGAATGAGATAGTGATATTTTCAATATTGTTGCTTTTAATATGATAATATTGTACACTAACAATATACGGCAAAATAGTTGCCGTAACGCACAGTAAAATAATTATTTTCATTCAGTGCGGTACGGCGAATATCTTGCCGTACCCCCCCAACCCCGCACCACACTGCATGCGTCCGCGCGGCGGGTCAGTGTGCGCTAGTGCTAGCCGTAAGCAAGACGTAACAATATTTTTTGTGAAAAATATTACGCGGTTCTGCTACAATGAGACGTTCACATAAAAAACTGGATTTGAGTAGAGAGAGAGAGGGGAAATCATCATCTTGATGCCAAAGATGTCAAGTGTGAAAATAATTCAGTGGAATAACTACCTACTTACTAAGTTTCACACGTCCTTTAATAGTTTTTAGTTTTTTTTAAATTGGTCTGTTGGCGTAGTGGTTGTGGGTTAGATTCCCACACAAATCAAACATTCTTTGTCTAGTTGTCTTGGTCTGGGTGTATTTTCTAACTATACTATGCATTATATGTATTTGGGACTAGGTGGCGCTATAGTGTGATTGTGGTAGAATATAAATACATATTTATACATATTATATAATTAGCTTACATAATTATGTTGATTTATATAATAATATAACACTGATGAATATGAATATTTTATCTACAATAAAAAATATTTTTAAACTATCGACTATCATTCCAGAAGTAAACCCCATCCCTAGCATTTTTTCACTTCTACGCTGTACGGCATATATATTGCCGCGAATGAAAGATTTTGAAAAATCTCTGTATCTTTCAAAGTATAACAGAGAACCCGGGGCGACTGCAGCTAGGTGTATACAAGGATATAGTCTATCGATTTGTTGATAAAAACCATTGATATAGGTGGTTTCCACGTCTGTATAGGCTTTGAAAGTCAGGTTCTGGTACGGCAAAATAGAAGCCGTAACGCATATCAGGAAATATAGATACGGGCAGCATTTGTCTCGTATCGCACTAGTAGAAAGTTTAGATTTAACGCTGCCGCAGTGAATGTGTTAATTATAGAGCTGCAACTGGGGTAGACGGGATTTTGATATTTATATATCCATAGTTCTGAATAATGCACATGCTTGGTAACTCGCTTTCAGTACCTACCTGAAAACCAAAGAAACGTAAAGAAATGAGATAGCTTATTAATAAACAGGATATATTTTTCCCTGCCGTGGTGGCCTCTACCTCGCAAGTATGAGGGCGCGGGTTCGATCCCAGGTCAGGCAAGTACCAATGCAACTTTTCTAAGTTTGTATGTACTTTCTAAGTATATCTTGACTGTGTTTCGGATGGCACGTTAAACTGTAGGTCCCGGCTGTCATATAACATCCTTGGCAGTCGTTTCGGGTAGTCAGAAGCCAGTAAGTATGACACCAGTTTAACCAAGGGGTATCGGGTTGCCCGGGTAACTGGGTTGAGGAGGTCAGATAGGGCAGTCGCTTCTTGTAAAGCACTGGTACTCAGTTGAATCCGGTTAGACTGGAAGCCGACCCCAACATGGTTGGGACATTTTTGTTTTTACCCTAAAGGCTCCGAAATTACTGCACCGATTTGTAAATTTTCACTTTCGCTCTTGGAAAGCTACACTCTTCCCGAGTAGCATTGGCTATATTTTATCCCGGTACGGGCTGTAGTAGTTCCCACGGGTGAAACCGCGGACAAACAGCTAGTAGTAGTAACTGGATTGAGGAGGTCAGATAGGCAGTCGCTCCTTGTAAAGCACTGGTACTCAGCTGAATCCGGTTAGAATGGAAGCCGACCCCAACATAGTAGTTGGGAAAAAGGCTCGGGAGATGATGACGATGGTGATGACAAAAATAAATCTTTAACCACGTGATCGCCTTAAACCAATGAGTAATAAAATAACTAATAATAAATAATTAAATACAGTTGTGTAACTGTTTAATTTGTATTCATAATGTTGATATTACGAGTGTACTGACCTCGGAAAGCCTGAGCCTTGAATACTATCGGTTTAGATATGTCTTCGTCTTAATAGAAGATTTTGTACTACGGGTTAGATTTTTGGGACAAAAAACCCTCAATTTTAAATCTTCTGCCTTGCTTTTTCCCAACTATTTTAGGGTCGGCTTCCAGTCTGATTGGGTCCAGCTGAGCAGGCAAGTACGTAAGTGGAGTGTGAATAAATAGGTACATTACGTTGCTATATGAAATGACTGCAACTAAGTTACCCGGGTAACCCGATACCTCTATATAAGATTGGTTGTCAGCGACCCTGGTACATAAAAGGCCTAGGACGGAACACGACGGTGTTTAGTCAGTAAAGCTTGTGGCACATTATAGCAGCACGGCAACAGCACGGCTGCAGCACGGCGTCGCCTCGAATTAAGACTACGGCTAGCTGCCGGCGCGCCAACCACGCGCTGTCCGCTCGCCGTCCGCTCGTCGTCGGCACGCCGTCGGCGCGCCGGCCGCGCGCCGGCCGCGAGGTGTAAGGTTGCTGTCACCGCAAACTCAATATTATTTTAAGACGATTATGATTGATGTTATGATTGAACACGACGTAATGACGTTGTTTCGCTGCCGGCTCGGAGTCGGCGCGCAATTAGCACGCCGTCGGCGCGCTGTACGCATGAGGACCGCTCGCTTGCAGCACGCGGGCGGCGAGTCGAGTTGTGTGGAAGCGGCAAGCACGCTGACTGCTCGCCGTTGGCTTTTTCATATTGACATTACGAAATATATTATAATATACACGATTTAATGCTCTAAATTGAATGACAACTTAAATGCTGGTGTGGAGCCGTGCTGTTGCGGTGCTGCTGTAATGTGCCACGTCCTTTAAGAGTCCGACACTCCCTCACCGCTGCTAACGCACAGCGGGGTCATTTGATGATTTTGACGCCGTAACAAGTTAACGCCGACAAGTTCAGCGACAACATAAACGTCTGGTTTTTCGTATAGTCTCACCGAACCTAACCTAACCTAACGGTATTTTCACCTGAAAACTGACAGAGCTGTCAATTGAAGAAAAAATTCGGTACCCCAATAAACTGTTTGTTTTAAAAAAAATACGTTTATGATATCAGTTTTAGCGAAAGGATTAGGAAGGATATATAAGAAATATACCTTCTATAAATAGTAATTCAAGGTTTAAGTACTTACAAACCAGCTGGCAATATGTAATTTTGACTATTGCATCTACTGCGCTTGAGTTCCTGTTTTAGAAATAGATTTATTATTGACATAGTGAAGTTTCGTTTTTAAGATTCCGTACTTAATTTAATTGCATTAACAGTACGCCCTGAAGTTACTCACTCGCTTCAAAAATGCAAAGTTATTTCCCGCTGACGGTACACTCACAAGCTTAATTTCTGGTCATTATCAATAAGAAATATACTTATTATCAGTAGCCATTTAATGATCAACGAGGACTTCGTGACTAAGACAAGGCGGATCGAACATAAGGACCTACATCAGTTTTAGTTAGCCAAATTATCAAGAATACTATGGTAAAAGTAGCCTTTTTCTCTAGGTCTGCGAAGTAGTTCCCATAGGAAACAGATTCAACCGCTCTCGGAAGCCATGTATGTATGTATGTGTGTATGTATTTAGATTTTTGCAATACCTAATCACAGAACTCTTAAAAGTAGCAGTGATTGTTTTTAGATGCAGTTTATTTCGTTAGACAATTATGCAACGTGCAATAAAATGCATTACACTCAAGGCTATCGGATATGCAATAAGTATGCATAATTTATGCAACTCTAATTAAGATTGGTCTGTAAAATAAAAATAAACTACCTAGTACTTAGGAAATATCTATCTGAGAGTTAGGATATTGATCCAGTCTAACCAAGAGGTATTGGGTTGCCCGGGTAGCTGGGTTGAGGAGGTCAGATAGGCCAGTCGCTCCAAGCACTGGTACTCAGCTGCATCCGGTAAACTGGAAGCCGACCCCAACATAGTTGGGAAAAAAGGCTCGGAGGATGATGATGATGAGTTAGGATGTGATTTACGAGGTCAATCCACAGATGGGTGACTTATGTATTGGTCAGACTTTCTGGCTTCTGACTACCCGTAACGACTGCCAAAGATGTTCAAATGACAGCCGGGACACACCAATTTAACGTGCCTTCCGAAACACGGAGGAACTCGTCATGACCAAATGGTCAGTGCCGAGCATGATCGATCGATACTTGCCGCTTACATAGACACAAAGACAATCCAATAATAAAAAATGTTACATACACGGTCGGTTAGCCCTATGGTAAGTTATTTATTAACTTATGTTATGGGTGCTAGCACAACTGATAAACTACATATAGCTACATATATACTTATTTATAAATACATATTGTAACACCCAGACCACAGCTAACAAGCGTGCTCATCACACAAATGTCGAACGAAACCGGGAAAAAAACTCGGGACTTTAGGTTCGGCAGTCCGGCATGGTGACCATTGCGCCATCGAGGTCGTCAAAGTTATGAAGTTGATTGCAAAAACGTGATAGCACTATAGAAACGTGAATGAATTTGCTACCACATCATCATCATCATCCTCCTGCCCTTATCCCAATTTTATTTGGGGTCGGCGCAGCATGTTTTCTCCTTCCTACTATCTGCCGTCATCTATCTGCCTATACTCTTCTATCTGCCGTCATCTCACAAGTAACATTCTTTCGTGGTATCACTATACAAACGTGAATGAATTTGCTATCTACATTGTAAAATAATGTGGTGGTAAGATGCCAAGTCGTTCATCAAGTCTTGGACTACTGCTATGCACAGTTACGAAATACGAGCGTGATGTTTAGAATTTACAAAGCTTCATTTTAAGTGCACTAGCGGAATTCGTTAAATCACAAAATATAAAGAGATCTATACATAAAAAGCTAAATAATTTGCTTGTTTGGTTGATTGCCCAAATATCAAGCCCAATTGAAAACTCTATACTAGAACTTAAAACTACTTATTTTGAAGAGGTTTTTTTATTGTGAGGGCTCTCAAACTATTAAAATGATTTGAAATAATCTCTCACTGGTGGGAAGCTACACCATCCCCGAGTTACGTAGGCTATATTATATCCAGGAATCGGAAGAAGTTCCGCCATTGAAAGAAACAACTATTGTTAGATTCAGCCAAAATTTTCTTTATTCCTTACTAGCCGTTTTCCCGCGGTTTCACCCGCGTCCCGTGGGAGCTACTCGCACCGGGATAAAATATAGCCTATGTTACTCGCAGATAATACTTATAGCTTTCTAATGGTGAAAGAATATTTAAAATCGGTCCAGTAGTTTTTGAGTTTATCCATTACAACCAAACAAACAAAGTTTTCCTCTTTATAATATTAGTATAGATAAGTATATAAGTATAAGTATATAAGTAATAAAGTAGTATAGATTTCTTTATGTCCTGCCAATGGCGGACTGACTAAAATCTAAATTCAGAAGTCTAGTTCTAAATATCAATATGCGTATTTCATACAATGTTCTTTTGTTTTCAGGTCCAATAGTACAATGTGTATGGGGAGTCCTGCTGATCCTCCTGTCGATAGGAAGCTTCATCTTCACGCCTCTAGACTTCATGCTGCTTGAGAAACTGAATATGAGGCCTGGTGAGTATTACCATATAAATAAATTATAATAAAAGTAAAATAGAGTACCTAACGGAGACATTACATAAAGTGGAACATCTTAAGAAAACCTTTTTTTTGAGATGGGAAATCATCAAATGACCTCTCCCGCTACAGATGCAGCGTGAGGGAGTGTCAGACTCTTACTGACGAAATCCCATAACGTTCCTTCTTAAATACAAGCACCGCGGTAACTCGCGCGAACAATCCCGCAGATCTTGAGGAAATCTGAACTTTAAAGTCCGAATTCGCTCTGTATGAGATTAGCCAGATAAAAAAAAATAATGCAATAGATAAATCTTGATCAATGGACCAATTCGACTAAAGCGCTTTTTCTCGAAGGAGATCAGCCAGCTGCGCTAGACATAATATTATAGTGCACAAGCATTTGCTAGGACACAGGTGCACTCTTTATTCCTTCACTCTCATAGCGCGATGGTACGACAATGCGACACCACCGGAGAGAGATTAGGCGCAGGACCGACATTTACGTGCTCTCCGATGCACGGGTGTATCAATCACCAACATCCAGGTTTCGGGCTGCTTTGTGGAAATTTCTGAAAACCCACAGTTGTTTCAACCCGACCCGAGAAAAAACGCGGAACCCCGTCCACGACAGACAATCATTGCGTGAAGCTACAAAACTTAATGATTGTTTACTTACAAAAAAATAAACGCCCCCATTAGGTACAAAGATATATTTAGAAGTGTGACTCACGAAACTTATTTTTGGTTACATTATATTCAGATAGCCTTGACGGGTTTTAGCAATCAACATACATTAAATCTAGATAAAAATATAAAGATTATTGAGATCAAAATAAAGTGCAATTAATTGCATGATAGGTACTGCATTTTTATTTAAATGTATTTCGTAAAACCCAGCTCACCTTACTTGTGTCGGAAATTAAATGGTTTATCTTTTGTTTTTATTTTGGTAGCCGTTTCCCGAGGTAACTACGTCCCGTACCTGGATGAAAAGTAGACTGACTACCTATGTATGTCCTTTCATCATCCTCCTGCCCTTATCCCAATTTTATTTGTGGTCGGCGCAGCATGTTTTCTTCTTCCATACTCTTCTATCTGCCGTCATCTCACAAGTAACATTCTTTCTTACCATATCTACTTTCGCACAATCCATCCATCGTTTCTTTGGTCTTGCTCTTCCACTATATCCGTCCACGTTCATACTTATTATCACCTTCCTCACGATCTATGCCCTTTCTCTGCCTTTATCTAGGCCCTAGACTATCTTTAAATGTTCGGTTGTTTTAGCGTAAAACAAGGACAGATAAAGTTACTTTCATCATCATCATCTCAGCTATAGGGCGTCCACTGCTGAACAAAGGCCTCCCCCTTAGATCTCCACAGATACCTGTTGGAGGCGACCTGCATCCAGCGTCTTCCGGCGACCTTTATAAGGTCGTCTGTCCATCTTGTTGGTGGACGTCCTACGCTGCGCTTGCTAGTCCGTGGTTTCCATTTACAATATTAGTAGGAGTAAAAATGACAGATTTTATTTTAATTATTATTTATTCCTTTTGGTAGTAAGAACGCAAAAATTACCTCTTGCAGTTGTTTACAATAACATAATTCAGATATTGTTTATACCTACCATCACATACTAATTATTTTATTTTTTAACCTACATAATATACATATTTACATGCGCATTAAATACTGGAATTCGAAAATAAAACGAAAATAAAATTCAAAACAAGATCTTAAAGTGTAGGTTTTAAAGTAATTTTACCCTCCGTGTATGGTAGGTACTTTAAGGGTGCGTCTACACGGTGCATGTAGCTGGAGCAAGTTAACATGCGCAAGTGACAAGAGCACGCGGGTGGGTATCTTGCTTTGGTTCATGCGCGAGTCAATAGATCCGCACGTTTTTAGAATGCATGTAAACTGCGCATGTGCCTCAACATGCGCAAGCTACTTCCATCGTGTATACACCCTTACAACATACGATCATCATCATCCTCCGAGCCTTTTCCCAACTATGTTGGGGTCGGCTTCCAGTCTAACCGAATGTAGCTGAGTACCAGTGCTGTACAAGGAGCGACTGTCCTATCTGACCCCCTCAACCCAGTAACCCGGGCAACTCATTACCCCTTGGTTAGACTGGTGTCAGACTTACTGGCCTCTGACTACCCGTAACGACTGCCAAGGATGTTCAATGACCTACAGTTTTACATGCCATCCGAAACACAGTCATTGATGTCTAAGATATAATTAGAAAGTACATACAAACTTAGAAAAGTTGCATTGGTACTTGCCTGACCTGGAATCGAACCGCGCCCTCATACTCCAGAGGTTGGTTCTTTGCCCACTAGGCCACCAACGATCAATGACATAGGTAATGTAATGTCAAAAATGACGTAACATAATATTGACATTGACAGCGGAAGCCGCGAAATTTTCGTCATCATTTTTCGTCACAAGATCAAGGTCACACCAGTGTGTCTAGGTCATATTTTATTACTTAAGGTCACAGTTTAAAAGTTGTTTGCATCCAATTTATTTTTAGGGAAGGTAAGGAAGTTTATTTTTAGTTTATTTAGGGCAAAAAATATAGAGAGGCAGGATATACCTTGATTGAAAAAGACCTTGATAATTTATTGTAATACCTATCTTTTTAAAATCAATCAACCAAATAATAAATACATATAAAATAATAAAAAGTATTTATTACCGGATCGATTGATCATAAGGTTAAGCAACGCTTGGTGCGGTCAGCCCGTGGATGGGTAACCATCTTGTCATAAAGAATTCTTTTGTGTTTTGGAAGTCACGATAATCTAGCGGGTCCCGGCTGTCATTTTTTGAACATCTTTGGCAGTCGTTACGGGTAAATTATGCACGAGCCGAAATCGCTTTGTGGGTTTTAGAAACTCCCAAAGCAGCCCGGAGTCTGGACATTGCCGGTGTTACAACCCCGTTTCTGGGAGGGCACATAAAGCCGGCGTCCCCATATACTACTCAGTAGTCAGTCGTTGTTACAATTCCACGTCAGAGGCCGTCAGGCGGATTTGAGAAAACTCTGACACAGGACTTCGTTAGGTGTTTAAACGTGCAGCTCATTCGATAAGAAGAAGAAGCGTAAATACCCTCCATCCTCCGAGCCCTTTTCCCAACTATGTTGGGGTCGGCTTCCAGTCTAACCGGATGTAGCTGAGTACCAGTGCTTTACAAGAAGCGACTGCCCTATCGGACCCCCTCAACCCAGTTACCCGGGCAACCCAATACCTCCTTGGTTAGACTGGTGTCAGTAGATGCGTAAATACCCTACGCATAAGCAAATAAAAGATAGATACTTATGTCACATATATGAATTGATTATATAAACACACACAGCTTCCTATATTTTATGAGCCAACATTACAAAGTCAATGTTTATTCAATCAACATTGGTAAAACCATTTGTTTGATGGTTAAACTTTACATTATCACCTAAACTTTATTTGTTTTTGAGTATCTAGTGGTAACTATGTAGTTTCGAGACAATATGGCTAGAAAGAATGTTACTTGTGAGATGACGTCAGATAGAAGAGTATGGAAAGTAATCAGGCGCCTGATCTCTCTCCGGTGGTATCGGATTGCCGTCCCATCGCGCTATGAGAGTGAAGGAATAGTGAATGCACCTGTGTCCAAGCAAATACTTGTGCACTATAATATGTCCTGCGCAGCTGACTGATCTCCTTACATGAGAACAGCCACCGTAGCCGATAAATCGTCTAGGAGGACATCATCATCATCATCATGGAAAGTAATTAAATGGATCTTGCCTACTTTGGCTCCTTAATGACTTAATCTTCCGTTGATTGAGAAGCGGTTAAACACAAAGGATCCTGAGATTACGCTTTTTATATATTCCAAATTAATCAACAAAATTATAATTATACAAAAACGAGATACATAATATAATGGACATTATTGCAATTATGGGGACTGCAGGATACGTGGAAAAATTTAGGTTTTTCTTGTGCATAAGTAGATATGCTATTAGAGTTTTTTTTTTTATTTCATCACGCGATCCATTGAAAGACAACTTTTTGTCATAACAGGGGTTTTTGGTTAAATTGACACAAGAACTCGGTTTCAAAGGACTGCAATTGGGTTCCGCTAGTACCTATAGCAAAGACGACATGAAGACGGGCTTTAAAGTTAAAATAGTGATTCTAAAAAATATTTTTTTGTAACGACGTCAAAAATCATCAGATGACCCCTCCCGCTGTGGTTTAGCAGCGGTGAGGGAATGTCAGACTCTTACCGATTAAAAACCTTTTATGTAGGCCTTTTATGTACCAGGGCCGCGGTAACTCTTTTGAACAATCCCGCATTCCCGGCAGGATTCTAATTAGGCCTTATTTTATTTTTATATTAACAAAACAATACATATTTACTAAGATGACGTCACGTCTATTTAAAATTTGTACCTAGGTACTTAAAAGTGACGTAATACAAAATTCAATGGTATTGTATTTTCGTTGTTTTTTGAGAGAAAATAAAAAATACGAGTCCATTATTTTAGGGATATTTATAAGATGGACTAATTACTTGTTTTTATTCGCCATACCTATTGTACAGATCTAAGTATAGTAAGGTATTACATCCCTTCATATTTATTTTGACGTTTCTTTTCTATAAACAAATAAAATTAACTAATATTTTATTTGTTTATAGAAAAGAAACGTCTGTCTGCGGTTTTTTTCTTATATGTAAATATTATTTTATCAAACAAATAGAAATGTCCGAACAAATTGAAAAAAAATATAGAAATGTCTGAATCACAAGACGTATCAAGTATTATAAAGCAGGTATCCTAGCCCGCGGTATCATCTGCGTTTCGAGGGTACTACTTCACGTAAAAAGTATCCATATATCTGCTGATAGTAAATAACGTTAAACTTTTCCGCCAAATCGGTTCAAACCTTTTTTTTTAACGACGTCAAAAATCATCAAATGCCCCCTCCCGCTGTGGGTTACGCGCGGTGAGGGAATGTCAGACTTTTACTGACTAAAAATCCATCGTGCTCCTTCGTAGGCCTTTTATATACTGAGGCCGCGGTAACTCTTTCGAACAATCCCGCAGCCTCGGCAGTTATAAATAGTTTCAGTGCCTACCAGATAGGATTTTCTATGTCAAATAAATGTCCTAATTAAAACCTACCTTTGTTCCCAGGCATGCCACCATACGACTGGTGGTCGGACCCTCCCGATGAAGTCAAGCTGAAGGCGTACGTGTTCAACGTGACCAACCACGAGCGGTTCCTGTTAGGTTTGGATGATAAACTCAACGTGGAAGAGATTGGACCTGTGGTTTATTTGTGAGTATTTAGTTACAAGAACTACATAAGTACTTTGTGAAAGAAACTAATAAAAAAATAAAGATAAATACAAGAGAAGGCAAAGGAAAAGCTAGTGGCTAAATCAAATTCGCGCAGTTTGATTGATTCATAAGGTTAAGCAACGCGCTGTCACTTGAACATCTTTGGCAGTCGTTCCGGGTAGTCAGTAGCCAGAAAGTCTGATAGTCAGTCTTATAAAGGGGTATTGGGTTGCTCGATCAACTGGAGTGATGAGGTCAGATAGGTAGGTGCTTCTTGTAAAACATTGGTATCCTACTCAGCTGCATCCGGTTAGTCTGGAGCCGACCCAAATACAATTGGGAAAAGGCTCGAGATATGATGACTTACAAGACTTCAAAAGTCAGTTACATAACTCAGAATAAGTACCTACATAATACGTAAAATACTTAGGTACTTTGTGGAAGAAACGTTGAATACATACATTTAGACTAGATGTTCCTTGCAGTTTCAATCGCGTCCCGATAAAACCAATAATTGCACTAGGCTTGATTGGGTTAGCGCGATTGCTGTGCATAGGGCCTCGGGTTTATTTCCCAGATTGAATCGAATTGGAATTGGTCGAATTAGCTTTACTGCTGAGTGCTTTATCAGCACAGAGTCTGGAACTTGGTGATTGATAGGCTCTCCGGTCGTTGCGGAGTGAAGGAATAGTGGGTGCACCTGTGTCCAAGCAAATGCTTGTGCACTGTTATATATCCTGCGCAGCTGACTGATCTCCTTATATGTAAACAGCTACCGTGGGTGACAAAGTGCTTATTTTTTTGCGAAGGAATTATTCGACCACAACTAGGAGGAGGTGCCTTAACCTTTGATCCAAGACTTACGAAGGTTTGACAGTCTCAAAATAACGCAGTATTTCGGACCATTACTTGCTTTTTAAACGCTCATCGCGTTTGTTTGCATAATTTGTCGTCATAAGGTCACAAAGAGGGCAAGGTTGAGTTCTTGGCTAGGCAGACTTTTGAGTAGATTTTTTATAGTAAATGCACACATGTGGTCATTTGAATATTACGCAAGCACGACGGCACGTCCGGAGAGAGATCAGGCGCAGGACCGACATTAACGTGCTCTGCGATGTACGGGTGAATCAAGCACCAACTTTCAAACTACGGGCTGCTTTGTGAAAGTTTCTCAAACCCACAAAGAATTAAGATAGTTGGGAAAAAAAGGCATCTTTGCTATGATTGTGTTTTGACTAGCATTGGTGTTTCACCAGCGTCCCGTATGAACTATTTACTTCTGCGCACCCCGATAAAAAGTAAAGAGTATAACCTGCCTCGATAAATAAGCTATCTAACACAAAAAGATTTTTTCTAATTGTACCAGTGGCTCCTGAAACCAGCGAATTCAATAAAACTGATCAGCTTTATTATATTAGTATAGTTATCGGCACGGATATTGAGCTCTCGACGGAAGAGTGGGGATCGCTTTGCGCACTGTACACTTAAGGCAATAAACCAATAAATCACTTCTGCGCAGGTGAAGGTCAGGGCTCAATATCCATGCCGATGATTATATATGCATTTCTCTTCATAAACACACTTTCTTCTTTCTTTCTTTTTTCCTATAATAAGCAGATGTTTAATTTAAACGTTCATTGTCAAGTGCCCATTAAATAACGTCTGGTTAAAAGTTACAAGGAACTACATAACGGCAGTTAGCGTTAAGGTCAGCCAAGTGATGCAACTCTATTATGCCTAATGTTTAACGGGTTTAAGGTATTTGACCAGTAAAAGCTATGATATAAGTTAACTAGGTATGTGTAGTTTTTCTAATACTTAAGCTCAAGTTCGCTGATAGTAACGACAGTTTTTCTTAAAACAAAATTGAAAAATTGAACGTGATTTATAAACTGTTGTTTTCCGACACTGCCCGGTAAAAGCATTACCTATACAGCAATGGTATTTTCCCAATTCTTTTCTCAATGGACTAAAAATAGGAAGTTGTCCAATGTGTAGGGTATTATAAAAGTACTATCATAGCCAATGGTTTGACCCTCATCCCGCGGGAACTACATGGCACACCCGGATAAACAGTAGCCTATTTATTTATTCAGTTTGCTTGAATTCGCCAATCTCAGGAATCAAAGGAAAAAAATATCGAGGAAGGCTATTACTTTTCTCTCCATCTACATCTTTCTTCCTTCTCCATGTGAGAGGAGGCCTGTGTCCAGCAGTGGGACGATACCTAAATAGGCTGTACTTAACAGTAACTATATCTTAGCTTTTACTACACCATCGCCCCATACTATCAAAACACATAAAGCATTCATAGTACAAACAAAAAATAAGGAAGTTACACAAGAAGAATACAGATGGTTTTTTCTTATTTATGGTTAACACAAAAAGGAAGTTTTTTTTCGTTCATGTGCATCGATTTCTGTGGTTTTTGGATCACGATTTTCTATTCAGAGATTTTTGGGGTTTTCCCTTGAAAAGGTTACTGGCAGTACTCGTGTTTGCTTACCCGAGTTATAGTATGTAAGTAGGTACGTAGGTACCTATTGCGTGTCTTCGCGTATCCAAAAATATATCCTTGTTAAGAATTAATTAAAGAAAAATGTAGAATTAGTAAGTTTTCCTACCAGAGCTGTGGGATCATTGGTAGCACTTTCACATAGGCTCCAGTACTTGGAAGGCTTTATTCGGTAACGGCAGAAAGTAACGTCAGAGCAGTCTGCTGTTACCGAATTACTTCACGCTGCATCCATAGCAGGAGGGGTTAATATATTAAAAAACTACATGCCAATTGGCAGGTCTGGGTATTATTTCAGAAGCTTGAAAGTCGGACAACCAATCTTACCAAGGGGTACCGAAATGCGCAAGGAAAGCCCTGGTTGAAAAGCTCCGTTCACAAAAGCAGTTCACAGTTTCGGTCGGGTAGACTAGAAGCTGACCCCACATAGTCGGCGAAAGGCTAGCCAGATGTTACCAAAAACTGCAATTCCCTACAAAATTCTAAATCAACTTACTAATCCATGCTTTTATCTATACTTCCAGAGAGAAGCTGCTCCACTCAAACGTGCACTTCAACGAGAACAGCACGATGACGTACACGGCGCGACGGTTCCCGATATTCCTGCCGGAGCACAACACTGTCGATCTTAACGCTACCATTATAGTGCCTAATGTCGCTGTACTGGTAAGTTATCATTCATTCAAACTTAGCTACAAAACAGTACTTTTTGAACGTCACAAATGTACAAAAGACAGCCCCCAAAACGCCCACCCTTCACCACTTCATATGTGTTTTTGCCGGGAAGAAGAAGTGGCGCAACAAACTCCCCAGCAACTATTAAAGCTCGTCTAAGCTGAAATTACGGCAGTGACCCTGCCATAGCAACTTTTCTAAGTTTGTACGAGTATGTACTTTCTAAGTATATCTTGGACACCTATACCTGTGTTTCGGAGGGCGCGTAAACTGTAGGGCCCAAGTCCCATTTATCATCTTGGCAGTCGTTACGTGTAGTTAGAAGCTAGTCTTACCAAGGGATATTGAGTAGCTCGGGTGACTGGGTTGAGGAGGTCCGATAGACAGTCGCTCCTTGTGGCACACTGGTGCTCACCTGCATCCAGTTAGACTTGAAGCTGACCCCAACACAGTTGGACATGGTGGTGTTCTCGTGGAAGGTGCACTTCAACGAGAACAGCACGATGACGTACACAGCGCGCCGGTTCCCGATATTCCTTCCGGAGCACAACACTGTTGACCTTAACGCCACCATTATAGTGCCTAATGTCGCTGTACTCGTGAGTAATCATTCATTCAAACTTGGCTCCAAAACTGCACTTTTTGAACGTCAAAATGTACAAAAGACAGCCCCCAAAACGCCCACCCTTCACCTCGCTGTACTGGTGAGTAATCATACATTCAAACTTGACTGCAAAACAGCACTCTTTGAACGTCAAAAATGTACTAAAGACAGCCCCCAAAACGCCCACCCTGCACCTCTTCCTATGTGTTTTTGCTGGGAAGAAGAAGTGGCGCAACAAACTTCCTAGCAACTATTAGAGCTCGTCTAAGCTGAAATGACGGCAGTGAGCCTGCCAATGCAAACTTCCTAAGTTTGTGTGTACTTTCTATGTATATCTTGGACACCAATGACTGTGTTTCGGAGGGCACGTTAAACTGTAGGTCCCGGCTGTCATTGAACATCTGTGGCAGTCGTTACGGATAGTCAGAAGCCAGTAAGTTTGACACTAGTCTTACCAAGGGGTAGCCCGTATAATTAAGTTGAGGAGGTCAGATAGGCAGTTGCTCCTTATAAAACACTGGTATAGATAGTTCAACTCAGATTTGCGCGCGGCCCTATGTGTGCGTCGGCTTGTAAATATACTACTTTCATTTGTGTGATAGTGACGTCGTCCGAGCATGACGTGTTCTTATCGCTTTTTGTTATGGGTACAGTCGTTTACGAAAATACTAGTTATTCACGACTCAAAGCTTTTTATTATTAAATATGGTTTTTCATTATTTTCTCATACGTCTTTTCAAATTGACATTGACAGTATCTAAGAAATAAATAAGGTGAAATATCTAAGATGAATTAAATACTCCTTACATATTTTCAGGCTGGGGGTACGCGGACAATAAATAAAAGTGTGGACTAAGAATGTAAAAAGAGGTATAATCTAGTATAATAATGTAAACAAAATGTGTGGGGAATTAATAGTTATTTGTTATACAAGAGTGCAAAGTTGGTTTTTAACCGCGGGCTCAATTTTGATGACCGAGCAAGCGAAGGATTCTAAAATTTAAACACGAGCGTAGCGAGTGTTTCAATAATTAGAATCCTGAGCGATAGCGAGGGAATCAAAAGAGCACAAGGTGAAAAATCTTTGCACTCGAGTGCAACACGTAACTTTTCATCCCACCTATCGAGGAAATTACTAAATGCAAAAAAACAAAATGGCGCGCACATACGAGTATCAAATTAAAAAGATGTACCTATTAAAGTTCATATATTTGAAAACTCATGGAAAACTCACTTTAAAAATGAAACGACGTTAAAAATCTGTGTAAAAACAATAATAAAAAATACTTAATTAATTGAATAATTATTTTAATCAGTATTTTATTTGTTTAATATGTATTTGTTTGAAAAGTCTTATCAAGATTGTCACAAATGGAGTATTGCACACGATGTTCTAAATTCAAATCACTTTGCCGCTCTAGAGGATAAAAACGACTTTTGCGCTTAGATATCAAAGGGTAAAACTACTCTTTCCGAGATGGTGGGATGAAAAATAAATTAAATTGCTTCGCATAATGTCGACCAAAATAAGACGGAAATAATGAAACTCATAAATGAACGTTTAAGTCAAATTGATGAAGGAATGTGGGGTAATACTTGTCGACATGTACAAAAGAAAAAAGAAGAATACTATAGACATTTTGACATGGAGTCAGAATTTATAATTCATCTTGGAGAGTAGCGAATCCGAAAATTCATCATTTGATTTTTCAAGTAGCGATTCATAATCATTATAAATAAATAAACATTAAATTACGTAATATCTGTTTTTCTTTAAACACCACACACTCCCATATAACCCCTAAATAACTGTATTGTACCCGACTGTACCTCTTGTCACGCACACAAAGTCACTGTATATGTACAAGGGTTACCCACACATAAGGCCGCGCGCACAACTGAGTTGAACTTACTTAGTGCAGTCATTGAAGCGAAAAATACGGTCTAACCTCCGAATTTTTTTACTGTGAACCGATTTGCATGAAATTTTGGAATTAGGTTCATCTTACCCTTAACTTCAAAAGTGAATATGATTTGAACTCCGCCACCCCCCCTGGGGGTGGTTGCCACCCCTTCTTTGGGGTGAATATTTTTTTTGCAAAATAACCTCGGATATCGATAGAAGACCTAATTTTAAGCAAAAGTTGTCTTTAAAGTTTAAAAAAAAATCCAATACTTTTCAAGTTATTGGCAATTGAAAATTCGCAATTCTTTCACGTTTTTCATCGGTTTTTTGCAAATATCTCCAAAAATATACGTTTTATCGAAAATGTATAAAGAACAAAATTGTAGCAGGTAAAACAACGAACAATCTTTTTTTTTATAAAGTGTTCTAAGTGCAATATTAAGCTAGATATTAAAGATCAAAGCCCTTTTTTATTTTGTCTGAAATTTAATCGACGTAGTTTATGCCATCTATTATTTTAGTAAGTTGATCAATTTACAATTTTTATTATTTTCCGGTGACATATATACACATTACAATAGTTGTGACTCTTTATTATACTGCCTACTTTCACATTGCTCCAAATATTGACACTCCGAAGTTTTCAGTTACCAAGTAGAAAAAAATATGACAAGTTTTTTGACCGTAACTCCTTCAATTTTCATGCTATCACAATTTATAAAAAACCGCTGTTAAAGTAATTAAGAGAGCTACAACATCCATCATTGCAATATATAGTAAAGAACTTTTTTCTAAAACGGTGAAGAGTTAAAGGGCTTAAGAGAGGCTGTGATTGCGCTGCCACGCGCTCTTTAAACAATCATATCTCCGTCAATTTTTGTTTGACAGAAAAAACAAACAAACCAAATTGTTTGTCAGAAAAATACCTAATTTTTTTATCAGTACACTTTTATACGTATCTGTCGTAATTTTTGAGATATTATGAAAAACAAGTGGGTTTTTCTGTAATTAGAAATTTTGTTCTTTTCGTTAATCGTGACTTTTTTTAAAAATATCTGTCCTGAAGCAGCCAAACTGATACTATCTATCAAACACTTCATAATAAAGTTAATCCTAGGCGGAATACGATTAATTTTAATTTTGGTGGAAATGGCACTTATGAAACCCATTGATTTAAAAGAAAAAATATAAGATGCTCCCCTTATTTGCAACACAGCTCACTTATTTTACGTGCAAAAGACTTTTAATAGTGCTCATCTTAAAGATTATTTAAAGCACTACAAAACCCATTTGTATTAGAATGTATAAAATGCATCTGCTTGCCGCTACATGGCATTGAACACAACGATTAAATTTCAGACAAAATAAAAAACGGCTTTGATCTTTAATATCTAGCTTAATATTGCACTTAGGACATTTTATAAAAAAACAAATTGTTCGTTGTTTTACCTGCTACAATTTTGTTCTTCATACATTTTCGATAAAACGTATATTTTTGGAGATATTTGCAAAAAACCGATGAAAAACGTGAAAGAATTGCGAATTTTCAATTGCCAATAACTTGAAAAGTATTGGATTTTTTTTTAAACTTTAAAGACAACTTTTGCTTAAAATTAGGTCTTCTATCGATATCCGAGGTTATTTTGCAAAAAAAATATTCACCCCAAAGAAGGGGTGGCAACCACCCCCAGGGGGGGGGTGGCGGAGTTCAAATCATATTCACTTTTGAAGTTAAGGGTAAGATGAACCTAATTCCAAAATTTCATGCAAATCGGTTCACAGTAAAAAAAATCGTAGCAATAATGCTTCAATGACTGCACTAACTATACTCAGCTGCATCCTGTTAGACTGGAAGCCGACCCCAACATAGTTCTGTCTGTCAGACTGGTTGTCAGACTAATTGGCTTCTGACTACCCGTAACAACTGCCAAAGGTGATGTTAAATGAGGTCGCTCGTAGTGTTAATTTGCGTTTTGAGAAGACTGACTGACATTCACTATGTCGCTGAAAATGGGCCTAAATGATTAGGTGCAATACCTACAAGCCAAAAGTCATACATAAACCATAATAAGCATACATAATCCGATAAAATGAGCAACACGGATATAGCATGGTAAAGTCCCGAATTAAAAATAATGTCATCATTGTTTTTTTGTGGTGCACATACCATAGCAAAAAAAACTTTAAATCATATAAGTACTCTTTAGTATTTATGTAAGATAGGTAGGTACCTAAGTATTTGCCACATTATTTGATCATCAATTATGTATATTTTTAGGATCTACTTATAGTTTTTTTTTGACACGGTGCGGTGGTTGAAAATATTGATTTGTTATTAGGGTTCCGTTCACTAAAAGTAAAACGGGATGTTAACGAACGTGATTTTTGCGCTCGTTTAATCTCGTTTTATTATGGCACGGAACCCTTCGTACGTCAGTCCAAATCTCACTTAACCGGATTTTTTAATAATAATTTATTGAACACTAACGAACTTTTCATCCCAAAAAATAGGTCATGCAGTTCATACACACTTTTTTTTATTTAGGTGACTATTTTTGAACACAATTGTACATGTATATTTAGGTATATAAGATAGGTTTATTACATTAATCATTTTTATGGGGATATACTCAGAATCTTTGGGGATTTAGGGTCACCAACAAAAAATATGTGTCATGATATTATATCGTTATAAGTAAAAAAATTGCACGGGCTTCATGATTGAGCAAGCATAGTGATTAACACTAAATCCTTCTGTGTGTGAGAGGAGGCCGCAGACCAGCAGTGGGACGATACCAAGGCTGATGATGATGATGAAGAGGTGTTAAATAAAGGGACAAAAATCAAGGGCAGGTTTAATATTAACCTTCAAACGAGGAAAATAACAATACCATGAAAAAACATAAAATTATCATTCAAAATGCATAGGAACGCAAAATTCTATATGTTTTATTAAACATAAACCATTAGGTACTTAACCTATGCTAATATGGTCAAGGACTCAAAAACAATTTAAATAATAATAGGTTTATTGAACAAATAGGATATAGTAAGTACTCTACTGTTTTTCAAATCAAAATACCGTTTAGATGTATTTCCGCGCAATCAAAATGCCTTATTAAACCTCCTCCGAGCCTTTTCCCAATCATGTTGGGGTCGGCTTCCAGTCTAACCGGATTCAGCTGAGTACCAGTGCTTTACAAGAAGCGACTGCCTATCTGACCTCCTCAACCCAGTAACCCGATACCCCTTGGTTAGACTGGTGTCAGACTTACTGGCTTCTGACTACCCGTAACGACTGCCAAGGATGTTCAATGACAGCCGGGACCTACAGTTTAACGTGCCATCCGAAACACAGCCAATGGTGTCTAAGATATACTTGGGTAGTTCTCATTATGAAGGAATTTTAACGGAACATTATTAGTCCCATGCTTTTTTTCTAAAATTGAGTATGCTAAGTGGCTAGAAGTCAAGATTGTTACATAAATAAGCACAAGTTTTGCGGGTCAGACAAAATATTGGTAAATAATTAAATTATAGGTCTTTAAAAAAAATAATAAGGCAGGCAAATGATATATGGCACAGGAAAATGAAAATAAACATGAAATATGTATAAAAATGCATAATAAGTGACATGTAAATTATTCACTTTATACTATTTTATATATTTATTAAAAACCGTTAACAATTTTAAGATGTGAATGTTATTTAACTGCCTGAAAAGTGAGAAATAACCAGGAAAGTGAGATTATTAAACACAAATTACCTGATTTATTTTTTATTTAAAAACAATGAATTACAAAATTTTAATAGCAAGTCATAATAAATAATGATAGTCTGTTTTATGCAAGTCTGTAACTTAATAGTCTTAATTTGTCTTAAAGAGATCAATAAAATCAACCCATTCTATGAAATGAATACGTTACACAAAATAATCAGCTGCCTTTTTTCAGGTACTAACTTTAAAGAAACTTAATTATTAAAAGGGCATATATAATTTCAGTGTTTTTTTTTATAAAAATCAGTCGAAAATTGTCTAAATACATGGGTCAGTTTAAGTTTGCATTGCATAGTCTTTATTCGATAACCAGGCAGGACACTTGAACGATACTATATCCGTTTTGATGCAGTTACATTGCGCCCATTGATGACATATGATGCATTTGATCCAATCTTGACCTGTTGTGTTTTATTTGTATAACAATCCACAGATAATACAATAACAATTATCAGAATAAGTTTCGTGTCTTTCTTCATCGTTCAGTCATCTCGGATATTGTTTTTATCTTTCCTGTACGTACTGCTTGACTTTAATTACCTAATACTGTTTATTTCTTTTCTTTCAAAGTACCTAACTTCTCTGGATCATTTTTCATTCTGTCATAAAGTTTTCTTTATTTTTTTTTGCTTTTGTGCTCGTACTTCTTCCCTGGTCTTTTTTTTCTTAGGTTGTGACATTTTGGTTTCTGTGGAAACAAGGCCTCAACGGATAAAAATATAAAATGTTAAGAAAAAAAAAAATCCAAGGAAATATATCACTATCCTGTCATGTTATCACTTTCCTGTGTACACAAATCCAGACAAGTGATATACAGAAAAGTGATAATTTTGATGTTATTCACAAAAAACACAAAAACGTTGTCTTTGAATGACATTTCACTACTTCATTGAATATTTATCCTTGGTGTATTATTTAAAATAATAAAAATTATATATGAAATCTAAATATTGTTTACGTAAATACTTACCATACAAGTGAGAAGTTGTCTGACCCGAACGCGTCTGCGGTCGATCAGAGCTTCGTTACGACTATCTGATTGGCTGGTACGCGGAACTATGAACGGCAATGAGCTTACCTAACTACCTACTTTGTCATAGAAATCTGGCAACAGCTATCAAAATTCAATTTATAGGTATTCTTGACACGTTTTTAGCTGACAGGAATGTGATACACAATTCTTGTCGCCCCTATTCTATGATTAAAAATCGTCAAAAAATAGGGAGCTACAAAACTTTTTTTTAAGTTTTAGCAAAGTTTTACTAATTGTTACTGTGATTAGGTATTGATTGATTTATTTATGTATTTACTTTAGGCATTATGTCGGTAGAAAACTTGCGTTTTGGAAAATCGCCCCACAGGAAAGTGACATTTTTGCTCATGTTGAGGCATTTTTCTACAAAAAGATATTTTCGAATCTATCTGAATTTCAGTGCCCATATAAAATCCAATTGCTTTGTTATTCTAGATTAAAAATAAATCAAAAATATTCAAAAACTAATGAGCTATGATTCGAGCCAACCAAAATTCCTTAATTATGAGAACTAGCCACTTAGAAAGTACATACAAACTTAGAAAAGTTGCATTGGTACTTGCCTGACCTGGGATCGAACCCGCGCCCTCGTACTTGAGGTTGGTCCTTTACCCACTAGGCCACCACGACTTTTTTTTTGCTTGAATGTGAAATGAAATGCCTTATTAAACCAAGGAGGTGTTATTTAGCACTACATATAACGTCCTTTTTTTTAACGACGTCAAAAATCATCAAATGCCCCTCCGCTGTGGGTTAGCAGCGGTGAGGGAGTGTCAGACTCTTACTAACTAAAAACCGTCGTGTTCCGTCGTAGGCCGCGTATGTACCAGGGCCGCGGTATCTCTTTCGAACAACCCGGCGCTTGGCCCTACTGGGCCCCGCTATACATATAACGTCCTCAACTCCTTATTCACGTATTTTCCCAATACGTAACTATAATCATCATCATCTCCCGAGCCTTCTTCCAACTATGTTGGGGTCGGCTTCAGTCCAACCGGTTGCAGCTGAGTACCAGTATTTTTCAAGGAGCCATTACCTATCTGACCTTCTCAACCCATCTACTCGGGTAACCCAATAACCCTATGTAAGACTGGTTGTCAGACTTGCTAGGTTTTAACTATCCATAATGACTGCCAAAGATGTTCAATGACAGCCGGAACTCACAGTTTAACGTGTCTTAACCTAAGATCAGCCAACAACATGATGTACCTACTACCTTTTTCTTGCCCTTTTTGACCGACCATGATATCTAGACAGTTATCTCTATATATATAAAATGAATTGCTGTTCGTTAGTCTCGCTAAAACTCGAGAACGGCTGGGCCGATTGAGCTGATTTTAGTTTTAAAATGTTTGTCGTAGTCCATGGTAGGTCTAAACGGTGAGCAAATAAGGAAAAAAAAATTGCGAGTAAGATTCCCGGGACGGGAGTGATTAGACAAAAACCAACTTACGAAATGCCGCAGAACCACAAAAGCAAAGTACTAGGAGAGCATAATTCACCTTAGTAAAGTATACTAATAACGAAATTTCGATGCAACTGCTCACCATGTACCAGGGTAGCATAACTTATATGTGTATCATACTAATACCAAGTGTAGGTAGACGCTACTGCTCACCATGTACCGGAGCGGCAAAAAATTCACCGGGCGCGGGTAATACCGCGGGGAACGGCTAGTTCTAAAATATAAATAAAGTCATGTTTCATCTTCTTTCCAGGGTATATTCTCCTACCTCCACGACGCGAACTACTTCGTGAAGACCTTACTTCGATCCCTGGTCACCATGTACAATAGAGAACCCTTCGTCAAGAAGACCATTTACGAACACCTGTGGAACTTCACCGATCCTGTGTTGGATATGTCCAAGAACTTGGCTCCGGGGCTGGTGCCTGTCAATAATGCTGGTATGCTGGCTAGAGTGAGTAGATTTATTGATATAAATTGAAGGTTCTTTCAACCTTCAATCTCAGCAGGTTTTAATTTTATTTTCATTCATTTTTAGATTTATATCTTTAACAACAGATAGATTCAACGGCGGATCCAGGGGGTAGGTCACAAGGTCATGACCCCCCCCTGGGCCAGGTTCAGGACCTAAGAGGATCAATAATTGAAATGTTAAACACGATGTTTTATGTTTTTGTTATAAGTATAAGATAATTTTTATTCCGAGTGAATAGGTAGATACCTACAGTACAGTAGTTCAGTTACAGGTAGAGTAGTTTTCCTGAAAAATTCGTGCTCGCAACACTCGCTCCCTATTCTTTATTTACTCTTTATTCGTACCCAAAAGGAGGAAACCTATGGTGCAGTGTGTGCGGATAACCCGGGCGCCTCGATATCAGGGGCGCCGCGGGACGCCTCACCACTAGGAAATTTCGAAGAAATTACAAACTTTGATAAGGAAGTTCCTTCATAAAAATGACAAAAAAGTCGCCTTCGCTTTGTTGGATTGATCATTTTGATTATTTTTAACTTTTAGCATCCTCCAACTAGGTAAGTGAAAAAATTCTAGCTCGCTACGCTCGCGAGTAAATGACTATGTCTGTAGGTACTGTATTTCTTATTGTTTATTATTTTTATTGACGCACCGAATCAACGAACACAAATGGCACTCGCTCTAATCACGGTTCCTTTTTATTTGTACGTAATTCCCAGTCTGATTAATGAGTCTTCAAACAAATAATTTAAAAAAGTTCGCGCTCGCGGCTACTTGTTGCTTTACAATGTACTTAGTCAGGGGCTTTTGTGTCGTAGGCTCAAAAAATTTCGCGCTCGCTACGCTCGCGCACTTGCCTTGATAACTTCATAAGTCAAATAAAGCAAAAAGTTTGCGCTTCCGACTGCTTGTTACTTTACAGCGCTTTTTAAAACTTATGAACTTTTTGTGTCCCAAAATTAAAAATTTGCGCGCTCGCTTAGCTCGCGCTCATTTTTGCAATTACGTTATCCTGTCTCGACTTTCAAATATAAATCTGGCCTACAGTTTGAGCCTACAATGATTTGGAAATTTTTTTAAAGTCCTTTACCTACCAAAAAAGTGACTTTCGTTCGAACGTTCTTATTTATATTCCTTGTAAAGTACTTCGATCAATATGTACTACTCAAAATCTTTCAATAGATACATAGGATAGGTGGCGCTTGGGTGATGATTGCACCCAGGCGCTACATGAGCTAGAGACGGCCCTGATCTCATGAACCCTTACCAATAGTAAGACAATTGAAGTTTTCACAGAAAATGTTTTACTGTTGCTGCAATAAAAAACGTACGCGCCCTTAACACAATACTTTTCAAACGTTTAGTCTTCAACCTGAAAAAATTCTCGAGCTTGCTATGATCACGCTTTCTTGTATTTGTGCTGTATATTTGTTATACAGCAAGAAAGCGTTTTCATCTACTTTTAGTCCTCGATCTGAATAAAAATTTTCGCGCTCGCTTCGCTCGCGCTTTTTTCAATTTTGCATCTGTGATTGTGTCCAAGAAATCGCGTTCGCTCAGCTCGGACCATTTCCTACATAAAAACACTTTTTTAACCTTAGTCCTCGACCTGAACAAATATTTTCGCGCTCGCTTCGCTCGCGCTTTTTTGTTTGGCACGTGTGTGACCTATAAATACGAGAAATTGCGCTCACTCTGCTCGGATCATTTTCTACATGAAAACACTTTTCTTAACATTCGTAAAAATTTCGAGCTCGCTACGATCGCGCTTATTGTATTTATACTACTACTTTTAATATTAAAAGAAGTATAAGCTACAACGACTGTGTGACCCCCCCCTGGCGCCGAACCTGGATCCGCCCTTGGATAGATTAGCTTTTTAGGTGTTTGTCTATGTAAAAATGTGTGTTTATTTGTTAAATAAATAGTACTTATTTTTTAGACTTCTACTTATCTTGTGATGAAATTATGGTGTACCTAATTAAAACTTCTGGGACATGAAATTCGCACTGGAATTGAATTTGGCCGCCATAAAATGAAATTAAGTGCTATCAAGAGCTTTAGGCTTCATCACTATTGAGCCACGTTGAAAAAGTGATTATAGTGTCTATTCAAAATTACCTATGGTCCTTTCGTTTACATCGGTTTAATAGTTTGAACGTGGAAGTGCGACAGACAGGCCAATTCGATTCACCATTTGAATAAAAAAAAAACTATCTAATATTAATGTTTGTTTTCAGATTTACGCCGACTTCACAGACGAGATGACAGTGAAGATAGGTCCTCAGTGGGGTCACAAGGAGTTCTTCCAGATTGACCGGTTCAGGGGAGAACCACAGCTACCTGGATTTGATCCTGATGTAAGTACACCTACAGTATAAGTTACTAAGGAACTACTTCGTATCGTTACTGTTGTTACTGTTACAGCCTTTTTATCGTCCCACTGCTGGGCTGCGGCCTCCTTTCACACGGAGAAGGATTGAGCATTAATCACCACGCTTGCTCAATGCGGGTTGGTGATTTCAGACTATATAGTCCAGGTTTCCTCGAGATGTTTTCCTTCACCTTTTTATCAGCCATTGGTGTCTAAGTTATACTTAGAAAGTACTTACAAACTTAGAAAAGTTGCATTGGTACTTGCCTGATCTGGAATCGAACCCGCGCCCTCATACTCGAGAGGTTGGTTCTTTACACACTAGGCCACCACGGCTCTTCGTATTGTACTCCATGATAAAAAAGTAGCCTCGAAATCGGCCTTATCTAACATTGAAATAATTTTTCAAATCGGTCCAGCAGTTGAACAAATCATATAGGCTTCTTTTTATTTGGGTGCATGAATGGGACTCGGGTGAATGCTAAGGCTCTAGATAGACGGACTGCATTTCAACTGGAATCCAACTGCAATCCAACTGCAAATTGCAGTTCAAGGGCAGTTTGAATGCAGTTGGCACGACTGCAATAGAACTGCAAATCAACTTCAGAACACGACTGCACGCCGACTGCATCCCAACTGCAATCGGACTGCACGTTAGAATTGCAGTTCTATTGCAGTCGTGCCAACTGCATTTAAACTGCCCTTGAACTGAAAATTGCAGTTGAAATGCAGTCCGTCTGTCTAGAGCTTAACAGATGCTAGATCTTTAGCTACAAGAAGTAGTAACAAGGATTGTTTACGTATATGTATTAATGAATATAATTTCCGTCGTTTTCCAGGTATGTCCGGACCGCATATTCGGTTCTACAGAAGGCGTGATGTACGCTCAACGACTGACCAAGCAAGATGTTCTCAAATATTGGAGAAAAACTGTCTGTAAACTGATGCCGCTGTATTTTGATAGTGAGTATAATTTCCAGTCTGTTTTTCGGCCACTGTGGATGTTCATTTCACTGTGGAGATCAGCCAGCTGTGCAGGACATATTATAGTGCACGAGCATTTGCTTGGACACAGGTGCACTCACTATGACTTCACTCTCATAGCGTGATGGGACGACAATCCGACACCACCGGAGAGAGATCACAATTAGGACCGACATAACGTGCTCTCCGATTAACTTACCTGTGTGTCTCGTGCACGGTGCATCGACTACCTACCTGGCTTGCTCAACCTAGTTACCCGCCTGAAACTGATTGTCAGATTTTCTGGTACTTGACTGCCCTCTCAAACTTCATGTGACAGCCGGAGACCATCTATTTAACGGGCTTCCAAGAAAACGTTGAGTAACCAACTACTGAGCAACTGCGCCAAGCGTAGCTATATCCTCGATTGACCAAAGCGGCTATTTTTTAACCACGATCATCGAGTAAAAGACGAGATTCTAGCATTGAAATTGTTATCCTACCTATTCAAAACATTAAAACCTCCATTCATCCATTTCAGGTGAGCTGACGATGCACAACGTCCCTCTCTACAGGTATAACCTGTCAGAAAACGTCTTCGACCGTGTGACGAACGGTACTGACTGCTATGATACCGTGCCGAGTCTACACCAAGGACTCAGCGATGCTTCCAAGTGTTATTTTGGTGAGAATTTATTCCTTGACTTACCTTAGGGTTTCCATCAAAGATGTTATTCCTTGACTTAGCTCAAGGCTTCCGTCAAATCTTCATCATCATCTGTCTAGCCTTGCCCAACAATGTTGGGATCGGCTACCAGTCTAACCGTATGCAGCTGAGTACCAGTGCTTTAAAGGAGCGACTGCCTATCTGACCTCCTCTACCCAGTTACTCGGACAACCCAGTACCCCTTGGTTAGACTGGTTGTCAGACTTACTGGCTACTGACTTCCCGTAACGACTGCCAACGATGTTCAATGACAGCAGGGACCTACAGTTTAACTTGCCCTCCGAAACACGGTCAATGATGTCAAAGATATACTTAGAAAGTACATACATACTTAGAAAAGTTAAATTGGTGCTTGCCTGATTTGGAATCGAATCCACACACTCATACCAACTACTAATAACTAAAAGGTTTCATAAACGTATTTTTTCAGATTTCCCAATGGTGGTATCATTCCCCCATTTCTACACGGGGGGAGTTCCTAAAGACCAGTTTGTGACCGGTCTCAAACCTGACAGGCTTAAACATAACTCTTTCGTTATTTTGGAACCCGTAAGTATAAATACTTACTAACTAGCCGATTTAATCTTGTCCTTCAAAATATTATACAAGAATCATCCTTTTATGTTAAAAAATAAATAAGTTCTAAAGACCCCTAATAATGAATTGGGATGAGGGCAGGGAAATTAAAATGATTCATAAAGATTCACTTGTACAAAACATGCTTCAGAACTTCAAGAATTCTGGGCGTCCAGATGAAAAGCCTTGCTCGATAAATATCCTAAAAACCAGTGAAAAACTTTGTCAATTAAGTTCAGCAGTTTCTGAGCTTACCGCTTTCAAGTTAACTTACATATTATTATTATTTCACAGTACACGGGGACACCATTCGAAGCTGTAGCGAGAATGCAGAGCAACTTAAGAGTCCACGATCTTTCAGGCTTCGATGAGAAGTTTGCAAAGCTCTCCAATACAGTCATACCTCTGTTCTGGGCTGAATACGTAAGTATCATTAAGATATCCAATACTTGCCCCAGCAGATGTCATCGCGTCAGCTCTCGCTGAGGCTTTTGTCCCGTTTGGGGTCTCAGCATTATGCTGAGCGAGGGCCGTTTCACGTTGGGTGTGACACATATTTCCCGATATAGTATTTCTTATTGTAATTCGTCTTTTTTATTTCTAACTTTTTGTACATTTTATATTTATTTATTTTTTGTGTCACATGTGAATAAACGAATTCTTCCTCATGCAGTCGGATAAACAGTTATAAATCTCTCTATCGCTCTAAGGAACCCAACTGTGGGTTAAGTTCGCCCTTTTTACATAACTTCTCTCAATTGTATGTGTGCAGTAAAAAGTAATAATAAAAATACTCTATTTATAACAGTCTTCAGGGTTCCATCTTTCTGCCCTCCAAGAGTCATCTAAATTGGTATTGTTGAATTTTGCGCCGACGTCATAACAAGATCCTCCCGGGTTTTGGAAAGCACGACTGTTATTTGTACATCCGTAAAAGTCATTACTGCTATCAATCTGAGAAGTCAGAAGCCCCACAGTCTAATATCAGTCTTAGTTCTGATATTAGGCGGTCATTCCTCTTAAACACTGGTACTCAATCATTACGGGTAGTCAATCAGAACCCAGAAAGTCTGACATCCAGGGTACCTATCGGTTGGTCCGTTTAACTGGATTGAGGAGGTCAGATAGGCAGCCGCTCCATGAGGCACACTAGTACTCAGCTGCATCCAGCTAGACTGGAAGTCGACCCCAACATAGTCGGGAAAAGGCTACACAGGCAGTTGATGAGAATGCTATTAATTAAAAAACATGCAATTTTAATGTCTTTTTTTTGTTTCAGCACCAAGAAGGACTCCCAGCTAAAATAAGAAGGGCAGTTTTCTTCACAAGAGTGATTTTACCACCTCTATCTATAATAATATCTACATTAATGGCCCTTCTAGGCGTCTACTTATTAACCAAACAAATATACAGAAGTAATTTAGAAAGTGACATCTTAAAAACTATTTTAATATTAAAAAGTAAAAACGCAACGAACAATAAGGTTTTGGCCTTCGAAAAGGAAACTTTTTTGAAAGCTAGTTAATTTTTTTATATATTTTTTTTTATATAGATTGTACTTACTTATTGTCTTTGGATCGGTATTTTTTAAGGTTCATATTTTTGCGAATTTAATATTTGTCGGAGTACCGGTTTACGCGTTTGCTTAGCGACCGTTGCCAATATTTAATCTATGTATCTGTGAATTGCTCAGTAGAAATCTATTTCTACCATAGAATTTTGATACCATACAGGGCTGCAGGATCTTTCGAAAGAGTTACCGCGGCGCTGGTACATACGCGGCCTACGACGGAACACGACGGTGTTTAGTCAGTAAGCGTCTGACACTCCCTCACCGCGCGTAACCCACAGCGGGAGGGGGCATTTTATGAATTTGACGTCGTTAAAAAAATGCCAAGTAATGTCAAATTTGATAGTTATCAAAACAAAAAAATAGATTGAATATTGGTAATGGCCGTAAACAATTGAAAGCTTATAGCAAAGATTAGTTCGTATTTAATTTTATTTAAACGTGCAGAGAACGTACGGTCTGATACTTGTGCCTGTTTATATCTTAGAAAACAAATCGTAGGTACATCGCGCTATGAGAGTGAAGGAATAGTGAGTGCTCCTGTGTCCAAGCAAATGCTCGTGCACTATAATATGTCCTGCGCAGCTGGCTGATCTGCTTATATGAGAACAGCCGCCGTGGCCGACAATCGACTAAGACGCGATTATTTACTTGAAAAAAATACGCTTTCACTTGAAACTGGTCATTCAGATTTTTCGCAGAACCTTTAAAAAATACTTCGATTCAAGACATTTGTGAATATTTCTATTTAGGGGAAAAGGTAAACTATGTAAAATATAAAGACTGAATATCATAATTTTCATGACAAGGCCAAAGCAAACGCGAAATTTTAAGAAAATTGATGTTTTTTTAGTAAATTTTTAATGTTTAATCTTTCTTTCTTCCTATCTACCTCAGTGTTAAAATAGAAATATTGTAAAAGGCACGTTTTGAAAACTAGCTGCCGACTGCAACTGTCAAATGTTTTCATACCGCGACTGCATGAAAACTATTGACATCTGGGGCCCGATTCTGCTAAATTAATAATGTGAAAATGGAATAACAATTGAATCGCAATAGCAGTTTTAACCATATCGGGCATTCTGCTACTAATATAAGACCTATCGTATTCCAACGACATTCGATTGGTTTGCGATTGGTCTGCCTTTTGGTCCATATGGTAGTTTGCTCTACAATCATATTGCAATCGTTAATCATTTGCAGACAATATGATTCGTTATTGAATCACAGAAAATGATAAAAGAAATAAATAGCGGAATGCCACATACGCTTCAATCGTAATTGAGTCGTGATTGGATCTCAGTCGGATGTGAATCGTATGTCGCTTGAATAAAATTCATGCAATTCATGCAGTCAGCAGTTGACATTCAAAACTTTCCTTAAAAATACTTTTATCTGCGAGAAAAATACCAAAACCTTTTCTTTCTTTTGTTTTTTTTTGTATAATTTGGAATACAGATTGTGTATTCAATTAAGCATGTTTTGGGTTCCGTATCTAAATGCTGTCAAATAATTTTATGAAAAAACAAGTCTGTATCAATTTAAGTTATAGGTATGGACTTATTTATTTATTTAACAGTTTCTGTACCTACACATGTTATGAGACAAGAAGAAAAATAGACAATCCCGGATTTTATACATAGATACACTTAGTTTGACTTTCGTAAAGTTACTAATAGGCAACTTCATAGGCGCAAAATTATTTGATTTTAAAAAGCAAACCATATGATACGGAACTCAAAATATGTCTAGTTAGTCTAATTGGCCAGTTTTTTTACTATGAATGTACACATTTATTTTTATTACAAAATGTATTTCTTAGGCGCTCTCTAGACGGTCAATATCATTGCGCAATATTAATCTGAAAATATTGTGCAATCTGTACTTCTTGTACCATGTGTATCTATACTAATATTATAGAGAGGAAACATTTTTTTGTTAATTTGTTTGTACCTTAAAGGCTCCGAGACTACTAAGCCAATTTGAAGCCGGTTTCCCGCAGTTTCACTTGCGTCCCGAAAAAATACTTCCCTTAATGGGATAAGATATGGCCTACTGTATTACACGGGAAAAGTGTAGCTTTCCAATAGTGAAAGAAGTTTTTTTAATCGGTCCATTACTTTTTGAGTTTATCCATTTCCGAACAAAACTATATTTTTCTTCTTTATAATATTAGAATAGGTTTCACCACTGTTGAGCAATGTTAAAAAATGAATACAAATTGATGCATTGTCCTTTGCACAATGTCGTAATATTGCGCAATTATATTGTGACGTCTTGTGGCTGCCTTATGTTTATTTTTTTAGCTCCAATTTTTATTTTTTATTATTTTTTTAGTATAAAGGTGTATGTTAATAAAATTAATGCATTCGGGGTAGCTTGTAGCTGTGATTGTTCCTAATTTAAAATAGTTAAACTTTGCTCACTGTTAGATTTAAGATTTTTAAATAAATAAAATAAATGTGAAAATAAAAAATGTGTTTTTTTTTTTACTTAGTACCAAACAGGAAGATAACAAATACATACAGCAGAAAAATCAAACTTTCTTGCCTTATTTTACAAGATACAATTTAGCCTGTAATAACTATCAAAGGAGACTACCATGAAATTAATTCATTTTTTAATAACTTTTTCAAATTGGAGATATACTGAGTGTGCCATTGGTACATTGGACCTACTGATGCTACTGCACATAGCATCGGGTTTGATTCAGAGACGAGCTAAAATCAACAAAGTCGTAGCCACTAATGTATGAGTACATAAGAGAGTCCGTAAGGGAACATAAGGAGGAGTACGTAGGTACATTGGACGAGTACATAACGGGAGTCTATAAAAGAGCATATAGGGGTAGTACATTTTTACAACAATTGAATTTGTTGTCACAGCTGCACCAAAACTTAAACCATCTTTGAAAATGTTAACGTCCACGGTTCCTAAGGGTCATAAAACAATAAAAATACCGGCAAGAACAATAAAAAAAAATTGTTAAGCGTTTTGTTTTTATAATATTTGAATTTGTAAGTTAAATTATAACATCCAACAATATAATTAATATCATATTTATTTACTTCTACTAATATACATAATATTAAATACAAATATTTATGAATAGAAAATAATTGAATCTCTTTCTCCAGAATCATACCTTACGAGAACGCCTAGGCTATGCGGTTAAAAGTTGGAGTAAACAAAACGCTGCTTGACAGTTCAAAAAGTATCAAAAATACTTTTAATATGCGAACACAATGGAACTTCCTAAATTTACTCTCATAATAAATATTTGCATTAGAGTACTAATCTAACTTGATTAATTTACTTTTGACTTAAATGCAGTCACGTTTCAAATATTTGTTTTATAATAAAACATTGTTTTGATTACATGGCGGTCATAAGCTGTCACTCGACGCGCTACCTGCTTTGAAAGTTATAAAATTTCGCGGGGGTAAGCAGAATTTTTCACATAACTTTTTAGTCTTTCATTAACTAACTTCTTTCTTCTTTGCTAACATGCTTCCTAGCAGTTCCGATGCATATAAATATATTTTTGGCCATGTTAACTGTCTACAACGTTCTATAAAGTAGTTATTTAACGTTAATAATGAACGCCGGTAAGAAAAATATAGCTATAAGCAACGGTTGGATTTTATGTCCTTCGAAAAGCTTTCCTGGCAAGTTTTATTACTTCAATGTGTTAAATGGAGAAGCCGCATGGAGTCTCAGCGAACCAGAAGTACGTAAGACACTAAACTTTTGAAATATTTTACATATTCCTAACTTTTGGTTGAAATTTGTTACGATATTACTTATTTTTGACATATTTTTGTAATGCAAAACTTAAAAACACATTGTAGTGTGTATTCACGCTGTCAGCAGATAGAAATGCACTTAAGAAGTGAATTTTAAATTTTCATTAAACTTATTTAAATAAATACCTACTGAGTAAGTAAGTATATGCCAGTTTTTTCGCGTCGAGTTTATACAGAAATAAAATAAGTTACTTGAAGTTCTCATTTAATAACTTTGTCGCGCACAGTCAGTATTTTTGTTCTTACATTTAACTATTTTAGCGACTGCCTCGCTGGTCTAGCTGTCGCAAGCGCGAATGCTGAGCACGAGGTCTCCTGTTCGATTCCCGGAACGGTCCGAAATCGCTTTGTGAGTTTTAGAAACTTTCACAAAGCAGCATGAAGTTCAGAAGTTGCTGATTGATTCCCTTTACGTATGTTAATGTCGGTCCTGCTTGCTCTCCGGTGGTGTCGAATTATCGTCCCATCACGTTATGAGAGTAAAGGAATAGTGAGTGCGCCTGTGTCCAAGCAAATGCTTGTGCACTATAATATGTCCTGCGCAGTTGGTTAATCTCCTTACATGAGATGCTGTTGTAATTTATGCTCTAAAACTTAAGTTTAAATCGCTCAAATACACATAGATTCTTATAAAATAAACATGTTTCCAGAAAAAAGGCTTTGTAAAGAAGATTGCACCACAAGTACAGAAAATAGCGGACAAATCACATGAATATCCTGAACCAACCAATTTGCCGGATGAATATTCTATAACTGCCTCCGATGTCAGTGCCCATGTCACAAAACCTGTCTACTTAAGAAACCAAAGTCTGCCAACGTTTGGCCAACTTGCTTTTCCAAAATATGTGGCCAACAACCCAACATTAATGCCCAACATTGTATGGGCACCACTCCAATTGCCAACGTTTTGTCCAGAAAACAAGAGACCAATGTCGGATAAAGACACTCAGACGGAAATAGAATTATCCGTACAAACTTGTAATGTACCACTTTGTAAACGGTTCAAAAATTATGAAAAACCAATCCTTTGTTTCGATAAAAGAAACAAAATTCTTAATAAACCGAAGAAATTTGAAACGTCCACACCCAAGAGCAGTTTTGAAAAACATGAGAACCAAAATAGTGTGGCAAAATCAAAATCTTTCATTAAGGAATCCGTTTTGAAATTCGATTCTAAGTTGCCAAAAGTTGCTTGGGAAGCTACAGGGTTAAACCAAGGCATTCAGTTTGAAAGTACACCAGAGGTGGAAAGAAAAAGTGGAAAAAATATGAAAAATCTAACGGACTTGAGATTGCGCTTGCTAGCAAACAAAAGGAAATCTATGGATGCTTCTCTTGAAACTATTGAAAGTAAGTCTTCTTTTGTCTCACCTGCCTCCACAGGAACTACTACCCGTACCATGATAAAATATAGTCTGTTACTCAGGAAGATAGTAGCTTTCCAACAGTGAAAGAGTTTTTCAAATCGGTTCAGTAGTTTAGAAGCCTTTAAGGTACAAACAAAATGCTACCTCCGTATCCTTAAAATCTCTTCAACAGATTAGCATAAGAGAGTAAAAAACACTAATTTTCACAATTATAATATTAGTTTAAACTATTTTCAGGTAAGAAACTGAAATGCAGTGAATTTAAGAATACTTCTCCTAAGAAAAAAGTCACTTTCGATTTTGGTTTAGAAACTGGTGAAGGCTTGGTACTAAGTGATATTAGCTCACAGGACGATTTTCAAGTAAGTGTAATATACATAATAGTTGTGCCCTTTTTTAGGGTTCCGTACCCAAAGGGTAAAACGGGACCCTATTGTTTTCACTCCTCTGTCCGTCCGTCCGTCTGTCACCTGGCTGTTTCTCTTGAAACCGTGATAGTTAGAGAGATGAAAATTTCACAGATTTGCCGCTATAACAACAAATTTTATACTGACAAACATGATTAAATAAATATTTCGGGGGGCTCCCATACAACAACGTGATTTTTTTGTCCGTTTTATAAATAATGGTACGGAACTTTTCTTGCGCGAGTCCGACTCGCACTTGGCCGGCTTTTTCCCTTGTTTTTTTATGGGAGATCATCAAATGACTCCTCTCGCCGTGGGTTAGCAACGTCGTTAAAATAAAAAAGACCATTCTTTGACAGATTGGTTTTGGTTTCACAAGGAAACCGAACGCCTCGTTAGTTATAGTAACTAATGTTACTGTTACAGCCTTTTTATCGTCCCACTGCTGGGCTGCGGCCTTCTCTCACACGGAGAAGGGTTGAGCGTTAATCACCACGCTTGCTCAATGCGGGTTGGTGATTTCAGACGATATCGTCCAGGTTTCCTCAAGATGTTTTCCTTCACCTTTTTATCAGCCATTGGTGTCTAAGATAGACTAATGCCCATTTTCACCAACAATCTCTTAATCTAAGTGCCACTTAGAATAAGGGCTCTCCCAATTTTGACATAAATAACTATGGATAAGGGATACCTAAACTTTGGTGAAAACGAAATTCTTATTAAGTGTTCCGTAAATGCTTTTAGGGGATCCCTTAATTTAGGTATTTGTTGGTGAAAATGGGCATAAAGTCTAAGGTAATTGATGTATGTAATAATGATTAATTATGGTATCTTTTCTTTTTTTCTTACAGCTATCATCATCGTCTATTGGACCAAAAAGTCCAATTCTAAATCAAACTTTTACTAAAGAAGCAGAAATTCCTAAAGTGGCAACATCGTCATTAGCAAAAGATTTGGGGTTGCCAGTGAGAAAAAATAATTGGTATATTGTAGCTGACACAGACATCTTGCTTTTGGATTATGAGTTAATTGATAATCTTGTGTTGTCAGGTTAGTTTTTTTTTATTTTTTCAAAATTCAGAATTAATTATTCAAAGTAGGCTGAAAATCAGCACTTCTTGAATGTCAAGTTTACAAAAGACAGCCCCCAAAACGCCCGCCCTTCACCACTTCCTATGTGTTTTTACTGGGAAGACTGTGTCGTGTATCAGTCACCAACTTCCAGACTACAGGCTGCTTTGTGAAAGTTTTTAGAAAACCCACGAAGCGATTTCGGTCTGACCCGAATCCGAGACCTCGGGCACAGCAGCCGAGCTTGCGACCACTAGACCAACGAGGCACGATAACGAGGTAGTTAAGAAAATGTCATCATCCTCATCCTCTGAGCCTTTTGCCAACTATGTTGGGGTCGGCTTCCAGTCTAACCGGATGCAGCTGAGTACCAGTGCTTTACAAGGAGCGACTGCCCTATCTGACCCCCTCAACCCAGTTACCCGGGTTAAGAAAATGTAATAATAATAATTATGTTTTGCCTTTCAGATCCTAAATGCAAGTTAATAATACCCCACGCGGTACGAGTGGACATAGAATCTCTTTGTATAGGCGATTGCCATGGACAACAACGGGTGATTCAAGCTAGGCAAATTGCTAGAAAACTGGCAACACCACCGCCACATTATACTGGTATGTTTATTTATTTATTTATTACTAGCCGTTTTCCCGCGGTTTCACCCGCGTCCCGTGGTAACTACTGCCCGTACCGGGATAAAATATAGCCTATGTTACTCGTGGATAATGTAGCTTTCGAATGGTGAAAGAATTTTTGAAAACTGTCCAGTAGTTTTGGAGCCTATTCATTACAACCAAACAAACAAACAAAATTTTCCTCTTTATAATATTAGTATAGATATATTTATTTTGCACAATGGCGGACTAAACGCCTTAGGCGTTTTCTCCCAGCCTACCTTTGGGTGGTGGAAAAATAGCAGCGGTAGGTGCAGTTTTTTATATTACTTACAAAAATATATGGATAATAATACATAAACATGATGTATGTTACTATCTGGCTAGCCCTTTCCTTAGTATGTTGGAGTCAGCTTCCAGTCTAACTGTATTCAGACTGCCTATCAGTTAAATCACAAGCGATTTTAAGGTCCTTTTAGAACTGCGGGATTGTTCGCGCTCATTACCGCTTACTGGTACATACGCGGCCTACGACGGAACACGACGGTGTTTAGTCAGTAAGAGTCTGACACTCCCTCACCGCGCGTAACCCACAGCGGGAGGGGGCATTTGATGCTTTTTGACGTCGTTAAAAAAGGGTCCTTTTAGAACTTCATCATCTCCCGAGCCTTTGCCCAACTATGTTGGGATCGGCTTCCAGTCTAACCGGATGCAGCTGAGTACCAGTGCTTTACAAAGAGCGACTGCCCTAACTGACCTCTTCAACCCAGTTAGTAGGGCAACCCAATACCCGTAGGTAAGACTGGTGTCAGACTTTCTCGCTTCTGACTACCCGTAACGACTGCCAAAGATGTTCAAATGACAGCCGGGACCCACCAATTTAAAGTGCCTTCCGAAACACAGATAAACTTGTCATGACAAGATAGGCCACCCATCCAAAAAGCGACCTAGGCGTTGCTTAACCTTTGATATATTATTTTTTTCTCATAAAATTAAATTTAAAAAAAAAATGTTTTTATTCAGACAAAGTCCATTGGGTGAGTACATACAACACACAACTTAGAAACTAGTGTTAGTACTTATAACTACCAATTCATATTTTTTAATGACTACGCCACAGTGGCGTGTATCCGTATCCAGTGCGCCAGTATGGGACTGTCCCACCTATCCACAATAGTACTCAGGATGCTGTTGAGGCTGCCGCGCACCCTGCGCATGATGGAAGCGCATCGTTTGCGCATGATGGCATGAAACCCGTCTATGCCTGTTTGTGCGAACATCTCGGATGCACTGCAGTAGCGCGGCAACCCCATCAACACCCTGAGTGCATTGTTATACTGAACACGCAGAGCGTTGTATGCCCTCTGCGTATAGTTGACCCACAGACTGCATGTATAGAAGGACTGACAGTACGCTGTGAACAGTGTAGCCTTCACTTCAGTCGAACATTTTGCAAATCTGCGAGCCAACATATTGCAGCGGACAGCCAACGCTCTGCGCTCCCGCTCGATGTCTAAGCCATCTTTAAGGTCCTCGGAAACCCAGTGGCCCAGATACTTGAAAGATGTAACCTGCTTTAAGGGACTTCCACAAAGTTTCAGCTGTGCAGCAAGTGGGTAAGATTTTGTGCCAGCCTTAAAAACCAGTACTTCACTTTTCTTTACATTGTATCTGAGCCCATGGGCCTCCGCGTACCTTTCACATATGATGAGCAGGTTCATCATTGAGTTCATCGATGGGCTCAGCAACACCATATCATCAGCATAGCTAATATTGTTGACACACACACCGTCTACATAGCAACCCCGATATGTATTGCTGAGCTCAACGATCAACCGATTTATGTATAGACTGAAGAGGCGAGGGGAGGTCAGGCCGCCCTGTCTCACCCCGCACTCCAGCCTATAGACATCGGACAACGAGCCCGCCCACCTCACACAATTGGTTTGGTTGTTATACCAGTACCTTAGTATTGATATAACACCCCTATCCACTGTGGTATCATTTAGTAGCTTCTGCCACAGTAGGTCATACGACACCAGATCAAATGCCTTGGATAGGTCTAGGAAACAAGCGTTAACATGCGTTTTCCTAGACGTATAATACTGGACCGTATGCTTGAGAGACAATATGGCACTTTCCGTAGAGAGACCAGGTCGGAATCCAAACTGCGCGTCATTTAGTTCAATGCGGCTAGCCATATGCCTATCAAGCAAACTGTCCAATACCTTGGCTATTACGGTGGCAAGAGATATGGGCCTGTAATTCGCGATATCTGATGTATCCCCAGTCTTATCTTTTACAATAGGCACCACCAAGGTTTTCATGAGATCGCTGGGTAAATGAGCATGGCTAAGACACAGCGAGAAAAACATTGCCAGCACTCTCGGCAAGTGAACTCCACTACCTATGCTGCAGGTGCTCGATGCTGAGGTAGTCATGCCCCGGAGACTTACCCCTTACCATAGTTTTAATAACGGTAGCGACATCCTTCGCTGAGAACCTGACATTTAACTCAGTCACACCATCCTCAGCATCGACCGCCTGCGATGATGATCCAAGTGGAGACTCCACTCTAAAATGTTCCACAAACAAGTTCGCTATGGCAGTTGGGTCATGTTGCCCCGCCACACTCACGGGGACGCCCGGCCTCGGATTCAATCTGTTGGTGTTTTTCCAGAATTTCGAAAAGTCTTTGGCTTTGTGCTGTTCAGCTAATATGTCCATTTTTATTTTGTTCTGATTATTCTGGCACCATTTTAGCTTCGACTTAAAGATTTTTCGTGTGTCGTACATTTGCTTATACACGCGACCAGCAGTTGGTTTACCATACATACTCCAGATTCGAAAAGCAAGCCGAGCATCCGAGTGAGCCTGCTTAACATGCCTATTCCACCCGATAACTCGTTTACCCTTTCTTACCCCTCCTATGCCCACATTATTGAAACATTGGGCAGCCTCAGTAAGAACAAATACAATACTTTTGTACATACTATCTAATATGAGTCTGTGATTCACATTTGAACAATACCCATTAGCACATTCCTTAAATTCCAATGGAAAATGCATCTCCCTTAGCTTAGTATGACACATATCTTTGTACCTATCTATTTCAATAGCATCCCTTTCACCCCATATTGTATAATTTTTGCTAAAACTTATATTTTTTTGTCTACAGTTGAACCACCGCCCATAGACAAGAAGGATGAAATCATAGTGACTACTGATTGTATTCTAAATTGTTGCCTACATGCGAAGAACCAAAATTATTATGTGGTAAGAAATAATATTGATATTTCTATATCATCCTCCTCCGAGCCTTTTTTTTTTACCCAACTATGTTGGGGTCGGCTTCCAGTCTAAGCGGATGTAGCTGAGTACCAGTGCTTTACATTGATACTAATAATATAATAAAGCTTATGAGTATTTTGTATGGTTGTATGCTTAAACGAACTTATCTCAGGAAATGTTGCATCCGATCTGAAAATGTTGTGTTACATTTAATTCCTGAGATTAGCGCGTTCAAGCAGACAGACAAACAAACCGTTCAACCTTATTATATTAGATATTCAAAAGCTAACAACATATACCTACATAATTTATATAAATAGTTTTAAAAACTAAAAAAACACGCTAGTCATGTATTGTCAGAACTCGGAGCGTGTGCAAAATTTCATCCTAATCGAAGACCGGGAAGTGGGTCAAATTTAGATTCCAAGATTTTCTTACATACATAGTTACAAGTGAAGCTAATATAAGCGTGTTATATTTTTTTCCAGGTTTTAATATCAAACGACCCACATTTACAAGTTAGAGCCAACTCTCTAAACATACCCTCTTATAAAATAAACGACATTAAAAATGGCGCCGATATCAAACCGGAAATGACTTTACACACCAAAAATATTAATTCTCAAACGAAGTCAAAATTAGGCTTATTTCCTAACATAACTTCTGTAGATACGATTAAAAAACTGAGTTTCAATGATAATAGTGATGATAAGTTAATTAATATAACAAAACCGAAATTTTTCCAAAACGATGATTCCGATAGTGACAGTTTCACATCTGACATTAGTAGGGAAGTCCAAAATCTAAATATTATCGATAAAAATATTATGAAACCACAGAGTTCTTATCGAAACCCGTTTATACTGCAAAATGTTAAAGAAGCATTTAATTTGCGAAATACATCAAACATTTTTGACAGTTACATATTTGATAAGACAAGTCAAAATTCGAAAAATTTCGATTTCGAAAAGACGGTGCCAAAATCGAATCAGTGCGAAAATTACCAGCACACTGAAAATCTATTTTTTTCAAAACCCATTTCTACTTCGGATCAGTTTATATTCAATAATAAAAATGATAATTTCGATAACCCTGGAACATCTTTAAATATCAGTGCTACAAATACTCGAATAAAAAATCCTGCTCAATCACGAATAGATAAAATATTTGAAAACATCAAATTGAACACAGAAACTAATAATCCGACGAAAGAATTCGATAACAGTGGTATTTTCAAAGTACCTCAGCCGTTACAATTTAAAATTAGAAGAAACACGTCCGCTCCCGTCGAGAGTTCGAGTTCAAATGACAAAATTCGAACTACCATAGACAAAGATTGTATAGAGGAGAGTGTGAAGAAGTTTTGTGTAAAGAGTTCGGCTATGAGAGAGAAGATAAGCACAAGGATAGAGGAATGGATTTGTTGTTTCATGCAAATAATGGAGGATGTTTTAAGTAATCTGTTATTGGTAAGTCTTGACTACATAGTATAAAACAAAGTCGCTTTTTCTGTCCCTATGTCCCTTTGTACGCTCAAATCTTCATAACTACGCAACCGATTTTCATGTCGTTTTAATAGATAGAGTGATTAAATAGGGAGGTTTATATGTATAATAACATACATTAAATTGTGGTGACCGGGGCGGGTCGCTAGTAATTTCATGAAATATTAATCTTAGATAGATCATAGATATGGTTGAAAGCCGATTTTAAAAATGAAAGTATTGAGAAAAAAATAATTCTTAAAGAAAGTTTATTTTACACTTTCTATTGTAATATAGGGAAAACATTTCCCAAAATTTGTACTTAAAAGTGACGTAACAATATATTTAATTGTGTTGCATCTTCGTTGTTATTTGTTTGTAAGAGAAAAGAAAAAACACGTGTCCATTATTTTAGGGTTATCTAAAAGATAGAATAATTACTTTTTTATTTTTTTTTAATGTCAATTATTAACGAATATAGTTATCGGCGCGGATATCGAGCCATGACCTTCACCTGCGCAGAAGTGATTTATTGGTTTATTGCCTTATGTGTACAGTGCGCAAAGCGATCCCCACTCTTCCGCCGAGAGCTCAATATCCGTGCCGATAACTATACGTATTTACGAATGCGAGAGAAAGAGAGTGTTTTGGCTGCATTCAGCCTCTTAACTATAATTTTTATTTAATATATATATTTCAGAAAAGCAGTGTTTGTATGGAAGACACGCTGGCTCCATTGAACTTACATGATATATTGAATTATGTAAAAATGTCCTATGATTGTCAGTCAAAAGCAACGGTTATAGACAAACTATCAGAAATGCTGGATAAATGTACATCTTGTAAAGGTAATCTATACTTACTTAGTATAACTACATAGTATAAAAGCTTTGCCTCATTAAGACGCCAATGGCGACGTCGCCGGCTACGTATCCAAGCAGTTAGTATTGAAATGTATGGAACCTGACTCACTTGGCGACGGTTTGGCAACGTCTCGAAATTGGAGGCGTGGCCACGAGCTACATTTCGCTACGTGGCTAATGGCTACCGTGGCAGCTTGGCGACGATGCCACGGTTGCCACTATAATGTACACGGTAAAGCGCACCTCCCTCACTCAGACGCCAGCGTGGTCGCCAGTCAGCCGCCATTTTATGACGCTCACTCAAAATATAGTACTTATTGGATTTAAACAACTGACTGTCGAGACGCCATGGCCACTCGACTTGGCGACATTTGGATGCCAGAAGTAGCCAGACCAAAGCCGCTGGGGACGTCGCCATGGCTTCCCAATGAGGCAGAGCTCTAAAGGTCGCCAAGTCGAGTGGCCATGGCGTCTCGACAGTCAATAGTTTAGAGCTATGCCTCATTAGGGCGCCAATGGCGACGTCGCCGGCTACGTATCCAAACAGTTAGTATTGAAACGTATGGAACCTAACTCACTTGGCGACGGTTTGGCAACGTCGCCAAATTGGAGGCGTGGCCACGAGCTACAGTTCCCTACGTGGCTTCTGGCTACCGTGGCAGCTTGGCGACGTGGCCACAGTTGCCACTATAATGTACACGGTAAAGCGCACCTCCCTCACACAGTCGCCAATGTGGTCGCCAGTCAGCGTGCAATTTCTTTAGCGACGACGTAAACAATTGACCTTCGAGACGCCATGGCCACTCGACTTGGCGACCTTTGGATGCCATAAGTAGCCAGACTTGGGCCGCTGGCGACGTCGCCATGGCGTCCCAGTGAGGCAGAGCTCTTACGTCGTCGCTGAAGAAATCGCACACTGACTGGAGACCACATTGGCGACTGAGTGAGGGAGGTGCACTGTACCGTGTACGTTATAGTGGCAACCATGGCATCGTCGCCAAGCTGCCAGAGTATCCAGAAGCCACGTAGAGAACTGTATCTCGTGGCCACGCTTCCAATTTGGTGACGTGGCCAATCCGTCTCCAAGTGAGTTAGGTACCATACATTTCAATATTAACTGCTTGGATACGTAGCCGGCGACGTCGCCATTGGCGTCCTAGTGAGGCAGAGCTCTTAAACGAAGTCACTTTTTCTGTCCCTATATCCCTCATCATCTCCCGAGCCCTTTCCCAACCATGTTGGGGTCGGCTTCCAGTCTAACCGGATTCAGCTGAGCACCAGTGTGCCACAAGGAGCGACTGCCCTATCTGACCTCCTCAACCCAGTTACCCGGGCAACCCAATACCCCTTGGTTAGACTGCCGTCAGACTTACTAGCTTCTGACTACCCGTAACAACTGCCAAGAATATTTGATAGTCAATTCATTTTTCTATTTTTTTTTTCAGGGAAATTTAAGGCTTTTATCAGTCCTGAATTCTTCATGAAAATGTTTAGATATGGCGTTATGCTTATTTCAACTCTGAAGGTAATAAATCTATACTTATCTATATATCACTAATATAGGTATATGTAAAGGGTCAAAAACTATTGCACTAATTTGAAAAATACTTTCACTGTTGAAAAGCTACACTCTTCCCGAGTAACATAGGCTATATTTTATCCCGGTACGGGCAGTAGTTCCCACGGGACGCGGGTGAAACCGCGGAAAAACAGTTTGTTATCATTAAAACGAGTAAAAAATAACGTTTGTTGTACTAAAATACTTATTTTATCCTAGTTTACAGTATTTTTAATTTTTGAAATCGGGTCTTTATTTTCGGAGCTTTTAGGGTACAACCGAAAAAAGTATTATCTTTATGATATTAGTACAGATGTATTTATATCGGGTGTGTCGTACCTAATCACATTAAATCCTATCACATATACTTTATGAAATTCTATGGCGAATTGTAAAAAAAATAACCTAATCCATTCACTGGTTTGGCCACAGGAGTCATTTTTCGTTTTCATAATTTACAACATCACGTGTAAAGCAGAGATAAAGTTAGGAGTATTGAATGTTTTGATCAGTTGACAGCTGTCAGTTTTCAAGGGAGAATTTCAGTTGTTTGTAATGACTGACTCTTATATGGTGTTCTTATTTTCATAAAAAAATATTATTTTTAATTTTACGTATTTAATTTTTTTCTTTGTGTTTATCAACATATATTAATCAGTATATTAACGTATTTAATTTAATGTGATTAGGTACGATACACCCGATATATACATAGGTACAGTTATCGGCACGGATATTGAGCCCTGACCTTCACCTGCGCACAAGTGATTTACTGCCTTATTGCCTTATGCGTACGGGTGCGCAAAGCGATCCTCACTCTTCCGCCGAGAGCCCAATATCCGTGCCGGTAACTATACAGTACGATTCACATTTCGCCAATAATTTTTTTCTCTATTTTTTTAGGTCATTTTACCGAATTCTGAAGAGTTAAATGATGCTGAATTACATCTGAACGATCTACTGAGTGATATTGAAAGTAACGCCAATGAGATTGATCTAGAATCACTAAGAACACCTTCCGTGAGCAGAGCCGATACGGATGATAGAATAAAAGTCGTTTGTAAGTATAATATTAAGTATATCTTGGACACCAATGACTGTGTTTCGGATGGCACGTTAAACTGTAGGTCCCTTTCTGGCTTCTGACTACCCGTAACGACTGCCGAAGATGTTCAAATGACAATCGGGACCGTCCAATGTATAGTGTATTCCGTATCTCGAAATGACTCGTCATTAGAAGATGGTCACCCATACTCTTACCACGGGGCTAACCGACCGTGTGTGAAAAGGTGTCCCGACATTATTATTATTTAGTACTAGCTTCTGCCAGCGACTTCGTCCGCGTTAGATTCGGAGTTTGTGCCAAGGGACGAAGAAATAATAATCACCAGCTTTCCGAATTATCTAAATCTATGCGTATCTAGCCTATTACTACTTAGCTTTAACCACTAAGGCTGCACACGCGACGGAAGCTTAAAAAATGGAGTAACTTCTACCGTTTTCCCAACACTTCTCATCACTGCTCTGGTCCTATTTATCGTAGCGTGATGAAAAGTATCCTATAACCTGCCCAGAAGTATAAAGAATATTTGTGCCCAGTTTCACTAAAATCCGTGGAGTAGTTTTTGTTTCCATAATGAACATACAGACAGACAGACAGACATTAATTTTACTGATGGCATTTTTGGCATCAGTATCGATCACTAATCACCATAGATATTTTGGAAATATATTTAATGTACAGAATTGACCTCTCTGCAGATTTATTATAAGTGTAGATTATACATATAAATCAGTATTGTTCTGTTTTCAGTTACCAAAGAAAAGTCTTATGTATTAGACTATTTGAAGAAACATTTCAAAGAATGGGCTTCATATAAAGAGGAATGTGTTGAGAAAGTTCCAAATACTCAAGAGATAAATGTAAGTATACATATTTTCATTTATATAAGGAGCTTTAATATCACCTGCCAGGACTTGAATGAGGGGTAGTATTGCGTTTATAGATTACAATAGTGAAGAAATTTCGTTCCCCGGAACAGTCAATTCAATTTGAGACATTAAACAAGTTAAATTAACATTGGCTCTACTCTGCATAACGTGGTTCACAAATTACGCGCGTAGTGTCGCTTCGTCAATGAAAACAAGTGCCATGTCTTTTTATCTGTTCTGCAAGAGTGGCAACGCGCAACTCTGCTGGGTGGTTTTAAACTAATAAATTTAGCCAAAATACGTTTTTATTTTGTATGGAAAAAAAATATGACAAATAATCAATTATTTATCTTTACTATTGTAATCTATAAACACAATACTACCCCCCATTTAAGTCCTGGCAGGTAATATTAAAGCACCTTATATTATTTACTCTCTATGGAAATCGCACATTATTTTCAAGATAAAGTCACCGATCCAGACCAATCTTTGATAGAGCTTTTTGATTTGACAAGGAACCAGAACGCCTCGTTAGTTCCAGTAACTGATCACGCCTACCGTACGTTACTTGACCTACAAGAAGGCGCCTGACCTACCTCCCTTAAAGCATCTCTGCTATCTTTTATTCTTTCGTGGCTTAAACATCACATTTATAATATATGTAACTAGCTTCCGCCCGCGGCTTCGCCCGCTTCGAGTTCGGTTATATCGCTTTTCCAAGAGAACTCTTCAAAAGTCCGGGATAAAAACTATCCTATGTTCTTTCTCAAGGTCTACTCTATCTCTGTACCAAATTTTATTAAAATTAGTTCAGTGGTTTAGACGTGAAAGCGTAACAGACAGACAGACGAGTTACTTTCGCATTTATAATATTAATAGAGATAGTAGAAGGTGATTTTCTTAGTAATGATATTCGTTTATATTTCAGCGTCCTGACTTACAAGTAGTAAGAACATCAGGTAAAAATCTAAATTTAGTGAAAATCATCAGTAACAAAGCTATCTGTCTTCAAAATCCCACCGAAAGTGATGCAGCCAATGACAAAAATAAATCAGAAGTTATTAGACTGATAGACAATAGACAACTCAATGAATCTTATAGTAACTTAGCAATTACTGAACCGAAATTGATGGAACTCTGTGAAGATAACAGCGAAAATATTTCAAAAATCAATGATGAAAATAATTTGCATTCCAAAGATACAAAAGAAATTGAAAAAAATTACACCACGCCAACAAAATCGGTATGTATAGAAAATACTGATTTATCAAATCCTGCTACTGAAATAGATGGATCGAAAATGGTAAGAAACACGACAGTAATAGATGAGTACGAGAAAAAAGTACAGAACAGAGAGCCTCTGGATATGGACCTACTCGATTACTCAGAAATTTACGAACCATCCGTCGCCGAAAATCCAGAATTCGAAATTATTGAAGAAAAACAAATAAATAATAATAATCATTATGAAAATTATAACAACATATTTACAGAAAATGAGACAGAAAACGTACCATTGGAGACTATATTTCAGACTGAAGACACCCTTGATAATATTTTTAATACAAATGATGACAGAAAAACAGAAAATAATGTTGAACATACATTACCCACAAATTCGGGAAACGAACATTCATCAGAAACTGGCAACACTATACAAAATATTGACGAAAAAACTACCAATGAGAAATCTACTGATAAAAATTTGCCGAAAAACGACTGTTGTGTCGAAAATCCAGGAATTGGGACCGCCAGTAACGACTGTTATGTCGGTAATCCAGAAACTGGGACCGCTAATAACGACTTTTGTGTCGAAAATCCAGAAATTGGGACCGCCAGTAACGAGTGTTGTGTCGATAACCCCGAAATTGGGACCACCAGTTTCGAAAAATCCGACCAAGTTTCGGCTGTAAGCCCCAACGATTCTGGTATTGAGAACGATAGCACTTATGCTTATTCTGCTATCGCATTATGTTTGAACAAAGTAAGCGGTACTCTGATAGAGCTTTACAAATTCATGTGAGTACCTACTTTTTTACCGTTTCACCCGCATCCCGTGGGAACTACTGCTCATCATCATCCTCCGAGCCCTTTTCCCAACTATGTTGGGGTCGGCTTCCAGTCTAATCGGATGTAGCTGGGTACCAATGCTTTACAAGAAGCGACTGCCCTATCTGACCGGTACCCCTTGGTTAGACTGGTGTCAGACTTACTGGCTCCTGACTACCCGTAACGACTGCCAAGGATGTTCAATGACAGCCGGGACCTACAATTTAACGTGCGTGGGAACTACTGCCCGTACCGGGATAAAATATAGCGTATGTTACTCGGGAAGAGTGTAGATTTCCAACAGTGAAAGAATTTTTCAAATTCGTGCAGTAGTTTCGGAGCCTTTACAAAGAACAAAAGATGTTTCGTTATAACTTTGAAATACTTGAAACTTGTTAGAAAAGTCTTGTAGTACTAGCTTCCGCTCGCGGCTTAACCCGCGTAGTGTGTTAATAAAAAGTACCCTATGTGTTAATCCAGGGTAACACCATTCTACATACCGAATTTCAACCTAATCGGTACAGCTGTTTTTGCGTGAAAGAATAACAAACTTACATCTATACATTCTCACAAACTTTCACATTTATTATATAAAAAAATAGTTTAAAATATAAGTAGGATTAGCGAACCTGCGGTCCCGGGTTCGATTCCCGGTTCGGTCGACATTTGTGTGATGAACATGCTTGTTGGCCGTGGTCTGGGTGTTACAATATGTATTTATAAATATGTATATATGTAGCTATGTGTAGTTTATCAGTTGTGTTAGCATCCATAACACAAGTTAATTAATAACTTACCACGGAGCTAACCAACCGTGTGTTAAAAAAAATATATTTCATTGCAGTACATCGTTCGTTGATGAAGTTTTTTCGCGAAGAATAAACGATACAAGGAAGAATGTTCTCCACAATCACGCTAGCAAATTATTTGAAATGATAATTATTGTCATACAGAAATTGAGAAAGTAAGTCTTATCATCATCATCCTTTGTATTGTCCCATTGCTATGCAGCAAAATCAAAAGTCATTTATTCAAAGTAGGCTGAAAATCAGCACTTTTTGAACGTCAAATTTACAAAAGACAGCCCCCAAAACGCTTCACCACTTCCTATGTGTTTTTGTTGGGAAGAAGTGGTGGAAAAAACTCCCCATCCTCCGAGCCTTTTTCCCAACTATGTTGGGGTCGGCTTCCAGTCTAACCGGATGCAGCTGAGTACCAGTGCTTTACAAGAAGAGACTGCCTATCTGACCTCCTCAACCCAGTTACCCGGGCAACCCAATACCCCTTGGTTAGACTGGTGTCAGACTTACTGGCTTCTGACTACCTGTAACAACTGCCAAGGATGTTCAATGACAGGGTTAAAAATAATGATTCTAATTATTCCGCATTTTAGACTGGCAAAAAATTTGAAACATATTTTTTTATTTAAACAAAACATAAACAGCCTTACTACAAAAACTTAAACGTCTGTTTAACACTTGGCTAAAAAAAAACAGATTATGACGTTGAAATAAGGTGAACCAACAGCTGTTTAAATTTTTGTAGTAAAGCTGTAAATATTTACTAAGATATATCGCAACAAAGATTGAGAGTGGGGGCTCGTGACGTCACGCCTGTTTGAAGTTTGTACTCACACGTAACAAAATATACAGGAATGAATTTTATCCAGTGTGCAAACTTTGTCAACTCATAGTTAAAAAGGTTTTATAGATACGTATATTTTTATTTTGTTGTGTTTTAGTACAAAAAAGAGTAGTTATTGATAGTGTAAGATGTTTATTTTGTAACCGATTACGGTCACAGTGGTCATAGTAGGCACGGCGGCAACGCGAAACCGGTTTACTGACGCGAGCGCTGCTCCAAGCGCGTAACAATAGTTAGTATCCATATTTTGCTGATGATGCAGATATGTTCTGTTAATGATTCTGGACCACCAGTTTTTTTTTGTGCACTGCTCAAAATTCACTCCTGTATATATACCTATATTTTATCCCGGTACAGGCAGAAGTTGCCACGGGATGCGGGTGAAACCGCGGGAAAACTGCTAATTATGCTTTTTTTTGTTACAGTATTAAAAAAAGGGAGTCTGAACCAGATACAATATTAAAAAAATTGATACTTCGAGCAGGAGTTGAAGCTACCACAGATAAGAGAATTACAAGATACAGGTATCTATCTATGTATGTTGGGGTCGGCTTCCAGTCTAACCGGATGCAGCTGAGTACCAGTGTGCCACAAGGAGCGACTGCCCTTGTGGGCACGACCCTATCTGACCTCCTCAACCCACTTACCCGGGCAACCTAATACCCCTTGAAAAGACTGGTTTCAGACTTACTGGCTTCTGACTACCCGTAACGACTGCCAGGGATGTTCAAATGACAGCCAGGACCCTTTAATTTATCGTGCCTTCTAAAGCACGAAGGAACTGGTCATGGCTAGTCACCCATCCTTGGAGCAACCGCACCAAGCGTTGCTTAACCTTATGATCGATCAACCCGTGCGGCTGTTACTTAGCCGACTTAAAGTGTTACAGTTACAGCCTTTTGATCGTCCCACTGCTGGGCTGCGGCCTCCTCTCACGGAGAAGGATTGAGCATTAATCACCACGCTTGCTCAATGCGGGTTGGTGATTTCAGACTATACAGTCCAGGTTTCCTCAAGATGTTTTCCTTCACCTTTTTATCAGCCATTGGTGTCTAAGATATACTTAGAAAGTACATACAAACTTAGAAAAGTTACATTGCTACTTGCCTGACCTGGAATCGAACACACCCTCATACTTGAGAGGTTGGTTCTTTCCCCACTAGGCCACCACGACTTATAGAAAAGGAAATGACTGCAGCTTAATATATTTCTTTTTCAGTAGTCTTGTGAAAAAATTACTAGAACAGGCGCTGACGTTTAGAAAAGCTCTGAAAACTATAGTGAAGGTTACACTCGGTGACTACGAAGCGATGTCATCGGGTGCTGAAACAATCAATTCGAGTATTCGATACTTAAATATATTCGAATAATTACCAAAAACTTAATCGTAAACTGAAAATTATCATTATAGTTCACTATTTTTTTTTTTTTTGTTGCAAAGGTGAAATGTATAATTTCTTGTGGTATATTTGATACGTAATCGAAGTCCAGGGGCCCGATTCGCCTAAGTTAATAATGTCAAAATTGAATCTCAATAGCAGTTTTAACCTTAGCGGTCATTCTGCTACTAATATAAGACCAATTTTTGCGATTGGTTTGCCATTTGGTCTATACGGTAGTTCGCTCTACAATCATATTGCAATCGTAAATAATTTGCAGACAATACGATTCATAATTAAATCACAGAAAAGGATGAAAACGTTTATTTAAAAGAAAAAATAGCGGAATGCCACATACACTTCAATCGATTGAGTCGTGATTGGATCTCAGTCGAATGTGAATAGTATGTTGCTTAAGTAAAGTTAGGAGAATCGGGCCCCTGGACTTCGATTACGTATCAAATATACTACAAGAAATTATATATTTCACCTTTGCAACAAATATGCTGTAGACCAGTGTTATCGTTAAAGTTCAATGGTAAATACAGTATATAATATGTATATTAAAAAGTATTGTATAAAAAAATAAATATAAGTGGACATTCTTAAAGGTATCTTTTGAATGCTAGCCGCCTCTATTCTGTGATTCAAAGAATATCTTTAGTTTTAAGATTAATATTAAAAATGAGGATTGCATATAAATATGCAGTGGCTTGTGATAAAATTCCAAAAATTTTGGAATATATTCGATACCAAGGATACGTACATTATTTGTGTTTGAAAAAGTCTAGAGCCTCATCAGTTACATTTCTTGAAAAAATACAATTTATTTAATGTTTAGAGTCCTACCAAAGTTTATAATTTTCCTAGAAAATTTACTAACTTACGGACTTTGTTATTTTCCGGTGGCATACATACATATTATTATTATAAGTTATAACTGTATTATAATGAGTATATAGTTTCTTATTCCAAAACCGTGGAACTACATTTTTACTGTCATAGACATAATTAGATTTAGAACGGACTGAGAAATAATCTCTTAGGTATAGGGGTACCGAATGTTTTGTGCAGTTGACAGCTCAGTTTTCAAGGAAAAATATAGTTGTTTGTACTGAAATACATTGTTAAAGTGCTTATTACACTTGACTAATGGATGCACTCAGAGACATTTTAATGATTACTTAAGCCATTCCTTAGTGAAGGATTTGTATGACATTCTGTCACTAAGGAGTGACTTAAGTTATCATTAAACGGTGTGTGGGTAAATTCAGTAGCCTAATTAGGTTTCTAAATAATTTAATGAAACCATCCTTCCTGAATGCGATGACATTTGTCTGAATTTAGTGACTGAATCATTTAGACGACTGAATTTAGTCAAATGTAATAAGCCCTTTATTAAAAAAAATACTGTAGAGGTACCTGTAAAAATCATTAATAAAAATAGACGACATAAGCTTCAGCTTCAAAACTGACGTATATTGTACTTGTGAAATTGATCCAATTCTTAGGGTTAGCACGTATGTCTTGAATTTTCAGTTGTTTTCAGTATTTGTGACTTAGTTTTGTGATTGTACTGTAAGTACTTGTGTTTGTAACCATTGAGCCCCAATTATATAATTGAATAATCATTGTAAACATTTGTTTAGCAACAAGAATGTTGCTAGAAACAAGTCAAAGTCAAATGTAGGCTCTGAAACGTCACACTAGTTGCACGGTTCCAAAAAGTTGGTCTCAAGGAGAAGAACCTTGTCTATTATATATTTACTCTGCCACACGCCAACAACAAGCCAGAAACGTTTTGTATAATTATATAAAAGGAGCTTTACATTGAATTGTGCCGTCTTACTAACACATTAACCGTCAGTTGCACAAAGCTCTATTAAAGTTAAAGCTTCTTTAAATCTATTGCTGACACCTTTTATCTTGTTGACAAAGAAAGAGTCAGCAATAGATATAATGAAGCTTTAACTTTAATGGCTATTGTGCAACTGACTACACAAGATTGACTTGATAGCAACATCATTTTAATTTTTATTTTTTGTTAATCATAAAGACTATTTGCTTCCCATCCCACTTGTCATCGACCTGGATTGCCATAAATAAAAATAGAAAAAATATATTGTAGAATATCAACGTCCGCCTAGGCTTTTCCAACTACATTGGGATCGACTTCCAGTCTAACTGGATGCAGCTGAGCACCAGTGTGCCACATGGAGCGACTGCCTATCTGCCCTCCTCAACCCAGTTACCCGGACAACCCAATAACCTTTGTTAAGACTGGTCTGATTAAGTCATTGTAATATAGTTAAATATTACAGGGTAATATAATAGCATTTAGTATTTTTTTGAAAATAGAAAGTACTTAAGTATTTTTCTGATTGTGATTTTAAAATAAAACATTTGTCCGTAATTGCTTTCATATAAAAAGAGCTAACTGTATTAAGTTGCTTTTAACGTAAGTTTTCCTCTCGTAAGTAACTTACGATAAATTAAAAGTGTAAAGTCGCGTACGTAATTAATGGAAGCCACTTACGGCCAGTTTCTTCATCAAAAGTAAAAGTAATGTCTAAAGTAAAAGTAACGGTCAAATTCGTTTTTCAAGGCTAAAGTGACAGCAAAACCAATAGAAAAATTGAATTTGACCGTTACTTTTACTTTAACCATTACTTTAACTTTTACTTTGGCTTTAACTTTTGATGAAGAAACTGGCTGTTAATATTACAAAATTGTGTAATTGAAGAAATCTAGAATAAGTTTTGTATCTTTTGTTATTTTTTTTAAGTTTTAGTAGTTTGTAAGCAGTTGATTTATTAAACAGAGATTTAATCATTCGTTTTTGTTTTCTTTTTATCATTATCCTCCGAGCCTTATTCCCAACTATGGTGGGGTCGGCTTCCAGTCTAACCGGATGTAGCTGAGTACCAGTGCTTTACAAGAAGCGACTGCCCTATCTGACCTCAACCCAGTTACCCGGGCAACCCGATACCCCTTGGTTAGACTGGTGTCAGACTTACTGGCTTCTGATTTCTGTTATTTTTTTTACTACCTTTTCAATGTTCCTGTAGGTCGCAGGATAGTAAATAAAGCATGATCTTGACTACATAATATATTTATTTAAATAAAGAATAGAGATTAATACAAAATATCAAAACTATACTAGGTAACAACTAAAATATATTAATGATTTTGACAAGATATTGTTCACCTAAAATTTTTTATATAGGCCATTATGTATGAGATTTAATATAAAATTTTGAACAAGAGTGCATACGCCAAGTTATTACAATCTGTCAATTGTCTTCAATCTATATATGTATATAAATCTTTAAGTTCATTGTTGATTGAAAAAAATTTCATCCGCGTCCCGTGGGAACTACTGCCCGTACCGGGATAAAATATAGCCTATGTTACTCGGGAAGAGTGTAGCTTTCCAACTGTGAATGAATTTTTCAATCTGTTCGATAGATTATGGAGACCCTTTAGGGTACAAACGAACAAAAAAATGTTTTCTTTTTATTATATTAGTATATAATGGAGAAGCTTAATGTGCTGGCTTCAGTAATATATCAAAAGGAATGTATGATTTTGAAAACCTTTTCTACTATTATAATAAATGCAAAATTAACTGTGCGTCGCGCTTTTGCACCATAAATTCTGAAACTTTTTAAATGAAAGGTACATTGATATTTCAGACATAAGCTACCTTTTTATAGTGATAGCTAGTACATACATATTTTTTATGAATATTAAAAATGTACGCAGGTCGTTATTAAGTTTCTAAAACTGAATTCCAAAGTATACATTTTATAAATGAAAATATTGATGTTTCTTTGCTTACGCTTAATATAAATTATTGGAAATGCCTTAAAAACTAATAAGTAGGTCATAAAAATCTACAATAATAATACATTCAGAGAGGGAAAAATTAAGTATTTTTTAACCGACTGCAGCCAAAAGGAGTTGTGCCACATCTTCCCTAGGGGATCTGGCTGCTAACTTCATGGTGACTCCGCCACTAGCAGCCGCTAGACGAGCCCTAACAAGCACGGGTGCTCCGCCCCTGAAAATCCCACCTCCCCTTATATCCTTCACTGCGTCACCTACAACGGCGGCTTTAGGTAAACCGAGATGTTCACAAACAGCTCTAGCAGCCTCATTAATATCATTTTGAGAGAGAACAAAAGTATCACTCGCTTCAGGAGCATTTGCCGCCCGATCCCAAGTCTGTTCCCAGTCATCTGATCCAGCCCTCGCCCGGATCTGATCAGAACACCACATCTCAAACTCCTCTAAAGGATAGGAGTCCGCATACCCTTCGCCTTGATCAGGAATTCCTGTGTTCGGGTCACAATCGCGGACCACGAATTCTAAAGTAGCTCCGAAAGTGCCGAGACTGTCTAGAAAAGCGCAAGGATATTCGACAATCACGAAGACACTACCAGGTTTGTCGTAAACCAATTTTGGGCACGGAACTATAGACTTTATTTCGTATTCCGGTGGCACCTCAAGTCTGACATGGACCTGTTCCAACAATTGGTCACTTAAGGTGTTAACACACTCGAATTGTAACACAACATGTCTTGCATAAACGTGTTTAAGTAGTCTCACTCTATATTCAGTTTCGGCCTCTGTCAAATCTATAGGCAGATTAGTTTTGAACACAGGACCCAGCCTTTCAATGCCTGGTATCTTAGCCAGTTGTTCAGCGTAAATTTCTTCAATAGACATTTGCACTGGTTTCCTGACCTCAATTTCGACGATTGCTTCTTTATTTTCCTTCTGGTCTTCTTCAGCGGGGACTGTTAAAATGTTGAAAGGATCATCTGGTGTAGTAGCCAAGTGGTCTCGTAAAGCCTTTTCTAGAAGTACAGGGTTTGGTTTCGGCACATTTACTATGTAATCATTTATCAACTGTTGGTCTCCCGTGTCTAAAATCGCGCTGTAGTAAATAGCTCTATCTCTTACTTCATCTTCCTCATCTAATTGACAGCGGGCAAGTAGGACTCTTATATTTGGCAGCAATTCAGGTCTTTGGGCTCCAAATTGTGCAACCGCGGACACAGCGGCTGCCCTCACAGGACCAGACTCCAAAATAACCCTGTTGTAAATAAACCTTATGTACCTCGAAGGTTGACGGGATTTCGGCCCTTCACGACCGAGTAAATGTAGGATACGAACAGCCAAAGCCGTGTGTTCACAATCTTCGATAAATTCGCAGAGATGGGCTAACCCAGTCTCTTTGGCTTCCGGATTTTCTTCTACCAAAGCTATAATGGCATCAGCGATAGCAGCCTTATATTCTAAACCTCCTTCGTCGCGTAACATGCCCGCCAAAAACGCAGCAAGGGACTGATGTTTCCGCGGGAATTTCGTGCACAATCTCCTAATAGCTCTTACGACGACAATTTTGAATTCATCTGAAATTTCGGACACAAAACTGGATATCTGTTTCATCAATCTGTCTACTGAACTCTCGGCCCCTGTCGCTAGCAGAGTGGTAACTGCCAAAGTAGCTACAGAACGATTAGGATCAGAAATCAGATTTTCAAGATCAACAGCGCAGGCAGCTACAGCCGTAGGATGTTTCGCGGTCAATCTAGCGAGAGTCCTTGCTCCCGCCAATCTTAATGACGCCTTCGAAGACCCGCAGAACAATTGCAGGACTGACACAGCGGGTGCCAAATCTCTAGCGGTCTTTCTAAGATTGACTATCGCGTGAGCTGCTTCGTATATCACCATTTCTGATTTATGTCTTAGACAGCACTCGATGAATTCTATGTAAGGTTGGGCAGCATCTGAATCATCATCTTCGACCAGCTGTGCGGCTAGTCGGATTAGGAGACAGAGAGCGTAGGGCGATTTTAGCGGAGCCCTAGCGAGACGCGTTACCAGTTTGACGGTGGACAGTTTGTCGTTCTTCCTGGAGCCGGCCACGACTCCTAAAGCGTGGTAGGAGACCATAGCGTTATCAGAGCTGATGGCTTCCTGGAAATAGAAAAAATATGTTTTAATAAGTGATTAAAGTTGTATTAAATTGCAGTAGTTTTAAGTATATAGTGATGGGTAAAAATATTTTGTCGGGATTTTCATCCATACTGAAAGTTTAAAAAATATCTATAACTATTTATAGAGGAAGCTCTAAGCTGTTTTTGATGCAGTATTGAAAAAATAGAGGGCACACAAAAAATGAAAATTTTAAAAATTAGACATTTATGTCTGATTAGATACCTACTAATTTACTTTTATAATAAATGTTAGATTAATATCAAGATCTTAATCAAGCAATATTTTTTATATTATCTGCAAATGTTTGAGCATTAAAAAAACTTGCATAGGTACCGGCAGACTGACTTGAAAAAAGAGTGATGCAATACATCACACTATTATCATATTCTACTAATATTAAAAATGTGGAAGTTCGGATATCTGTTACTCTTTTATGCAAAAACTACTAAGTCTTTTTTGATGATACTTTACACTTTACAGTAATAAAGCATACACATCAAAATAACACAGTATTAATTTTATCTTATCAGGGTATGTGAAGTAGTTCTCTCAGTAAAACTATGGTATACAACTGGTTTCTAAAATTGTTTACATAGCTGATAGCTATTCTATAGAACTTAAGTCATACATATTATGAAAACCATAGCTGGGCATTAACTCGTTAATTCGTTAATCGTTAATTAACGAAGTTAACATTTTGATTAGCGGATTAACTTTTAAGTTAACTTTAAAAAATGTTAACGGACATGTTAACTTCCGTTAATTATGCAGAAGTCCGTTAATCGTTAATCCAATTGCACTGCTGGCACCGAAGAAACGACTTTTCCACTTGTTGTGGTCAGCTTCGTCAGGCTTCTTCCAAGAGATTGTACGAACACTTTTGACCCCCGAGCACCGAATTCCTCAGAGAACAGATATTTATAAATCTATTTATTAAATACAATGCTGCTTTACCCTCAAGCGCTGCAGTAGAACGTCTGTTTTCCACGGGTAAAGACATTTAACACCAAAACGAGCCTCGCTTTCAGACGAGAACTTCAACATGTTAATGTTTATAAAGGGGAATAGGCACCTTATGTCGGACGATTAAATTACACATTTATTTGAATTATATAAGTATTTTGTTTTGTTCCTAACCTGTTAACTTCCAGAACCTAAACCAACCAACAGGTTTTATACCTCTAAGTTCACTAACGCAACAATATAAAAATGCTATTTACCTACACATAGTTAACGGATTAACGATTAACTTTAAGTTGCGTTAATTCTTCCAAAATATAACGCTTTAACGTTTAACGAAGCTAACTTTTTTGTAGCGGATTAACGATTAACGAAGTTAACTATTTTATTAACGGTGCCCAGCTATGATGAAAACATAGTCAGCTATGACAACAATGTCTGTCTCATTTAATTAATTAACAGTTAGCAAACCTTACATAAAACATACTCTTCAGAACATTTGAACATCTGTTGTATTAATAATTTAAATTTTTATATAAAGAATATAAATAGCTAATTTTCTTTTATCTAGTTTATGGATCAACATAAAATAGTTTTGGGTATTAATGAAAAACAGTGGGCAGAATGGAGTTGATAAATTGTTACTTGTTATCATATAGACAATAGATTTTTTTTTTAATAATTTTAACTATAGATTGCTTATCTATGAGTGACTAATTGGCGATACAAACATTGTATTTTAATATTTTTAATGGTGTGATGAAGTGCCATAATCATGTATTCTGTTGTAATGCAAAACAAGTTTAAAATATTAGGTTTTGCATGATTATTCTAGTCTAGATTTGGCAAGAGTCTGGAAAAATAGTTTTAAGGAGCCATAAACAAAAAAAGTTATCAGAAATGTATACTCTACTATAACATATAAAAGTTCAAAATACTGTTTTTGAGTTCTCCAGATTAAAAAATCCTGTAGAACATTATATTGATGTTATGCATCTGTATATTACAAGATTTCATCAGGTAAGTGGGTTGTCTTAGGGGCGGAGTAGTCCTTCATCAGTGAACCAATTGAGACAAAACTTACCACGATATTCCAACCATATGGAAGAGCATACAATTTTTATTCTTCAATACATGAAGTAGTAGCTACTAAAACCACTTCTAGATTTTAAAATAACTATCATACACACCTGAGCTTCATTCGCCCATCTTCGGACCAACTCGGGCGCCGTCGATGACAAATGGAGCGCCGATACCAGGGCAGCAGAACTCACTGCGGGGTTCTTGTCAACAATTGCCTGTTTCATGTATCTTTCTATCGCTTGCAGCATCGTACTGTCTGTAATACTGCACAAGGCTCTTATAGCAGCCGCTCTGTACAAATCTTCCTTCCCCGTCATGTCTTTTGTCAACGAAGAAGTTACTATGATCACATCCTGAGCTAGAGTACTCAATTCTTTGATGCATAAGTAAACCATTCGACGGAGCATCACATCCTTGGATTGAAACAGTTTTGTAGTCGCAAAGAAGGCTTCTGTAGCCTCTTGAGTAGTAAACTTCTCTCCCTGGTTCAATAAATACAAAATCTTCGTCAAAATAAGCGAGCATTTTCGCGGATTAACAGGCGATTGATTGAAGTATCTCGCTTCTTGTAGGATAATTGTTTTATCCAAGTTCTGGTAGGGGTTCCCGCCGCTGTCCTCTTCCTCTTTTTTGTCACGTTTGAAGCTCATTTTGAGCTTTTTTGGGCTTCCGAGAAGGAAATTATAGGGTGCCGACGAATACAGTTTACACGTCACTTACGGCGAGTCGATATTGAAATGTCACTGTCAAAATATTACGTTGCGTTTTGTTAGCTTAGTTTGATTTTATCAACAAAGCGTTTTTTATTCACAAAAAAATATATAACTTTAGAGGATTGCTATAAAACACGGCAAGAAATGGTCAAGATTGAATAATATCGTAGGTCTCCTACTATTTCGACGATCCGATGCAAGCAATGTGCTAAAAGGGAGGCCACTATCTTGTACCTACACTAATGTAGATGGATGTAAATGAATGAAATACATATTTTATAATCAAATGTATATTTAAAACAACAGAAATATTAGCCAGGTCTTCCACACTTATTACATAACAACAGCGAAATTGTCCAACGGTATTAATTTACTTTAGAAGGCTCACAAGGGCAGGGCCCTACTTCAGCGATAGTCAGATCACCGCTCAATGCAATGGCTTCGATTTCCACGGCTGCTTCTAAAGGCAGCTTACCCACCTGAAAAGTAGCGCGGGCAGGACAGTCTTTTGTGAAAAACTCTGAATAAACCTGATTCACGGCTTGAAAGTCTTCCATTTTGGCTAGTAAAATGGTAGTTTTTACTACCGAGTCTATGGTGGCGCCGCCTGCTCCGAGAATTTGTTTGAGATTGTTAAGAGCCTGTCTTGCTTGGCCTTCCGCGCCACCGGGGACCAACTGGGACTGGGCATCCATGCCTAGAACCCCAGACACGTACAGAGTTTTTTCGGCAAGAATCGCCTGGCTGTAAGGTCCAACGGGTTTGTAAGAATTCGGAGTCGAAACTATTGTTTTGGTGACTTTATGATTTTTTGAACTCGCTTCGCTTTCTGGATTTTCCATTTTAGCTTCTTTCTAATTTCCTTCTTCAATCATTGTAATATGAACGTATAAGCAATTTGTTTGGGAGGCCACAAGGGAATTACTTATTTATAGGTATAAATGTTTAAAAATAGTTATAAAATTACACAAACATTATTTTGAATATTTTCCAGAGAAGAATGTCAAATATAAACTATCATCTATGGTAAGCTCTCATGACAATCTCCAAAACAATTTTTGCTAGAATGGTTGAGAGAAAAGAGGATATAATTGAAATAATAGATCTATCTATTGGAGATAATGTGAGCGCTCCTGGCGGCAGCGTTTAGTACTGATAAAGTATACATAAGGGCCTTACATATTAGCGGTTTGCGAGCGGCTGCAAGCCTAGAGGGGCGGAGTAAATACCTACGCTTTCGCACTATCATATGTATTTTCTAAAGACGACGCCTGGAACAGTTCGACAGTCTTTTTTTCACTCGGAATACGCGTCAGAGGGTCAGCAAAATTTGTAGATGGAAAGCGCTGTAAAATCTAATTTCTAATTAATTTTTATTACACCCTATAGGGTGACCTCTGTAAGATCCACGTTAATGCAATGCTGGATCAAAGGTAAAATCCAATAAATTCCAGTCAATAAAATCCCACCCAAAACAAAAATGTAAAAGACTGCCAAGTTCGATAATATGGGAATGCTTCGCCTATAAAAGAAGTGAGATCTGAATAAGTACCAAGTTCCATACACATACCTCAGTTAAAAATAGTTACTTTTTAATGATGTTACTTGGCAAGTTTTCATACACCTTGTTATAAACCTACTAAACGCAATGAATCAAGTATTTAATTTTCTATTAAAACTTGCCAAGTAATCATCATTAAAAAGTAACTATTTTTAACTGAGGTATGTGTATGGAACTTGGTACTTATTCAGATCTCACTTCTTTTATAGGCGAAGCATTCCCATATTATCGAACTTGGCAGTCTTTTACATTTTTGTTTTGGGTGGGATTTCATTTATTTTTGTAAGGTTGTTTATTTTATTTTTTCTTATGATGAAGTTAGTTAAAGAAATGTCTCATTTATACTATCTTTTAGATTTTTTAATATGCACTATGTTTCTTACAAAGAAATGAACTAGATTAACTATGACTAGATTTACCAACTGACTGACATGGCATGTTATCATATATTATGTTCGTGGATCAAAGTTACACATTCGTTATTTTCGAAAGTGATTCACACTTGGCCGTTTTCAGATTTTTACTTTACTTTGACTAAATACAAACCTTTGTACCATTCGAAGATATATTATATAAATATAGATAAATTTAGTTCGTTTTAGTTCCTTAGGGGTATAAATTTACACCGGGTATAAAACACCTTCATTATTTTGAAACCGACTCACGCTTGGCCATTTTCAGATTTTTCCCTTTACCTTGACATAAAGACCTACCTCCATGCCAAATTTCAAGTCAATACGACCATTGGAAGTGGTCTAGGTTTTTGATGAGTGAGTCAGTGAATCAGTGAATCAGTGAATAAGTGAATAAGTGAATCAGTGTATAGTAAAAATAGCGATTTTCTGACGTCAATATCTCAAGACCTACAATAGGTATATTAATGAAATTTTGTATTTTAGATAAGTGAGGGGGTCTCAACAGATACTAGAAATTTGATATGCGTAAATAAAATAGATTTTGAGTTACAGGGGGGTCGAATTTGGCCCGAAATGGTTCGTGTAATATAACCCACGGCCGGTGTGTCGCCTTTTTTGCTCGAACTTGGCGGACACACTGCCGTGTGTCTAGATTGACACTGAACTTGATATTCCACTACTTTAGAAACAAAAATAAATAAAACACGTAATATATATAAATATTTACATTTTATTCGTTTGTCACATCTCAATGGACAACTCACTCGTTCAAGCGATTGCTGTCATTTGACTGTTAGCGTAACTATACAATTTTCAAGCTGGATTAGTTGAAAAACAAAGTATTTTTTATAAGAATATTAAGGCCCGGTTCACTGGTTATCGATAAAGTTAGTTATTTGATAGCAGTTAATGCTATCTGCCAGATATTCTGAACCTTTGATACTAACGGCCAGTTTCTTCATCAAAAGTTAAAGTAATGTCTAAAGTTAAAGTAACGGTCAAATTCGTTTTTTCAAGGCTAAAGTGACTGCAAAATTCATAGAAAAATTGAATTTAACCGTTACTTTTACTTTCGACATTACTTTGACTTTTACTTTGGCTTTAACTTTTGATGAAGAAACTGGCTATTAAAGTTACAGTTTACCTGTCAGATAAGTTCATTATAGACTTCATCAGTAACTAGTGAAACAGACCACACATTAAATAATTAACTAATTTTAACACATTCAAGAGCTAATTTTCTTGTATCAGTTAAGATTTTTCTTAACTATCTTTCACAAAATCAATATCCAGTTCCCAACAGTTAACTATGCCATCCATTTGAATAGAAACTTAAACTAAAGGTAAACTATCTCTGATCTATACATACAATTTTCAAATCAATAAAAAATCCACTTTCAAAATTGTAAAATTACACTTAATTCTCACAAAAATGGCTTACACATGTTTCAATGCTAAGCCACTTTATAAAATTTCGACTATATTATATCTAAAAGGACCTATTTCAGTCAAACACAGCAATACACTTACAGAATCATGAAAATAATAAGTATATATACAATCACATCAGTCGTTTATTTAAAAAACCTTAAATATACAAGACATTTACAGAGAATAGTTGTAAGCAGTATTTTGACTTTTAAAATGAACTTTAATATAATGACAATAAAGAACAATTTATAAAGGTCGCCGTCGACGCTGGATGCAGGTCGCCTCCAACAGGTATCTGTGGAGATCTAAGGGGGAGGCCTATGTTCAGCAGTGGACGTCCGCCGGCTGAGATGATGATGATGATAATGATGATCAAAGAACAATTTCGCAAGGAAAATGTATCTTTTGGATTAACAAGGCAGAGTAAGGCTGATTTTATACTTATAAATTTTACTCAGGTAAGTTGCTTACGATTTTATAATTATCGGCACGGATAATGAGCTCTCGGCGGAAGAGTGGGGATCGCTTTGCGCACTGTACACTTAAGGCAATAAACCAATAAATCGCTTCTAAAATGAAGGTTGAAGGTCAGGGCTCAATATCCTTGCCGATGATCATACAAATGTCATTTCTTGCAGAAGTGACTTACGTAATTTTTACGGAAACAACTTACAAGTATAAATGCATAGTGAATCTATGCTAATATTATAAATTTGAAGAGTTTGCTTGTTAGATAGTTTCGCTTATTTCAGAAACTGGTCTGATAAAGGAAAAAATTATAATAAGTATTTTTGAAACTTCCGATTAAAAAAAAAAAATACTGCTTACATTTATAATCTGTAAGAGGAAGCGTCGACTTTTTAATTCCTTAACTTATAAGAATGAAATTATAATATTACTCTAATGTATGCAAGCAAAAATAATAAATCGATTTTTTTAAGTCATAAATCAAAAAGCCCAAGCTCACACATACAATGAATGAGTTTTCATGTTAAATTTTCAACAGTTGTTTTGAAGAAAACTCAAATGTTTACAAAAAATAGTAAAACATTGGTGAAAGCAAAAGCATGTAATTATCTAATCTTGCTGTAATGAGATATAATAAAAGGTAATTTTGCCAAAAATTTATACCAAAAATTTAATATTTTTGGGTGCATACATTCGTAGAGGAATTCACATGTTTACGTTTTAGAGAAATATAAAAGAATTGTGTAACTATTTGTGAAAAGTGAATTATACATACATTTCTTATATAAATAAGAAAAAATACCACACCAATGATTTTATGGTTAACATTGAATTAACCAACTTCCCAAAATGAATTAATTTAGATGAATGCATTTTTTTATGTATGTGCATTCAGGTTACTTGGGAAAAATGGGCGGGTTCCAAAGAAGGCAAATGAGGGCGGAGCTAGTAACGTTCCTCGTCCCCCTCGCCCCGCATGTTGTCGCGCTACTTTCTTAGGAGATTTTGCGTTATGACATCTCCGCTAGTCATTTTGTTTTCAATGATATTTTCTATAGAAAGGACTTTGTAGAACATTATGAAGTTCAGAATCAAAATTAATACATAATTATATACTGGAAGCCGACCCCAACATAGTTGGGAAAAGGCTAGGCAGATGATGATGAAGATGATGATATACCGAAACATGACTTCTATGTATGTATTTTTCATTAAGTAAATAAAGTATCATAATATACTAACATATGAACTCCCCTCTAGTTTAATTTAAAAATTATATTACAATATTATTTTTTGGCATTTATATGGTACAAAATTTACAAATTGACATCTCAATTTTGGAAAAACCTCTTTTTAAATATTTAGAGTGACTGGTAATTTGTGACCGATTCTTGTGAGTAGAATCACGTTTTCAAGTATACATATGTGACTAATTACCATTCACACTACATATATATTGTTTTTACTAAAAAAGGATTTTCTTAAAAGGAGATATTATATTCGCGATTAACTTTTCACGCCAAGTCATTAGAATAAAATAAAGATAGAAATAATCCGTCTTGCCACAAAAACTTTAAAACATCAGTTTAACACTTTTCTAAAAAAATTACAGATTATGACGTTGAAATTATTATTGTATGTACAACCTCTTTGGTTAGGTATGTACATAGCCGAAAAATTGATAGAAGTGTGTTAAAAAAAAAAAGACAATAAGGTGTAATGACAGTTGTTGTTGTAAAAAGCTTGTTACGTGTGAATTTATAAAACTAAATATATAATTGGACTCTCTTGAAGACTTTAAGACTTTTAGTATCCATTTGACGGCGGAGGGATTTTTATTCCACAAATTACGCATCTGCATTAGGTTACGGGCCAGCGGAAAATCTTTCCCGTCAATATGGAAAATTTTACTACTAAAATTCAAATTGGTCAGCTTAAAGGCAGTGAAAATTGGGCTACATGGAAGTATAAAGTTTCCATTATGTTGCGTGGCACAGAAGGCGCCATGGAGGCAGCAGAAGGAAAGCTTCGGAAGCCGATTTTAGGAACAGGCGATGGTGCAGTGATGGCCTATAACTCAGAGTTATTGAAGTATAGGAAGGCAGACAGCAACGCCCTGCTCATAATGACGAGTAACATGACCGAAGAGACGCTGATGAAAGTCATGAGGTTCGAGACAGCACGTGAAGTCTGGGAGGAACTTCATAGATTATTTGATGGACAGTCCGAAGATCGAGCATACACGTTATGCATGCAGTTTTTTAGCTACAAAAATAGTTCAGAGGATGTGTCGACAATGATGTCTAAACTGAAAAACATCTGGAACAATTTGAATGCCGAAATTTTGAAGACTGATCCGAATATGAAGTTACCAGATATGTTTTTGATTTGTAAAATTTTGGATTCCCTCGATGAAAAATTTTTCAACTTCAAATCCAGCTGGATGCTGTTGAACAAACAGGAGAGGACCATAGACACACTAACAGCACAACTCTGTGGGTACGAGAGGGCACTAGGTGGTCACAAAGAAGAGACTGAAGAAGTGCTCGCCTCTACCTCTAAGCCGCAGCTAAAAGTAAAATCCAGAGACGAGAATTTGAGGTGTAGGTACTGTTCACAAAAGGGACACCGCATCAAGAACTGCAAGCAGTGGATCCAGGATGGCAGGCCGAAGAAACCACCTTCACAGTCTACGTCGACGAAGCAGCAAGTGCAGAATATTACGTTAATGATATATACTTGCTCAGAGGATAAAGATGCAGAACATTGGTATGTGGACAATGGTGCCACAACTCACGTAACCAATAGGGAAGATATATTCATAAATTATGAGGACTTTGGATCGAACCACACCGTAACGACGGCAGACGGCACCGTAGTTCCTGCAAAAGGGAAAGGGTCTGTGGTGGTTGAAACAAATGTTAACGGCAAAATTATGAAGCTTACCCTAAGTGATGTCTGGTACGTGCCAAAACTAACGAAAAATCTGCTATCTATGCTAGCTGCACAGGACAAACTGCGAAACAGTACATTTATTTCCACAACTAAAGAGTGCAGATTGGAACTAAATGGTCAGGTTATTGCAGTAGGTAACAGGGAACATAATGGTGGACTGTATAAGTTACAGATGAAGACAGTTCTACCGAGTAAACCTGTACAAATTAATGCTGTTGATCCATCATGCTTACTCCAGCTATATCATGAGAGGTTTGGTCACCAGAACAAGAAGTACATTAAGGATCTTGTTAAGAGGGAACTGGGGATTAATCTAAATCTAGAGAGTGATATACAGTGCGAAGGATGCATCTATGGTAAAGCACAGCGACTGAAGTTTGGCAAGAGAGAACGAGCTAATATGCCTGGAGAGCTGGTACACGCTGATGTATGCGGACCATTCCCGGAGAGCTATGGCAAACATCTCTATTTTGTTCTTTTTAAGGATGATTACTCCGCGTTTCGTCACGTTTTCTTCATTCGCAACAAAAGTGAAGTAAAGGACAAGCTTAGTCAATTTTTAAAAGAAGCTAAAAACGCTGGACATACAGTTAGAACATTATTGAGCGATAATGGTGGCGAGTTCGACAATAAAGCTGTTCGAGATATTCTTCACAAGCAGGGAATAATCCAGCGACTCACGATGCCATACACCCCTGAGCAGAATGGGTGCGCAGAACGAGAAAACAGGACTTTAGTAGAAACCGCTCGATCATACATGCACTCGGGACAGGAGTTTCCACAAGCCTTGTGGGCAGAGCTTATTAATACAGCTGCTTATGTTCTCAATCGCACTGGACCCACTAGAGAAGCAGGGAAAGTACCGTACGAACTTTGGTATAAGAAGAAGCCTAAGATCTCTCACTTGCGTGTAATTGGTAGTGAATGTTACTTCCACATTCCTAAGCAGAAAAGGAAGAAGCTACAGAAGAAAGCTATTAAGGGCAGACTTATCGGATACGATAACGACGATGGGTATCGCATCTGGAATGGAAAAAAGACCGAAAGATCTAGAGATGTCATATTTAGTCCAAGCATCGAATTGAGAATCCCAACTGCATTGCCAAGTCTTCAAGAAGAAATGAATTTACCACAAATTAATGAACCAAGTAGCAGTGAGACAGAGGGAGATTTCGATCTGATAGACACAGAGGGAGTGATCTTATCGGAAGATGTTCCAATGCAGATAAGTTCACCAATAAGAGAGCCACAAACTCGTGATAATGAGACTAATGAACGTGCTCTAGAGGGAGAGTATGATACAGCTACCAATGACGAGGCTGTATCAGGAGATCACGTTCATGATGCTTCAGAAGCAGATCAAGCAGATGAGTTCATTGACGCTCAAGAGGAGATAAGGGAACCTGAAGTTCACAGGTATAATTTGAGAGACAGGTCAACCCTTAGACCTCCTAAGCGGATGAAGGATTATATCTGCCTCATTGATTCTGATCAGTTTCCTGAGTCTTACGAAGAAGCCTTGGGAAGAGAAGACAGAAATGAGTGGCTGAAGGCATTAAACGCAGAAATGAAATCGCTATTGGAAAACAATGTATGGAGTCTATGTGAACTACCGCCCAACAGAAAAGCATTACCATGTAAATGGATATTCAGAATAAAAAGAAATCCAGATGGTTCTATTGAAAAATATAAGGCGCGGTTAGTTGTAAAAGGCTTTAAACAGAAGAAAGGTTTGGACTATGACCAAACTTTTAGCCCCGTAGCTAGACATGCTACAATTCGAGCACTTTTGAGTGTTAGTGCTCAAGAAAAACTACATGTTGTACAATTTGATGTAGCCACTGCATTCCTTAATGGACAATTGACGGAGGACATTTTTATGAAGCAACCAGATGGTTATGGTGATGGTTCCAAGAAAGTGTGTCGTCTAAATCGCAGTCTGTATGGCTTAAAACAAGCACCAAGGTGTTGGAACAGCTGTTTTGAGGACATAGTACTAGAAATGGGCTTCAAACAGAGTGATGGTGATTGTTGTCTATTCACTAAGAAAATTGGACAGAAGAAAATTCTGATCACTCTGTATGTTGATGACGGTTTAGTCGCTGCTACAGACGCAGAGTTGGCGAATGGCTTTCTAGAAGATCTGAAAAGGAAATTAAAGATCACAGTCAAACCAGCTTCATATTATTTAGGCCTTCAAATTAAGACCGCAAGTGACGGTTCTATAACCATCAATCAAGAAGCTTATTTAAAGAAGATATTAGAGCGTTTTGGGATGTTTGACTGCAATCCAGTCTCTACTCCTATAGAGAAAGAAGGTATTCAGTCAGGGAAAGTGGTTCCTGCAGAAGAACAAAAGAAGTTTCCCTATAGAGAAGCAGTCGGCGCCCTCGCTTATTTGATGGTAGGCACTCGTCCCGATATCGCTTATGCGGTGGGAGTAGCCTCTCGTAAGCTTGAGAATCCTACAAAGGAAGACTGGAACACAGTTAAAAGAATATTCCGGTACCTGAAGGGGACAATCTCTCTCGGATTGACATATGGAAGTGAGCCTAAACAGCTAATAGGCTACAGTGATGCTGATCACGGAGGAGACTCTACAACTGGAAGATCAACTACTGGCGTAGTATGTTTGTACGCTGGTGCTGCTGTGTCTTGGCTTAGTCAACGACAAGCCACAGTTGCTATATCCACAACAGAAGCGGAGATAGTGGCTGCTAGTGAAGCTGCTAGAGAACTAGTATGGCTGCAAAGAATTTTTGCAGATATGACAGATCTAGAAGAGATACCTGTCCTTAAAGTGGATAATGAGGCCGCTATAAGATTAGCTCACAACCCAGAATTCCATAAGAGGACAAAACACATCCGTACTAGACACTTCTTTGTGAGAGAAATGGTGCAAGAAGGAACTCTAACTGTTGTAAAGACAACTTCAACGGATCAACTGGCTGATGTGTTTACCAAGGCAGTTCCCAGACCTCGGCTCGTGGATTTGCGAGAAAGGATTGGGATGCGTTAGGCATCTGAATACTTCTCATCAATTAGGGAAAGTATTATTGTATGTACAACCTCTTTGGTTAGGTATGTACATAGCCGAAAAATTGATAGAAGTGTGTTAAAAAAAAAAGACAATAAGGTGTAATGACAGTTGTTGTTGTAAAAAGCTTGTTACGTGTGAATTTATAAAACTAAATATATAATTGGACTCTCTTGAAGACTTTAAGACTTTTAGTATCCATTTGACGGCGGAGGGATTTTTATTCCACAAATTACGCATCTGCATTAGAAATAAGATCCATTTTGGAGCCATAGTTTTTTTAGACAAGTGTTTGACACATGTTTAAGTTTTTGCAGTAAGACCATGTGAATGTTTAATATTATTGTTCTTCAATGCAGTTTTCTAGTCACAGCTTAGAATTTTTCTTTTTTTTTTAATGTATAACAAGGGGTGTCAGATTGCAGAGAGCCCAATGCTTTTCAAAATTCTTGTTTCATATTTTAAATTAACTATAACCCGACACTATAGTTTCATTCTTGCATCATAAAATAGTTAAACAGCTGAACAGGAAACTCTTCACCAAATTTTTTGTCATATTTACGTAATAGAGAAACCTAAAATTTACAGAAAATGCTAGAGATTTATTTCTTTAATGAATCCAAAATAAGTCTTATTTTAAATGTTTAATTTTCTTTGATATGTATACTTTACTATAATCAACATTCTTAGCTGTGACCATATACAGGAAATTTACTTCATTTTAAAAAGTAGCAAATAGTGCAAAACTTAAAAAAGAGGTGCTGCTAATTAATTTTGTTAGTAAACAACTTTAAAAACAAGTGTTGCCAAACTAAAAATTAATATTTAACATAAAATACCTTTGGTTTACTCCAAAGCAGTTTCTAAAATAGAAAAAAAAAGAACATAATATACGTACACTTGATCACGAACAAGTCTGTTCAACAGTCTTGCTTTATTCAAATTTCTTGCTTCATATCTAACACAGCACTTTAGCTAGTGTCTGTTTAAATCACTTAGAAACACTGTTTTTTACATTTTAGCATCACTTTTATCACTTTTGAGCGATTCTTGCGTCACAGTTCACGAGTCTTGCTTGGTTCAAGAGTCTTGCTTGGTTCACGAGTCTTGTTTGGTTCAAGAGTCTTGCTTGGTTCAAGAGTCTTGTCTTGCTTCACTCGTGCGTGTAGAATATTAGTTGTGGGTTAGAGTCGTCGGGTGACATTTCAAGTTGGACGTATTGTGGTGTGGTTCTCGCTGATTCGTATGAATTGCCACCGTTACGGGACAGGGAATTTCTTGATCTGAAAAATTAAATTACTTTATTAAGCTTGGTTACAGCTAAATTATAATTAAATTTCATACCAAGTAAATATGAATTGAATTGTTTTTCATAAAAAGAAATTCATGCAAATTACACTTTTTATAATACAAGAATGACTGAACCCATTTGGTTGAAAATTGGTGGACAGGTAACTTATTAACAAAGAGACATCATTAGATTTCTTTTAAATTATTTGGACTCTAATTTTATCCGGTAATTATGATTCTCTCGATATGCAAGTTAGACCGCTATATATATCATCAGTATTTATATAGGCTTCTTTTCATATCTGGATGGGAAGTAGTTTCCTCCCTAGAACACAAGTGACTAAAACTCGAGAATGGCTGGACCGATTCAGCTTATTTTGGTTTTAAAATTAATAAGAAGTTCACGGGATCAGCTAGTAATCTTCTATATCTATATGTATATATATATATGAAACCCGCTTTGCGTTGTCGCGACATAACATGAAAGAAAACGGCTTGACCGATTTGGCTGAATATTAGAGGGGAGGTAACTTAGACCCGTGAGAAGGTTTTAGGATAGTTTTTGTCACCATCCGGCTACGGGACGCGGGTGAAACCGCGGGCAGTAGTTAGTAAGTGAAACATATGATAAAATATACGTACTTAGCCTTAGCATGGGTGAGTATATGCGACTTGAGGTTGGTGCTCTGCGCGAACTTCTTGTTGCAGCCGTCGAACGGACACACGTACGGCCGGTCGCCCGTGTGGATACGGACGTGCGTCCTGCAAACACATTGTAAACATATATTAAAATATATTCGTCGTATCTATAGTCTGTTTTTTAATCTCGTAGACTAAATTGACACTTGCAAAATGTCAAACTTTCTAATAATTTTGCTAGCTCTGTGGTGCAGTGTTGTACTTACGATACCGGTTCGTTGAATCGTAACTTTTTATCTATAATAGACGAATTTAATATTCATTCAAAGTTTTATATTTAAAATTCACGTACGTACACATGGCTGTACGACGTGCTACAAACTGCCAGGGATATCTGACCACGCAAAGCCATGCGTAATCATCAAGGATAAGCCCATTATTTCAGGATGACTTATTGTAAAAAGTTACGATTCAACGAACCGGTATCGTAAGTACAACACTGCACCACAGAGCTAGCAAAATTATTAGAAAGTTTGACATTTTGCAAGTGTCAATTTAGTCTACGAGATTAAAAAACAGACTATAATTAGTGAGATTTTACGCGTTATATATAAAAAAGAGTAGGCATATTACATGAAAAAATCGCAAAGCCAAACGCGACATTTTGAAGTCTCTTTAATCTAATTTCAAGCTAAAACTACTGAATGGATTTTGATGAAACTTGGCAGTAATATCTATACTAATGTAATAAAGTGGTAAAAGTTGAAAGTTTTTACGCTAAAGATCCCAAAACTACAGAAACGATTTGTTTTTTTTTTCACTTTTAGAAAGTTAAGCAATTCCCGAGCAAAAGAGGATGTAGCCTTTTTTTTCGAGTATGAGATGTTCCACTGGGATGTGCAAAATAGCAGAAATATATTAAAAAACCATACAACATCATTACTTTTAGTATGAAGAAGTATTTTGTTATATCTCTTACTGAACAATCTATTAATAAACTGGTATCCGACACAACTATACCTTAGTATTGAAGTGACAATACTTACCTTAAGTTAAAATCTAAGGAGAATCGCTTCCCGCATCCCTCGAAGGTGCACTGAAAAGGTTTCTCGCCGGTGTGAACTAGCTGATGGCGTTTCAGTTTAGAACTCTCCACGAACGCTTTGCCTGAAATAATATTATATTTATCTATTATAATAAAGAGGAAACATTTGTTTGTTTAAATCGAATAGGCTCCAAACTATTGAACTGATTTGAAAAGATATTTTACAAAAATTAACGCCACCGGTGGAAGCGTTCATCATAAAGGCTCGAGCAGACCGGATGCGTATGCGTAACCACGCGCGTAGTCACGCGCGTAGTTACGGCGTAACCATGAGTTGTAATGTATGGAAATGTATGAGACAGGCCACACCGCTTGCGTAACGACGCGCGTGTCTACGTTACGCAAGCGGTGTGGCCTGTCTCATACATTTCCATACATTACAACTCATGGTTACGCCGTAACTACGCGCGTGACTACGCTTACGTCTACGCATACGCATTCGGTCTGCTGGAGCCTTAAACCTACACTTCGTTGTTTGAACATATTCGGAATCCAAAGTGAATACATAGATTTCAAACCAATTATTTTTTTTTATTTCATAAAATGGGATCAAAAGGTGGAATCCAACAATTTTAATTGGACTCAAAATGTGTTATATTACACTGGAATAGCCGTTTCCAATATTCTATGTAGATTTTCATATTAGAGATATAATTTTGTTACTCTCAGTTAGCAAAACAGCAGATTGATAAATTTATTAGACATTATTATTTAAGATTCCTTAGATGATAATGTTACATTTTTCTTTTATAATTTAATTAATTGTTGCCTTCCTTTAAATTTTTGTTTGTTTATATGTAATAAAACTTTTTTATTTTTCTTTTGCATGCCGTAAGATAGAATGTGTTGGAACTCTTATGTATAATTTTACCATCTTATTTGCAAAATAAACGAATTGATTTGATAAAGTATGGGGAAGAAAAGAAGAAACATACCGCACTCAGCACAGACATGCACCCGTGGTCCGTGCGTGTGCAGATGTTTCCGCATCGCCGAGTTGTCGCGGAACATCTTCGTGCAGCCTTTGTGTGGACACGCTGTAAAATACAGACAAATATATTATTATTTCTAGTTAACAAAATATTTAAAAGATAAAAAGACTAGGCAAAAGACTATGATAATGGTTACTAAAAATATTTTCAAAAAACCGGCCAAATGCGAGTTTGACTCGCGACTGACACGAACGGTTTCGCACTACGCATCTGAATAACTGTAAAATCAAGTTTTTTGTACGGCAGCCCCCTAAAATATTTCGACCCTATATGCCCCCTAAATTTTTCAGTATCTTTTGTTAAAGAGGCAATAATGACATATCATCTATGACAATGACTATCACGGTTCTTGAGATATAGATAGAGCCTGGTGGGAAAGCACATCTTCCGAGCCTTTTTTCCCAAACTATGTTGGGGTCGGCTTCCAGACCCTGGTGGGAAAGCGAAGTCTATAAATAGGGGCCCCGTTTTTCCCTTTAGTTCGAACACTCTGATAATAGTGTCCCACTGGCATGAGAACACAACATATAGGCTACTTTTTCCACGTGCGGGAGAGAGTGAGTTAGTTTGTTTGATTACGATAATCTTAAGAACAACTGATCTAATTTGAAAATGATTACAGTGAGCCCATTTATCGAGGAAGGCACTTTCTATCCAGGTGCGGGAAGTAGTTCCCACAAAAAACTAGCGAAAGCTAATGAAGGTATAAAATAATATGTTGTTACCTATGGTTCTGTCTGAAGATTCAGGCATAGGTTTCTTTAGTCTTATCTTGTGTCCAGGTCGCGCGAACTCCGCCAACTGCTTGGGATCTGACAAATCTAGTCCTGGAATCATAAAGAAATAAACGTTGTATTAGAATGTACATCTATACTCGTAAAAATAAAATTTGATTTGAATGACAGCTTCAAAAGTGACAAAATAAATGCAAATTCTTGCAGTAATTTGAACATCTTTGGCAGTGGTTATCGGTAGAAGCCAGATAGTCTGATCATCCTGCCGGGGCTGCGGGTTGTTCGAAAGAGGTACCGCGGCCCTAGCACATAAGGCCTACGACGGAACACGACGGCTTTTAGTCAGTAAGAGTCTGACACTCCCTCACCGCTGCTAACCCACAGCGGGAGGGGGCATTTGATGATTTTTTACGTCGTTAAAAAAAAAAAAAAAAAAAAAGATAGTCTGATCATCTTATTAAGACGTAGCTGTTTCCTAGGTAACTGGATTTAGGTGGTTATATAAAAGCACCTTTCAAATAGATATATTCCTAAATTTTTATGAGTACATACTTCTATATATAACTTTATATTTAGTCTCCACATTATTTATGGTCTACCTTTTTCTTCTTTGGCTATCTATTGTCTATGTTTTCCTATACTAATATTATAAAGAGGAAAACTTTGTTTGGTTGTAATGGATAAACTCAAAAACTACTGGACCGATTTTAAATATTCTTTCACCATTAGGAAGCTATATTATCTGAGAGTAACAAAGGCTACAATTTATCCCGGTGCGGGCAGTAGCTCCCACGGGACGCGGGTGAAACCGCGGGAAAACGGCTAGTAGTATATATTTTTCAAAATAAATAGTCTATATTCTTACCAGGCATAGTCTCAGCGCCGAGAATACTCTTCTTGCCGGTCATGTACTCCGTGTAGTCCGGATCCGGTTCTGGGTTAGATCCGTCATCTGTGAGCAATACACCTTCATTGATTTGTCAATATGGAACGTTCTAGAAAGCGTGAATATTTCTTATACTCATAAAAAAATTACAAATATGTTTATTTAAATTAGCACTTTTTCACATTGATTTAATTGGGCAACATCACCAAAAATCCTATATAATAAAGACAATATATTTTTTTTGTTTGTAGCCCGACTGCTTCAAAAGTACTGAACTGATTTGCAAATTTTAACATTTTTAGAAAGCTACACTCTTCCTGAACAATGGTATGGATCTGAAATCACCAACCCGCATTGATTAACGCTCAATCCTTCTCCGTGTGGAGAGAGGAGGCCGCAGCCCAGCAGTGGGACGATACAAAGGCTGTGTAACGTAACAAGTACTTGAGATCTGATAATTCCTCACCATCATCTTCTCCGGTGGCCCACATGGTGACCGAGAACTCCCCCTCCATGGTCTTGATCTGCACCTGCTTCTGCTCCCAGCGCCGCGCCGGCCCGCGCCCCGCCACGCCGTCCATCAGGCTCACTGGGACTTCACCTATGAAGGTACATAAACTTATCATCATCTGCCTAGCTTTTTCCTAATATGTGAGGGTCGGTGTCCAGCGGCATTAGATGCAGCTGTGTACAAGTGTGCCACAGGAGCGACAAGGAGCGACCGCTTATCAATCTATTTACCCGGGCAAACCTGTATGAAAGTTTATTAGACTTAACTGCCTGTAACTATGCCTAACGGCTGCCATTGATGTTCAAATGACAGCCGGAACCCAGTAATATATCATGCTTTCCTTAACAAGACCTGTCTTTGTACATATTATTACATAACACACAATTAAATATAAAGTTTTTTTATTGTTTGTTTTGTACCCTAACGAAAGACTTCGAAACTACTGAACCAATTTGAAAAGTTTGTTATCTGTTGGAAAGCTAGGCTATATCTGTGCAACATAGGCTTATATTTTATCCGTGTGAGGGAACTAATTTCTATAGGACACAAGTGAAACAACAAGAAATATTTAGTAAAAATAATTAATTAATAACTTACCGATGGGCATCAAATGTTGTATATTATTTGAGCTGTTATTCGCGTTGGAACGGGGCCTGCCGCGACCTCTTCTGAAACAAACGTAGGTATTTTATCAATCCTTATTATAGTCAAAATCATCATCTCCCGAGCCTTTTCCCAAATATTTTGTAGTCAGCTTTCAGTCTAACCGAATGCTGCTGAGTACCAGTGTTTTACAAGGAGCGACTGCCTATCTGACCTCCTCAACCCAGTTACCCACCCGGGCAACCCAATACTCCTCGGTAAGACTAGTAACTGGCTTCTGACTACACGGAGTAAGAAAAGAGAGTGGAGATGCCATATCAAAGGTAGGTCAGGCGCCTTCTTCTAGGTCAAACAACGTCTGGTAGGCGTGATCAGTTACTAGAACTAACGAAACGTTTGGGTTCCTTGGTTAGAAATTTTATCTTGGAAATAATAGGCGGGTTCCTAAGAAGGCGTGTAAGGGCAGAACACCCATATTGTCGAGTCTACTTTCTGAGGTTTTGCGTTATGACATCTCCGCTAGTGATTTTGTCTCGATAATTCGAACTGTTCTGATGATGGAGCCAGAAGATATGAACTGGAACTTCATGATGTAACATCCTATCATAGCTGTTTGGACTTGTTAGAAAAGTGTTGTGATGAACTTTGACCAAAATTAGGTTTTAAGGCCTATTGATACAGCCGGATTTTTAGTTTTATAAGCATTTTGCGTGTTAGTTTAGTGATTTTAAACTTTAATTTATTTTCTCCTTTCTAAAACAGGTTAAATATAGTAAAAATACTTATAAATAATATTACCTGGTACTAGTAGTCGCAGGAGCCGGATATAACGGATCATAGTGTGTTTCAGGGCTGGCATTCAGTACTTCTTCTCCTGAAATCCCGGGCAGAATCACCTCTTCACTGCCCACTGAAATTTTAAAATAGTCTGTCAGCCAAGCCGACATGGATAATGACAGTATTGTGAATGAATGATATGAGTGAGTGAATGAATGATTGAAGCGGATGAAATGAATGGTTAAAGCGAATGAAATGAATGAAGTTTTAAAAAATATGAAAAATTGAGAAAAAAATAATGGATGGATGATGTGAAAGATGGTAAAAATAAAATACATTTTAAATGTATTAATACTATGTTAATGATGGATGAGAAACGATATAATAACATGCAAATAGCAAATCTGTTAGTTGCAAGAAAGCTCAAACTTCAATTAAATAAATCCAAATGATAAAATGATAAGGAAAATTATATGAATTTGCATGCATGTACTGTCAACTTCAGGTCAGTGGTAACAGTTTTATAGGAAAATCGTACTCATTACTATTGAGTTAAGGTGCATGACAGTTACCACTGATGTGCAGTCTACCGTAGGAATAATCATCGGCAGAGATATTGAGCCCCGACCTTCACCTGCGCAGAAGTGATTTATTGGTTTATTGCCTTATGTGTACAGTGCGCAAAGCGATCCCCACTCTTCCGCCGAGAGCTCAATATCCGTGCCGATAACTATACATTCATTGTTAGAAGATGTATGAAAACCTCACCTTCTTCGAGATGCTGCATGCCAATGACCTGTTCCTCAACTTCTTCATACTGGTCATCTGTGATATACTCCTCGTATTGACCGGCTTCTATCTCTTCATACTGAAAGTATGGCAACATTTTCTTTAGACTCCTATTTTTGAAACTGCCCTAATATAGGTACAGGCAGACCAAAAACATAAGCGTTAGTTTTCTTAAAAAACTGTTTACTACGAATTTTCACATTTAATTTAGAAATTAGATGGTGTAATTTACTTTGAAGCATATATGAAAAAAATTAGCCTATGTTACTCGACAAGAGTTTAGCTTTCCAAAAGTGAAAGAATTTTTCAAATCGGACCACACTTGTACGGCGCCTTTAGGGCTCCATCAAAAAAGTTTCCTCTTTATTATATTAGTACAGCATCCTATCGTGGAAGCGCTCTTGTTTCTAAAACATTTGCTAATCTCTGGACCTACAATTATTCGAAAAATTCTTCCACTATCGAGAAAGACTAGTTACCACGGGTAACGAGTGAAGCCGCTGGCGAAAGCTAGTCATCGCCAAAGCCAACATGACTAGCTAGTTCATGCCCGCGACTTCATCCACGAGAAATAGCCGCTCAGATTCCATTTTCAAATGACCTCGTTGCAAAAACTACTTTTTCCTGATAAAAACTTGGATTAAATGAAAGAAATGCGTGTCATACCTTAACTCCCACCTGATCGTCTCCTTCGATCTCCACCATGGAGCCATGTGTGCCGATCTCCACTTCACACATTATCTCCTGGTTCATCATCTTGATAGGTCTTCACTGAAACAATGAGGTTTTACTTTTGTAGTACCAAACTTTTACCAGCCAACAATGTCTATATGCAATGATATAATAATTAGTTTTATACTTTTATACCACCTAATCACCTAAGAACACATGTGGAATGCAACAAATGCCTATATTATTCTGGAATAGTGCAACTTGCCAAAAGTGAATACATTTTTCAAACCGGTTCAGTATTTTTGCACCCTAACAAACAAATAAAATGATTCCTCTTTGTATATAGTGTAGAAGTATAGCTTGAAACGTTAAGCATAGTAGCCGACCAAGCGGCTCCTATGCAGTTTGTTGCGGGTCCAACTTGTGCACGAGATAATTAAAAGTAGTGCATTCCCATTGAAGGTCAATTTTTATCAAATTAAAAATGAAAGGAAGATTTTTTGTGACTTCATGGATGAAGGAAGTCATCATTGTAATTATCTGCCTGGTCTTTCCCAACTATATTAGGGTCGGCTTCCAGTCTAACAGGATGCAGCTGAGTACCAGTGTGCCGCATGGAGCGACTGCCTATCTGATCACTTCCTAGTTACCCTGGCAACACAATGTCCCTTGGTAATTGGTGGCTTGGTACTGGTTGCCAGATTTTCTGGCTTTTGACTACCCCATAACACCTGGGCTAAGATGTGCAAAATGAGAGCCATCAATTTAAAGTTCCTTCTGAGATACGGAGGAACTCGTCATGACAAGATGGTCATGCATACACGGACCGGCCGTGCCAAGCGATGCTCGAATGTCTATAGAGTAAGATAAGCTAGCAGATATGTGTACGTTCACTATACACACTAATACTATCCTATTTTATATGTTTTGTCCATCAGAAAATAAGTAAGGTCTGCCGGCTCTGGGATCTTGGGCTACTAGGGCGAGCACACTACCATTCCCAATCGCAGCATAGTTACATATCAAAACAAACTGCATTTATAATAATTATTCATTCAAATGTTAATTACAAGGAAATTAAGTAGAATATTATATTCGGTAGTATATTATACTCTGGCACATTACCTAGTAAATATATTTTTTGCCTAATTATCAAATTCAGTTCCAAAACATTGCCTGAGATAAGTCTAATAGTTGTTTTTAATACTATTTCCTGGTTTAACTTATACTAGACGTTTTCATTTATCATTTTATGCTGGTACGGGAAGAAGTCCCCGGGACGTGGGTGAAACTGAGGAGAAACAGCTAGTACGACATGAATTCCTTACAAATTGATGCTGTAAGATCTATGTCTATGTGTTACGTAACAGCCTTTTTATCGTCCCACTGCTGAGCTGCGGCCTCCTCTCACACGGAGAAGGATTGAGCATTAATCACCACGCTTGCTCAATGCGGGTTGGTGATTTCAGACCTAATAGTACAGGTTTCCTCAAGATGTTTTTCTACACATTTCTATCAGCTATTGGTCCAATGTATACTTAGAAAGTACATACAAACTTAGAAAAGTTACATTGGTACTTGCGTGACTTGAAATCGAACCCACGCTCTCATACTTATACTTGAGAGGTTGGTTCTTTACCCACCACGACGATTGTCACGGCATTGGACAGTAAATAAAGGGATCCTAAACGTGGCGGGATGTCTAACAGATAGGGAATCTAACAAGAACCCTTAGGACCGGATCTTGCCGGGGCTGCAGGAGTGACCCTGGTCCTGGTACATAAAGAGCTCTAGAAAGGACATGGTGAGTTATGGCGTATTGGACATTATTGCAAGCGGAGTGACCTCTGATTGTTGGCAAAGTCTTCTGCAATGCTGCTATGCTTTAGGCTGATAAGTTGAAGACCTAGTAAATGTATAAGCTAGGCATATAACTTTGAGTTTCTTGAAGGCCAAAATCTCATTAGCATTACCTTAATTACTGTACTGGTAATTATAATAAATGACAAAAACTGTTCTAATTGGTATGAAGCAACAAATTATTTTTGCAACAATCTGATTTCTATCTACTAATTAATTTACCATTTCTATTCATATATTTCATATAAATATTTTATACCTTAATTACATTATCTGTCATATTAAGATTACTGGAAAGGACTAATGGGCCATTGTTTACAAAATGAATCAATATCATTTATAAATAGGCCTACAAAAGCTTATAAGCAACCATAGTTATTGACGGTGAATAAATGATTTGTTACACTTTTATGCAAAACCTACTGTAAAGTTTTTGATGTATCTTTACGGTAAAATAGCTTACCTACACAGACAAATTGTCATTAATATACTGCAAGGGTGATGCAGGCAGAAGCATGTATGTATTAAAATAAAGAAATATTAATCCCAACTCATTAATGTTTTACTTTTTTCAAAATCTGTAAAATGATTACTGTAATGTATTTTTTTTTAATATCTGTAGTAAGCTAGTAAATGTACATAGTAGGTAATACCTAAGTTAATTTAAGTTGTATATAATTTCATTAATGATTATGTAAAAAGTTATTTATAAAAGGTATAATTTAGGCGGTCACCAAAAATATTTTTAAGACTCTAAGCTGAGGCACCAAATAAAATAAACAACGCCAAAAAAAATTAATTGACTTTATTAAAAGGGCACTAAAGTATATAATGTTATGATCCAAAAAAAATAAAATAACATCAGAAAAACCGCAAATCTCGCAAAAATATTATTTTTGGTTCCTAAAATGGATTAATGGTCACCAAATTCTATCCAACTAAAAGATTAATATTACTACCAAAAAGTTATTGACGAAAACGAATCGCTGCAAAACCGACTCACCGTAGTCTGGTCTGCCCTACCCCTAGAGTGCAATTCAAAACCGCGTAGGCGCGGAGGGGCGAGGCGGCCTGCGAGCTGAGGCGCAGGTAGTTTTAAGGCTCGCCGCCGGGGCTGAGGCTGCAAGCCGAAGCTGCGGTGGTGAGCGTGAAAACCATCTGCGACGATAAGCTCGCATGGGACCGCCGGAGCCCCGCAGCGCCGGAGCCGTGACAGAAGCCATGCTTGCTGCATGTTGCGTGCTTACATTTTAAACGCACTCCCTCTTATTATAAAAACTGCCGCAAGTAGTGGTTTAAACCAGACTGAAGACGTCTTGGTTTGTTACGGTACTTACGATAGTCTTTACATCCTTATTACAAAACGTAGACTAAGAGAAGACTGTTTGGTACTTCGATTTGTCTTTGTGTGTGTGTGGTTCAAATAATATCCACAGATTATAAACAACAAATATTTAAATCATTCGATCAATCGTTCCGAATTCTGTGCGCCGTTCCTTTTTACATTATTTTGTTAAGTCTATTTTGATGAAAAATTAATAACTATGATAATAAAAAAATATCTCTGCAGTTGAATATATTACTTTCTATTATTTAAAGGTAATTTTATATTTCTAGTATCTTTTAACGATGATACATGATCCAATTATTCTCTTTTAAACAACTATCGAGTTTGCGCGTATAACGGAACGTCAGCGCGCGTATCCGAGTTATGTTTTGTTTTTAGGTTAGAAATAACTTGGATTTTCATCCCGATTTAAATGATTAAATAAGACGTTGTGCATCTAATTAGAACCTCTTCAAAATTAAGTGCACAATAACTTACACACAGAATATCGTGTGCATTAAATTACCAAAAGAAAATGAAACAACATAAAAGTACAAAATTATATTTTACTCCGATGTCTATTTATACAGTCAAACGCACTGATACATAATGGACACTGTTCTTCATCACACAATCTTATTCCCTTGCTCATCTTGGCATTTTTGTACATTTTAGCAAGCTTCCAGTCTTTTACAAACATTGCATATTACTGGCAAAGATACGGTATGCAAAACGCCAAAATAGTCTTGAATCTGTAAATAAACAGTAAACTGTATGATAATCTGATATATTTTCGAAGTTTCATCAAAATCCATGTGGTAGTTTATGCGTGGAACATATACAAACATCCATAATAAAAACTTCGACTCTTATATAATTATTAGGATGTTTTGGCAACTTACTTGCCCTGTAAAGGCTACGTACCTTATGGCGAGCCCAATTGAGCATCATAGGATCATCATGGATTATCATCATGCATTCAATTGACTATTATTTCGAAAAACATAAATCGATATTTATATCGAAAATTGTCGTCAGATAATTTGAAGAGATTTTGTCGATGACGCACACTGTTGGGTCCCCGGACACTCTCAATAGTATTCTAACACATCCAAGTATTCCAAATCACACATATTTATATCCACTTTCGTTTTTTTCATCACAAAACAAATAACCTCAAAAGTAAATAATGACGGAATTTGACGTTTGTCGACTAAGTACTGCAGTTAAACTAGGGGGCTCGATGGTTTATCTTTTGTACTACAGATAGTAATAGGACTTGCGATAAACTGCGTTTTGTAATAACGTTTTTTCAAGGTCGTACTTACAGCTGGATTAAAGGTAGTACAAAAGCCGATACTTATTTGATACCGCGTTTTATAATAAGAGGGACTGAGTTACACCCAAATTCATATAACAATAAATAAGCGACGTACGTTTGGGAACCCTAGTATATTAATTGGTATTTGGGAAATATTCTAGCGATCGTTAGCTTTTTTAGTCTAACAAAAATGACCAAATTGGGAGTCATGGTATTACATAATTGGTAACATCTAAGTAGTGACAATATATAATATTTGGTCTAAAGTGTATTTTAAAGGCGTCCATATATTTTTTTAGTAGTCAATAATACGAAAAAATGGTTTTATCTAATAATATTTTTGGAAACGTTATTTGGTGACCATTTATCCATTTTGGTAACCGTTTAAAAATTTTTTTGGTAGTAAAATAGGTACTTTTTTGGGTGGTGTTTAAACACAAGCCATTTATAAATACATAAATACCCATTTTGAAAATGTGTAAAATAATTATTTCATGAGACAATGACACTGGACATAAATTGACTGGTTTTAATAGAGCTATCATTTCGTGTAAGTACAGATGCCAGCACATTAAGCTACTCTTCTGTAAAATTTCGAAACTTATACTTAAGATAAACAGTTGAAAATCTATTGAAGACATTTGAAAGATTGTAGATGTGGTGGCCTAGTGGGTAAAGAACCAACCTCTCAAGTATGGGTGGAGTGTCGGTTTGATTTCAGGCCAAACAAGTACCAATAGCAGGTCGCCTCCAACAGGTATCTGTGGAGATCTAAGGGGGAGGCCTATGTTCAGCAGTGGACGTCCTATGGCTGAGATGATGATGAAGTACCAATACCAATGCAGCTTTTCTATGTTTGTATGTACATACTTTCTAAGTTTATCTTCAACACCAATGACTGATAAAAAGGTGAAGGAAAACATCTTGAGGAAACCTGGACGATAATATCTGAAATCATCAACCAGCATTTAGCAAGCGTGGTGATTAATGCTCAATCCTTCTCCGTGTGAGAGGAGGCCGCAGCCCAGTAGTGGGACGATACAAAGGCTGATGATGATGATAGATTGTAGTAACTTGATGTTGTCTGTACATAGGTAGGTATCCAGTATCTAGGTAACAGGTAAGTATACCAGTTCTGACAATATTTTTGTTATATTTTTTTTTAAATAAACATCAGTATGAGTCAAAGAGGGGGTTTAGATTGTACAATTTATTGCATATTTAGCTGTTTCGCATGATTTCATCAGCATACACTGTTCTAGAGGGAATTTCTTCCACAAATCAGGTTCAAATGTAACCTATGATTTTCAACATTGGTATAGTAGATCCATAGATTATACACTACAGCGTCATAAAATTGACATGTTTATAATAAGTAGTATACATAGCCAAAAAATAGTGAAGAGAACACCTATGTTGATATACATAGTCTAGAAGCAAGCTAAAACTGCTCTGGTATATTTTTATTTAATTCTATTAAATGGAATGTTGTATAATTTTGACCAAAGTGACATTGGAATTGGATTGTAAATAAATAATTATAATCAGTCCTGTATATATAGGATGTTTATGTTTCAACATGGGTACATTTTGTATGTGGGAAAATCAAGTGATATCAAAATAGATTAGTCATATGTAATGTATGTTCATTGCTACCAAGCTTTATATAACAATTGTACATATTATATTCCAAAAAGAATTTTGGAAAATAAAACTAAAACAAGTTTAATAAGAGAGACAACAAATTATCAAGAGAACAGTTATAAAGAGGTCTCTCAATTAACCTCTTCTCTGTTTTAATTTAATTGATTTTTACTGTAAACATACAGTACAAAAAAAAAAATAATTAAATTAAATAAAAACAAGAATTTAATCAGGCAGAATGAACACATACCTTTGTCATGATAAGATGACAAGTAGAGAACAACAATTTCTACCCATAGATTAACGATAAAAACATTGAGAATGTAAATAAAACACTTTATTATCATTTATACAGTACCATTGATTTGTTTTTCATGTTTTATTTTTAGAACGTATCATGATATACGTAAACAGTCGTGATTTTAGCGTAAATGGTGTGAACAAGAACGTCACTCGTTTGATATAAGTTTTAATGAGAATTTTGTTGCCTCCCACTGAGAAAATCTTTTTTATTACTATTTATTATGCTGCATTGGAGTCAAACAACTATCTCTTGAGGCAGGTGCGAGGCTACTGGCGGCGCAACTGGACCGGCCGGGCCGCGACACCCGACAATTTTTTAGATAATTATAAAATGACCACGCCAAACGCTACACACATCGATACCTTATAAAATGACCTTCATTCTGTCACCCTCAATTGATCGGACAAACGCGTAATTTCATAGAAAATGCAAAACACTTGTTACGATACGTCAAAAAGTACTATGTTTTCGATAGAAATAATTTACCTGTATTTATCCAGTAACAAAAGCACCCACGGCCCCCAGGAGACAAATATGGACAGATGCGTTGGCACGGAATTTTCCAACGTGATATTTATCACAACTAGTGCCACAGTTTTCAGTGAAAAAAAGTTCGATATTTAGGCTCAAAAATATTTCAAATTTACGCGAAAATGTTTATAAAATATGTCCGACTAAACATGGCGTCCAAAGATGTCCGACCAAATTCAATATGGCGAAGCAAAATGGACGCCCGTTCTCCACCCGCTCGTACTTGCAAACTCCACCGAGAAAGGAAAAGCAACACTCATGTCACTGAGAAAAAAAAAATCTTTACTGCCAAATGTTGCCATAATCAAATTAGCCTCGCCGTTGTTTTTCATTTAATTTGGGCGAAATAAAGGCACTTAAAATTATAGAAATATTTTTAAATAACATTTTAGGAATCAATCGTAGTTACAAGTAAGTTTCATAAAACGATAAACCGTATTTTCATCAAAAATAACGTATAAAACCTCTCATGTTTACAAACAAAATTCGTTAGCTGAGCTGTCAAACGGAGTCCAGAGCTGCCATCTATACAAAAACTTTGACATAACAGCGACACCTGACGGAGAAAATCGTGGCCATCTGCCATTTTCCCATTTTCCTCTTCCTGTGGTTATTTAACAGTTGGGCCAAAAAAATTGCACAAAATTCACGATGGCTCTAAGATTATTAAGGAAATTAAACGTCCGGCCTGAACTCCGTGGTGTTGTTAACCTTAGTTCTGCTGCTGCACCGGCCCAGCTATCAGATTTCGACGTGCAGCATAAAACCCCAGTTGTGAGGAAGGTGCATCTCGTTCCCAAGGCTCATTATGGAGGCCGTCACGCCGTCACCATGCTCCCTGGTGGAGGAATCGGCCCCGAGTGCATGGGCTACGTCAGAGACATTTTCAAGTAAGTTATAACCTCATTTTTAGCACCTTTTTGGTCTTGCCAACGAGATTGCCAAAAATCAGCTGTGTTTATTTTCAAATTGCCTCGCAAATTTTTCCTTAGTAAATTATTTATATTAGACATATAAAATTATGTTATATTATATGTGTAGCATCCATAATTATTGCAATATGTAATATGAAACCTGTAGTCTATATTTCTAGAGTACAATTGCGTTTAATTTATAGTTCGTCAGAAATTATCACATGACTTAAAGGGAAAAATATATCCTTATTTAGCATATAGGTTTATTAAATTAACAGTCTTCTGAATTGTTAAGGAGGTTGGCACATAAAATATGTAATATGTATTGTAGGCTTTTTATAAAATTAGCAAGATGCTTATTTCAATTTTGTATAAACACAATTGAGTAGAAGACGTAGACAGTGTGCTTGCAATAAATATTTATTTCTTATATAGTATAATCTTTACTTCTTAGCTGAACTTAATTCTTCTTTTCTTTCTATACAAATATTAAAAAGATGTGAAGACTTGGTCAGTGGGTCGTCTTATTGATGTTTCAAGGCAAATTTTGGATCCGCTTAATCAATTTTGAGTCCCATACAGCCATCGCAGATACATTGTTTGACACCATATTATACTCCATTCTATGGATATTTAATAATATGGGTTTACAAAGGCCCCAAGAGAACCTCAAAAATCAAAATCACCACTTTTCTTGCTCAATCTAAGAATTGTACCTAGACTGTCTGTCAGTACCCAGACATAACAAAAGCTTAATAATGATACTGGTTATCTTTTACACATGTATAGACTGTTAATTAACGTTATCAATTTCCTTTCTATAATTATTATTCAAGTGCCTTCAGAACCAATTAGTCATAACAAGCTAAGTAGATATGGAAGAAAATGCAGTTGTATTTGTTTAGTCAATAAAATGCTGATTTAGACTTAAACATATAATAATTCTTTACTAATATGTATTAAGTTACCATCTTCTGTTATGACATTTAATTTTAAAAAAATAATTACACTAGTAATTTCCACCATGTCTTGGAAGTTGTTTCAACTTGCACTTCCTGGTTAGTATTAGAACATCTTTGAGTCATCATGGGCAGTCAGAAGCTAGAAAGTCTGACAAGCAGTCCTACCAGGAGCCCCAGGAAACTCGGTTGAGGAGGTTAGGTAGGCAGTCACTCTATGTAGCATACTGGTAGTCACCAACAATCAGTTAGTCTCGAAGCCAACCCCAATATAGTAGAGAAAAGGTTAAGCAGATGATAATGACATATGTTATAACCTTCCAGGTACATTGGAGCGCCGGTAGACTTTGAAATAGTGGACATTGACCCCAACGCGGACAATGACGATGATCTGAAGTATGCCATCACTACCATTAAGAGGAATGGTGTCTGTTTGAAGGTATGCATCTTCTTTGGTTTATCTCTGGTGGTGTTGGATTGCTGTCCCATCGCGCTATGAGATTGAGGGAATAGAGAGTGCACCTGTGTCCAAGCAAATGTGCATGCAGTATAATATATCCTGTGCAGCTGGACGAACCTCATTGCATGGGAATAGCCACAGTGTTGTCTTTTCTTACTTTGAAAACAATATGTAAAGAAAATTGCAGTCTGTAAACTGTAAAGCACAAGTTAGGACTGATTTTCCATCAGATATGTGTTTCACTGTCAATGTTAATAGTGAATATTTGCACACACAGTACGTAATATTGCACATTTTAATTGATTGTTGGGGGTATATGAGTATGTTTATAAGTACCAGTGCTAATGCAACCATATCAATGTAGTACTGTAATCTATACTCAATTTGAGTAGACACTTAACTAAAGATTTACAATCTTGATATAACTTTTTAATTAAAAACTCGATTGTTCAATATGATCATTGTCGTCTATTGAATCATTGTTTTGAGCAGTAGTTTATTTGTTTAGTATGTTTGTGTAAAAAGTCTCAAGATTATTTCCTTTCAGCTAGGTGTCTACTCAAATGTACTATAGTAAAAAAACTCCCATAATATGACCCAAAATTAAATTCAATCTCCCACATTCCAGGGTAATATCGAGACAAAGAGTGAAGCTGCTTACGTGACGTCCCGTAATGTTGCCCTCCGCAATGAATTGGACATGTACGCCTATGTACTGCACTGCAAGTCCTTCCCCGGTGTCGCTACCAGGCATAAGGATATTGATATTCATATTATCAGGTAAGCACAAGATACATAGATAGACATTATGTACACCAATTGAAATTACAAAAAAAAAAACTAAAATATTAAAAAGGTTAGGTGACACAATGGTCGGTTAGCGCTCAAAATGATCTCTTACAAGCAACCTTTGGAGGGATTGAGAAGAAAGGAAATACCATTATAGTTAGAAGCTAGAGGAATATGCACCATTGCTTTGTCATTATTTATTTGTAAAAAGATTTTGTCACTGCTCATATTCATTTAAGTAACTCAAATATTTAACACTAAAACAATCGCACACGAAGAGTCCCTATAAATAAAAGATTATTTTACTCTAGTTCTAGGCAACAGTAACACATTGTCTGTGAAAATTTAAATTGTCCTATAATGTCTACCTATCATGGTTTATGAGATGCAGCCTTTTGACAGATTTACGGAAAAACTGTCAGCATTTACTAAGTAATAGAGAAAAAAAACAATAGAAACCATATAGAAAAAAAAAAACTAATAAAACGACGGTTGGACAGTAACTGTTCATTTTATTTGATAATTATATTTTTATAACTGTCACAAGTAAATTACCTGCCTGCCATTACAGAACAATCTATTTACTATTTTGATACCTCTACAATCTCAACAAATACACCCTTAGTTATTAAAATTACCATAGGGTCGGTAAATATATTATAACCCCAATCTGGAGACCAACATTATAATTTTTCCCTTAAACAATTCCAGACAAAACACAGAAGGCGAGTACGCTATGTTGGAGCACGAATCAGTGAAGGGCGTCATCGAGTCCATGAAGGTGGTGACGGCCAGCAACTCGGAGAGAGTCGCCAGGTTCGCCTTCGAGTTCGCCAAGAAAAATGGCAGGAAGAAGGTAAATGTATAACTTTATATAGGCAAAAAATATATGAAGTTTTTATTTTGATGTATACCTAAGGGTGCTTACATAAAGAAACAGGTTTCCGGTACAGACAAACCTGTACGGGTAGGTACCGATCAGTGCAGGTATAATATTTCAATACAATCCTATTCACTCACTTATAAAGAAACAGGTAAGTTGAAACAGGTAAACAAACTTTTTCTTTATAAGTGAGTCAATAGGATGTAGCAACCTGTTTCTTTATGTAAGCACCCTTTTGCATGGTTCCTGTAGATGAAAAACGATCCGTTTTATTTACGGATGGCAGTAATCGGACGATTGTGAGAGGTTATGAGGAAGCTTTAGTCTTATTCGATAAAAGGGCTGCAAGACACTGAAACAGTTTTTCAAACAGTTCTTGAAATTAGTGCATGAAAGCAAAAAAATAAATAAATTTTCAGCTTTATAATGTTAGACGAGGAAGTATCTCTTTCCTCTGTCTATTGCGCTTTTATACTAAGACTACTGCACCGATTTAAATGAAAATACTTAGATTGTCTACTCCATGCTTCGAGTAAAAAAACTTTACGACTACTACTGTTTTATCCGAATGCAAGAAGTTGTTCTGCAGGGAATAGCAGACAGTCTAAAGACTAAGAAATATTAATATTCTTTATCTGCAAACTTTTGAAATAACATAAGCTATTTTTTATCCTGGTGTAGGGAGTACTTCCCCAAGGAACAGCTAATATAATATCTCTGACCATATCTTACCACATTTATCCTCTATGTCCAGGTGACTACAGTCCACAAAGCGAACATAATGAAGCTCTCAGACGGCTTGTTCCTGGAGACGTCCCGACGCGTCGCCAAGGACTACCCCGAGCTCGAGCACAACGACCTTATCATTGACAACTGCTGTATGCAGCTGGTGTCTAGGTCAGTTTTATATTGGAGTAAATTAAAGAACACTCTTTTTACACTCTAAATGCTATACTACACAATGAGTACATGGACGATAAGTCAATAAAAAAATAATAAACACCAATACAAACAATAATATAATGAAAAAAATATTAAATAAATAAGCCTTTACATACAACTTTACAAGTGCATACACACCCTTATGCACACACACATACACAACAAACACACACACATACACGCACGCACACATAATTAGATAAGAATATAACATGTTAATATATTTCATTTTTTTTTAGTAACAAGTATAGATCTAATAAAACTAAACTAGGTAATAAGATGATAAGTACTGCAAACCTCTCCTACCTCTTTATGCTGTGCCCTACCGGGTCCATATTGTTTCTAGTACATTGTTTAAACTTTATAAAAAAACTACCTGTGTTACATATGGAACGCAAATAAAGAATTGAATTGAAGAATAATTTGTGGCATTTACGCGAATATAAGAAATTTGAATAAAACTGCTTTTATGTTCATGGGCAGACTATGGATGCTGTAAATTATCCGAATTTTGGGATTTGAACCATAAGGGAGTTATTTCATGTATGTATCTGGATCTGGATAAAATATAGCCGGCTCGGGGTTCCACTCGCGTCCCGTGGAAACTACTACCCGTACCGGGATAAAATATAGCCTATGTTACTCGGGAACAGTGTAGCTTTCTAACAGTGAAATAATTTTTCAAATCGGTTCAGTATCGGAGCCTATAAAACACGAAAAATAAAATAACAATCAATTGTATCAATACCTGACTGTCGCAACTCAGACCCTCAAAGACACAGGCTGTAGCCTAGTTTGAGCATTTATTGTAGTAGTGAACATTTATTGTAACTCTTTTTGATGAATTAATATATATGTCGGCGTCAGGATCCGACATCGTTAAATAAAACAAAGGGGTTCTCACACAATCACTTGGTTTATTCCAATTAACACAATATTAGTCACTACAGTTATTTATCACGAATTTGTGGGAGGTGTGCACTCGGCAACGGTCGGCGAACGAATGACCCGAGTCGTGCGCGCGCGCCGCTTTATATAAGGTCCACCGTTGACAGATCGACGGTTGACACATCGACGGTGGCGCCGTCAAATATATATTTTAAATGATGTAAAACAAAGTAATCAAAACTTATTTTGAGCTATATTATTACTGCAAACGATAATATCACACCGCATATCTTCTTTTAACTTAGGTAAAACATCAAAAAAACATTATTGGGCTTACTACAAAAACTTAAACATGTGTCAAATACTTGTCTAAAAAAAGTGTGGCTGCAAAATGGACCTTATTGCAACGACATAATCTGACATTTTTTTAGACTAATATTAAAATGACGTTTAAAAGTTTTTGTGGTAAGACAGTACATATTTTAATTTTCTGCTACCAGTCGAAGAATTCACCTTATTAATTATTATTTTTCCTTTTTCCACATATTCGCAGGCCGCAACAATTCGACGTGATGCTAATGACAAACCTGTACGGGTCTATCGTATCCAACGTAGTCTGCGGCATCCTGGGCGGCGCCGGCATACACTCGGGACGCAACTACGGCGACCACTACGCCGTGTTCGAGCCGGGGACTAGGAATACTGGTAGGTGCTCATTTTATATGTATTTTATTTTAGTAGATGGGGTAGTTAGAAGATAGAAAGTGTGATAGCCAGTGTTACCAAGGGGTAACTAGGTTGAGGAGGTCAGATAAGCAGTCGCTCCTTGTAAAACATTGGTACTCAACTGTATTCGGTTAGACTGGAAGCAAACTCCAAGTTTGTTGGGTAAAGGCTAGGCAGATGATGGTCCATGGATGTGTGTTCGTTTATTTCATGACCAGTTTCCCAGTGATTTGATATTAGATATTTTTTTTACAAAAGTTTCTGTGTAGCTTTGTTTTTGAATGGGTTGATTTTTACAAAGCAGTTCCTGAAATCATTGTTCAAGCAAACATACTTTTTAGCTTTATAATATTAATAGACAATACTGTCTCTCAGAAAGTACAGGAGCTTGTGGCTATGCGACAAACGCATGGATTGATCTATCCTAAGGTTAAGCAACGTTGTCGATCTGTGGGCTTCCATTTTCTTTGTCACTACCCATGAGAGCTAAAATGGTGGGTCCCAGCTGTCATTAGAATATATTTTACAGCCGTTGAGGGTAGTCAGAAGCCAGAAAATGCGACAACCTGTCTTACCAGTGTTGTGATCAGTAGTTTCTGAGATTAGCGCATTTTAGCAAACAAGCATTATAATATAATATAAAAGTAGGTTTCTACGATGTTTCTTCTTTTTACAATATTTTTTTTTCAATAAATTCCAGGTACCGCAATCGCAGGCAAAAACGTGGCCAACCCAATAGCAATGATAAATGCTTCCATCGATATGCTAGAACATCTCGGTCACCACTTCCATGCTGACCTGATCAAAGCAGCCGTGGACAAGACCATCAATGAAGACCACATCATGACTCCGGACCTTGGAGGACAGGCTTCTTCGACCCAAGTGGTTGAAGCTATTATTGGTAATCTTAAACATTGATTTACAGAGCAGTGTTCGGTTGTTAAAGTAGCTGGTTGGTACTTTTTTGGGTTGTGAACGGTTTCTTAGAGTTCAGTAGGCTTGAAAGGGAAAAGTAAACGTTGTTATTTATGGTTTTGTAGCTAGATTGTTAATTTTGGTTTTTAGACTTAATATAGGTATGTATATTGGTAATTTTTTATACTAGTATCTGATAGGGGTTTCACCCGCGTGTAGTTGAAACTACTTCATATACTTGGATACTTTATCCAAGTATATAGTAGTAAGTATGAAGTAGCTTAAAGCCTTCTTCGATAAATGGGCTGTGTAACATTGCATATGTTTCAAATCGGACCAGTTCCTGAGATTAGCGCGTTCAAGCAAACAATCATACTACCTTATAATCTTTGGAAGAGGAAATAAAAATTAAATGAGAGGTTTACATTCTGTTTCGTAATCTTTATCAACATTTATAACTTTTTTAAACTTTTAAAATATTTTTCAAATTATCAAACTCAGTAAGTGATATATCTGGGCGATTCTCTGTAAGCTCGTAATCGGCTGTCCGGACCGATTTTTTCAATAAATAGTTTAATTCTTATTTAAAAAATCACATTTTATGAAACTTTAACCCCGAAGCTTCACGGGCCCTTTGTTTTTATAACCATAATTACTTTAATTTTTTTTCTATACGTTTTAGAAGCTCGAAAAATACAGTCCCCTGGCTGTCCCTTTCACTGCATTCACACCTAGAAATGCGATTTCCGAAAAACTTGATGAAACTACTTTCACTTAGCAGTTAATATCACAAACAAAAATAATGAAATTATATTATTTTCGTAAAACAAGCACTCATTACAACTTTATTCATTTTAATAAACTCCTGTAAACTTTGTCCTGAGAATTTTAATACAGTCCCCTGCCAAAAATTTAAATCAATATTAAAAAAAAACTATAATATTTTACAATCGTTTTATTAGTGCAACGAAATGCAATTGTTGTGAAGTTGGCAAACTTATCAAATGCGGTAACGATACGCCATTCTGTTTAGTGTTAGAGCGTCATTTGTGAGGCGAACAAGCGTTTGGGCCGCTACCACACACAGGCCTCTGGTAAATAATTGTATGTAATTTAATTACTTAAATTATCTCTATTTATAGTTAATTGTTACATTATTTGTGCCTTAATTGATCGGTAGGTTCTTAAAAAACTATAAGACATCGGTTTCATAAATATTGGGAAATCTAACTGAAATACACAGTCCTCTGGCAACAGTCCTTTGCCAAAAAACGCAACAGGGGACTGTTTAACAAAACAGGGGACTGTGTATTCTGCGTATTGGTTTAATAGTTTTCACGAATTGTTTGTGTAAATTTATTCGCTAGTCTCTTTTATTAATTTAAGAATCAAACTATCATTGCATCGCATTATTTTTTTCCTTTATGAACTTGAATTATATTACACAGGCTGATCGAACGCACGTGATATGGCTCCTAAAAAGAAGAAGCTATTCCGAGAGGAATTACAAAAAAAGAGAGAATCAGAGCGGCAAGAGCGACTGCCCTATCTGACCTCCACAACTCAGTTACCCGTGCAACCGACTTTTTTTAACGACGCTAAAAATCATCAAATGACCCCTCCCGCTGCGGGTCAGAAGCGGTGGGGGAGTGTCAGAGTTTTACTGACTAAAAATCCGTCGTGTTCCGTCGTGTTCCGTCGTAGGCCTTTAATGTACCAGGGCCGTGGTAACTCTTTCGTACAGTCCCGCAGCCCCAGCGGCCCCATGCCCTGCTGGGCCTCGCTAGGGTTGCTGACATCAACTTGAGGAGCGCGTGGAACTACGCACGCCACCGACACGGGTCTGTTGTCTAAAAAGACGCAGGAACGATGAATCATCTGAACTCATCGCCCACAGACCCAGGCCTACGGTGGCCGGGAGTCGTCTCGCGCAACCCGGCGCCCGTGGTGACTACCTGGTCCAGCCGGGATGAGAGATGCGAACTCTCTGTCGTACTTCTCGAGCATGACTGCTTCGCAGAAGGAGGCGACGGCATCCCATTCCTCTCGCCCCGGACCATGGCATGAACCAGGGCCGGACGCCCTCGACGAGGATCCGGCGGTGTCCTTCCCATGCAGGGCACTCCTGGACTGTGAGGTCCATCGTGTCCTCGAAACTGTCCGCACAGTGGTGACACCCGGGCGCCACCTCAGGACCTATTCGATATTTCCCAAAACAACCGTGTCCGGTGAGGACCTGCGTCATGCGGTAAATGAGGGCGCCGTGACTCCTCCCGAGCCACTCTTCAAAGAGGTCCCCACTATGGTGGCGTGCCCTAACCCTGTACCCCTTAGTTCGACTGGTGTTAGACTTACTGGCTTCTGACTACCCGTAACGACTGCCAAGGATGTTCAATAACAGCAGAGACCTACAGTCTAACGTGCCATCCGAAACACAGTCTTTGTTGAAAAGTTGCATTGGTACTTGCCTGATCTGGAATCGAAGCCGCGCCCTCATAATTGACAAGTTGGTTCTTTACCCACGAGGTCCACCACGACTTTTTCGCCGGCGACGTCATTGGTAAGCAGTTGAAAGAAATGGGTTATCAAACCAAACGCTCAAAATGGCGAAACACGTCTTTGCATAGTTCACAGCCACATAGACATGAAGCTTAGCGCTCTTCATACTGCTAACATATTAACTTACAACAATCACCAGGAGTTGCTGGAAGATCTATGTTGCGACGTATCAAGATCTATGTCGTGTCATGCTTGCGGTAATAAAAACCCGAAATATATGGCTTTTGATCATAGAAAAGTCATAAAATGTGGGTTTCTGTTCTCATTCAAAACAGTCCCCTGATGCCTCAAACAGTCCCCTGTCATGATTTTTTGGAAAATCGCTAATAACTCGGAAAATAGGTACAATTTCAGTGGGCCTCCTTGTCTAACTAAATAAATAGTTAATTTTCTTTGGCATAGGACTACGTTTTTTGTCAAATTTAAAAAAAAATTGCCAGGACAGAATTTGTATGGAGCTGAACGAGCTTACAGAGAATCGCCCATCTACTACAAAACCATTTACAACGTTAAAATCAACTCAAAAAAATCGTTCACAACTCAATTAAGCACAAAGTATAGTAAAGTACTAATAATTGGCCTAGACTTTTAATTAATTGGCATCATTTCTAACTAATTGGAATTTTGGGAGCACTAATAGAGATTTGAGCTTTTCATTGGTTGGCACAGCTTTTAGTTAATATATAACATAGTTTAAAATAATATTATTTGCACTTTAGGGCAAAAAATAATTAAAATTGTGAAAATACTTCTTATAAAAGAAAAGTATTTTAAGATTAATAGGTGCAAATAATATTTTTTGAACTTATCACTGCTGTTTAAAATTATCATTTACCATCATATTTTTTTAAATACTAATTTTATTGGTAAAAAGAGGTAAAAATCTAACCTAAAATATTCTAATCGGTGGTGTACCGTTAACACCAAAATTTTCTTGCTTGCACAAATTACTCAAAATTTGGATGCAATATGTATATCTTTTCCAATTTCAATGTAAGTTTATGCAAAGTGTCTCTGGCTCCAAATTCCAAAAAATCCCTAAATTCATTATAAGAAAAAAATATATGATGATTCTCTGCTCAAAAGTATTATTATAATTTTAATATTATGTTTTTATCTTCAATGGTTACCAAAAATAATACAATTTTAATTTAAAAAGTATTATTAAAATATCTTCTCTAAAGATGGCTGTAGTGAGATTTTGTAAAAAAAAAACTTTTTTTTATTAAATAATCATTTCTGTCTGTCTGTGTAAATATAATTTTCATATCAAAACTGGCCTTTTTACCCGACTGAGCCAAGCAAAGGAGGGTAATGTGTTTTACAAAGTACAAAAAAGTCTCACTCACAGCCATACCATAGATTCTCATACCATTTTTTTTTATTAAAAAAAAACTGAAAGTATTACCGTAGTTAATGTTTAGTAAATTATTATTTAATGTAGTCCTTTCTTATTTAAATAATAAATTGGTAATTTTTAATTTTTTGTTTTTGTATTTATTATTGTTTTGTGTGTTGTTTTAGTACTGTAGTTAGCAGTGTTGCCAGATTCATTATCGTTTTGGTTTGAAATCGAGAAAATAGCAAGAATATAAAAACTTTTCAATCATCATTTATCATCATCATCCTCCTGCCCTTATCCCAATTTATATTTGAAGTCGGCGCAGCATGTTTTCTTCTTCTATACTCTTCTATCATAATTTTGCAATATAACTCAAACATTATACTCATATATATTATACTCATTATACTCATACATTATGAAATCTTTTCTAGTATAAAATTTGACATTATTTTTCCGCTGTAATATCTGGCAATACTAAGTAGAAACCCTTTTTTTTATATAAGTAGTTAGGTATCATAGAAATAGTATTTTTGTTTGAATACGCATAGCCTATGATGCTCGGGAAGAGTGTAGCTTTCCAACAGTGGAAGAATTTTTCAAATCGGTTCATTAGATTCGGAGCCTTTCAGGTACAAAAAAAGGTTGCTTCTTTATTATTTACTAGGGACCGGTGCTGATACTAAAAAAAACACTACATTATGCAACTTTTCTCTTCAATCACTCTATCTATTAAAAAACTGCATCAAAATCCGTTGCGTAATTTCACAGATTTAAGCATATATGCGGGATATAGAGACAAAGAAAGCGACTTTGTCTTATACTATGTAGTGAAGTATAGATATTTTTATTAACTGATTTTAATTATATTATTTGTCAGATGCAATATATTGTATACGAAGTAATGAAGAAAACAAAGGAAATTCAAGAACACCAGACGTAAAGAGAAGAAAGTTTTTCTAGAATTTACCACAAATTATCAAGACTATTTAGTCTTTTATGTGAAATTTTAAAACTACGTGGGAAACTGCCAAATAAGAGTGGTTTTAAACTAGGGATTGAGGCGCGATTCTTGCCTCTTAGTCGGCCTACAGTAACATTGCGCAATATGTCAATAAAATATTGCGCAATTAAAATGTTGCTAGGTAAAAATCACTGCGAAAAATTCAATATACAATAATATGGTACTGTCGAACTGATCTGATGATGGAGCCTTAAGATATGAACTGGAACTTCATGATGGAACATCGCATCATAGCTGTGTTTGGACTTGTTAGAAAAGTCTTGTAATGATTTTTAAGCTACATATTATTTTATTGTTATATTGCACTATGTTTTTGTAGCTCTAGAGTAAAAACGCTAGTCTGATATAAACCTTACCTATTATAATTTTGGGCCATATAGTGACATTAATTTAGGCATCAAAATTTCAGTGCAGAAAAGAGACAGAGCTATACATTACGTATTCTTCTATCTCTGAAGGCCCAGCTGTAATTTTTTTAACAACCGTGGACATTATTACTAATATTTTATCAGATTTTTTATATTTTTTAACACTATGTTAATGTACTAATAATTTGCAGTCATATTAGACCAAGATGCTATGCTACCTTCGGATTTATATTATTATTTTTTTAACGACGTCAAAAATCATGAAATGCCCCCTCCCGCTGTGGGTTACGCGCGGTGAGGGAGTGTCAGACTCTTACTGACTAAACACCGTCGTGTTCCGTCGTAGGCCGCCTATGTACCAGCGCCGCGGTAACTCTTTCGAACAATCCCGCAGCCCTGGCAGGTCTTGGCCCTCCTGGGCCCCGTTGGTATATACTATATTCTCAGAAATTAAATGTATGCAAATGAGACCAACGACAGACAGTTAAAATAACAGAATTACAAGCCGCTATAAATTAAAAAACGAGCTTTAATTGAACCAAAAAATAATTAGAGCTCGTCAACGATTGTTGAGCGGTTTAAAATACTATATATTGTCTGGTAATCTCAATATTGTCTGGTAATCTAAATATTGTCTGGTAATCTCAAAATTGTCTGGTAATCTCAATATTGTCTGGTAATTTCAATATTGTCTGGTATTTTCAAAATTGTCTGGTAATATCAATATTGTCTGGTAATCTCAATATGGTACGAGGCGGTAAAAAATGGGACCTTGTAAGTGTCTAGTAAATGTATCCGCCTACAATAAATGTTTGTCAATTATTCTAACAATTTATTCTTGAATTGGTAAAAGTCAGCATTTTTTAAAATTAGTTTTATTTTACATACTTTTAGATACAGATACCGAATTTACTATATTTCGAGCATAAGTACATATAGAATTTGAATGTACCGTGAGGATAAAAATTTTGATGAAAACTATAGTTCCCGTTTAAATCCTGATTGAATGCATAGGTTTTACAAATACATCTGATTTACACGGATTTATGAAGGCATCATACATTTTATTTCTAAGGTCCGGTTGTTCGTACGTTACGGTAAAGTTAAAATTTGACTGTTGTCAATTTTGACCACGGTTAATTTGACTTTTTATTATGAAATTGTAACTTTCGTTAAACTACGTGGTACTTTAACAACGCTTTTTGAATTGAAACCCTGATAATTTTACTGTAACTAGAATCTAACCCTAACCTTGACGTAACCGAGCTTCGAACAACGGGGCCTAAGCAAATAAATAATGTCCGAAAATTAAAGGCTCTTGGTCTATAATACGCAATTTTTGTACAATTTACTTTATTTCATATTTTTTTGGAACTAAATTATAAACTAACCAAATCAAATAGTCAATTCAGTAAGTATAAAATGTAACAATTGCATTTTTTTATAATACATATGTAATTCTAACAATTTCATTTTTTTCATGACAGCACTTTGGCACCCTTTGCATGACTATTAAAATATAATCAGGTGGCTATGCATTTATATTTTGTGTTTTATTTAATGTTTTTTTTTTATCTTTTTTATTTTTAGTCACAAAGTATTGTATATACATATGTCAGCACATCAAGCTACTACAATCGATCAAATGTCAAATAGATTTTCAATTTTATATCTAAAGTATAAAGTTCAATTTTGATTGGGAACATTTTACAGATCGCAGTACCTTGATACTATCTAACAAGAAAGTTCCGGAATTTATAACATTATTATATGATATTTTTGAGATGGCTAACAAGTTAACTTGATGTTAATTCTGTATACGGTATTATTTTTTCTACTAATTGATGATAACTACTAATATGGATGCTCATGATACTAACGGTATGTTGTTTTTTTTTTATTTTTTTTTTACAACCTTTTGAACCTCACAGACTTTAAATTCAGATTGAGTAGCTGCATTACGAAATCCTTGGTTTAATTTACCTATTTCATATAGTTAAAGGGCGAAAAAAAAAAAACGCAAACCATATGACATAAACAAAAATCATTGTATTTGCAGTTCGCACTTTTAAATCTTGACTAGACCTTTGTGGCGTTCAAAAGGTTAATAAACAGTTCAAAAGAATTATATTTTAATCGATTTCCTTGTATTTTCAGATAACATCGACCTGTATATGAAGAACAAAGTTTCTTTCCACTAAAATGAAGTTTTTCTACAGTCAAAAATCATGTAATTTTGTGTAAAATTTTTACTTCAATTTGAAAAATTACTTGACACCATTTTTACAAGGGTGATTTTTATCTGACCCCGTAAGAAATATTTAATTTCAAATAAATGTGAATTTGACTGACGTCTGTAATCAAAGTTTACCTAACCAGTTTTCAATCTGAGATTTATAGTTACAGCAATAATTAATTTGTGTATACCATAGTAAATAACACACGCCTTATAATGATTCTAGAATTTTATGTTTTGTTAAATTTATCCATTTTTCAATGCCAGAAAGAGATATAGCTATATACAAAATGTATGTAGTTCTGTCCTTTTTTTGCGTAACATTTGGATAATTTTAACACAATATAAATGTCGTATTATGATCTAAAAATAAGAAGTTACCTATTTATTTTTTACTTTAATTAGGTCATAGGCCAATTAAAATAAATTATGTATTATAAATAAATAATGTTAAGAACAGTTTTTTTTTGTTTTATTTATATATTTACTAGCTGTCCACGGTTTTACTCGAGTCTCGTGGGAATTACAAAATATAGCCTAAGGCCTACCTATGGTACTCGGGGATGGTCAAACTTCCTAACGGTGAAAGAATTCTTCAAATTAGTTCAGTAGTTTTTAGTTAGCCTTTTGACAAGGAGCGATTCCCTATCTGACCTCCTCAACTGAGTTGTCCGGGCAACCCAATATCCCCCTTGGTAAGACTGGTTTTCAGACTTACTGGCTACCCGTAACGACTGCCAAAGATGTTCAATGACAGCCTTAGATAGATTGGAAGTAGACCCCAACTTTCTGTGAAAAGGTTAGACAGGCAGAAATGGAAATAAAACTCCACATTTAGGGATATTAACGATATATTTCAGTACAATTGTTCACACTGGACTTAGATATGACAACGAGAGCGCGATCATCGCTTGCAATAGTGCTGGCTTTAGGACAAAAATTAATAAGTATTGTTCAAAAATGTCCGAGTATAGACAAGTTACGTCGATTTTGGGGATTATGTCAATAATCTCCACACAAAATCACTCACATTTTCTTTTATAAATTCTTTTGCTGGCTGCTCACTAGATGGCCCTGATCTCGATACGTTATTGCATTTTTTTGCCTTGGAATTTTGGCAGTAACGTAGAAGGTACAACGCCATCTATCGAGTTCTTGGGAACTTTTTTTTAATTTTCAATAAAAAAACCTCCCATTGTGGTGTTTGATGTCAAAAATGCTCCAATTTTATAGGAGTATGTGTAACGCCTAAAGTTTGTTAAATATAGCCCCATATTTTGGTAAAAAATATTTTGTTTCAATGCTAGAAAGTTCATTAATAAATAATATCCATATTTGTTCATATAATTTTGGTACAATACTTAAGTTGATCTAAAACCAGCACTAATTACAATAAAACATTAAAACTATACACAATCATATTAAAATTACACTTAAGGTAATTAAAATTAAAATAAAAAATCATAGAAAATAAATGCGGTGACAGATATATAGTTTTTATTGCATCTGTGATTGTCGCCATCTTGGATTTTGAGTTTATTAACAAAATTGTATAATTTTTATCTGAAAATTGATTTATATTTTTTTATATGAATGATTTTCCCCTAAGTTTCAAATGTACATAGGTAAGATTACATGCCAATCATGTATATGGTACGTATAAAAGACGTGACTATTGAGGGAACAATTTCCCGCACCCGGGTAAAAAGTAGTTCATCGATAACACGTCAGTTCACGTCCAATTTTTAAAGGAAAGTTGTTTTAATGAGTAAAACGAGAATAAACGTCTGTTTTACTTATTGACACAACGCTATTGGTGATGAGAACCACCTCCTTTTTGGCAAGTCGGTTAAAAATGGGCCTACATCCTTTCTCAGGCCTTAGACTATCTGTGTACCAAATTCCATTTAAATTGGTTCTTACACAGTTCGGACATAGTTACTTTCGCATTTATAATTAAAAGGATTTTTAAACAGAAAATCTAAAAAAAAAATATTATACAATTTTGTTAATAAACTTTGATCAATATTGGTGATTATGGCGTTTTTCTGATTTTTAGTTTGTATCAATCATAGATTTGATTTTGTAGAATAATTTGTTCTCCTTTGTCAAGTCCTATTCTCATAAAGTATGCTAGATTTTTTCTAGAAATTTTGTTCAATTTTACAAAAAAAAAACTATGATTGATACATTTTTAGCCACATTACTAAAGTTGGCTGCTTTGTTTAGGAATTTATTTTGTTTGTAAATCATATCGTCATAAAATAAATAATACTGTCAAGTAAAATATCGATTCATTTTCTGAGATTCAACAATAGTCAATCAATTTTATTTTGGGACAAGTTTAAAAATATTTTTCTAAATTATCTAATTAACTAGCTTCCGCCTGTGGATTTACCCGCGTCCCGAGGCAACTTCACCGTAGCCGAATGGTGACATATCCCATGTTTTTTCCTCCGGGTCTAACCGTCAGTTGCACAAAGGTCCATTAAAATTAAAGCTTCATTAAATCTAATGCTATCACTTATTATCTTGAAACAGAAAGAGACAGCAGTATATTTAAAGAGGCTTTAACTTTAATGTACTTTTGGCAACTGACGGTAAGCTACCTCCCCTCTAATTTTCAGCTTAATCGGTCCAGCCGTTCACGTGTTATGGCGTGACCAAGGGATATATGGATTCATTTTCATATAATATGTATGTATATAGATATATTTTGTATCAACTTTAAGATTTTTTCAGAAAATATCTAGTTTTTTCAAAATCATTTTCTATATTTTATATATAATTTCTAAAATATTTTTTATAGTCGTCCGTAAATAAAATTGATATCGTCAATAAATAAAGTAAGTATAAGAAATACATAAGCGAAGCCCCAAAACATTAACAGAGAAGATCTAACAATTTAAAATCGAGATTTTCTTTAAATTATCTATCGCATTTTGGCAAATTCATTTTTTTAATTTGATTTAGCACCAAATTTTGGCGAAATATCATTTTTTCAATACACTGTTCATGTTGATAATACTTTGAAATTACTACATATAGGAAAAATATTGTTTTTTATTGTGATAAAATAGCCTGTATTTTGGCCAAGAAAATTAGCGAATTCCATGCCTTGGTTAAGATTTTCGAAAACCAAAACTGGTAGTTTTTAGGGTTCCGTAGCCAAAATGGCAAAAACGGAACCCTTATAGTTTCGTCATGTCCGTCTGTCCGTCTGTCACAGCCGATTTACTCGGAAACTATAAGTACTACAGTGATGAAATTTGATGGGAATATGTGTTGTATGAACCGCTACAAAAATATGACACTAAATAGTAAAAAAAAGAATTGGGGGTTACATGCATGTAACTGAGGGATGAAATTTTTTTTTTCGATGTACATACCCGTGTGGGGTATCAATGGAAAGGTCTTTTAAAATGATATAAAGTTTTCTAAAAAACATTTTTCTTAAAGTGAACGGTTTTTGAGATATCAGCTCTCAAAGTCGTAAAAAGTATGTCCCCCCCCCTCTATTTTTATAACTACGGGGTATAAAATTCTAAAAAAAATAGAGGTGATGCATGCTAATTAACTCTTTCAACGATTTTTGGTTTGATCAAAGTATCTCTTATAGTTTTTGAGATAGGTTGATTTAACTGTAATTTACGGAACCCTTCGTACACGAGTCCGACTCGCACTTGGCCGGTTTTTCTACTAATTTTAAATGTAAATAATGTAATTTTTTTTTTTCAGTAATTTCACAATATTATCAAACATCCCAGTAGTATTGTTTAATTTAATTAAAAGCCCAAATCAAAAAGCTGGTTCTTGTGTGATTAGATTCATATTTTCGTCATCAGCCTGTATATAGACGTTTTATAAAATACCACCCTGTATTATTTTCAAAACAAGATGGTAAGTATGTTAATTTCATAGAAAGTAGTTAAGGTAAATTTTGAATGCTAGCTGCCGACCGCTAATGCCGCGACTGCAAAGAGCAGGCCTGGCTGCGGGTTGTTCGAAAGAGATACCGCGGCGCTGGTACATACGCGGCCTACGACGGAACACGACGGTTTTTAGTCAGTAAGAGTCTGACACTCCCTCACCGCGCGTCACCCACAGCGGGAGGGGGCATTTGATGATTTTTGACGTCGTTAAAAAAAGAAAGCTGCTCTACTGGTTTGTATGTATTTACATGAAACCGTTATGGATCGAAGCGGCAGCACGTGCAGTCGCCCTCAGATATCGACCGATTTTATGCAATCGCCAGCTAGGTTTCAAAACGCAACTTTTAAGTCAGAATTTGCTTATATTACGGAGCTATTTTTTGTCCAGTATTTTTCAAATATTTCTGATCAAAATATGTCAATTTTATATAATGAAAATAAAAATAAAATCACACAAGAAATGTCTGCGAAAATAAAATTATCATTAAATAGACAGAGATACAGCCTAGCTGTAACAGTTAAAATAATAAATAAAAATATATGTAATAATAATATATCTCATTCGATGAGATAATTTGTAAATAAATCAGTCTGTTCCAAACCTATTTAAATAATTTATTAAATTAATTCTTCAGATAAATGGTAATGATTCAGTTTTTAGGTAGGTATGGAAGAGTCAAACGTATGACGATCCCAAATAAAATTGGGACCATGGCAACAAATTACTTAGTTACTCTTTTTGTTAATAGATGTCTCCTAAATGAAAATATAATTTCTAACATTTTTTTAAGATTTGATGAAATCAATCCCCTTGATATAATGTAAATGTAAAGCATGGATGGATGAACCTTGAAAAAGTCTATTTCGGCTGTCATTTGAACATCTTTGACAGTCGTTTCGGGTAGTCAGAAGCCAAAAAGTCTGACAACCTGCATCACAAAGTCGTAGGTATTGGGTTTTCCCGGTACCGGTAACTTGTTTGTGGGAATCGTCATTGTAATATAGAATACTAGGAATCAAATAGTTTTTAACTATTGTGATTTTGAAACCAATTCTATTTCCACAATATTGTGTATTTTAATAAGTTTTAAACCTGAATCATTACCAAATATCAGATTAAACTAAATAAAAATACCATCACAAGAGAGCTATTCGTTCATTACGAAGCGAATGGCACTCATAACTATTGTCCAAACTAAAACTAATATAAAAACCGCTTAAAGGGTAAAATATTAAAAAAAATGGCATCACAATCACAGATGTATGTAAAAACTTTAAATCTATCTTAGGAATCACATTTTTAATGATAATAAAATTATAATAAACGTACGAAATCACAGGTAAACAGATCGTTTTACTTAAAACTATTGGAAATCCAAAATGGCCGGCCGGGCCGCTAAGATGCCGCTCTGCGACGATACTACGAACATTATAGTGAGAAACTGAGCAGCATTTTAGGGCTCCTCGCATCGCAACTATGGCATCTGTCATCCAAACCTTACCATCGCTATCATGAACACATTTCCCAGATGCCATCCTAATACTGTGTAGCTGCCTAAAAAGCCTACAATTAAAAATAAATACAATTGAAATTAAATTATTAACTACAATAAAATAATTACAGTCTATAAGTTTAAATTGTGACGTATCAAAATTAAATACTTGTTCAAAATCAGTACTGGAAACAAGCGGGTCGAAATAAAGTTTATACGAATCACGCACTTTTACTACTCTAACTCTACAGACACACATGTACGAACGCCCAAATGTCAATTGTACGCGACTTACGTCAAACTGACAATGTTGTACGCGTCTAACGTCAACATGACACTGTTGTACGCGACTCCGTACGTCCGCGTAAAAATCACAATAATTGATTAAATTCACAAATAGGTTATACAACACGCGTATTTCAGCGCGACTAATTAATTCATTTAATTTTACCATTTTTGAACGCGCGTACAACTCACTCGAAGTGAAAATTACGCGATCAGTGAGTTGTACGCGATTTGAAAATTCTAAATTTGAATAATATGATATTAGTTTAGACGAATTACTACTGACGAATATATAGAAACACTTTAGAAGTGTAGATAAAATGACGTAGGTAAGATATACGACGTTACTGGTCAAGGGGGAAATGGGGGGTGTTGGGCGTGGCATAGAAGTGGGAGGGGGGGACAGCGAGAGTGGGGGGGCGGGCACCGCTGCTCCACTGTACTGACATGCACTTAATGGTTAAGGGCAATGATGTTTTTTGGGCTTCTTCAAGTTTTCCTCGTCGGCTCCAGATTTGGGTACCTGGAATATGTAAAATGATATTAAGTACGTATATTAGCTGTTTCTAAAGGTTTCACCCTCGATTCGAGGAAAATACTTTCTGTACCCGGATAAAACATAGGAATGTCACCCACGGATAATGTAGTTTCTCAACAAATGAAATAATTTTTCAAATCGGTTATGCAGTTTCGGAATATTTATGGTCAGAAGTCAGTTGGACTGACAACCACTTTTACCAAAGGGGTTACCAGGGTAGCTGGGTTGAGGAGGTCAGACAGACAGTCGCCCCATGTGGCATACTGGTTCTCAGCTGCATCCGGTTAGACTGGAAGCTGACCCCAACATAGTCGAGAAAAGGCTAGGTAAATGATAATTATAATATTTCAAGAACGTTCTTTACATCCCTTTACACTCTTCCCGAGTAACATAGGCTATATTTTATCCCGATACTGGCAGTAAGTTCCACGGGACGCGGGTGAAAGTCTATGTATGTATGTATGTGAGTGCGTATGTATGTACGTGTGTATGTATGTATGTGTGTGTGTATGGGTATGTTTGTAGAGCAATCTACACGTACCTCAGTGTACCTCTCTCCCTTGAGGGAGACGATCTTGTTGTCCCTGTAGCGGACCATCTTCTTGGGCTCTGTATGTATGTATGTGTGTGTGTATGGGTATGTTTCTAGAGCAATCTACACGTACCTCAGTGTACCTCTCTCCCTTGAGGGAGACGATCTTGTTGTCCCTGTAGCGGACCATCTTCTTGGGCTCTGTATGTATGTATGTGTGTGTGTATGGGTATGTTTGTAGAGCAATCTACACGTACCTCAGTGTACCTCTCTCCCTTGAGGGAGACGATCTTGTTGTCCCTGTAGCGGACCATCTTCTTGGGCTCTGTATGTATGTATGTGTGTGTGTATGGGTATGTTTGTAGAGCAATCTACACGTACCTCAGTGTACCTCTCTCCCTTGAGGGAGACGATCTTGTTGTCCCTGTAGCGGACCATCTTCTTGGGCTCTGTATGTATGTATGTGTGTGTGTATGGGTATGTTTGTAGAGCAATCTACACGTACCTCAGTGTACCTCTCTCCCTTGAGGGAGACGATCTTGTTGTCCCTGTAGCGGACCATCTTCTTGGGCTCTGTATGTATGTATGTGTGTGTGTATGGGTATGTTTGTAGAGCAATCTACACGTACCTCAGTGTACCTCTCTCCCTTGAGGGAGACGATCTTGTTGTCCCTGTAGCGGACCATCTTCTTGGGCTCTGTATGTATGTATGTGTGTGTGTATGGGTATGTTTGTAGAGCAATCTACACGTACCTCAGTGTACCTCTCTCCCTTGAGGGAGACGATCTTGTTGTCCCTGTAGCGGACCATCTTCTTGGGCTCTGTATGTATGTATGTGTGTGTGTATGGGTATGTTTGTAGAGTAATCTACACGTACCTCAGTGTACCTCTCTCCCTTGAGGGAGACGATCTTGTTGTCCCTGTAGCGGACCATCTTCTTGGGCTCTGTATGTATGTATGTGTGTGTGTATGGGTATGTTTGTAGAGCAATCTACACGTACCTCAGTGTACCTCTCTCCCTTGAGGGAGACGATCTTGTTGTCCCTGTAGCGGACCATCTTCTTGGGCTCTGTATGTATGTATGTGTGTGTGTATGGGTATGTTTCTAGAGCAATCTACACGTACCTCAGTGTACCTCTCTCCCTTGAGGGAGACGATCTTGTTGTCCCTGTAGCGGACCATCTTCTTGGGCTCTGTATGTATGTATGTGTGTGTGTATGGGTATGTTTGTAGAGCAATCTACACGTACCTCAGTGTACCTCTCTCCCTTGAGGGAGACGATCTTGTTGTCCCTGTAGCGGACCATCTTCTTGGGCTCTGTATGTATGTATGTGTGTGTGTATGGGTATGTTTGTAGAGCAATCTACACGTACCTCAGTGTACCTCTCTCCCTTGAGGGAGACGATCTTGTTGTCCCTGTAGCGGACCATCTTCTTGGGCTCTGTATGTATGTATGTGTGTGTGTATGGGTATGTTTCTAGAGCAATCTACACGTACCTCAGTGTACCTCTCTCCCTTGAGGGAGACGATCTTGTTGTCCCTGTAGCGGACCATCTTCTTGGGCTCTGTATGTATGTGTGTGTGTGTGTGTATGGGTATGTTTCTAGAGCAATCTACACGTACCTCAGTGTACCTCTCTCCCTTGAGGGAGACGATCTTGTTGTCCCTGTAGCGGACCATCTTCTTGGGCTCTGTATGTATGTATGTGTGTGTGTATGGGTATGTTTGTAGAGCAATCTACACGTACCTCAGTGTACCTCTCTCCCTTGAGGGAGACGATCTTGTTGTCCCTGTAGCGGACCATCTTCTTGGGCTCTGTATGTATGTATGTGTGTGTGTATGGGTATGTTTGTAGAGCAATCTACACGTACCTCAGTGTACCTCTCTCCCTTGAGGGAGACGATCTTGTTGTCCCTGTAGCGGACCATCTTCTTGGGCTCTGTATGTATGTATGTGTGTGTGTATGGGTATGTTTGTAGAGCAATCTACACGTACCTCAGTGTACCTCTCTCCCTTGAGGGAGACGATCTTGTTGTCCCTGTAGCGGACCATCTTCTTGGGCTCGATTTTGGGAGCGAGAGGCTTGTGTTCCTTCTGGTCAGAGTTCTTGTCGACGTAGGAGTAACTGCGAAAGAAATGATGATAGGTTAGTGTAAATTTTGGTAGAAAGTTGTACATAAATTATTTATGAATTATTTTGAGACTTGGCAGGTAAAATTACAGTTAAAGAATATTTTTTGCACTTTTTCAGCATAAAGCATATTTCTGCAATCTTTGTTTGGGGTTTTAGAAGTAGTTTAATTGGTCTTATTGGTGGAGGGCCAGCTTAATGAAAAAATATTTTTTATAATTTAAGTTGCTCCTAAAAATTGTGGACAGAGATATTTTTTGTTAAGAAAAGATCGTGGTCAAGTAACAGACACACGGGTAATTTGATCATCAGGTTATATAACTCTTGGCTCGGACTATCTATGGGCGGGTGACCATCTTGTCATGACGAGTTCCTCTGTCTTTCGGAAGGCACGTTAAATTGGTGGGTCTCGGCTGTCATTTGAACATCTTTGACAGTCGTTACGGGAAGTCAGAAGCCAGTAAGTCTGACAACCAGAATTACAGGTGTAGCAGCGTCGCTACGTCCATTACACTTCGGTGTAACACACACTCACCGAGCAATAATCCTGTTCTTCAGCTCGTGGTCGTCGCAGAGCGGCTGTCGCGAGGCGGTGTGCAGCGCGGCGGCGGACAGCGACTGTCCCTGCTCGCGTCGGTGTAACACTACGTCACTTCGGTGTAACACACACTCACCGAGCAATAATCCTGTTCTTCAGCTCGTGGTCGTCGCAGAGCGGCTGTCGCGAGGCGGTGTGCAGCGCGGCGGCGGACAGCGACTGTCCCTGCTCGCGTCGGTGTAACACTACGTCACTTCGGTGTAACACACACTCACCGAGCAATAATCCTGTTCTTCAGCTCGTGGTCGTCGCAGAGCGGCTGTCGCGAGGCGGTGTGCAGCGCGGCGGCGGACAGCGACTGTCCCTGCTCGCGTCGGTGTAACACTACGTCACTTCGGTGTAACACACACTCACCGAGCAATAATCCTGTTCTTCAGCTCGTGGTCGTCGCAGAGCGGCTGTCGCGAGGCGGTGTGCAGCGCGGCGGCGGACAGCGACTGTCCCTGCTCGCGTCGGTGTAACACTACGTCACTTCGGTGTAACACACACTCACCGAGCAATAATCCTGTTCTTCAGCTCGTGGTCGTCGCAGAGCGGCTGTCGCGAGGCGGTGTGCAGCGCGGCGGCGGACAGCGACTGTCCCTGCTCGCGTCGGTGTAACACTACGTCACTTCGGTGTAACACACACTCACCGAGCAATAATCCTGTTCTTCAGCTCGTGGTCGTCGCAGAGCGGCTGTCGCGAGGCGGTGTGCAGCGCGGCGGCGGACAGCGACTGTCCCTGCTCGCGTCGGTGTAATAGGGTCGCGGCTGCGCGTTCTACGTCGCCGTGAGCGATGGATACGCAATGCTTAATCTAGAAGATAGATAATTGGGGATATGGTACAATAGCTTCTGCTAAGAAAAGTCGTGGTGGCCTAGTGGGCAAAGAACCAACCTCTCGAGTATGAGGGCGCGGGTTCGATTCCAGGTCAGACAAGTACCAATGCAACTTTTTTAAGTTTGTATGTACTTTCTAAGTATATTTTAGACACCAATGACTGTGTTTCGGATGGCACGTTAAACTGTAGGTGCCGACTGTCATTGAACATCCTGGGCAGTCGTTACAGGTAGTCAGAAGCCAGTAAGTCTGACACCAGTCTAACCAAGGGGTATCGGGTTGCCCGGGTAACTGGGTTGAGAAGGTCAGATAGGCAGTCGCTTCTTGTAAAGCACTGGTACTCAGCTACAGCCGGTTAGACTGGAAGCCGACCCCAACATAGTTGGGAAAAGGCTCGGAGGATGATGATGGTACAATAGCTTCTCCGAGCGGCAAAATCCATCCAGAAGTTCTTATGTGAAAGAGGAACAAACACCGAGTCTCCTGTGATGTCGGATTGTCGTCCATCGGGCTTTGAGAGTGAAGGAATAGAGAGCGCATGTCCTGCGCAGCTGGCTGATCTCCTCATACGAGAACTGCCGTGGTTGATAAGCGGCTAGAAGTTATATATGTATTATATTATGTTCACTTATGTACATTCATATATTTTTTTTAATAAATAAACTTTTATACCTAAATTAAATCGTATGAAACCGATGACGAAATTATAACGATTTTCTGTTGGGAATTTGGCTCGACAGAGAAGAATGGAAGGGGAAAACATATTGGGCAGATCTCGTCTGCGTCAGGACCGCCGTCACAAATCATCGATCCTCTCGAATTACATATAGAGAGTTGCTACCTAATTGCTACAAGCTACCAATTGCTGCTGGTTTTGAAGATATTCAGCATCCTAAGGTGACAGCCATTCTGATATCAGGATGGCTGTCACTTTTCCCAGTGTGAAGAAACGGCGCAAAAGTATTGAGTTTTTTTTTCACCCAGAGTTGCTACCTAATTGCTCCACCCTCCAGAATTAAATTTTAGACCACATCGATTCCGTGGTAAAAACATATTATTTTTTTAATAAGACAGCCATTTTGATATCAGGATGGCTGTCTTATTTAAAAAATGACGGCGGTCCTGATGCAGACCAGATCTCAAATAACCTAGAAACAGGGCAGGAAGAAGAAATCATTCCTGGAGGATCCTCTAAGACCTAAGGTATGCTCTTACCTCCATAGCACAGGTGTTAGGGAACATCTCAGCAAGAGCCTGGCACTGTTCAGCATGAACATCTTCTTCAAGCAGAGGACGACGGTTGCCCTCCACGCTCTCAGATGACTCAGAGTTAGAATGGGACCTGGGACCAAGATATCAGCTCATTTAGTTATATTGTAGCTCCATCAGGGATTTGGATGTCTTGTATGAACTACTTCATCTGGATAAAAAGAAACCTATAGCGTTCTTCGTTAAAATCTCTAATTAACACCGAAATATTTTTCAAATCGGCCCAACAGTGCCTGAGATCTCATCTGACAACATACTTTTTAGTTTTATTTTACTAGTACAGAATTACAGGACAGATGCCGCTCGGACGGGGCAAGGTCGATCCATAGATGGGTCAACATCTATGTCATAACGAGCTAAAATAAAGCTAAAAAACACAAATTTGCCAAGCTAAATTAAGCGTTAAATGCATCGCAGGTCTCTAGGACAAAAAACCATAGTCCTGTGCCCAGTGGGGTTTTGAAGATCGTAAGATTGACTTACCTAGGACTATTTGGCAGTGTTTGAAGATCTCTTAAGAAAAGTCAGACACTATAGGAAGAAACTCCATGTATTGAAAGTTACTTACCGGTTATTCTTGGTCAATGGCGGCAGCATCTCGCTCAAGTTCTGAAGAGTAAGACTGAGCCTATCGCTGCTGGCTGAATCATCTGAAATAAACACATTTTTGGTAACAAAAATTCACAGTTCGGGGCTAACTTATGGCACTTAAGCCATTTTTAGGTGTGCGAGGAGTATGGCCACATGCTCACATCTGAGATCGGAAATTTTCTACGAACCGTTATTAACCACTTTACTGTCAACGAAGCAGACAATCGGTGTGTATCACATATGACTCATGGGACAGGGTAGTTATTAAGTTTGGAGAGAACTCCTGCACTTCAGCCAAAATTATCCAGTTTGAGAGAATTTTAAAACGTTTGCTATGTAATATATAAAGATGAATTGACTGACGTAATAAGTATCACATAAATTGCATCACGCGTTTCATTTTTAGAGCGTTACAAAAGAACAAAGATACATACATTCACTAAAAAGTGCATACAATAGATTTTCATAAGAAATCTTACTAAAATAGAATAGAGATTATGTACTTATATTATTTCTATATAATGACAATGTGAAGCATTCATTCATTTCATTCAAATATGGTTTAAAAAGTAGCGGGTTTTTAATCGCTTGCTTTTCCCAACTACGTAAGGGTTAGAGTTACAGCTTTTATTTCATACTAGCTTCTGCCAGCGGTTTCACCCGCATCCCGTGGGAACTACTTCCCTTACCGGGATAAAAAGTAGCCTATAGCCTTCCTCGATAAATGGGCTATCTAACACTGAAAGAAATTTCCAAATCGGACCAGTAGTTCCTGAGATTAGCGCGTTCAAACAAACAAACTCTTCAGCTTTATAATATTAGTATAGAAGTATAGATAGAATTCTTTATACTTTATACACTTTAAAAGAAAGCTATTAACTAAGTAAAAATACTACACTGCTTCTATCTTACATTAAACGCCTTCCTCTCTTCTAACCATCTCTAATCTTATAATCATCTAAACCATCTAATTTTATATTTTCCACTTAATTTACATTATGTAATGCAATAAACGATATGATATGAAGCGTTTAAAATATGTATTTCACTTGAAGAAAATTATAATATGTATGTATAATGCAAGTTAAAGTACGAAGGTATATAAAAGAAAGGCACTAGATACTCGTGCAGTGGCGGATTAAGAGTATCCGAGGCCCTAAGCACAGAGCCTGTGTAGACCCCCTATTACTTAAATGGAAATAGAAGGTTGAAGAAATTGACCGAGCGAAGCGAGCGTGATGCACATGTAGTTCGAAATGCGCGAGCGAAGCGAGCGCGAAATTTTTTTCGGACTCGTACGGAGGTAAAATTTATCCCAAACGTACTTAATTTTTTGTTTGTTGACAAATGCAAAAACGAAGGCACATAGTTTCTGAATACGCGAGCGCAGCGAGCGCGAAATTTTTATTATAGACTCAGAACCAAAATTACGTACAATGTAGCCCAAACGTACTTAACTTTTAATTTGTTGACAAATGTAAAAACGAGGACATATAGTTTTTGAAAACGCGAGCGAAGCGAGCGGGAAATCTTGATTATGTTTTAAGACTCAGAACTAAAATTTCGTAAAAGGGCTACATTTCAAACCTTCATTTCTTTCTGTTGGACAAGTAAGATGGATAACGTAAGATCGATAACAACGTCCGCGGACTTAACCGGTGGTCCGCGGACCACTTGGAATGCCTCCAGGCACCACCAGCCCACCACCACCAGGACCACTGATCTAAACATCCAAAATTTTCGGATATGTTTGTTATATTGCACTCGTAGTTACAGCGTGAGCTTCCCAACGACTATACGATAGCGACTTCGGAACGCTATCGTTGCCTATTAATTCTTTGCCCAACGATGAGTAGAAGCCGAAAAAAAATTGTATAACAACTGCACAATTGAAAAAAAAATCACTGCGATCGTACAACAATCAACAGCACTGCGACCAATCAAGTTTAGAGGCGGGGGTGTATGAAGGGTCACTCCCGAACTGCTCGCGCCTTGTGATTTCAGATATATTGTGGATGAATCTCGATAAAATGTATGTATAAAATGAAACGCCAGCAGAGGATGGAGGCCCCTGGAGAGCAGGGGCCCCAAGCACGTGCTTGTTGTGCTTATAGGGTTAATCCGCCACTGCTCGTGGTACTCAGCTACATCCGGTTAGACTGGAAGCCGACCCCAACTTAGTTGGCAAAAAGGCTCGGAGGATCTATGTACATAAATATACTAGCTTCTGCCAGCGGTTTCACCCGCATCCCGTGGGAACCTTTGTACGAACCCGGATAAAAAATGGGCTATCTAACACTGAAAGATTTTTTCAAATCGGACCTGAGATTAGCGCGTTCAAGCAAACAATAAACAAACTCTTCAGCTTTATAACATTAGTCCTCATCCTCCGAGCCTTTTCCCAATCACGTTGGGGTCGGCTTCCAGTATAACCGGATTCAGCTGAGTACCAGTGCTTTACAAGAAGTGACTGCCTATCTGACCTCCTCAACCCAGTTACCCGGGCAACCCGATACACCTTGGTTAGACTGGTGTCAGACTTACTGGCTTCTGACTACCCGTAACGACTTTATAATACCCAGCTTTATAATATTAGTATAGATGTATACAATAAGATACTCCATCACTCACCATGGTTAGACAAGGAGTCAGTGTCATCTCTCTGGTTGATCTCGGCTTCTAGCTCCAGCACCCAGGTGCAGACCAGGCCTGCGTCAATGCGCCCGAACTGAGGCACGTAGGCTGACATCATCTCGATGAAACCTGGGGGCAAGGTTGAAGGGTAAACCTGGTGCAGTAGGGTAAAAAGTCAGTTGTTCAGTGAAGGCAGACGATCGGAGGTTTTGCGGATGGCGAATTTTTGCAAAAGGCAGTGTAGAAACGAGCCGCGTTTATCACAAAACTAGCTTCTGTCTAGATTTAACTCACAGAAGACTACTTCCCCAATATTTTTCTTCTTGTCTGTATTTTGTGTAACTGTGTACATAAACTGTTAAGTAAATAAATAAATAAAAAAGAAGCCTGTATAAAGTTACTGGACTGTAAAGTTGCATCAAAATCCATTCGATAGTCTCTGCATGAAAGAGGAACATAAAGCACTTTTGATTTTTGCCACAATCTCCAAACCTACTAAACCGATTTGAAAAATTCCTCCGCTGTTGGAAAGTTACACTATTTGGACGAACTATATACATAGCCAATATATATTTTTTCCAGATACTTGTAGTAGTTACAAAGGGACACGGGTATTGCGTTTCCCATTTTTTACTATGGGAAACAGCCAGTACGCAATAAATAGAAATGCGCAATATTTAACTGCGCTCTATTTTCCCGCCCTAAAAACTCACGGTCCCGTTTTAAACCTTTGGGTACGGAACCTTAAAAATATATAATATTTTCGAAAAACTTTGAACTTTTTAGACGAGCCTTTTCTAACATATAGTCTAATAATAAAACTCTGTTTAGTGAGTGTGTCCTCATTGCTAAGTCAATACTGCGTTAATAATGAAGGACTGTACTGTGTACGACGGCCCTTCAAGCTAAATATAGGCTTCCACTTTTGAGGCTCGGATTTTTGTAAAAGCCTCCAAGCAAGCCTATGTTTCGATGTTTTTTTAAATGTCTTTCACATTAGGAAATAGTACAGTTTTGTCAGTATTTGTTGTCATGGCGAAAACAATAATATTTAGATCGTCTACTGTCTAACTATGAATTAAGTTACTTGTGATACAGTGATTTGACGATACATGGATGGGTAGCGAAGTCTTACTGTGAGTTGCACCATTTTCATCAGTTGACAAATCACCAATTTGATCAATGGTTGGGAAGGTTCGAATCTGTCGGAATTTGCGTCGTGTACTAACGGTCGCGCAGCGCCAAACCCTTCCCTTAGTAATACAGTTCTGTTTCCACTTTAGGAACCCTAACAATATGAATATGAGGGATAGATTTAATAATAATGTATTAAACGTGTACTTATTTGGCAAATACTGATGATAAGCTCTAACTACAAGATAATCGATCAGGATAACCAGGAGCTAATACTCCCTTGACCTCAAAACTCAGAACTTGTATGTTGACCCATTTCTGTCAGCTACAACTAGTAGTTGAAACAGAATTGAATTTACAGTTGAATTCACTGGAAAGACATACTGTGTTACTGTGAATTTGCTGTCATCGGAGTGTATATTCTGCCTCAGGTTTTTAACTTTGTATCTCTAGAATAACCTCTCAATCGTTGCAGATAGTCGAATATATATTGGTATTTATAATAGGTAAATATTAGTTAGAACTGACACAGCACATCCCGGCTTTGTACGAGTACTTATATCTTCAACAACGTACCTAATCGTTAAAAAGTCAACTGAGTATGTAGTAAAAAACTTGCTTGTCTCAGTTAACCATCCAATAAGTAACATAAATATGAAAGAAAAAAACTGGAAATAACTAACTACTTAACTAATACATACAACATATTATATTGAACAGTCTGTGCTCTTTCTCCTCTCTCTCCTGTTATATGATGTGCCCGACAGGGTCCAAATTGTGACTGAATGATCTATATGTCGTAGCCATATCGTAGTATATACCAACAACCAGTATACATACATTATGGAACGCAAGCTCTCACCATATACCTATTTCCTTTTAAATAAAACACCTAATATAGACACAGCTTCCAAAGCTTCATATTCGTTGAAAGAGGGATGAAATTATTACACGAACAGCGAATGCACCGAGCATTTCAAAGGCTGTATCGATTCTCGGAATCATTTCATTTGCTCTCTCGACTCGATTGCGTTTGTTTGTACGAGAGTAACGATCGATTGGAAGCTGTGATTCTGTCTGGCTCGCAGATTGATATCATGTTCGTTATATTTATACTGTACCTATTTGAGTAAGGGATGAGGGATGGGGATGGTTGAAATGATGCTTCATGGCTTGTTGGCAAGTAACATTTTTAGAAAAATATGTAGAGTTAATTACTCGACTAAGATACTCGACATACCTACGTTTCGCCTCTCCAAGAAGCATCTTCAGATGTTGATTCGCCGTCGAGCGGTCTCGACATCTCCTTAAGATTAGGAATTTAACGCTATATATTTTTTCAAACATTTTATGTCATGGATTTTCGCAAAATAATGGCCGATTTCCTGATTTATCTGGTTAGGTTAGGGCTATGGGGCCGTTGGGAAGTCATATCACTACTCTGGGCCCTGGGCCCACCTAGCAAGGGTCTGACACCGTCCTATCCTCCTACACACAACCTCACGCGGCACCCACATCGGGAGGAGTCTCCTCCCAACAAAAAAATCCTCATAGACAAAATAAATTAAGTTCAAATACTAACGCTGCAATGCAAAATGGTTAGTAGACAAACGAACAAACAAGCAAACTTCAGCTTTATAATATTTGAGTACAGATTTGCCACTGAAAATTTAAATCAACAACGCTGTCAGCAACAGGTTTTGAAAATACAGCCCGATTCATAAAATAGGTTGTCTGCCGGGTGCTATGCAATATCGGGCAGGGCATATCCCAGATGACCTAGATAGGCGACCTAGAAACTCATGTAACGAAATAAAGGTACGATTGGTTTTCAGTCAATATTTTTTACTAGGTAAATAAGTACTTAGAGAAATCTAAATCATTTGATCAAATTAGGGTGAAAATCAGCAGTATAGAAGGTCAAAAAAAATGCACAAAGTCAGCCTCCACCTTTCCACCACGTCCATTTACTTTCATAATTTTGTCTATTTTTTTTATAACTATGTTGGGGTCTGCTTCCAGTCAGGCCACATTTCACCCACACAGTCTTTCTAGTTTCTGACTGCCAAAAATCTCATCTAATATATTTACAGGTTACTTCTTTCAGGATGAGCTTTCACTGAGCATCTTTGGCAGTCGTTACTGGTAGTCAGAAGCTAGTAGTGAACCAGTAACAACCAGTTGTACCTAGGGGTATTGAGTAGCCCGGGTAACTGGGTTGAAGAGGTCAGAGGCAGTCGCTCTTTAAAAAACACTGGTACTCAGCAGTATCGCAACTGGAAGCCGATCCCAACATAGTTGGCCCAAGGCTAGACAGATGACGATTTTTCCCTGTACGGGAAATAGTTCCCTCTGCACGCGAGTCGAACAGTCTAGACACAAATTCTACAACTAAAATTCCCAATTATGCAGAAAATAGTCATCCATATGAAATGAGTAAGAGGTACTGCATAATTTATTTATGTTCGCGTAACTGTACGACATGGTGTTACGTAAGTGCTATTTGAATTTTTAATTCAATCAATATCTGTTCAAGTGACGTTAGCAAGAGTTTCATACTGGTGGATTTTCCGCTCGGTTTTTTTGATGGGAAGTCATCATATGACTGCTTCCGCTGTGGGTTGTAGGCGGTAGCGATGAGCGAGTACCTATCACTTTTACTGACTAAAAACCCATCATGTTCCTTCGTAGTTCCTTTATGTACCAGAGCCGCGATAACTCTTTCGAACTATCCCCCAACCCAGTTTTTTTTTAGTTCAGTTCGTATGGGTGGTGTTGAAAACAATTGACAACTACAAAAACCAGCCTAGTGCGATTCGGACTCGCACTCGAAAGCTAAGGCGACATTCCGGACACGCTAAAATATGTATTAATTAGTTTTCAGTATTTTTTGTTATAGCGGAAACAATAATACATCATCTGTGAATATGTGAACCGTCTAGCTATAGCGGTTCATAAGATACAGACTGGTGTTAAACAGGCAGATGGACAGCGAAGTCTTAAAATAAATAAATCTTTATTATTTCCAAAAAGAACACAAATTTTTACATGATTAGGATCATGGCAATGTGGGCCAGAACATAAGGACCCTGACTTCTAAACTAGGAAAAATCCTGTATCTTAGAAGCCAGTGCACCTTCGAAATTATATCGAATAAGCCAATACAAATTACCTGGATAGGACCATAACAAAAAAAAAAATCATAAATAAAAAGTTACAGATCAAAGTAAGCTAATCCAGGGCAAAAAACAATATATTGATAGCAGAAACAGTAATAAAGGAGAGAATTTTTTTTTAGTAATAATGAAACAAAAACAAAGTAGTATAGTAGTGATAGGGTCCTGTTGTTTTCCCCTTTAACCACTTCACTGTCCATGAAGCAGACACAATAGTTAAACAATCAGTGTGTATCACATATAACTCATGGGGCAAAGAAGTGCGAAACCTACAATCTGATTGTATACGATGTTCCACTATGAGTGAATATAGTTAATAAAACTGCTTCCCCAATATTACCTTATTCTTATAAGCAAGAAACTTCTTCTTTGGCTCAAAGACGGTGTTTAAAACAAATCTCATAGTGTCAAAACCTGTAATATTAAGCAAATCAAATTACTTTTTGTTTACAAGAACAATTGACTGAATAAGGAGAAATGTAAAGGAAATCTCACAGATGAGTGGAAAAAACTTGTCTAAAAAATATTTATGTGTTAAGTAAAAGAGTTCGTTCTTTTTTTGGCTAACAAGAGAGTAGATAGAGTGGTTGTTTATAGTATATAGTTCATGATAAACATCTACATAAGATCAATTCACAGTATATTAATTTATTTCCCTAGTCTGGAGAATATTATCAAAACAAACAATTAATTTTAGAATTTGGCAAAATATTCCAAATCCTGCTAATAATATGTTGTGTTATGCACTGCAAAGCTTATGCTGTCATGATAAATAATATTTAATTTTATATAAGCATTCTCGCAGAGTTTAACCGCTTTAGTAGCATCAATTATATTATTTGTAATGATGTCTTTCTAGCCGACTGTTGGCCACAGCGGCAATTCTCAAATAAGGAGATCAGTCAGCTGCGCAAGACATATTTGTTTGCATTTGCTTCGACACAGGTGCACTCTCTATTCCTTCACTCTCATAGTAAGATGGGACGACAAGCCGATACCACTGGAGTTTGTTTGTGTGATAGCATTTAATTCTTGGACTGCTTAATTTATAGAAAAATAAGTTCTTATCACATGTATACTCCTAAATGTTACAGAACCATAAGTCTTAGTTAAACGTATGTCTGTCACAGTACATAAGTGTGTCAGAGCAGTCCTTAAAATGGTGTGGCGTTTCAGTATTCTGCATTATAATTGGGAAAGGAACAAGGACAAGGAACTTGCCCCTCAATTTGAAAAGCAAGCCCTATATTCCTGATCAGAGATAACAGGATGCAAATAAGCCAAGTCTAAAGAATATATAATTTTGACCATCATCATATCTAGGCTGTTAGGAGACAGAAGAGTTTCTTCATAATAAGAATCCTGTCAAGCTCCACAGATGTAAATTGTATCATTTGCGAAGCTTTTCCCCAAATTATGTTGGGGTCGGCTTCCAGTCTAACCGGATGTAGCTGAGTACCAGTGTTTTTACAAGGAGTGACTGCCTATTTGTCCTGATGTAAATGGATGTAAATGATAGACAAAAGATGAAAAAAAAATGTCTTATGTTACTTTAACATCTCTATTAAAGTTTTAATATTATATTACAATAAGTTTATGATGGTTATGGATGGATTATGGGCCGTTAAAATTTTATAAGCTATCAAAACATTAAATAAACAGTATTTATTAATTATATGTTGTATGTAATTATTGTTTGTAAAACAAGACATTAAGATTTGTTTAAGTAATTAAATTAGTAAATATTCTTATAGAAAACTAATAAATAAACAGAATTATAATGTTATTAATGCATCCAGGCCTGAAATCTTTTGTTTTCATTATGAATATCTGTCAAGGCGAGCCTGTTTTGTTACGCGAACACGTAATTTGAATCAAGAAACACTACAGTGACGAAAAACAATGAAAAATGGACAACATGATATGTCTACTCAACTTGGATGTAATTTTCAACACCTTTATTTAGGTCAAATTTAAATATTTCTTCACGAAATTATATTCCGAAAGTTTTTAAATGATTTGAATAATATTCTTACCTTCTACGTCGAAGCAGGGGTCCTGGGAAGCCTCCTCAAGTATCGAAATCACATATGTAAGTACAATATCATCAATTACGTTTAAATCCGCACTAGGGATATGTTTGGTAATAAACTGAAATAAACCCTCCTTGACAAGGACTTTTTGTTGCGCTATAGCACTCATTTTGATCTAAAACACCTTATTTTTCAGTAAAACACTAGAAGAATGTAAAATATATTCAGAAATAACGTTACGGGTGGCTACACAGTAAAAGTAGGTTTAATGTCCATAAAAACCGACCCGAGCAAACAGAATCACTGTCTCTTTGTTTCGGTAAGAGAAAAAAAAATGTTTGGACCAAACTGCAGCTGTATTTTCACGGGAAAAATCTGGGATAGAACTGCGAAAATCAATACAAATGCAAGTTTTTTTTTATAAACAACTTTTTGTAGTTTTAAGGACAGGCAAAAACTCATCTGCATACAGCCACTGTTACTTGTCATGTGTATTTAAAAGCTTATTTGTGCTTCGTATTTTTATTTATTTTATTGACAGTTATGATATTTAACTCATTAATTATATTGTGTATGTTATATTCTTATTAAAATACGTTTTATTGAAATAAATTAAGTAATAAAATAAACTGAAATGACAGCTGAGTTTCCGAACGAAGCGGCTGTCACGGCGAGTTTGATACCGCGGGAAACATTTGAACTTCGCTGAAAATTTTTGCGGGTGATTCAAAGTAATGTAATTTCTCTGTGTGATGTTAATTGCGGCAGATTGCAATAAAAAAAGTAATGTAATTTCGTTGATTCTGCTGTTTTATCGAGAACGTATTATATCTTTGTTATTTATTTTATGAGTAGCCAAAAGTCTTGCACTCTTCCCGAGTAACAAAAACATTTCATCCCAGTACGGGCAGTAGTCCCCACGGGATGCGATGCGGCTGACACTGAAGGAAAACATACAAATAATAAGGATGACAAATAAAACAATATTCTTTTGAAATTAATATATTTCAATTAAAACTTTAAAATATAACGAGCAATCATTTATTCTCTCAACCTTTATTCTAAAAATGACTGATTAACACAACGCCGATGTTCACAACTACATTTTTTATATTTTATTTATTTTACAGTATAACAATAATTATTTGGAATCACAATGGGAATGTCTTGGCACAGTTTTTTTATACATTTTAAAAATAATATTGCGTAGTAGACGAAGTAAAAAGGTCGTAAGTAAAGTCTTTACTCGTCTATGGTTATGACCATAGCTTTTAATATAGTTAATTACGAAGTTACTTTATAGACTACGGACTTCAATAACCGATCCATCTATTTTGTTTGCGATTAGAGATTGTGAATTTGACATTATTTATATGAAGCATACTATACGTTAATACTCAATCTCTAATTGCAAAACAATGGATCGATTGCTTATTAAATCCGCAGTAAGCCAAATGATGGTCTATGATATTTTATTCTAACTTTCTATATAATATGATAGTCTAGTTCCTTGTTCAAATAAATTACAGCTTTTAATACATAGATTTTAATGAAATTTTCATTACGAAGCAAAAATAAACAACTTACGACCTTTTTAAACAAACACGAGCACAACACAAAATTATTGCAATATATCCTTTTTTTTAATCATTTTTGGTACATATTCCACGATAAATACTTATAGCTACTTATGAGATAAATAAAATTGTAAATTCTAATAAATAGAGTGCAATCTACCTACGTTTAGCTAGGTTTAGTGTGAAAATTTTAAGTTCTTGGAACGTTAGACAGTTTTTTAACGAAATATATATTAAGATTTCTTTTTTATAGACTTTTTTCTAATTTGTTTATTGATAGGGAACACTTATTGTATCTTAAATGGTTTTTGTGTTACCTTATATTATTTTGTGCAAAATGGCCTTGTGCACAATAGGTTCTGTGCAAAATGGCTGCTGTTGTATGTACCTATATTATACAACTGTGCATTTGTGTTTGTGTTTTTTTGTGAATATTGTTGCTGTTTCATTCAAGATTTTATAAATGTCCCCTAACTATAAATAATAACTTTTTGAAGTTCGTTAAGATCAACGACTTTCTTTATGATTTTGATATTCAATACTTTTCTACTTTAAAAGTCGTCTGATTTTCGAAGTACAACAAAATATAAATAGGTAAATAATGTTTCAAAAGCAGGTTTTAACAAGTAATAGATACTCTTACTCTTGCAATAAATAATATATTTTGTCGATGGACGCTAAAATAGGTTAACCGAGCCGTATGTGCAAGTACATAATATTATAAAGATAAGATATATAATAATACTATATTTTATATAATTTATAATAATAATATAATCTTTTTTCTAAATATTTCTGTGAGTTTTATAAAGATTTTGTGAGTTGGATTTCAGAAGCCCATTTTATAAGCAAGCGCGGATCCAGCCCTCAAAAAAGGTTGTGGTCACAGCTACTAGAAAATCGGCTCGGAGCATGAACATGCTCATTAACAATCATGCAAGTCGTTTAAATTTTTGAATTAAACTATTTCCTTTTTTCTGAGCATCAGCAGTAAGCCAATGTATGGGTTTGACGCATTTGGTACACTTCTCAACTTTTACCTTATGTATGACTTAGGTATTTTTTTTTTTAGGAATATATCTAAACGCATATTATGCTCACTATCAGTTCCGTTTTTAGCTTATGTATTGGGTGCAATCATTGCTAAATTGCTAAAGCATCCCTATGTATGGAAAGATTGTGGTTTTTTTTTTTTTCGCGAGTGTAGCAAGCCGGACAATTTTTAGATTTTGTTGTAGTTACCAAGTTATAAAACCAAAAGCGAAGACGTAGAACAAAATCGTATAAAGTTGCGCGAGCGAAGCGAGCGCGAAGTTTTGTGCCACAAATTACCTAAAGAAATTATAAAAAGTAATGTGAAATGAAAAAGCTGTGAGCGTAGCGAGCACAAAATTTTGGAGTCTTGGGACACGAAATCACCCAAACAAGTAAAAAAAGCCACTGCTAAGTAAAAAGACCGCGAGCGTAGCGAGCGCGAAATTTTTTGAGTTTTGGAACAAAACAGTACCTAAACAACAAAAAAATGAAAAATAGTGCCTATTGTAAATAATAATAATTGTATTGTAATAGACAGCTGTGTTGCTGGAAAGTTTGTTCTTCACCGCTTCTTCTTAACCAGAAAGTGCTGAAAGAGGGCGTTATGGGGGTGCTATCCTTTTCTACTTTCAATTTTAACTTAAACTAATCGAACGTTTTCGACATTGGATTCAAATCACCGCAAAGTGAAGAAGCCGCGAGCGTAGCGAGCGCGAATTTTTTTAGTTTTGGGATACAAAAGTACCTCAAAAACTAAAGCTGTTAGAAAAAAATATGGTGACCTCGAATTAGTAAACAACAGTCATAAAAATATCTAAATGCAAGAAAAAAAAAGCCTTATTTTATCCCTTGTGTTATCATCAGCCTATCGATTTCAAAAAACTGTAAAAGTGTGAGGTCACAAGTCTATTAAGGTTGTGGGCATGCCCATCGTGCCCACAACGGTGGATCCGCCCTTGTTTATAAGCAAATATTATGTCAAAATGAACGTTACCTTCGTCTATACTTCTATAGATAGATATTTTTTACATGTTTGTATGTTCGTAGGTTTGGCAAATTACTTGTTTTCGCGTTTTTTTTTACTTTTGATGGTTACTTTAATGTCTAATTTGTAAATAATTGTAATTTTTAAGCGTTCTAATATATTTTACGTCCGCTGACGAATTCTGACTAAATAAAAAATATTTGTCTGCCAGTTGCTTATAAAAAGGGCTCACAAAAAATCTCACTCTGCAAAAGGTCTTTTTGCAAAATCCGTAACATGACTTCAGTTTATTTTATTACCTCAAATGATTGTGATTATTTTCCTAAAAACAGTGTTTTGTGTGCTAATTTAAATTTAATAATTTTACTTTTTGCCGTTTATTTTTGGTAGGTACCTAATTATCTACTAAAGCGTGTTTTGAAGACCTAAGTCATGTTACGTATTTTCCAAAAAAGAGAGTTAAGCTTGCTTTTAGAGACGTCCTCGAAAATGCCTAACTAAAATTTAATTTCTATCTATCTAAATGCTCTTGTATAGTGATGGGACACACTCACATTTTTATCGATATCGATTTTTTTTTCGATAATATGTGATAAATGTGCCTCCATTTAAACTTATACATTTTTCTATGTTACCTAACTAAAATATTAGTCTAAATCAGTTTATCTAGCTAAAATATAAGATATATAGCTGTTAGGACGAAGTGAGGTTTAGTTCAGTGTTTTTATAAATAGATTTATTTGTAGAAGTATTCAGTTTTATGTCCTTTTGGCTTTTTTGTGTGAATTAAAAAACAATAAGTAGTAGGTGATATTATAATATTACTTATTGTTTTTTAATTCACACAAAAAAGCCAAGGTGATATTATAATATTATTCCACGTCAGAGGCCGTCAGGCGGATTTGAGAAAACTCTGACACTAGGGCTTGTTAGGTGATTAAACCTGCAGCTCACTCGACAAGAAGAAGAAGATTATAATATTTTTGCAAAAAATATAGATAAGGCAGCATGTCTCAATACTAACTGAAACTGTACATACCTACCTTGTTTTTTATTTGCTTGGTTTGCCTCTTTTGCTCATTGCAGTAGAGTCAAATTAATGTGATTTCCTACAAAACGAAATACTTCTACAAACGTGAAGTAAGTATATTGGAAACAAAATTTTCTTATCATTTATTTATTTTCTAACATATGATTTACATTTTTAAATATTAAATATAAAAATAAAAAACATTTAAAAATATAAAAAATAGGTTGCCACCGATATCGGGCACAGGGTCCAAGGTACCGGTGGTTAGGGTCCCAGAGACAGAAACCTCCTCACAATACGTGCCGTATCAAGGAGTACTGCCTTCTGAATCAGTCCCTTGATCCAGCCGCCCAACGAGAGCCTCCTGAGGTGTTCGTCGAGGCTCTTGGCTATTAAACCATTGGCCGTAACGACAATCGGCACAACAACAGCCGTGTCGACACTCCACATGGCGACAACCTCGTGCGCTAAGTCGAGATACTTTATTTGACAAAACAAAATATTATTTAGTTATAAATCTTATAATAAGTAACGACGATAGACTTTGGACTATTATTTGGATATATTTTTTAATATTTTCTATATGATTGATTATCTATTTAACAGTGTTTAATTTCTGGATGAGAGTGAAAAAAGTACGTCTGATTTTATAATTTCTGAAATTGCAAAATATTTGGAAGTTTAGTAACATTGGAAGACAGTTTATATGAAAATAAAATATCATAAATATACTTATTGCTTACCGCTTTAAATTGAAAATAAAAAAATCTAAAAATGTCATAAATATTCTTATTTACAGAAAATTTAAAACATAAAGTATAGATTTTTACAACACATGTGGCCAAAAAATCATTGAAATAAGAACCTCCTTTTTGGAAAGTCGGTTGAAAACGTATTTTTTTCACTCTCGCCTTTACATCTTCATGTGCCCAACAAACCAGTGCTTCTATATTAGATACTGTTTATATATGATCTTTATTTTTTATTTATTATGCTTAATTGACGATTAGAAATTTGGCAGTTAATTATGGATTTAGAATATGTAAATTCCAGATTTATTAATTTAAATTTTGATTTATAGATTTATATTCTATGCTTACGGTTTTGAAACCCGATGGCATTTTGAGGACCTCGAAAGGAAAAACGAAACCCTTTTAATTGAAAACTATATAAATTAATGATGATGAAAACTCAAGAAATTATTTTTGATTTTACAAGTATCTAAAATAACTAAAATCTTCTATCTCTATCAACTTTTAAAGAAAAAATGTAATAATAATCTATCTATTGGAACTCAGACAAAACTAGTATAAGTAGAGCTAACAAAACTATAAAAGGTTCTTTAACCAGCCATCGGGGATTTTCAACCATTATTTATTTTAATGTAGAAATAATTACACATATTACCGTAAGACTTAGAAATGTACAACTACATGCTATAACATAGTATATAAACAGCAACGTATATCTTTGTTATACAAGCTTATATATATACTCCATCTATATAAAAGTATAATCACAATACATTTATGTTAGTCTGCATGTGAAAGCAAAAAAAGAGTATAGTATTTTTACCAGTGTCTTGGTTGCCTAGACTAGTGGGTACAGAACCAACCTCTCAAGTATGAGTGTGGATTCGAGTCCCGTTCAGGCAAGTACTAATGCAACTTTTCTGAGTTTGTATGTACTTTCTAAGTATATATTGGATGATCAATGACTGATTACATAGTTGTGGACATCCTGTAACTGAAATAATAGGTAATGTTGATAGAATTGCTTATGTAATATATAGCATATTGCTCTGACCGAAACGTTTTAATTGTTCCTGTGGTTTTGGGCGAAGTTAAGCCCTTTTTCAAATGAAAACTTTTGAAACATAGTTTATAGTTTTCTTCTTTTCGAAGGAAAACTGACAACATTCTGGCTTCCCAATATCATATACGATTTTAAGATTTTTAATTTATTACTTTTATTGCTAGATTGCTTTGTATCAATATTGTATACTAGTCACAACACGCATTTCAATTAATTATTGCTGTTTGATTTTTTTTAATTTTAAGAAAGTAGGTGAGCCAGAATATTGTCACTTTAGTTGTAAAAGACCACTTTTATTTTTGGTATATTTAAAATGTCAAAGAAGATTTTACATAGGTACATTGACATGCAACATGACCTAAATTTGCTGTTTTACGGCCAGTTTCTTCATCAAAAGTTAAAGTTAAAGTTAAGGCTAAAGTAATGTCTAAAAGTAACGGTCAAATTCAATTTTTCTATTAGTTTTGCTGTCACTTTAGCCTTGAAAAAACGAATTTGACCGTTACTTTTACTTTAGACATTACTTTAACTTTTGATGAAGAAACTGGCCGTTAGTGTGAGTGAAAAGTGATGAAAAGTTTAATTTAAATATTTCAAAAAAATACATTCACATACAGACCAACAACAATAAAAATTCATCACGACACACCAATTTCCGTTCATTAATAATATTTTTCTTTATAATTCGTACAAAAACAAACTTTCCCCATTTTTAATAAAGCGTATTTTTAAAGGATTCGATATCCTAAATACACTATTTAGTTATTTACTAGCTTTTTGCCGTGGATTCGGCCATTTTAGTCATTCAAGTTAAGGTTAAGTTCATTCAATTTTTAAATTTACCGAGTCCCGTACTAAATAAAACCTTTTTTTTGACAAATCTGTCAATGTTTTTGACATTCACCTGGATAATAATTTCGCACAAATAATACTGTTATCCATTTTTTTTAATACTTGTAAGAAAGAGACACGGTAATTACAATTTTAAAATGGCAATCAGCCATTGTTTATCTAATCCCTTGTATGTAATAATAAAACTAAATTAAGCGTAATTTTTGTCACACTTCCGAGAGCAGTGACCAGTTTCGTCATTTCAAGAAATAATCTGTGAAAACTATGGTAGATAATTTCACATATTTTTTAGCAGATTAATCCAGAAATGGTGAAACGTTATGAGTAGAATAAATGAACAAATTGAGGATAATCTTCATATGTTATTATCTCTGTCTGTCACCTGTATTTTACATTTGACAGAGACACACAATACTGTCACAGCTTTTTCACAAAATTCGAAAAGAACAAGAAATTCATTCGCTCTTTAATATTTAAGTTTTTCAAGTTCCTGTAACGCTCTAATCACAACAGCGAACATTAAATGTACAGACTTCCAAACTTTATAATTACATATATAGAAATTACAGTTAGGATATGGACATTCGTTCATTTGCGGCCGATTCCAATATTTTATCCATCCATAAATTTTCTGACCAGAGATAGAAATTTGACGTCACTTGTATGTGGCTAATTGCAAAATTTTATCTCTAGTCAGTGGATAGATTAAATATTGGGAACGGCTTTCGTTTCAATAATTTCCATTCTTCATTTCAAAATATCATAATTTTTTACAACATTTTTTTATGGTTTCACAACGTGGTTTAATTTAAAAGCGAAAAATATTTTGCTTTGCAAAGAATATACCAATTTATTTGCCAACCACGTCAATGAAACCACACATTTATATATTTATGATAAATTAAATTTAATATTAACAATATAATAATCTTTAGACATCAATATATTTTATTTTGATTGCACCGAAATGACACTTTCCTACTTATACCGCTTCGCATAGCGAGCGTGATCAAATAATATTATTTTCAATATAATATAATTATTAGTAAATCTTCGTTCTTTAATATTAATTATCTTCTCAATCATAATTTCAAAATGAGCAACTCATAAACGCACTTTTTTTAAGTCAGATGAAAAAAACATCGATTGCCGAAACTCATTTTGAAATTGGTTATTCATACATAACGAATATTTTTAATGTTTTATAATTAAAATTTTGACTGCAATCTCTTTATTTAAGCTATTGTCATTATCAGTATGGGCTATTTTGCACAGTCCATGTTACACAGAATATTATCGATAACATCTGTGCAACATAGCCCATCTCTATTGCACTTCAGAAAAATACCGACTTATTTCCATGTTTTATTTAAACAATAATAACCTTTCCTTCTTTGGGAAGTCGTTTTAAAAAGCAGTCAAAGTTTTAATTATAAAGCAATCTACATTTTACGATTTCAGACTAACGTTTTTTCCGCGCGCAAGCTTTTTAACGGTAGTTTCGCTTTTCAAAAGACACATATACCTATTCACGAATTAATATTATAGAGACATGCGCTTATACGAGCTTTCAATGTTCAATGCTCATTGCAGTTGAAATTACCAGTCTGAAACCGCTTGAACTGTCAAAAAATTTATGTCAGTGTTGCCAGTGGTATTTTTTTAAACATTTTAGTAGAAATAAATGGTAGAATTAAATAAGTTAGACGCTGGATGTAGCCTGTTGACTACTGTGGTCTGATATTATGGAGTTCAGGTCTGATTCGCGAAGCGTTGGCGGCGTTCCAAATGGGAAGTCCTGCAAAACCATAAAGTTTTGTATGACGTATTTATTTAAACTTGACTGCCTCGTTGGTCTAGCTGTCGCAAGCACGCCTGCAGAGCATGAGGTCTCGGGTTTGATTCCCGGGACAGACTGAAATCGCTTTGTGGGTTTTGGAAACTTACACGAAGCAGTTTGGAGTCTGGAAGTTGGTGATTGATTCACCCGAGCATCGGAGAGCACGTAAATGTCGGTCCTGCGCCTGATCTCTCTCCGGTCGTGCCGGATTGCCGTCCCATCGGGTTATGAGAGTGAAGGAATAGTGAGGGCACCTGTGTCCAAGCAAATGCTCGTGCACTATGTCCTGTAATATGTCTTGCGCAGTTGGCTGATCTCCTTAAACGGGAACAGCTGCCGTGGCCGAAATCGGCCGTGGACGCCATTATGGTGCACCCATATAAGCCGCGTGCGGTGCATTTGTATGAAGATAACCTACTTGGTTCCTATATACTATGTTGAAGCTGTCGCCCCTGACTGTTAGTGTATGTGTGTGTATGTAGGGAGGCGCACTCCGGCATGCAGCTGTGTAGTGTGTGTGTTACCTGTCCAGCATTAGCTTTGGGCGGCGGCGGCGCGGGCGGCGCGGGCGGCGGGGCGCGGGGGGCGCGGGGGGAGGCGCACTCCGGCATGCAGCTGTGTAGTGTGTGTGTTACCTGTCCAGCATTAGCTTTGGGCGGCGGCGGCGCGGGCGGCGCGGGCGGCGGGGCGCGGGGGGCGCGGGGGGAGGCGCACTCCGGCATGCAGCTGTGTAGTGTGTGTGTTACCTGTCCAGCATTAGCTTTGGGCGGCGGCGGCGCGGGCGGCGCGGGCGGCGGGGCGCGGGGGGCGCGGGGGGAGGCGCACTCCGGCATGCAGCTGTGTAGTGTGTGTGTTACCTGTCCAGCATTAGCTTTGGGCGGCGGCGGCGCGGGCGGCGCGGGCGGCGGGGCGCGGGGGGCGCGGGGGGAGGCGCACTCCGGCATGCAGCTGTGTAGTGTGTGTGTTACCTGTCCAGCATTAGCTTTGGGCGGCGGCGGCGCGGGCGGCGCGGGCGGCGGGGCGCGGGGGGCGCGGGGGGAGGCGCACTCGGCGCACTCGGGGGCCGCGCCGCGCCCCGAGCGACGCGACCACGACTCCGGCATGCAACTGTTAATATTACAACGAGATTTTAATAATGATCAGACATAATAGCCGCATCACAATCACATAAAATATCACACACTTTTGGACATTTAAAAGAAAAGATGATTTTGTGAAAATTGCAGCAGTTTAGAGGTAAAATATGTCAAAATTCATTTTTACTTTAATGAATCAGTGAGTTTTTTTTTGGTCCTGTAATTGCCTAATCTTTATTACGCTTCTAGGTCGGACAGAATTTTCATTACATACAATAATATCTAGACACAAATTCAGACAGTGTAAAGAGATAAATTCAGACAAAGATACATACAGTATTTCGAAAGGCACTTCAATTTATGTATCCGGGTGTTATTTGAACATCTTGTTCCAGGATTGTGGAGGTCAGACAGGCATCGTATATAGATACATCTAGTTGTATATAGATACATACGCGTGATGCACGATATGCGCGCAGGGCAGAGACGCGAGCGGCTCGGCGCGCTCGGCGAGCGGGGAGCGGCAGCGGGCGCAGGCGGGGGCAGCTAGTTGTATATAGATACATACGCGTGATGCACGATATGCGCGCAGGGCAGAGACGCGAGCGGCTCGGCGCGCTCGGCGAGCGGGGAGCGGCAGCGGGCGCAGGCGGGGGCAGCTAGTTGTATATAGATACATACGCGTGATGCACGATATGCGCGCAGGGCAGAGACGCGAGCGGCTCGGCGCGCTCGGCGAGCGGGGAGCGGCAGCGGGCGCAGGCGGGGGCAGCTAGTTGTATATAGATACATACGCGTGATGCACGATATGCGCGCAGGGCAGAGACGCGAGCGGCTCGGCGCGCTCGGCGAGCGGGGAGCGGCAGCGGGCGCAGGCGGGGGCAGCTAGTTGTATATAGATACATACGCGTGATGCACGATATGCGCGCAGGGCAGAGACGCGAGCGGCTCGGCGCGCTCGGCGAGCGGGGAGCGGCAGCGGGCGCAGGCGGGCGCTGCCCATGCGGCCGCCGCTCGCTTCTGTCTCGCGGCCGCCTCCACGTCGCCCAGACCCGTGTAGATCTCTGCTAGGCGGAGACGTACGCGACGTACTAACATCTGACAAGGAAGGTACATTGATGATTTAATTGCTGGATCTTTAGGCTAGTGAGAATATGTGCAAAAATATATAAGACCTTGGAAGCTGAAAACGCTGATACACAAAAAAAGATAGTCATTGTCAACAAAAAATCCACAAAACACTTACACTACACACTACACTCATTATCATAGCAAAAATGACCAAAGAAAAAGTTTAAGAACTGAAATCAATTGAAACAACAAAAGTCAAGGACACTCAATTGTAACCTGAAAACAAACAAAGCAACACAATGCAAAAAAAACAGATCTCTTTTATAATATTCCAGCACCTCTTGCACTGAAAATCACAGCAACTAAATTTGCTATACATCCCCCCGAGTATTGTTCCAACGAACACCCTAAAAAATCCCCCTTACGCTAAATCCTCACCTTAGCCCCAACAGAAGTAGCAACTTCCAGCAGCCTTGTATTAAACTCCAGCGGCCTACAGTTGCAGATCCGGCCTTGCAGTCTCAAAGCTTCCAGGCATCGGGCAGCCCCGTCCATGGCTTCCATTTGAGCGAGGCGGTCGCATAAAGCCTTACTTACTCCTATTGCTAAAATTACATAAAGATACATCCTAAAAATCCCCCTAACACTAAATTCTCACCTTAGCCCCAACAGAAGTAGCAACCTCCAGCAGCCTTGTATTGAACTCCAGCGGCCTACAGTTGCAGATACGGCCTTGCAGTCTCAAAGCTTCCAGGCATCGGGCAGCCCCGTCCATGGCTTCCATTTGAGCGAGGCGGTCGCCTAAAGCTAAACTTACTCCTATTGCTAAAATTTCATAAAGAGACATCCTAAAAATCCCCCTTACGCTAAATTCTCACCTTAGCCCCAACAGACGTAGCAACTTCCAGCAACCTTGTATTGAACTCCAGCGGCCTACAGTTGCAGATCCGGCCTTGCAGTCTCAAAGCTTCAAGGCATCGGGCAGCCCCGTCCATGGCTTCCATTTGTGCGAGGCGGTCGCCTAAAGCTTGACCTGCCCCCATTGCTACTTCGTAATGCCTAGAAGAGAAATTAGTAATTTAGGTAGAGTAGTATGTCATCCCTTATCTTCATTCCCTAATCCCCATTTTAAACCAAACAAAACAGTGATTATTATTAATCAGTGTTTTGTTTGGTTTTCATGAAAATTCGACAGAACCGCTTTGGATACATTGGAAAAAGAGATAGAAGATATTGAAATTATTCGAGGCAGTCCCCTCACTCTTGAGGAAGTAAGAAAACCGCGAGAAATAGAACGCAAATACATATGTGTAAATAAGAAAGCAGGCGTAATGCTGCTCAAATTAAGTTGCACACGGATATGGAAAGGTACAACTATGGCCAAATTAAAATCTATTCGTAGTAATCAATTTTGTATACTGTTTTGGCGCCCAACTGGGACCAGCGGTCCCGCACTGGGCGCCAGAAGACTCTTTTAGAAGACAGAAGACTCGTTATTAGTAGATGATCGGTTTTCAAATACAAAAATGGAAGATAATCATTGAAATGCCATTCTACTTGAAGTTTTTACTTTTGAGATGTATCGGTGTCCCGCATTTTTTCTCTTTTTGTAAGGTATTAAGTACAAGAAGAATCACAAGCCACATTTTGTTTTTAAATTGGAACTAAAGATTTAGGTATTTTATTAAATTAACAACATTTTAAACCTATAAAATCACTTTCGTAGGATTTCCAATCTTAGCAAGTGTAATAGTTAGACTATACCTAATGTATGTATGTAATAGTTAGACTATCAAAAGTATAAAATAAAGTAAATACCTCAAAGCTTTCCCGATGTCACATTTCCTACGATACACATCACCTGCGATTCGGACTGCTCGCGCGTAGCATCCCTGGTCTCCCGCCACTGCGGCCAGTCGTAATGCCTCCTGTAATAGCAAAGATAAAAGTAAATAATCGTTATCATCATCTCCTGAGTCTTTTCCCAACTATGTTGGGGTCGATTTCCAGTCTAACCAGATGTCGCTGAGTACCAGTGTGCCACAAGGAGCGACTGCCCTGTCTGATCTCCTCAACCCAGTTACCCGGGCAACCCAATATCCCTTGGTGAGACTGGTGTCAGACCTACTGGCTTCTAGTCCTGTAACGACTGCCAAGGATGTTCAATGACAGCCAGGACCTACAGTTTAATGTCCCCTCCGGAACACAGTCAAAGATATACCTACTTAGAAAGTACATAAAAATATTGAAAAGTTGCATTGGTGCTTGCCTGACCTGGAAGACCTTGAGAAGTTAGTTTTTTACCCACTAAGCCTGGTATTTTTTTGTCGATTATTCAAAGCGAGTTAAGTCCCCTGTGTGAAAACGCTGTCAAAAACCATTGTTTCCACCTAAACTATCTTAAAAAACTTACATTACAATAATCATGCGCATCCCCCAGCTCGCCGCGTGCTCTCAAAGCGGCCGCCATCTGCAATAGCGCGGTGCGGTGGTGGCGGGTGTTGAGGTCGGCGGCGCGGGGCCCGCGGCCCAGGTCGCAGGCGCGGGCCGCACACGCTACTGCGCGTTCTGCGTCGCGGAGACGACGCCAGAGCCCTGATAGACCTACGTATACCCGTAACGACTGCCAGAGACGTTCAATGACAGCCAGGACCTATAGCTTAACGTGCCCTCCGGAACACAGTCCAAGATATACCTACTTAGAAAGTACATAAAAATTTTGAAAAGTTGCATTGGTACTTGCCTGATCTGGAAGACCTTGAGAAGTTGGTTTTTTACCCAATAGGCCTGGTATTATTTTGTCGATTATTCAAAGCGAGTCAAGTCCCCTGTGTAAAAACGCTGTCAAAAACCATTGTTTCCACCTAAACTACCTTAAAAAACTTACATTACAATAATCATGAGCATCGCCCAGCTCGCCGCGTGCTCTCAAAGCGGCGGCCATCTGCAACAACGCTGTGCGGTGGTGGCGGGTGTTGAGGTCGGCGGCGCGGGGCCCGCGGCCCAGGTCGCAGGCGCGGGCCGCACACGCTACTGCGCGTTCGGCGTCGCGGAGACGACGCCAGAGTTCTGAGAGACCTACGTATACCTACGGGAGGAAGTATGGGTTTATTTCCTTCTGTGTAAGCTTTTAAAACTATAAAACTATGTTGGGATCGGTTTTCAGTTTAAAATGATTCAGCTGAGTATCAGTGTGGCACAATGAGTGAATGTGCGAAGTTTATGTGTTTTGCGTTCAGAGTTCGGAGTTCGGAGAGACCTACACGTATGCCTGAGAATGGAATTGGCATGGTGACTAAAAAAAAGTAATAAGTCTGTTCTTTAGATAACTAAAATAATCAGTATAATAAATATATTTTCTTTATTTTCTCTCACAAACAAATAACAACGAAGATATAACGCGATTGAATTTTTAATTGAGTCACTTTTAAGTACACGTACATAAATGTGACGTCACAAACCCCCACTCTGCCTTGTGAACTCGCATCCACAATTTGTTAGTGAACAATTTCGCCAAGAACACCTAATTAATTTTCTTCCGTATACGTTTTTATTTTTGTGTATTGTATTTTAAATTTTAAAGAAAATTACTTTAATTTATACCTACATTTTTGTTTTAAGTGTGTCTTAATGTACATAATATGTATGTGTATATAATTAAATAAAAAATTCAATAATTTTCCCACAACCCTACCATAACAAGAACTTTACCGTAACGAGAGCCTTACCTGCAACAACAGCGTATTATCATTCTGCGCTTGAGCCACAGCTAGAGCCTTTTGGAAAGCGTCCATGGCTTTGGAAAACGCTCCCAGAATTTTATCGCTAACAATATTGGCAGACTCCATAAGGCTGTCTGATCACGTCAGACTTTTTAGGACACAATAGGACCATTTTTGTAAGACGTATTCATTGCTATTATTCTGTTCTATATTTCTCCTACAAAAAATCAGTCACCGATTACCATACCTGCAACAACAGCGTATTATCATTCTGCGCTTGAGCCACAGCTAGAGCCTTTTGGAAAGCGTCCATGGCTTTAGAAAACGCTCCCAGTTCTAAACTGACGGCTGCCACAGTAAGATGTACGCAACCCGCTGTGGAACCGCCGCCGCAATCGTTGTAGAGCGCTTGACGAGCGTAAGAGAGGGCTCTGAAAAAGAAATGTCATTTTTGGGGTTAAAGCTTGGTCAGAAAGGCAGGTAAAAAAGAAAATTGAAGGTTTCATGACTCCTTTTCCCAACTAGTCCAGTCTAACCGGATGTAGCTGAGTACCAGTGTACCACATGGAGCGACTGACTGTCTGACATCCGTAACCCAATACCCTTTGGTAAGTTTGTCAGGCTTTATGACTTTTTTCTTACTACCCATAATGACTGTTAAAGATGTCCAAATAACAGCCGGTACTCACAAAATTGTGCCTTCCGAAGCACAGAGAAGCTCGTCATGACAAGATGGTCATCCATGCTCGGATCGACCAGACCGAGCATAGCTTAAACTTATGACCGATAATCCGAACAACTTTTTGGATATTGTGTATACACAAGTTTTAAGCCTAGCCAGTTAATTACCTGTCGAGTCCCCCCAAGGTCTGGTGTGCTCTAGCGAGGTTCAAGTACGCCTCAGCCCTCATCGGCGCCGAGTCCAGCTCTTCAGATATGCCCAGCTGTCTGTTCGCGAATTCCAGGGATTCTCTGAGGACAAAATATGAATTTGAGGTGGAACCATGGTGTCCAGACCGATTGTCGGCCACGGCGGCTGTTCTCATATAAGGAGATCAGCCAGCCGCGCAGGACATAATATGGAGCATTTGCGCAGACACAAGTGCGGTGATTCGTATTTCTTTATCATCGGCATTTTTTATTTGATTAAATAAATAAAAAAATCTTGTTGAACAGTTACTCGGGGATAGTAAAGATTCCCGACAGTGAAAGAATTACAAAAAATCGGTTCCCTAGTTTCGGAACCTTTGGTACAAACAAAAATAAACCCTAAAACATATTATTTTTTTTGTGTCATAGCAACTCAAAACAGTTATGTTTACAATTAACAGCACAGACTACAATAAAGCTATCAAATCAAACTTTTTACGTTACCAAACTATTTTGGCGTTCATCCAAATAATAGAAAAAAAAAACTAATATACATAATAACCGGGGAATTTCTTTTGAAAACTTGCCAAACTACGGCTGTTGACGATCCGTAGTAGAATAACGATTTATAGTAATGACAACATTACATTTTGTGGCGGGACGGAAGTATTTTTTGTTGGTCACTCATGTTTTTTTTTACAAATAAAGTATCTTGTATATTTATCATATCAATATTTATTTATATAATATAACATGTATGTTAGTCTTTAGGGTATATCTGTATGGGCCAATGCAGCCTGAAAATAAAGGTTCTTGATTCGATTTGGTTTAAATAATATAGCCAGCGGTTTCGGCTTCATGTGGAACTACTTTACGCACCCGGATATTATAATATCAGCAAACTGCCATTAATTACATATTTTTATTTATCAAGTACACTATGAATGGCATTATTTTGTATTGAGATTGTAATTATTAAGACTTTCTTTTTATAACAGTCGAATGTTTTGCTGGGGAGTTTGTTGCGCCACTTCCTATGTGTTAAGGGTGGGCGTTTAGGGACTGCCTTATGTAATTCTGATCTTCCAAAACTGCTGTTTTCAGCCTACTTTCAAAAACGATTTTGATGTAATTTGGAACAGGGGAGGAGGAAGAAGAAGAAGAAGAAGGAAGACGCCTGGCCTACCTGTCTCATATTTTATTTTAGTATTTAGTGTATTTATATATTTTTATACATATAAATATATTTTATTTATACATATTTAGGTTAAGTTAGTGATTATTTTATGTTAGTTATAGCTTCTTTTCTTTTTACGCACTCTATCTGCATCTCTTTCTATTCTAACTCTCTCATAACGGGCCAGCTGGTAGAGATTTCTAATGAAATAAGCTGTGCCTTTGTACTATCTCTTCTATTTTTCTTCTTCTCTGTATTCTGTGTGTGTACATAAATTGTTAAATAAATATTTCCATTTGCACATGCTTCCTCCGTGGAACTTACCGATACTTCCCGAAGTCCATATAAGCCTGGTACAAGTGGCCTAGTAACGCGAACTTGTCACTCCGATGTCTGACTCCGCGGAGAGCAGACAGCCACACCTTGACTGCTAGCCGTTGCTCATTCTGACCGTAGAGACGGACTCCGCGCTCGATCTGGGGGAAAAAATCCAAGTTTTATGTATGTATTTGTCAGCCCCGGATCTTCAACTTTTTTTAGGCGGGGCAAAAACTGAAAATTGCCGCCCCGCCTACCTACTTATGTTTATTATTACCTTTATCATTTATGTAATTTCAGCTATCAATATGTATACAGGCAGGGCCGTCTCTAGCTCATGTAGGGCCTGGGTGCAATCATCACCCAAGCGCCACCTATGTATTGAAAGATTTTGAGTAGTACACATAAGAACTGGAAAAATTTGCGCGAGAGAAGCGAGCCCGTATTTTTTTTAAATTTTGGGACATAAAAAGTTAATAAGTTTTAAAAAGCGCTTGAAAGTAACAAGCAGTCGGAAGCACAAACTTTTTTGTTTTCGAGGACTCCATAAATATTTTTTTTTGCTATATTTGACTTATAAAATATAAGACAGCGTGGATTCGACTAACGAATTACTTATAAGGCGAGTATGTATAATATTGCGCGAGCGAAGCGAGCGCGAAATTTTTTGAGCCTACGACACAAAGGTACCTGATTAAATACATTGTAAAGCAACAAGTAGCCGCGAGCGTAGCGAGCGCAAACTTTTATAAATTATTTGTATGAAGACTCACAAATTAAACTGGGAATTATATACAAATAAAAAGAAACCGTGATTAGAGCGAGTGCCATTTGTGTTCGTTGATTCGGTGCGTCAATAAAAATAATAAACAATCAGAAAAATGGCACACACATTCATTCAGCCGCGAGCGTAGCGAGCGAGAATTTTTTCACTTAGTTATAGGATGTTAAAAGTGAAAAATTATCAAAATGATCAATCAATTAAACAAAGCGAAGGCGACTTTTTTAGAAACTTTGCTTGTCAGTATCATTATACAATGTGGAACTTCCTAATCAAACGGGTGTAATTTCATCGAAATTTCCTGGTGGTGGGGCGTCCCGCGGCGCACCGAGACCGAGAGACCGAGGCGCCCGGGTTATTCGCACACCCGACACCATTGCCAGTCTGTGAAGTTTGAATTTGGTAGCCGCCTGATTTTGCCGCCCCCTGAATTTGCCGCCCGGGGCATAGGCCCCGGCTTGCCCCCCCCTAGATCCGGGGCTGGTATTTGTTAAAAAAGTTTAAATATTCAGAGATTTTTGAGTATATGTGGAGTTCAGGACGATTTCGGGCACAGCAGCTGTACTCATATAAGGAGATCAGACTGTTGCGCAGGACATATTATGGTGCAAAAGCATAAATGCACTCACTATTCCTTCACTCTCATAGCGCGATGGGACGACAATCCGACACCAAAGGAGAGATCACAAGCAGGTCTGACATTTACCTGCTCTCTGATCCACGGGTGTATCAATCACTAACTTCCAGGCTCTGAGCTACTTTGTGAAAGTTTTTTAAACCCAAATCTCTTTCCGACCAACGACTATTGACCAACGAGGCAGTCAATACTTATCACTAGTTCTCTTAAAAACAAAAGTCATTCCACATCATAATCTCCTCAGATCTTTAAGTTTAACCCCTCACCTTACTTCTTGCAGATACTGGTCCAGCCTCGACCTGCAGGCTTGGAAGCAGTCGAGTTGACCAGCGGTGGTCGTTTTGGTCATGTTCATCGCAATTATTTGACGTAGAAGAAAATAACCAGGCCCACCTACATTAAGGCATCCCCTAGCCTAGAGCACTCACCTTTCTTCTTGCGACCCCAACGTAGTTGGAAACAGGCTCGGGAGATGATGTTGAAACTACTTCAATTTTGGACCCTTACCTTCCTCCGTGCAAGATACTGGTCCAGCCTCGACCTGCAGGCTTGGAAGCAGTCGAGATGAGGATGAAACTCCTGAAATCTTGGATCCTCACCTTCCTCCGTGCAAGATACTGGTCCAGCCGTGATCTGTAGTTGGAAGAAGTCGAAATGATGATGAAACTCCTGAAATCTTGACCCCTCACCTTCCTCCGTGCAAGATACTGGTCCAGCCTCGACCTGCAGGCTCGAGAGATGGTGATGAAACTCTAATCAACAGTCTTCACCTTCCTCCGTGCAAGATACTGGTCCAGCCTGGACCTGCAGGCTCGGAAGCAGTCGAGATGAGGATGAAACTCCTGAAATCTAGGATCCTCGCCTTCCTTATTGCAAGATACTGGTCCAGCCTCGAAATGCAGGCTCGGAAGTAGTCGAGCAGGCGGTGGTCGTTTTGGTCATGTCTAACGCACTTATTTGATGTACAAGAAGGCACCCGACCTACCTGTATTAAGGCATCCCCTAGAGTACATCATAATCTTCCGAAACCCTGATCTTTCTTCTTGCAAGATACTTCTTACGACCCCAACGTAGTTGGGAACAGGCTCGGGAGATGATGACGAAACTCCTTAAATCTTTAACCCCTCACCTTCCTCCGTGCAAGATACTGGTCCAGCGTCGAACGGCAGGCTCGGAAGCAGTCCAGATGAGGATGAAACTCCTCAAATCTTAGATCCTCACCTTCCTCCGCGCAAGATACTGGTCCAGCCTGGACCTGCAGGCTCGGAAGCAGTCGAGCAGGCCAGCAGTAGGCGGGCGGTGCGCGGGCCCGAAGCGGGCTCCCCACACCAGCGTGCCATTCCGCCCGGAGCCAGCGTTCGCGCGGTATTCTTCTGCGAATGGGTAGGCTTCTGCGAAAATGACGTAAGAGAGTTCATTGTATATGTTATGGACCAAGTGATAAATTGGGCAGAATACCCAATATGAGAGTGCAATTTGATAATAATTATTCAAATAATCAATTGACCGGGCACTATACATATTGCCCGTGACCTTTTGGGCAAAGAAATACAAACATATTTTCATCCCACCATCTCGGAAAGAGTAGTTTTACCCTTTGATATCTCAGCAAAGTGATTTGAATTTAGAACATCGTGTGCAATACTCCATTTGTGACAATCTTGATAAGACAAGTTTTTTATCCCTCGGAATATGCCCGGGAGGAAGATGACTGTTGCAGCGGACTTTTGCATTAGCCTACATTGACTTTTTTCGCTTGGCTCCTGCAGCTTCGAAAACAAAAATTCGTTCAATAAAATAAGCAATAAGTCTAGTTTACCTTGAGGCACGTAATTATGCCAATTACCTACGTCTACTTTATCTCGTAGCTCATCAGCAGATTCATCACTAAATGGGTCATGCTGCATGCATGAGACATACTACTAAACTTAACTATAACAGTATTAAGGATAAAGGTGTACTTTACCTTGTGGCTCTTCGAGGTGGTGTCTGGATGGGTCAGGTGAGCTCAGCAGACGTGTCGCCGACAGCTGGTGGGCCGGCACCCCGCTGTAATAGAACAGTGTTTATTTAGATATTTTAGACCTCAACTATGTCAAATATTTGACCCCAGCCTTGTTCATCTTTGGACCCCAACTTTGCCCAGCTGTTGGATCTCAACTTTACCGATGCGTCAGACTCCATCCTTGGATCCAAACATTTGCCCAACTTCGTCTAACTTCAGACTCGTATTTTCTATAATTTTGGACACCAATTTTGCAAATTTTAGAACCTTACCATTTCTACCCAATTTTATACTTCTCCTTCGTCAAATTATGGATCCCAACTTTGTCAAATTTCAGACCCCAACTTTGTCAAATTTCAGACCCTAACTTTGCACAGTTTTGACTGCAACTCTGCAACTTTATCAGACACATTTACATATTTCACCGCCGAGTAACCTTATTTTGGACCCCAAATTTCCCCGATTTGTTCCCCAACTTCATTGTATTTTGGTCCCCAAAGTTACCCAGTTTCGGACCCCAACTTTATCCCATTTCGGACCTTCTTTAACCTCAATTTTACCCAATTCCAGACCCCAACTATACCCAATTCTTTTCCCCAACTTACCCTAGGAAGTCGCGCGACTCTATAGAGTCCCATGACATGTTCCGCGGGTGTAGCCGACAGCGTCACCTACTAGTTGGATGCATCGCGCTATCTCGCTCGCTCAGCGCGGGGAGTCGCTGCGAAAGAGAGAGATAGATGTATGTGAGTTGATGTTGCTTGAAATATTTTTTCAGATGTTTGCAGTGGGATTTTCTGACCGACATTTTGTAGGACGGGTTGCCCTGGTAACTGGGTTGAGGTGGTCAGATAGGCAATCGCTCCTTGTAAAACACTGGTACTCAGCTGCATCCGGTTAGACTGGAAGCCGACTCCAACATAGTTGGGAAAAAGGCGCGGGAGATGATGAGTACCTACGTAAAGAAGTAAATAAATATGTAGGTACTACTCTCCTATATATTACCTTATATTCTCCCCTATTTGTATACTCCGATATGTACCTCCCCTTATGTACTACCATTATCTACTTTACCTATATGTATACTTTTTTAAGTACCAACTTATGCTATTCCTTATGTTATTAAAACTGCAGACGGAAATTTGATTAAAATAAGATAAACATTAAAAGACAAAAAAATCTCACCTGATTAAGAGTAATTGTGATTAATGTAGTGATCCATAACATCCATTGTTACAACACTGCTAACACGCATCTGATCACGGATTGATTACCTGTAAAGATAGAAATATAAGGTGTTAATATTTGTGGGACAATCTCTAAAACTGCTGTCTATGTATATAGGCAAGTCGGACTCGCGCACGTAAGCGAAGGGTTCCGTACAATTATGACTACACTAGCGGAGTTTTCACTCATTTTTTGAGGAGATCGTACAGATGGTGTAGCATGACATCAAACAATTGACAACAACCAGTTTCAACGATGAGACGCTTTTTGTATCGCACGAAAAAAACGAGGTGAAAATTCACTGAAAAGCCTAAAACGCCTAAAAGGTACACATTTTGGTAAAGACACCTAATGTTAGTTAATAGGATTTAAATTGTAAAATTTTAACACATATAAAAATAATGGCACTTCTACACTAATATTATAAAGAGGAAAACTTTGTTTGTTTGTAATGGATAAACTCAAAAACTACTGGACCGATTTTAAATATTCTTTCACCATTAGAAAGCTATATTATCTGCGAGTAACATAGGCTATATTTTATCCCGGTGCGGACAGTAGCTCCCACGGGATGCGGGTGAAACCGCTGGCAGAAGCTAGTAATATTATTAAACGTTAAATAAGAATATTGTACATACTGAGAAACTAAGACCCGATTGCACCATTTACCTAGAACGATAACCAGCTATACATAGACTTGGCGTCCATTATCCAAATCGGCGATTTGACAACTGAAAATGGTTCAGTTATCATTATAGTTAAACCGTGCAATTCACCGTAAATATAGGTACTAAGAAACTATTCAGCCCACACTGGGATAAAATGCAACAAATAATGCAAGAAATGAACTATTGTATCCCCGACCTACAAAAACTAGCTTAACAATGAATTTTTCAGCTGACTCTAAACTTCGAAGCGCGGTAATAAATTCTCTGGGGACAACTGCTTTTTCGCGACTAACTGTTGGCAGTAAAATGGCTTTGTAATGTAGTTTTAGAAAACACTGAAGCCGCTAACTAGTACTTATAATATGCCAAAACTAAGGATTTTTAAGATATGTAGGTACTAGGTAAGGAGATACCTGTGTTTGTTACTCTTTCAAACACACTGGACAAAACTGGAGGCCGCATTTTGACGAGATAAAACCAGTAATAGGTACATATTTATATAATTTATATCGTAATAACATGAAGCTACTCGTTTTCCATGTGCGCGGACACTCTTTGGGACTCGGGTGAAACCGTGGGGGGGTGTTTGTAGGTTTGTTACTCTCTCACGCACAAACTATTCAACAAATTTTGACGGAACTTGGCAGTAATATAGCTTATGTATCAGAATAAAATATAGGCTACTCTTTCATTCGGACTCGGGAAGTAGTTTTCTAAGATAACGGCGTGAGTGCTTTCTATAGATTTCTCATAAGTCTGAAACAATAATATAAATAAAATGTATGTATATAAGTAGCTAAGTATTGCAAATACATCAGCCAAGAATCAAACTTATGACCGTGAAGTAAGTAGAATCAGTCAAACTGATACATAGCAAACAACGTATGTTACGAATATTGATTACGTATTTATATAAAAGTTTATGCATATGATTTCCATAATAAATAAATATAAGAGCGTGATTTATTGAGAGCACACTGCAAACTTTTAGTCGGCCTATTCGGTCGGGCTCATAAATCAGTATGGAGATGAATGGTAGTGCGTACATTATAACGATCAAGAATTCAGCCCCTATCAGATCGATTCAATTCAATTCAATGTGAGCATAGACATCAACTGAAAAGTTCTATTATTCTTGGTCCGCTTTTTTGTTAAAACAGCCGATAACTTTAAAACGGCTTAGGCGATTTTAATGTAACTTATCTAAAAACTACTGCTGAAAAACCAGCTTTCATCTACAAAATACTACATCCGAATAACGCGTGACACCCCTTTTTTACGATGGTAAATAGAATTCCTTTGTTCCTACATATCAAACCAGCAAATAAATAAATACCCAAGCCAAGGTGTCGAGTACATCGTCAGATAAAGTCCACACTCTCAAACTGTCAGCCAAGTGAAATGGGTCGGTCTATCAAACAATAGCTCACCTGACAGTTGAGATTTTCCTATACCTGTCTGTGTATGTGTGTGCTTCCGTGATAACGTGCTACTGGTAGCGGTAGCGGTAGAATTAGAGGTATTGAACATGGCACGTTTTCTCCGTGAAAATCTTCAGTAAATTCACAGTATGTAGGCACTACGCACAGCGATCAGTTTTGTATGGGCCACTATGACAAATGTGGGTAAAGGCAAAGAAAAGCGTATTTGCAGATAGCAGAATCTAAAGTTAGGCTTTTTCCTATTTATTTTTTACCTCCGATGCTAAAAGAGGGTCTTTTTTAGTTTAGACGTCTGTCTCTTTGTGGCATTTCAGAGCTCAAAAACGATTTGAATGTGGCTTTCTTTATACACAGATACATGATAGCAGGCGTCCTGAAGTTGCACAAACAACATTGAAATAACATACAGGCTAAATACTAATTTTTATACAGTTGAGGAAACTGCTTCATGCGGGAAGCGATTGAAACTCCTGGCGAAAGAATTCCATAAAAAATGCATGAAACTACTAACGGAAGAAAGAATGTGAAAAAAAATGCGATACTGAGTAAAAATATTTCACAAATTCTCAACTCAAAGTTTATCCTAACCTTTTAAACATAAAAAGGAGCAAAAGAATAAGCGCAAACCATTTTGCTAAAATACCACAGAACTGAGAAGTTGAAGTTATTTACAAAAGCCAGCATTCTGAATCTCTTTGAATATTATCAGAGAAATTTAATAACAGGGATTTTATCGTGCATTGCAAGATTATGTTGGCAAGACTGTGGGCGATGCTTTTTAATATTAAAAATAAGGTTTTATGTAAAAAAGTGGTTTGTTTTTAAGATTGGGTATACTTTTTTTTTGTTTTTTAACGACGTCAAAAATCATCAAATGACTCCTCCCGCTGTGGGTTAGCAGCGGTGAGGGAGTGTCAGACTCTTACTGACTAAACACCGAACGAACTTCTTAACAAACTCGAGCGTCTGCAGAATCTGTGCATCCGCTTCATTTTTGGCCTCCGGAAACACGACCATGTGTCTGAATTCCGGAGCCAGCTGAAGTGGCTGCCAATTCGGCAGCGTCGAGATGCTCATATTCTGTCTTTTCTCTTCTCTCTTCTTCACAATCCCAACGCTCCAAATTATCTTAGGGAACGCTTTGAGTTCCTTGTTCCTAGAGGCAAACCCTGTCGCTCCTCTTCATCTCTTTTACTCCGTATCCCTCCTCATACTTCGAGCCGTTATGATGGATCCTTCACTGTTCGCGCTGTAAGGCTTTGGAACGCTCTGCCTCACAGTATACGTGACAGCACATCGTTAGATGTCTTCAAGAGACGAATTAAAGAACATTTCCTGTCAACATGACCTTATTTGTATGTATGTATTTATTTATTTATTTATTATATTTTATGTTTTATTTATAGGTATATATTTTATGTTATGTAGTTTCATCTTTGTTTTGTTTAATGTTGTGCACTTAAAATTTTCTCTTCCCTATCGCATCTCTCTATCGCTCTAAGGTTTGCTGTTAGAGAACCCAGTTCTGGGTTAAGCTCGCCTTTGTACATGTCTTCTCTGTGTTGTATGTGTCTTTGAAATGTTTTTTTGTGTACAATAAAGAATAATGATAAACACCGTCGTGTTCCGTCGTAGGCCTTTTATGTACCAGGGCCGCGGTATCTCTTTCGAACAACCCGCAGCCCCGGCAGGCCTTGGCCCTACTGGGCCCCGCTGAGATTGGGTATGAATATTGTTACCACTTTTTCAATACTTATAGCTCAACTACTCATACTCATTCCTGGCTCACGGTACGTTTATTTGAATTAACAGTGAATTTACAGTCTTACTAAAGGGGTATTGGGTTGCCCGGGTAACTGGGTTGAGGAGGTCAGATAGACAGTCGCTCCTTGCAAAATACTGGTACTCAGCTGCATCCAGTTAGACTGGAAGCCGACCCCAACATAGTTGGGAAAAGGCTCGGGAGATGAGGGATTTTGCCGTGCTGTCAAGAAAACGCGTTGCCTTATTCACGGCACTTTTTTATCGTAACCCATACAAAACTGACAACCGTAGTTGAGTTCGGTAAAACGTAACGTGTGTTTAGAAGAAGCCATATTATGAAAAGTCACGAGACCATACTTGCGGTAGCAAACAATTGCTTATTTCCGCAAAACAACGCACGTTCAAAACAAGCGTTGCCGAAAAAACCGGCCAAGTGCGAGTCGGACTCACGCACAAAAGGTTCCGTACCGATTTATAAAACGGACAAAAATCACGTTTGTTGTATGGGAGCCCCCCAAAATATTTATTTAATTCTAGTTTTCAGTATTTGTTGTTATCGCGGCAGCAATAATACATCATTTGTAAAAGTTTCAGCTCTCTGACTTTCATGGTTCACGAGACCTGGTGACAGACGGACGGACGGAGGAGCGAAAACAATAGGGTCCCGTTTAACCGGGTACGGAACCTTAAAAACGAGCGGAAAATTCGCTAGTGCGAAAGCGCTCTTAACATATGAATAGCATACTTGATTAAAAATATTTTTTATTTTCATCTTACCCAGCATTGCGGTTCACTCAAAAATAACTAAGCTAAGTAAGTATTTCTTCAAATGAAAGCTCCCAGACAAATATTTAGATCTTTTTCGTCCTAATATTATATCTGAGAGCATTACCCTTAGACCTAGGTTAAAAAGGTCAGTCTAGGAATGGGTTAATGGCCTAGACTGGATGGATGACATTTTGATCTGACAACTCGTTTTGCCTATTTCATATTGGAAACTTTTTAGGATTTGGTCCCCGCGGGTCACAAACTCGCGTTTTGAAAGAACTGTCTACATCCCGCACCTGGATAAAATTTAGGTAGCATTTGTGCTTCCACAGGGTCTAAACTATCTTCGCATATTTAATATCAGTAGGAACTTATGACTTATGAGGTTAACAGTTAACATACTAAATATGTATAATACGAAATTACACACATGTACTTTGTACTAAAATCCAATTTAGTAGGAAGTTACTAGAAATATCGGCCTTGAAAGGACTACGATGGACTAAGGTACGAAACACCGTAGAAAATGGATTCGTAGCGTAAAACTATTTTCTATAGAATTGACACTTATTAACACGTGAGTTCATTCATGTTTTCACAATGGCGGATTTTCTGCTCGGTTTTTCCGAACGTCATTTTCGTATAAAACAGCCAATTTCGCTTAGTTTTACCGCTCGAAAAACCCGCTAATGTGAATAGGCTGTAAAAATAATTATTTAATTGACTCTCCTCGAGCAGCAAATGCATACTTTTCTAATTACTAAAACTTTCAATTTAAAAATTTATAACATCTGTCAAATTATTTCTTAAAGAACGAATTAAAAATACTTACAGATTTCAAACATTTTCATCAGTTTTTTTACAATTACAAAAAACAACACACTTTAAAAAGTAATTAGCTCCAAAAAATTAAACAATCAACCAACATAACAAAGAAAAAACTTTTTCGAAACATCGAGTCTACCTAACACAATTTCAAAAATTCAATTAAGCGAATATTGCACTCACGTTAATAAATTTTTCGTCCGAAAGTTGCAATGAAAACGGACAGATGCCAGTCAAAGCATATTTTAGAATGAGGTGCACATTTTAGTGCAATATTACAGCACCTAGACAGGTCTTGACCTAGGTCATGTCTAAGCTAAATAGGTCACAGGCCATTTCGATTTTATTACGGTAAACTAATAATATCTGGGTTTAAAATCGATATTTTTTACAATATTTAGAAGAAAAACCACAGAGTTTAGTAAAAAAAAATATTATAGAGAGTGTATGTTAAGATTTGAATCTTGAAATTACGAAATTTACCTTAACTTTTTTAGGCAACATAGATTAGCTTGAAGACAGTATGACATATTATGCCAATAGATTCACTAAAACCTATATTTTTATACAAAAATAAGTCCTAAAACAAATATATCTAAAAGTATTTACTTAATATTTCACTGGTTTTTAGATAAAATAGTAATATGTACGCAATAAGGCACGCAATATTATTTAATACTTGCATCACAGGATCACACCTATGAAAACTATTTCTTGTCAAACATCTTTCGTAAAACGATTTATAACCCATTACTTTTAGAAATAAATTAGAGATTTAGACGCAAAAACAAAGAAAACACGACAAATTAACAATGAAATGGCTAACAGAACATCCAAACACAAAAATAGAACGTTTAAAAATAATATTAGACAAGAAAATCTTTACTTACCGTGGACATTTTTCACTTATCACATTTGATCCGAATTTTCACAGAAAAACCACTAAATTTTTATAACGCACTATCAAAATATATTCGTTTGACGTTTATTTTGATTTTTGAATTGTTATTTATTTAGTAAATAGTGTTATTTTGTTTAATTTTAATGTTATAAGTGTCCTTAAGAACGGTTCACACCCCAATCGAGGGATGTTGTTCTCGCGGAATAAGGAATGCATGGAGTCGTTATTACGTTGTTATATTTTTATGACATTGTTAAGTGTTGGGGGTGAATTTTTTATATGCGTTGGTAAGTACGTATTTTGTGAAGGTAATGTTTAAGTTAATGTATTTTAAAAAGTAAATAATTGTTGCCTTGATTTTCTGTGCATTTTTGAACACTTCGACTACTCTTGTAGTTTCACTAAAGGTTTTTTTTATAGAAACGTTACTCATAGAAAATTTAATTATTTTTAATATTTTTGTTGATATTTATAGGTTTACAACATCGCGTTTTATAAACTGACTTACATATTAGACATAATAGTGCGTATTTAATCTATTCATCACTTTTCAGAATCAATCGCTTCCTATTGCTGAAAAATATCTTCAAAACTCAACTAGCCCTTAGCTATCTTCTGTCAAGTCTACCAACTTAAAACTACACAATTCAATACTTACAATTTTCACTAAACGATATACAAATAAATAAATGAATACTAAAATATTTATTCCTAACACATCTCCATACCTTCTCTGTTAAAGTCTAGCATTCACTACGCATGCGCGAACTTTAGTACCACAGACATTTTTGGCGCCTCTTGCGAACCTAGTTCCGGGAAATTCCGCTAGGGCCGCTGGTGGTAATGGATAGCGGTTAATTTAATTAGGATGGTTAAAAACGAATAATTTGAGTTTAATGTCAATTTCTTGTATGGAACTGTGTGATGATACGGTACCTATAGTTTTCTTTACCTTAGTTTTCTGTGTATATAACGTTAATTACGTATATTTTAGTTAAATGATTCTTGCTAAAACAATTAGGTATGACAATTATTGACAATCCTTCGTATTTTAAACATCATAGCTTTCGTCAAAAAGTAAACTTATAGTTAAAAAAGCATATCTATATGTCTAGATTGCCGTACAATCCTATGCGGGATTTCTTAAACTTTTTGCGTAAAAGGATACAAAATGCCTTTTTCAGTTCTATTTGAATAGCAACATTTTAAACGATCAATGGGAAACCAAAAGGAGAGAAAAAAGTAACAAAATGAAATATCATAAAGACTGATTTTTTTTAACTACGTCTAAAATCATCAAATGACCCCTCCCGCTGTGGATTAGCTTAGGATTAGGACAAAAAAGTTACAAAATGAAATATCTTAAAGACCGAATTGAGGAAATATAAATGCTTAAGTATGCTTAGAGATTTTTGTATGTTGTAAGTTTGCTCTCATATTCCATCTTTGATGTTCAACAGGAAATAACAGAAGTTTATTTTATACTAAACATCAAATAAACAATTTTAAAGAATGTTTTAACTTATATCACTATAAAATTCTATTTCGCTAACAGATATACAGCCAACTCATATACCTATCATCCTCCATTGAACCAAAGAGATTTATTATCAAGCTTTCATAGTCATAATCATTCTTTAAAAAAAATAACAAGCCAGTTAACCACGGAGTAAAGAAAAATGAGAGGAGATGCCATAATGCAGATAGGTCAGGCACCTTCTTCTAGGTCAAATACATACGGTGGGCAAAACGAAAGTAACGAGTGAACTAACTGGGAGTTCTGGTTTTTTGAGACATCTGTCAAAGATTTTTGGTATTACAAAAAATGATCGGGTCCAAAGAAGGCGTATATAGGCGGAGACAGTAACGTTCCTCGTCGCCCGAACAAACGCATGTTGTCGCGCTACTTTCTTAGGAGATTTTCCGTTATGGCACCTCCGCTAGTCATTTTGTTTTCCATGATCTCTTACCTTCACAGTCATAATCATCTTTTAAAAAATAACAAGCCAATAAACAAATAAAATATATTCTTAAAAAAAAAACGAAAAGCCACATTAAAAATCGATTCGAAATACTCAAACGAGGTGCATATGAAAAATAAAAATGTCTCAACGCTTTCGTCGCAACAAATTTAAAGGGAATATATTGCCGGCATCAATTTCAATCCAAACACTAATAAATTGGCATCTCTCAACGACGCGAGAGCTACACAGCTAGACAGTTTATTAATAGCAGACATATTTTGTAAATCTCTGACTGCGATCAACCCTCAGTGTCGCCCGTGTCGCCGGGAGCGTCACCCGAAAAAAAAAGTTGCAACTCCGAACTGTCAGATTTGGCGCGCGTTTTGAATTTTGAATCGTTTTTTTTTTTTGTTTTTTGTGTAGTGATGTGGCCATTGTGGTGGTTTTTAGTGAATATGCAAATAATATATTAGTGAATTAAAGTGATATTTAAAAGTATAGAATAAAATGAACATAGAAAAGCTTTAAGAAGTGGCAGCCATTTTAAACAAACGATTCGTTTTGTTTGAATTAAGGAAACCTATTTTGCTCAATATTAAGTAGTGCTTTGTAGATTGGAGACTGAAAGAAAAATAAAGTTCCTATAAAAATAACTCGTTATGATTAAAAAGTTTACCAAAACGTGAAGCAAGTTAACCAAGTGACCAAAAAACATAACTTAATAATAACATTAGCACATATTACTTAATAGTTACTACGATATTAGTAAATATTTAAATAAACCATAAACAATGAGCTACAACACAATTTACGACAGCTACAACAACAACAACTACAAAGAGTTCGAATTTCAAAAAGACGAAAAACTAAACGAACAGTGTTGCCAAGTTAAAAACGAGCACAAAAGCGGGGAGATTAGTGAAGAAAAAGGGGAGAGCCATGTACAACATGTTTTGGGTCCTAGTAGAAGGTGCTTAGCGTGGGCTTGTAAAGCCTGTAAAAGAAAAACAGCGGCTGTCGACCGACGGAAAGCGGCAACATTACGCGAGCGACGGCGGTTACGAAAAGTAGGTTACATTCAGTTACTATTGATTTTTGGTTAGCAGCCTGTCCTAATATAAGATCTATCTCCTGTGTTTCTTACTAAAGATAGGAATGCGACATACTTGTACGGGTTGACAAAATTATATCTCATCTTCTGAGCCTTTGCCCAACTATGTTGGGGTCGGCTACCAGTCGAACAGGATGCAGCTAGTACCAGTGTTTTACAAGAAGCGACTGCCTACTGACCTCTTCAACCCAGTTACCCGGGCAACCCAAATACTCCTTAGTAAGACAGGTTGTCGGACTTACTGGCTTCTGACTACCCGTAACGAACCAACCTCTCGAGTATGAGGGTGTGGGTTCCATTCCAGGTCAGGCAAGTATCAATGCAACTTTTCTAAGTTTGTATGTTACTTTCTAAGTACATTTTGACACCAATGACTGATAAAAAAGGTGAAGGGAAACATCTTGAGGAAACCTGGACTATAGTCTGAAATCACCAACCCGCATTGAGCAAGCGTGGTGATTAATGCTCAATCCTTCTCCGTGTGAGAGGAGGCCGCAGCCCAGCAGTGGGACGATAAAAAGGCTGTAAAAGTAACAGTAAGGACATAAAAGATAGATAGCTTATTGGGACCGGCCTTAACCACTAACTTACTTAAGTTAAATTGAAAGCTAAGTTAGATATAAGTTTGTAGCACTTGGAGTTTTAATGTATTGGATTCGCATTTTTCACGATTGCTTCGTAAGAAGTTTTATTTGAAAAGTTTTAACTTTTCTGGGTTTTTTAGATCAGTTGAATGACGATAGTTTTACTAGGAACCATTTTTAGGCGAAGACACTATAAAAGGGTGTTATTAGTTTGACGCTTATGTGTCTATGGCGATGTAGCTCTTAAACGGAGCAACCGATCTGGGTGCGGTTTTATGGAAACTATTTTCCAGCCTTTAGTGTTAAAGTAGTTTTGAATCAAAGACTATATTATGTACTTTATGCTTTGAATAGTATGAAAACAACCACTGAAATCCTTTCTGAATCCTGGGCAGATGACAATGCACTATAGTTCTTTAATGATGTAGGCACTAGGTACGCGTCAATTATAGCTATCTAGGTATCTAAGTTACAAAGTTACATAAACCTTCAGGCTTATTGTTTATAACCACGAATTACCTTAGCCCTGTACACTGTGGGAACATGGTGGTCTTTAGTCAGTTAGCAGCGGGAGGGAGTATCAGCTTAGGGACTGACTAAAGCCTTGCTTACTGCTAACCTACAGGACTACGGGAAAAAAAACATCTAAGCAGTAGGGTAAAAACAAAATTTTCACAAAATGGTAACTACTTACCTACCTAGTTATGATTTGTAATAATAAAATCGTAATTCAACCATTACAAAACATAAAACTAATCTAATTACCATCTAAACCTCTGCGTCTCACCGTGTCTCCGAAATCCAGTAATCCTCGCGACGTGACTAACGGACGGAGTCGCGGTACTTATTTATATTATACTCGAAGTAACTTGTCACATGAGATTAAACGAGTTAATTTTATTTAAGACTATTGCTTGCATGTGTATGTTGGTAAGTTTTATAATATGTATGGATTTATGCGTGTTTCTGTCTCGTGAAATTTTCTCTTACTTACTTTAAATTGAAATCCCGGCATCGCAAACTAAAAGCACTTTGAGGGTAGATAATATCTATTTATTTAACACTTTATGTTCACAGTTACACAGACAAGAATAACAAAATAGAAAAAAATCTTAAAATGGTTTTTGGATATTTTACATAAGTTAACAATTAGGTACATTATCTACAATGCATCTTATCAATCATACGGGCTAATATATTTCTCACTTTTTAAGTACTTACGTTTGTCTTTAACTCCGAAAATTCACATACTTTTCGAAATATTTTGCATTAAAACATTTTTTTAACGATGATAGGTAGGCACTAATGGCAACAGAATTTGTACATTATCTTGTTATATTTGATACGTATAGTTCAAGGGATCTGTCCTTCTTTTGGATTTCTTCATGCAAGTTGCATGAAAAAAAAAACGAGAAAAGATTTTTGCACAGCACTCAAACCAACCCCGTAAAAGTATTTCAAAACCAATTACTAACTAAATTAACGTTCAAAAACGCGCCCAAAATTAAAAGGGTGATTTAACACATGCGCGCGCGACGCCGTTAATATGCCGCGACACACGCTCTCGAGGGATCCATTTCACTTTAAGCTGAACTAAACGAAGCGACATTTTAACGCTCTTAAAGTAACTGTCACTATAGATTTCCAATTGCGTGATGTTTTGGTAAATATAGCTTCTAGAGTTAAAATTGTACTTACTAAGTGGTTGGGGTCGTGTACCTTTTTAATTTCAGGTTGTTTCAATATCGTTGTTATCACAATTTCTCTTTGTAAGTACTCAATGCTCATATTATTATATAAAGAGGATATTTTTTTTCTTTGTTTAACATCATCATCCTCCGAGCATTTGGGGTCGGCTTCCAGTCTAACCCGATGTAGCTGAGTACCAGTTCTTTACAAGGTGCGACCTCCCTATCTGACCTCCTCAACCCAGTTACCCGGGCAACCCAATACCCCTTGGTTAGACTGGTGTCAGACTTACTGACTTCTGACTACCCATAACGACTGCCAAGGATGTTCAATGACAGCCGGGATCTACAGTTGCTGAAATTCATGACAGAAAAATTGTTTTAATCCGATTTTTGATTAATCTATAAAAGGACCAAAGAAAAAGAAAAAATAAATTAATCTCGATCAAAATAAACACATAAGTACTTAAACGTCCATTCAATAAAAAATGTTTAATGACATAAAATGAAATATAGGTACGTAAGTAATCTTAACTCAAGAGTCAAGATGTAAATAATCCTTTTAAGATTCTGACAGGACACATCCGTTCTTAATTAAATTCAAGTTGATTTCTGTGTATTTCTGAATGTTTCAAATTAGCCTAGAACATTAGCCAAGCTCGTACTTATGTGAGTTACCGCGGCGCTGGTACATAAAAGGCCTACGAAGGAACATGATGGGTTTTAGTCAGTAAGAGTCTTACACTCCCTCACGCTGCACCCACAGCGAGAGGAGTCATTTAATGATTTCCAATAAAAAAGCTCGTACTTATGCGTAGTTATATGAATCTACTAGTCGTTTTCTCGCGGTTTTACACGCGTCTTGTGGCAACTACTGCCCGTTCCGGGACAATATAGCCTTACTCGGGAAGAGTGTAGACTTCTAACAGTGAAAGAATTTTTCAAATCAATTCAGTATATTATTTGCATCTTTTAAACAATCAACAAAAAAATACTCTTTTTAATTTAGATAACAGCAATTTCACAAGGGCGGTTTTTAGTCACATTAAGCGATTTGAAAAAAAAAACAACGTTAGCCCATTTATCGCGGAAGAAAAAACAAATGGATGTGGACCTAATAGGTATCCCGCTTTTGGGTATAAAAATACGAATAGGCAAACAAGGTAAGTATATACATATGTATATTTGATAGTTAATTCCCGGACAAAAAAAAGATCTATTCTCTTCATCCATCTATAATATTTAGTATTTTCTAAATGATAATTTTACATAGAAATAGAATGAAACACGAAAACTATAAAACCATACAAAAATATCTTTTACAATCTCAATTAATTGAACAATACGTCATCCCAGTCAAAATAACTCTTTTGATTATATTTTTAAACCAGAGACTAGCTGTTTTTTATTTTTCAGCAAACGGGTCGGTTGTTGTCAATGGTTCGTGCCTAATAAGCACGGGTTGTATAAAATTAACAGTTACGGATATTATTTTAGACATTTCCCTTTGATTTATTTGTTTACTGCTATTTTTATGAGTTCTTGTTTTAAAAGAATTTGGTATCAGTCTTTTATGCCTACGTTTTCAGTTTATTTTGAAACAAAACTGTTTGCCGTGTAACGCACGTCCCCGGAAAACTATTTCCCGAAACCGGGAAAAAATACATTTAAAACGATTTAGTAGTTTTGAAAAGTTGGAAATCGCGCCAGACAGATACTTAATTTGCATTTGCTTTTTTAAATTTATTATTTGTTTAACTTATTCTACCGTCAATATTCCTTAATTTTCAGTGAAATTCTTGTCAAAATAGGTATAAATAATACCTATATTCTTTTTATAGGTTTGCTAATGCCCAATTTTATAAGGAACGGAAAGAGACTTAATTGTTTTGTACAAGTTCAAAATTACGCATAGCCCACAAAAAAGCAAAACAACAAATACTTCAATCAGCAACAAAAACAAAAAAAAGCAACAAACGTCAAACTGACATTTCATTTGACAGATTTATGCGTCACTGTCATAATATTTAAGGCTGGTAACACTGCTAGTACAACCGTTTGAATATAAAAATAAATCGTGTCGCTTTAGTGAGACGTAGTAAATTCGTTTTTATGTGAAATTAAGATGTAAGTCGTATATTGCCGAGTTTATTGGTGAGAGAACTATTTTTAGCGGTTAAAACCTAGTTTAGAGTGACGGTACTTTCTTCGGTGTAGTATAAGGATGTCATTCGACGAAATATTGTAAAGCTCAAGGCTGTTAAAAATGTTTTGTAGGTGAATTACTACTAACTTGTAGGTAATCTCGGAAAATGGGTCTAAAACTAACTAGTCCGATTTGAAAAATTATTTCAGTGTTAAACACAAAAAAAGACATTGAAAGACTTTTTCAAATCGGTTCAATAATTTCGGAAGTCTACAAACAAAGAAAAAACTGTTTCTTCAGATTTATCGTAGTAATGTTTTACAAAACATTTATTTATGTACCGATTTCAAAAAAACCGACCAAGTGCGAGTCAGACTCGCGCACGTAGGGTTCCGTGCCATTATTCATAAAACGGACAAAAAATCACGTTTGTTGTATGGGAGCCCTCCAAAATATTTATTTAATTCTAGTCTTCAGTCATTTGTTGTTATAGCGGCAACAACAATACATCATCTGTGAAAATTTCAGCTCTTTAACTATCACGGTTCATGAGATACAGCCTGGTGACAGACAGACGGACAGACGGACGGACGGACAGAGGAGCGAAAACAATAGGGTCCCGTTTTACCCTTTGGGTACGGAACCCTAAAAACACTAATTTGTCTTTAATATATTGCACAATCTTCAATATTAAAGTCAAAGCGCCTTATATCCGTCAGTATGCACTAACCTTTAACAAGTAATTCGCGTACATTTTCAGTACATTTTATTTACGACGTGAAACCAAGATGGCGGATCACTAATAGCCTATACTCTGTACTGAAATCATAAATTATGTAGCTTTCACAGTTTTTCATGTATAAATACGAGAACTAATTGAAAATGTTTGTTTTTTTTTTTGCGGGTTTTTTGATTTTGTAGGTTTGCTGAACCAAGCACATAAAACGTTTTGTATAGGTTACACACCTACTTAAAATAAAAGCTTTTTGACGCATTTTTCTTTCAATTCAAATAAGTATTAACGATAAACTTTTTAACTCAAAATATATGCACTAATATGTAATTTTCAAGCAAAATAACCACATAAAAAATTACTTTGAGGTTCCTTAGTTTCCGTGAATGATACGACCACACCTCACATCTAATGTTAATTTAGTCTCAAAATCCCGCCACCAGTTGACTTTACCTTAACTAGCTGCCATCTACCTAAGTACATCGTAGTATGAACCACCAAAAGTATTGAGATACCTATAGAGAATTTTGTTAAAACCTAGAACGTAGACCGAAATTTCGCAAAAAAAGCACAGCAACAATAACCTTTTTTTTCAGTTTCGTCAGTTATATACAGGTAGTTAGTCACATTTGGCGCCAACATACAGTTAATCTTATTGGCAGAGGAATATTTCACTCAAAACCCTCTATCCGCGAATCCGACTGTATTCTTTCACAGGTTCTAATCCTTGTCTTCCTTCATCAGGTTGCATACTTCTAATCCCTTTTTCCCTCACCAGGTTAACGCAGCATTCGAAGAGTTGCGCATCAGAGCGCGCGCCGGCAGCGGGCGACTACCCAAGTTAGAGATATTACGAGCTGCTATACAGCATATAGAGAGGCTGCAAGCTGCGCTGAGGGCTGCTGCTGTGGTAAGCATATAAGTTCAAAGATATTTTACCTATTCTCAAAAAAGGTACAGTCACTTACATGAGAACAATAATGAACAAGTTATTAATATAAAAACCACCGAGTTCATCTATACATAATTGCTTATTGAGTGCTACAATCATTTAAGATATTCCAATAGGTACAACTTACTGACTAAAACGCACCATGTTCCTTCTTAAGCCTTTTACCTACCAGGGCTATGGTAACTCTCGCGAACCATCCCGCAGTCCCGGCAAGAAAGGCAAGGGCCTAAAGTCAGTTTTAATTCGTATATGGATATATGGGACCTTCTGGATGGATATACGACTTTCGAACATAAAAATATACAAGTCAATCCGCCTAGCCACATCCCAGAAATTGTTTAACAAATATGTATAAAAAACACATCCGAAATTAGAACCTTTTTCTTTTTTTAAGTCGGTTAGAAAAAGAATGCTGTGCTACACATTTAGTACAATAATTATCATGACAAAACTAAAAATATGCAACAAAGAATCGTCACAATTTAATTTGCACTAAAAATAAAAATATAAGCGCGCGCACACACTTGCGTTTACCCGACGCGACTATCATTCTATAACAAACTACATACTATATCTACGATTCTATCGCATTACACGTTCGTGTCGCGATGTTAAATTGTCATCTATCCACGTCCACAGACTATTTCGCACCCTTAGAATGAAAGTGACTTAATTCAAAATTTCTGTAATACTCGTTTTTACAATAAACTGACCTTAAAAAGCATAATCTATAACCCTGTAAATAAAAAGAGACCTATTTCTAACTATAACAGAGACTACGCTTATTTCGGTCTCTTTCACTCGTTCCGCTATTCGTTTACGCATATTGTGTGAAAGAGCCAGAATTAGTATTACGTCAGATGCGCTTGCGAGTGAACATGTAAAACATCGGCGAATCTCAAAAAGTGTCCGTTTATTGCGAATACTGCCACGCTAAGTTACACAATATTTTTTGTCATAAAGTGACATTTTGCTTAATACGTCTTTATAGAACCAAATAATGTAATAGTATTAAGTGACCTTTTAAGGATTAGGTCTATTTAGTAAAAAATAATTATAAAATACAAACGACACTTATAATAATAGGTCTGTCTATGACTAAAGGCATGTTCATTATTTTTGTTATTCTTAATATTGAACCTGTTTATTACTAAAATTAAAAAGTTTAAGTTGTAACTTTTTTGGAATATGCCCCTATAATATTAAAGTTGTGTGGCATGTTAAGATATTTAGGTACACACAGCCACACATCAGTGTATTCAGATCTGTGAATTTCTACAATTTATTGATCGATTCTCACCTTAATTTCCAACACGTTTTGATAAGATTTTATTAACCTGATGTGGCTGTTTTACCTACACCGTTTTACCGCACTCCAACCCGTATGCATCCGACAGGACACCCGCCCACTTAACATAATTGTATTGGTTTTTATACCAATACTTTAGCATCCTAATGATATCGCTTGGGAAGTTCTTGATATTTGTCAATTTTCTCCATAGGCAGTCGTAAGATACGAGGTCGAAAGCCTTGGAGTGGTCCAGAGAACATGCATATACAGGTGTTTTCCTACTTGTATAGTATTGAACAGTCTGTTTGAGGCATAGTATAGCTGTTTCCGTGGATAAGATTGGCTTAAAACCAAACTGGGCATCGTTAAGTATTAAGTACTTATCCGCCTGCTGGTCAATCAGACTGTCCAACACCTTTGCAATGATGGTAGCCAGGGATATAGGCCTGTAGTTGCTCTTTTCACTCGCATCTCCAGTTTCATTCTTAACAATAGGCACAACAATAGTTTTAAGTAAATCAGCTGGAAGATACGAGTGACTCAGGCACAAGCTAAAAAACATTGCTAGCACTCGCGGTTAGTGCTTACCAGCATGCAGCAAATGCTCTATACTTAGGCTGTCATGACCCGGCGACTTGCCTCTCTTTAAGTTGCGTATGACAGTAGCTACCTCCTTGGCCGTAAACCTAATAGGCATGTCTTCAGACCCCCCCACCAACTCCGGCCCACCAGACGACGTACCCAGGGGAGACCCAACCCTAAAGGTTCTACTAAATAGGTTGGCGATATCACCAGGATCACTAAGGCCATCAATACTCATAGGCAGACCCGACCTGGGATTCAACCTGTTCGTGGCTTTCCAAAAACTACCAAAATTCTTTGCGTCATGATGACTTGCAATGATGTCCATTTTAATTTGGTCCTTATCATTTTGGCACCATTTCAATTTACTTTTAAAAACCTTTCTACTTTCCACCATTTTTTCATATAAATCACCATTTTTCGGTCTACCAAACAACGTCCAGGTTTGAAAATCCGAGCCTGTCTGTGTGCGTCCTTCACATGCTTATTCCAGCCCGTTATGTAACTCTTTTTGGCTGTAATCCTTCTTACAGTTACTTTCGATTGCACCTTCACAGAGTATACGCACAATTTCCGCATAAATATTGTCTAAAATAGTTTCATGTTCATTAATTCTACATCTAGTTTTACTACATTCAGTAAATTCTAAGGGAAAGTCTACATTTTTCAAGAGATCATTACAATAATTGCTATATAACTCAGTCTGCTGCAAAGCTCTGTCACCCCATGTTACTTTGTTACATTTAGGATGTGCAGGTGCAACTTTTGGCCTAAAATAACTTAAGATCATACTTTATAATTAGAGGTAAATGGTCCGACCAAGACACGTCATAGCCGCGTCTGTCACTACGCAGTGGTCTAACCAACTAGTAGAACCATCCCAACTAGCATACTAGTGGAAATAGCAGCCTATTTGGCAACTGTTAGCTGTACAGTAGTGCTTTAGGGGTTCCGAAAGTATCTTTAACTTCTACTATTGCTTCCGTAGCTGCTCATAGCTGTAAATATCACTAAAGGCAGCAGAAACTGAACCAAATGTCACTCTGAGTTTTACAAGAGATCATTCTACAACCCATTTGCAGCCTACATCTTTAAAAGAGAGTTCAAACAATTATGTTAAGGGTTAAAGCTGCTAAAAAGTTTCTATTGCAGTTGATGTACGCGTTAGAACTGCATAAAGACTCTAATTATTGTAGACTTTTTAACCGAACTGTTTAAAAGATATATTTATCACTTTTCTGCCACTAAAGGTTTTAGTCAGAAGTGATTTGTTCTTTTGTGCAGACTTAAGTAGGAATTTGATCCTCTGTTCTACTTATAGCCACATTAAGGCTCCACAATAGAAGCAGGAGGTTAATAGACATTGCCTGCTCATTTGGATACATTCTGTTATTTTATTCACTAACACAAGCAAAGGTCCCGTAGATTTTGTTTTCTCAATTATTGATAACGAATCAGTTACTTGAATAAATATAATAAGGACGGTTATTAAGACTGAAATAAATAAATACATTCAGATTTTTATAACATTGCATTTTAATTTAATACCCTATGTCCAAATAACTTTCAGTCTTATTATTTATTGTGTCTACGGAATTATTTCCAATATGTGTCATAAACAGACTTAATTCTTAAAAAAACATAGAATGGCAAAAATAATTTTGAAATAAAGTGACTTAATTTGAAACTACTTTATATTTTATGTTAAAATATATATAAAAAAATACTATAAACATAAATTTGCATTGTCATTGTGATCTCAAAAGGCTAATCCACAAATCTGGTAAAAATCAATAGTAAGCCATTAAAAACGGAAGAGATATATTAAGATGTATTCAGTAATATAATTTTTTGATGACGATTTTGCTCATTTCCCACAAATTGCATTTTTTGGATTCGGTCACTTTCATTCTAAGGGTGCGATTTATTGGTACACGTGCGCCCGGTCTTAGAATAGAATTACACGGAATGGCTTAAACGTGGACCATCGTTTTAATTGCGAGCGATATTTTGAGTTTTTTTTCTTGTTTTATAGTTCGTGGAAAATGTATAGATAGATATTCAAATTGAGATCATCATCTGCCTAGCCTTTTCTCAACTATGTTGGGGTCGGCTTCCAGTCTAACTGGATGCGGCTGAGTACCAGTGTGCCACAAGGAGCGACTGCCTATTGGACCTCCAAAACCCGACCAGTTTTGAGTGAAAGGGTATTAATATTTTTAATTGCTGAAAAATTCCGATTTCGACATGGCTGATTTTTCAATTATAAGTTTAGCTCGAATTCGAGAATATGGGGAATCAATACGTCAGTTATTTTCTACACAAAAACTGACAGTACCAAAGGAAAAAATTGCATATTCTTCAGATAAAAATTAGTTAGTTAAAAAAATCACGTTTGTTGTATGGGAACCCCCCCAAAATATTTTTTTTTCAGTATTTGTTGTTATAGCGGCAACAGAAATACATCATCAGTCTGTAAAAAAATCAGTTCTCTAACTATCACGATTCATGAGATACAGCCCTGGTGACAGACGGACGGACATACGGACGGACGGACAGAGGAGCGAAAACAATAGGGTCCCGTTTAACCCTTTGAGTACGGAACCCTAAAAATCGGCCCTAAAACAAAAAGCATAACTACATTATTCGTACGATTTCAAGTAATTAAAAGCAGGTGTCCTTAGCGCGTCAGGACATCTGACATGTTCGTCGAGCCGGCACGCACTGAAATAGCCTCAAATACTACGACTTAGCGGTATATGTTTTATTATGTGACAAACACGCTAACATCGGTAATTTTCGATACTCATCAATGTATCCAAACAATTTTTTTGCTAGGCGAATATTGATTATGATACCTATATCTATGAACGTTAGCATATTCCTAATTCCGTTCTGTATAGCTCCAAAGTTTGCTATATGGGATAAATTAATTTCCTCATTTTAACACTGCTAATGTTTAGATATATGTACAGACTTCATGATGCTACTTACTTTTTTAATTCTAACTTATTTGCATTTTTAATCACCGATCAGCGATTTTTCTGCTATTATTTTAATGTAGGTATTCCTAGACTCAACTCACAGGCTATTTCATGCTACTTAAGTATTTGTTAAACAGCAAAAGAAATAAATTATCTTTGAACATTTTGAATAAAGCCGCGTAAAAAAATTGATCGAAACTTAAAAAAATTGCAGTCTTCAAAAATATCTTTAAAATCGCTTTAACACATGCGAATGTGTGGTCTACACTAATAATAGCCGACAATATCTCAGAAAGGGATTAATCGTTTGAACTGTAGGTATAGTTTTACTCTACTTATTGTACATTCCGATTTGATTCAACGATAGAGCAGCTTGGCTTAACGCTCGCCGTTTGATCTAGCGTTCACAAAACTATCTGTATTGTCTATTTTTAAGTTCTATAAAACAATCAATGAATTTAAATTAATTGGCCATTTCCGAACTCTGTGCGGGGTCGGCTTCCATTCTAATTGGGTGCTGCTAGCTGAGTACCAGTGTGCCACATGGAGCGACTGCCTATCTGATCTCTTCAACCCAGTTACCCGGGCAACGCAAAACGACTTAGTAAGACTGGTGGTCAGATTTCTGGCTTTTGACTTCACGCAAAGACTAAGATTCTCGCTAAAGCATACACCGCGCCGAGCTTTACTCAGCCTGATGACAATTAATCCCTTTGGCTGTCTGTAACTCAGTCAACTCCTTTACCTATTAGCCACTTAGATTTTATTTTTAGTCGGCACAGCATGTTTTCATCTTCCATACTCTTCTATCTGAAGTCATCTCACAAGTAACATTCTATGCAGCCATAACGCCAATCATTTTTTGGTCCCATTATTCAAACTCAAAGTATTTATTTGTTCGTTAAGGTATTTACAGGTGTTTCATAATGTTAAGGTAGTAAGGTACAGCTCAACGGCGTTTCAAAGAGGACTACTATATTCTATTATTTACATATACTTTTTATATTTTTACTTATATTATATACTATTTACATACCTACATCACTAAGGTCAATTACTGAATTTATCTATTTTGTTTCAGTTGGAATCTGAAAACTGCAAGAGCTATATGGAATCGCCGGTGACGTCACAACGTTCGTATGACACGAGAGAGACAAAAGCTGAAAAAGAGAAACCATTTCTAAGCAGTAAGTGTGCTCACAACGCAACCTATATAAGTGTTTGAGAAAAACGGTGTACGTGTATATTTACCTACTTCTACCATAGATATTTTTGAAATTTTCATAATCTTTAACATTTGAGACGCCGCGAACGATTTCTGCGTTTTTTTTTTCACCCTTAAACAGTCAAAGCGTGATATTAAATCTATACTTGGATAACTCTCCGTCTATCTGGCTTCTACACTAAAACTATTGAAACGATTGAAATGATTGATAGGTACAGTTATCGGCACGGATATTGAACTCTCGGCGGAAGAGTGGGGATCGCTTTGCGCACTGTACACATAAGGCAATAAACCAATAAATCGCTTCTGCGCAGGTGAAGGTCAGGGCTCAATATCCGTGCCGATAACTATACATACTTAGCAAGCTTTAACATGAAAAAGAGCACAGGCTAATTTTTGTCCGGGTACGATAAGAAATTCCACGAGACGCGGGTGAAACCGCGAGATACAGCTATTTTCCTATAAATGGGAAATCCACTTGCGGGTTGCTGAAGATCGAGCAAAGTGCGAACCTTGGGGTAGGCCTTTGTCCAGCAGTAAACGTCTTTTGAAGTCCACGGGAGGTGGGTGAAACCGCGAGAAACAGCTAGTGTCATATATAACATTAACAATTAGGCATTTAAATATATTATATTGTGATTGTTACAGATGACAGCCCAACCTGTGGAGTGAACAGTCTCGCTCGATTACGATGTATCGTGCAAGCTCTTTCTAATAACTCTAATTCTAAAGACACGCCATGACACTTGCGTTTTAAGTTATGTCAAAATGACATTTACAATCTGTCTTCTTTGCCCTATGGGGTCAATATTGTTCCTATTTTATGTAATTTATTAGATTTTGCAGTCATGAATTTATGGAATACAGATAAACAATTAAGTAGGATTGATCAGAATAGGCTTTTTTTGTGCTGCTCATGGAGGTATTTAGCCTACTGCTATTATGGGGTAAACGAGTTCTAGAGTGGAGACCGCGCCTCGGCAAACGTAGTGTAGGACGTCCTCAGGCACGGTGGAGTGATGACTTGCGCAAGACGGCTGGCAGGAGCTGGATGCGAGAAGCCGAAAATCGATCTCAGTGGCGTGCACTTGGAGAGGCCTATGTCCAGCAGTGGACTGCGATAGGCTGATGATGATGATGATGATGATGATGATGATCAGAATAGGATAGCAGACCAAACAAGCTGATTTATATAACGGTGGAAAATCGCTATTTATAGAGCTATTCAAATTATGTGAATTTTGTATTTTTAGATAGGAAGTTAGGTTAAATTATTTAAGTTATGTACCAATATTTGCTCAATATTTGAGATTAAAAGATCTTGTATTATCTGATAGTGTTTTTTTTTTCTTATGAACGTCCAACTGGTACCTAACTGGGTTTGGGTTGAGGAGATCAGATAGGGCAGTCGCACCTTGTAAAACACTGGTACTCAACTGCACCCGGTTAGACTGGAAGCCGACCTCAATATAGTTTGGAAACCCAAAAACCGAAGAAAAGTCAGAATAAAATACATATTCCATACATATATAGTTAACCTTAAGATTATTTCGAGAGATGGGACCGTAACTAATGGGATCGGCGAAGCGTGCGTCTGCGCCGGTGGGCGTGGCTTGGCACACGACACGCCCCGCCCACAGCAAACACTGTTTAATGCTTTCGTTACTGTACAAATTATTTACAGTATGTTCAGTTTCAGTTTTGTTTTTCTTCTTTGGGTTTAATCATAAGACGAAAAGTGCTGGAGTGGAGACCACGGACTAGCAAGCGCAGCGTAGGACGTCCACCAACAAGGTGGACAGACGACCTTATAAAGGTCGCCGTCGACGCTGGATGCAGGCCGCCTCCAACAGGTATCTGTGGAGATCTAAGGAGGAGGCCTATGTTCAGCAGTGGACGTCCTATGCACGAGATGATGATGATGATGAATCATAAATCAAGCCTTTGCATGCGGTTTCACCCGAAAAATGTAATAAAAGGTTTCTTAGTTACTTTCAACTACTGAACAGATTAAGATGAATAATGAAGATAGGTTACTGATGTGATTATCCGGATGCGGAAAGTTGTTCCTTCGGGTCACAGACGAAACTGCGGGAAATAGCTAATAAATAATAATGGCGTCTGTTCTCATTTAAGGAGATCAGCCAACTGCAGGACAGATTATAGTGCAGGCACATTTGCTTGGACACAGGTGCAGTCACTATTCCTTCACTCTCATAACCGATGGGACGACAATCCGACACGACCGGAGAGAGATAAGTAGGTATTATTGACAGTTTTTTTTTGTCATTCGTTTGTACTGAATCGTTAAGAAAATTTTCACTGTTGGAAAGTTGTGCTATTCCCGGTTGGCAAAGGCTATATTTTATCCTGGTTCGGGAAGTTATCTCTGATCATAAGTGAAACTAGAAAAGCTAGTTTTTTTTTTTTAATAAATGAGTCTGTTCTTCTGCAAATAAATCTACACAATGCATTGTGACGGTAGCACTATTTTGTATATTATTTGTAGCGACCACGCCTCTAAACTACTATTAACTAGACACACATACATAGGATTTCAGACAAGTATAGTCGATGAAGAAATAATAATTGTGTATGATTAAGTATAAACATAGAGAATATAAGATAAGTGGGTATTGAGAACTTTGTTAAACATGAATTTATGGTACTTAATGGTACCTATACTTACCACAGGTAAGTTTAGAACACAAAAAAAGGTAACAATTTCGCGGACATGTTAGAAATGTTCGCGTGTGGTGTTCGGGTGTATGTTATTTATATTGGTAAAGACTCCACAATTATTAAGCCAACATTCTAAGAAGGCCAAATTCCATTTTATTCTTCCTTTACCAGTTTTTAGGGTTCCGTACCCAAAGGATAAAACGGGACCCTATTGTTTTCACTCCTCTGTCTCTCCGTGATAGTTAGAGAGTTGAAATTCACAGATGATATATTTCTGTTGCCGCTATAACAACAAATACTGATAACTAGAATAAAATAAATATTTCGGGAGGCTCCCATAAAACAAACGTGATTTTTTTGCACATTTTTCTTCGATATCCGTAAATATATATAGAATATTAGTTTGGATCAGTGGCGTAGCGTGGGTATCTGCCGCCCGGGGCAGTTGTAGATTTTGCCGCCCCTTCCCGTGTATTTTTTTTAACAAGTGTTACTGGCCGTTTGTCATTTTTAACCGACTTCAAAAAAAGGGTTTTTTTTGTATCGACATTAAAAATCATCAAATGACCCTTCCCGCTGTGGGTTAGCAGCGGTGAGGGAGTGTCAGACTCTTACTGACTAAAAACCGTCGTGTTCCGTCGAAGGTCTTTTATGTTCCAGAGCCGCGGTAACTCTTTCGAACAACCCGCAGCCCCGGCAGAAGGGAGACTTTTCTTTTATATCTTTGTTACTTGATTTCTTGAAGGTATTTAAGTTCCAAATGCGCGAGCGAAGCGAGCGCGAAATTTTGATCGGACTTAAAACAAAAATTACGTAAAATTTAGCCCAAACGTACTTAACGTTTTGTTTATTGACAAATGCAAAAATTAGGGCCATAATATAGTTTCTGAATACGCGAGCGAAGCGAGCGCGAAATTTTTATCGCACTTAAACCAAATATTACGCAAAGCCCAAACGTTCTTAACTTTTTCTTTGTTGACAAATGCAACATTAAGCGCATACAGTTTCTGAATACGCGAGCGAAGCGAGCGCGAAATTTTAATTATTTTTTATTTAAGACTCAAAACCAAAATTACGTACAATCTGTGTCACGTGTGTTTTAAGTACCAAATTTTGTCAATAATTAATTTTAAGTTTAAAAAGTTTCAACTTTCTTGTTTAATGTTTTGTTATTGTTAGACAGTTTTATGTAGCAGCGCAGATACTAGTTGCGAACAATTTTTTTTTAATTGGGTAAATTTTGCCGCCCCCTAAAAGCTGCCGCCCGGGGAATTTGCCCCCCCTGCCCCCCCCACGCTACGCCACTGGTTTGGATGGTACGGAATCCTACGTGCGCGAGTCCGACTCGCACTTGGCCGGTTTTATTAGATACAGTTGGTTTTAGGAACCACATCTACGTTGATGATTTATAAATATTAGACATTCTATTCGTCGATGTCATGCAAAATGGACAAGAATTTGGGACTAGTCGTCATAGTAAACATTTTTTGCCTTGCCAAGCCAAGGCCTACGCAATGGTACTAGAATCAACACTGTTGGACAGGGTACCAAAACGCAAATCGTCCTTTGTCCGAAAAAAATTAACCACTTTTTAGAGTAGGTACATAAGGGTGTATATGGTGTAAGTACATAAGGGAGCATATGGGGAAAGTATATAAGGGAGTATATGGGGAGAGTACATAAGGGAGTATATGGGATAAGTACATAAGGGAGTATATAGAGAAAGTACATAAGGGTTGTATATAAGGTAAGTACAAAAGGGAGTTAGAATATGGAATGTTATAATTATGGAACGTGTTTTAAAATAATAGTACGGAACACTACGTGCGCGAGTCCGACTCGCACTTGGCCGGTTTTTTTATCATTTCCCGGATAAGCATAACGACTTTGCTTCATGTCTAAATAAAGAACATTTAATTTTGTATAATATTATGTATTTGTATTCCTTCTCCTTGTGAGAGGAGGCCTGAGCCCAGCAGTGGGACGATAAAAAGGCAGTATAGTTATCGGCACGGATAATGAGTTCTCGGCGGAAGAGAGGGGATCGCTTTGCGCACTGTACACTTATGGCAATAAACCAATAAATCGCTTCTGCGCAGGTGAAGGTCAGGGCTCAATATCCCTGCCGATGATTATACATTTGTATAATATGAGCCATTATTTATAACGAAAGAATCTATCTAGGTAGACCTAGGCTATTAGGTTTATTTAGGCTACATTTGATTTATATACATGAAATCATTCATAATTCCTGGCATCAACACCTAAACCAAGCTACAAGTTATTTGCAGATTAATTTATTATGTTCACATATAAATTATAAATACTATTTATCATAATTATAGCAATATTTTGATGTTATAATAAATTGTCTGTTACTTATGACTATATGCATTAATAAATGACTTTGTTTACTGAGGCTTCTAACATCTAAAGTTCTGAATCCAAGCAAGAAATACGTTACGGGTGGTTAGAATTCAAAAACCAGTCTTACCAATTGTTGGGGATGTCAGATAGGCAGTCGCTCCATGTTGCACACTGGTACCAAGCCCAACATAGTTGTAGAGTTGGCTAGGCATATGAATATAATAAATTATACGGTAAATCATAGGACATTTTACGATCATGATTTTATTGTTGTTTAAAATTAATTTTATTATAAAAATTTATTTTATTTATAAAAAGAGTTAATTTGTATGCTTGTAAGAGGAGGGGCTTTCTCGAATAATACCATCTTGTGGATTCATTATTTTTTATTAACTTTCACTTATTACACTTATATAACTTACAACAATAATCAGTAATTAAATAAATTCGCAAACAAAATCAACAATAATAATGACAGAGGTCCGTCTAGCTCGAGTGCCGACATACGAATGGACGCGCGCTCGCTGAAAGCCGGCGTTTTATAGTCCACTATGGTGGGGAGCGTCGAACAACACGTGTTGTTGAACAAGGGATGACGTCAGATGATGTCATCGAACGATGTTTGTGTGACTTGCATTTTATTTGCGCCGATATGCTTGTTTGGCAGACACTGAACTGATCTCAGGAACTACTGAACCGATTTGAAAAATTGTTTTGCGTTCGAAAGGCCATTTATTGGAGAAGACTACTTACTGGTATAATTTTTTGATATATGACGCAGTTGAAACTCCTATCAGAAGTAAGGTAAGTGAATAAAACGAGTGAATAGTTTTAAAAACATTATTATTAAGTAAAAATGTAACATTTTACAAAAATATATTTACATGTATACATATACTAGGTACAGTCAGCGACATTGCTACGAACAGATTCAAGAATTCTCAATTCAATATTGTCTTAAATATAAGCTAAACATTTTGTGCTAAAAAATGTCTTAAAAATACGACATTGGGGCCAAAGTGATGTATTTTTGTCGTATTTGACAAATATATTCAATAAATAAGTAGTACAATTACATAATTATTTAGAAGACAGGAAATGTCACATTTATGACATCTGTCAAACTTATGACATCTGTCAAATTCGTGACAAAAGTCACAAATATGAGAAAAATTAAGTAAATTGTGACGAAATAACATGACGAGTGACAATTAAAATTATTATGACGCTGATTGTAATAACCTATCGCCTATACACATTAAAAAAAAAACTTAATTGTAATATTTATCAAATAAAAAAAAATCATTACATTTACATCGTTTTTCGTGTGAAATTGAAACAAATGCAGATTAAAACTAAATAAAAAATTATTTGATGTTTCTATACAATAATAAGCGAATACTTTGACGCCTGTAGCGAGACATTTGAATATGATTGTTAAGGTCAAAACCTATAAGGAAATTGACCTTATTTTGGGACGGCTCGACGGGACAAAAATGACTGTTCACAAAATAATACTTCTTGTTTTCTGTGATTTGTCGAAAAATAATAATTGTTTTATATTTATAAAGCGTATTGATAAGAGATGTTAAAAATGGGGGTTAAGATCATTGTATATTTATTGTAGACATATTATTATTGCATTCACATAGTGAAATCGGATGAACAAAATCAGCACTTGAAACCTGTCTTATGCAATATATTTATAAAAATCAGGCCATAGTTTTTAAATGTATAAAAGCCACATTTTTACTGACTACCTGTATTTTTTCTTCATAGAGAAGTTCTCAAACAAATCAGCAGGAAACAGCTAGTCAATATCAAAAATAAAGCTCAAGTTCTGAACAAAAATTAGACCTATATTTCACGGCAAATAATTTTACAATTCAACATAAGTACGTTTCGTTATATGTACGACTTGAAAATTATATGACGTTGATAGGATATGACGCTCCGTTTTTTCCAGTAACGTACCAAGATCAGCGCCATTTAGGCATCAGCTTGGAAAAGAATAAAAGGAAAATCCCTCATAGCAAAGTAATTTGGAGTGGGGAAGGACGAGATTTTATAAGCTAATAAGGCTGATACTAAGAATTAGCATCTACTTACAGTACTGATTACCACATTAAATAGCAAATATATACAGACATAAATGGACAATTTATATGTATACGCATATTAAATAATTTAATAACCTGGTACTTTAAAATACCCATTTTTTATTGAAGATGCCTTAAAATCTATGGGTATTTTTATTTTAAGGGTGAAATGAAAAAAAAAAGATATTTTTTGGAGTAGTAATATCAAGTTCTATGTACAAGAATTGGGGCAAATTTTCACTAGTAGATAAGTTTATTATTGACAGAAAAAATGTGAAATATAACTAAATAGGCTTTTAGCCCAAATCAAAATAGGCTAAAACAGGCTATTTTTAAAGTACCAATTTACTAAAACTAGTACAAAAAGTCTTTTTTTTATTTATTTATGACATATCTATGCATTAATTTCGTATCGTTTTTTTTTATTTGAACGCAAGTATCTTACGCTTTCAAGTTTACAAAATAATATTATTATTTTATACTTATTTGCTATAAGCTATCGAATTTATATTGCACAAACTTTTGGACCCTACACCGACACTTAAACATCAGTTTTCTTAAAACAACTGTCATCATCCTCCGAGCCTTTTTCCCAACTATGTTGGGGTCGGCTTCCAGTCTAACCGGATGCAGCTGAGTACCAGTGCTTTACAAGGAGCGACTGCCCTATCTGACCTCCTCAACCCCCCAATACCCCTTGGTTAGACTGGTATCGGACTTACTGGCTTCTGACTACCCGTCACGACTGCCAAGGATGTTTAATGATATTATGAATTTTCATGTCCAATTCAAAAATTATGTATTCTTAGAAGTTTTTTCTGTCGGTGAACTTGGGCTCTAAACTAACAACAGCTTTTTTCGTCAGTTTGGGGTACTTTTTATGTGTGAAGAAAAATAGGCCGTAAGTTCGAGTCCTGATTGACGAAAAATTATTACAAAAAAAAGTAAGTGCCATCATTCATGCAATATAAATCCAATGAAACACTCGAAATATTCACAGCAAATTTTAAATTTTTCAATAAAAATATTTTAACTAAAAATAATATATTTCGCTAGTTTCCATTTTTATACAACTTTGAAAAATACAAAGCTACTACTTTTGCCCTACAAAATTTTTAATTATTTATTTAAGAAATTAAATCTATCTGGGGCTTTTACTCATTTATATAAAGACAATAATTTGCTGTGAAAAAATCGAATGTCAATGTCATATTAAGTTCCTAATATCACTTGGTGTGAGTTTCATCACGCGTTGCTCAGCAATTCACTAGTTAGAAAAAAGAACAAGTAATTAGAACCATATTTTGTAGTAAACACTTCCATAAAGGTATTTTCTTAAAACCTAACAGACAGGCATGTGTTGCTAGAGAGTTTGTTCCGCCACTTCTTCTCCCCAGCCAAAACACATGTGGCGAAGGGCGTTTTGGGACTGTCTTTTTTTTAATTTGAAATATCAATACACAGATGTTGCAAAAATACTCTATGTTGATATTACAAAAACATTGACATTTAAAAAACCAATTATGATATTTGTCAAACTAATGATGATATTTGTCAAACCAATTATGATATTTATCAACAAATGGTGATATTTTTTACATAATTATCAGAGTCAAAGGTTTTATTTCTTATAGACCTATTACAGGTTCTTACGAAACGCCAATAGCAAGATGCACGGTTCCAAGGAGTGGGTCTTATGGAGAAGAACTTGTAAGAAACTTATATGAATGTTTTATTAATATGTGTTGTATTAATGTAATACTTACTTAGTTAACTCCCTCGTAGTCATAGCGCCCGTTAAACCTGACCGCGATCTCGACCGACTTAACTGTGCTCTTCTTTCAGCTGAAAATATATATTTTATATTAATAAACTGTCGTTTAATCATATATTTGACTAATGGGTAGATTTTGGACCAAACATATGCTAGATTTCCTGAGAGCCAGAAAATCGATATAAGCTTATAATAAACAATTAAAATGCTAAACGTACATATTTATTTTCATTTTGAAGAACCTTATTCAGTGTTTACTGTATATTTTATTTAAAAAAATACAGGTGGAAAATCTGTCTTATAATAAGCCGTGTGACTAAAAGCTAGTTAAATATACTTAATATAGGCTACTACTAGCTACTTGCTATGCAATTTATGTTATTTAATTGTAATATAAGGTTATATTTCATTTCATTTCATTTCATTACGATTTCATTTCATTTCATTTCATTTTCATTTCATTTCAATGAGTTTATTCGTTCATTTCTTTGGTAACGTATGGGCAATATTTTAAAACGTTACGTCATGAAATAATGTGCATAAAATATATAGTGTATTCTAAATATGTAAAAGTATTTATTCCTAGAAGTTAAATTTCTATTTATCTACATATTTAGAGGTATATGCTTGTATTTTAGCTTTATTACCGTAAGCTCTAGTTGCACTTAGAAAGTGACATACCTTGCAACCGGTGCAATATAGCATGCACCAATCCTTCTCCGTCGTCTATATCCTCTGGGTGCGTGTGCGAACATCGTTTGTGGTTTAGCAATTTAGGAGATAATTTACCCTAGACTCTTTTGGTGACATAGTGGAGAAGTTTTTTAAATACGTTGATACAATTAATGCCATTTTTTTAAAAGCAATATTGAGGATATTAAAATTTTAAATACAAGTTGTTCGTTTTAACTGTCAACTGTTTTGTGTTAACATTCGAAATAGGTATATTTCTTATTCATTTTGTAAATAAATACACATATAATGTACGTAATAAGTACTAGGGTAAATTATCCAAATAATATGTGTCAAAATAAACATTGAAGTATATAGAGTACATTAAATTGATCAATATCGATTATAAGAAAGTATCGGATCAACATAATATCGACTAATAATAACTCTTTTTTTTTACTTTATAATATCGATATTAATCAAATCAGCCAAACACATTACCAAAAGTGTTAACAAACAAATTTTACAAATTAGAAATAAGATCTTACCTCCAGCTACTCTCGGATTAGCTTTCTTCCTAGGCCGTTCTCGACTGAACGCGGACCCGCTTTGTAGAGCCTCCATCAAACTGTAATGGAATAAATATATTTAAAATGTAGCTTTATATAGAATGTTTTACAATTTTACAAAATCATTATCATTGAAGTATTAAAAAAAGCCAGTCCTGGTGATTTAGTGGGTAAAGCACCAACCTCTCATGTATGAGTGTGTGGGCTCGATTTCTGGTTAGGCAAGTACTAATGCAACTTTTCTAAGTTTGTATGCACTTTCTAAGTATACCTTAGACACCAATGACTGTGTTTCGAATGGCAAGTTAAAATGTAGGTCCCCGCTGTTATTGAACATCCTTGGCAGTCGTTACGGGTAGTCAGAAGCCAGTAAGTCTGACACCAGTCTAACCAAGGGGTATCGGGTTGCCCGGGTAACTGGGTTGAGGGGGTCAGATAGGCAGTCGCTTCTTGAAAAGCACTGGTACTCAGCTGAATCAGGTTAGATTGGAAGCCGACTCCAACATAGTTGGGAAAAGGCTCGGAGGATGATAATGATTCTTATTCATCATCATTTGATGACTTCCCATCAAGAAGAACAAGGGGAGATCTTATTATTCGCGCAGCGGGAGGGGTCATTTAATGGTTTTTGCTACCGTTAAAAAAAATAAAAAACAAACCTGTCCATAACACCATCCTGAGCCTGATGTATATCCAGCAGCTGCTTGTACCGATGCGTCCGGTCCCTGCGCTCGCGCTCGGCCTGCGCGCGCGCGCTGCGGGCGCGGGCGGCGCGGGCGTGCGCCTCGCGGGCTGCTGACACCTCTGTGTGGGCCGCCTGGGGAAGATGTGTGTGTAAATATAAGATACACAGGTTTTTCATTAGACAATCTGAACGTTTGTTTGTACATGAACTCTTTATTGATAAGATCGATTAAAAATTATTGTATGAAACCCTGATGTACCTACAATTGAGTAGATTGAATCGCTTTAATCATTCGTATCTAGAAGAATCTCAGACATGATTGACGAATTCATGTGACATCATCACATTAAATGCGACAAATGACATTTGCTTATGATAAGTTTAAGGTATTTTTTTCGGCGCAATCGACTCGGGTTAATGAGCGACCTACCTCGAATTCGATTCATTTGGCGTTTTCACCACGTTCGACTCCGAAAGATAAAGTATAACTGCAGATAATGCACCTAACCGAAAACTAACCCAGACTAGCTCATTATTTACTAGCTGATAATCAATTTGGTAACCACATATTTATTTGTCAAAAGTTTATATGAGTAATACTGATGATGGTAAAAAACCTGGTATCCTAATTCAACAAATATTACTGTCGGCAACATTTTTCACACTGCTGACAACCAAAAACCTATTAACCTAATTTAACCAAAAAAAACACTTTTTTAATAAAGCACTCACGATAAAGGAGTCCTTGAAGGTCTTGATGTCGGAGAAGAACTCCTCGAGCGTGTACTTGTGCGCGTCGAACACGTAGTACTCCGCCAGCTCCGAGTATAGTGCTTCCATCTTGCGGAACATCGAGTGTAGGAGGTCGCATTGTCCGCGAGCTTCTATTGCGAACGACTGGTTCGAGAGTCAAGGGATTTAAAGTATTGATATACACATGTATTATTCAATTTTAGCCAGTTGGTTGCGACATATAAACTACGAGAAACAGCTAGAAGATAAACAAACCCTGACAAAATTTAAAAATTCATGTTACTACTAGACTTGAGTGCCGTATACAAAATTATAGTGCACTAAGTGTCAGGTTTTTGCCATGTTTTTTTTATTTAAAAATATTTATATCACGCATTGGATCCCACCCAAACATGGCATATCTGCGACATGGATGTTTAAAAATTAAGCTACCGTCGTCGGCAAAACAGTATATTACTTTAAAACGACTTAGCCGATTTTCAAGAAAAATTGCTGAAAATACACCGTATAAAATTAACTATGTCCTTCCATGCATGTCCTACTGTAGTGAAATAAAGAATATTTATGAGAAAAAGAAACCGAAAACGAAAATCGATTCATTCGTTAGACTTACGATTATAAACACACTTATAACACCCCTATTTTTGCGTAGGAGGTTAAAAAAAATATAACACCCCCCCTTTTTGCGTCGTAGGTTAAAAATATAATCTTTATGTAAAAAGGATACGCTCATAGATTCATTAAACAAATCGTCTGCACACTGAGGCACTCTGGAATTATTTAGATCCATTTCCAACGATTTGATGTCATTCTCCATCTTCTTAAGAGATTTCTGGAGATTCTCCATCGATACTCGTGCGGCTCTGTGGAGAAGAATACATAGTGTTAATTAATGTTATAAAGCTGATGAGTTTTTGGTTGGTTGAATGTCAGGAACTAGGGGTCCGATTTGAAAAATTCTTGCAGTGTTAGATAGACCATTTAATGAAGCCTGTAGGTTATGTTTTAGTTCTGAATATGGGCAGTATCTGCCACAAGATGTGGGTGAAAACGATGAACGTTCAGACTACAAGTTTTGCTTATTTTATCAAACATTTAAAATTAGTATTAAGTAAGAGCTTGTGACGTCACTTTTATGTTTTTTTTTTAAACTAAAAGTCAAGTAACATAAGATTCTTAATTCGTAATATCTTCGTTATTATTTTAGGCTTATCTAAAAGAGTGACTAAAATTACTTTTTCATTTACCGTGCATATTGACTCTGTTTACTCATTTTCATACATATAAATTACTTTTTTAATATTAAATAAAAAAATAAATAACATTTAAAAATATAAAAGAAATATTTGGCCTCCAATATCGGGCACAGGGTCCAAGGTACCGGTCATTCACCGCGTATATTATTATGATTTTGTGAATTAAACTTTTTGACTATAGTTAAAATATATTACCTGTCGACATGAGGCATTTCTTCAGCGAACGTCAATACTTCGGGGAACTTATTCTCTATGGTTTCTACTAAGTAATGTAATAACGTTTGTTTGTTCTCTAGATCCTTCGTCGCTGTTAACTGTAAAAAAAGTTTATTTATATTAGTATTTTTCTACCCTATAAAGTATATTTTAATTTGTTAGAAATTGACCAAATATCAAAGAGAGGTATCTCATGTTTTTGTGAATCTAAGATTATGTAAGAATGTGTGCGCTATAACTGCTTAATAAGTTTCGATGAAACTTGGCAGTACCATTAGCTTACACTATACGCTAGCATTGAGGCTACTTTTGATCCATGTGAAAAATAATGAGCGCCCGCATACAAAGACAATGTGTATAAACATTTACACTAGGGCTTTCAATACCGGTATTACGGGATCCCGTAATACCGTGATCACGGATATATTATGGTATTTTTTCAATACCGGTATTGAGGAGCCAATACCGTGATTACGGTATTACATCTTTTTATAATTTTAATTATTGTGGTTTGTTGTAATAAGTAACAGGAAGTTGTTTTAAATAAGATAAATAACTACGACTCGTAAGATATATGTACCAACTCGTAATCTTATTCTCACACTTCACACTTGTGTATTAAGCGCCAACCCGCCCAGCATACCCGCCCGCTGATAGTTCTTCAGCAGGGTTTTGTCTCCCTTTTTGAAGAACAGGACGACAACACTCCTACTCCACGCCTCTGGAGTTCTCCCTTCAAACAGGACGGCATTAAAAAGCTTCTGGAGCTCCCCCAGTATGGGCTTACCTCCTGTTTTTAATAGCTCTGTTGTAATGCCATCCTCACCAGTGGCTTTTCCATTTTTGAGCTGTCTCAGAGCGATCTCGATTTCGCCACTGCTGACTTCTAGCAGGTCTTCGGTGAAATGGCGTGTTAATGTGGCTCTAGAATCCTCATTTCCGGGATAAGGTCGAGATGCATGCGATGCGTATAACCGGCCATAGAAGTTTTCCACTTCCGAAAAGACTGCCGGCACCGAAGAAATGACTTCTCCACTTGTTGTGGTCAGCTTCGTCAAGTGGCTTCTTCCAAGAGATTGTACGAATACCTTTGACCCCCGATTCAGCTCAATTGCTCTTTCAAAGTCAAGAGTATTGGAGCACCGGAGGTCGCGTCGTACGTGCTTGTTGATCTCTTGGTTTAGAGCCCGCTTAGCTGACGAGGCGGGTTTTCACGTCGTTTCTTCATAAGCCCTGACGCTGCATGTTACAGAATCTCGAACCTTCCTCCCTGAGGATCCGAACCACATGTCCACCCCACATCGAACATGTCGAACCACATATTCGTGGTTCTGGTTAACGTCTGTTGTGGTTTCCACGGCGGCAAATCGGTTCTCCAAATTTGACTGGAACTTTTCAGATCCTGTCATGGTTTGGAGCAGTGTTGGTCGGAGCCTGGCCTTCATCAGACGGAAACGTTCGGCCTTGAAGTTGATATTCAGAGAGCCTCGGACAAGTCGGTGATCGCTACCGGTGTTAAACCTATTGATCACGGAGACGTCTCTGACTATGTGCTTCTTGTTCGTCATGATGAAGTCAATCTCATTTTTAGTCATAGTGTCGTCGGGACGCTTTTTGAAACTAAAGGATTGTGTTTTAAAAGTTGTAATCGATCTAAAATTAAACTCCGATTTCGAATTAGACGAATTCGATTTGACAATATTAAAAAATGTTTACAACAGCCTTTCTGTAGTCAAAGTAACTATATTAGTACTGTACTATACGGGATGCCAATTTACTAAAAGCGGATATTGCGCTAAAATTTATGTTGACGAAGTTAGATGGTCAAGCTAATGACTTAAGCCAAAATCATGCAAAAGCACTTCGAAGACGCATAAAGGAGCGACAACTTTTAATATCTGGAGTATTGCAATATTTGCATGACCGACAATACCGTGATCACGTGATCACGGTATTGAAATTTCTAATACCGGTATTGATACCGGCATTGAAAAAATCCGGTATTTGAAAGCCCTAATTTACACACACAAGCAAAGCTCACCCGCTTTCGTGAGATAAAACATCTTTCGACGAATTTTTTTTTTTATCTTGCTTCGTATGCATTAGATTTAATTTATTTATATGAAGTATGTATTAGTGTATGATATAATCTTATCATATCTATGTATTGTTTTGTTTCTATGGGCCTTGGATGCCTGATAAAAATTAATAAATATATCTGTGTACTTCACAATTAGAGTAATGTTGGGTATAATGATTTTATTTAATGTACTTTCAGCTGTGAAGCTACCTCTCATAAGTAAAAATGATTTTTCACATACCTTAGTAAGAAAACTGATTTCGAAGCCATAAGCGCCCGCGTTATTGGACCCGGAATTCATATAGTTTCCTAACAACAGTAGCAGTTCTAGTATCTTGGCGAACTTCTCACTGGACTTGACTTCTTCGCACGCGGCCGTGCCTGATACTATGTCCTGTGGAAAAAATATTATTATTTATAAGAAAACATTGCTATTTTTGTGGAGGCGGTAGGCCTTATATTTATTAACCGACTTCAAAATAGGAGGTTCGCGGGTTGACCTGTATGTTTGTGCGCGATTATCTCGCGTTTGACAGAACCGATTTTGTTGCGGTTCTCAGCATAGCATATAGCTAAACAACAAAATAAAAATTAATGTTAGAAACATTACAAACACTGCTGACTACAAAAACCTGGTAAACTTATTTAATTTATTTTCATCATTATCTTTCAGGGTTGGATCAAGTATTTAAAAGTTTGTGGTCATCCAATATTGTTGAATATTCACATACATTTATTTACATTCAATAAAGTTTGGTACATAAGGGAGTATATAGGGTGAGTACATAAGGCATTCAGTTCTTTACGGAGTACACAAGGAGTATATACACCTATCTGACTACCTCAACACGAACAACTTGATAAGACCTCCTGACCTTTGACTCATTGACTCATTGACACCCTTATGACCCCGAATGACACCTTTTTGACTCCTTGACACCTTTTTGACCCCTTTATGACTTCTTGACCCCTTAATGACTCCTTGACCCCTTTTGACACCGTTATGACCCCTTGACCCCCCTATGACTCATCGACCCCTTTATGACTCCTTGACCCACTGTTTATAGGTTGTACTCACGGGTTTAACTTCAGAGATGACCTCGGCATAGTGCTCCCTGAAGGCCAGACTCCTGAGCCTGGGCACCAGGCGCTTGATGTCAGCCACGGTGGCCGCGAACTGCTCCGCCTCCGTCAACTATGAGCTGTGAGCTTCGAGCTCGGCTAATCATCTGCCTAGCCTTTTCCTAACTAACCTGATGCAGCTGAGTACCAGTGTGCTTCATGGAGCGACTGCCTATCTGACCTCCTCAACCCGAGCAACTTGATAAGTACCCCTGACCTTTGAGTCATTGACACCCTTATGACACCCTGACCACCTTATGACTCGTTGACACCCTTATGACACCTTGACCCTCTTATGACTCCTTGACACCTTTATGACACCCTGACCCCTTTTTGACTCCTTGACCCCTTTATGACTCCTTGACACCTTTATGACTCCTTGACAACTTTTGACTCCTTGACCCCTTTATGACTCCTTGACACCTTTATGACTCCTTGACAACTTTTGACTCCTTGACCACTTTATGACTCCTTGACCCCCTGTTAAGAGGCTATACTCACGGGTTTAACTTCAGAGATGACCTCGGCATAGTGCTCCCTGAAGGCCAGACTCCTGAGCCTGGGCACCAGGCGCTTGATGTCAGCCACGGTGGCCGCGAACTGTTCCGCTTCCGTCAATTCTTCGCTGTTCACTTTTAGTTCGGCTAGCTTTTTGAGCTGGTCCGCTGGGGGTAGGTACTGGAAATAAAATTGTTTGAATGTTAAAAAAAAACTGAATTTCAACCAGAGGGAAAAGATTTTTTTAAGTCTTATTTTCTTTTGAAACGAAAGAGTGCTCATTGAATAAGCTTACGTTCAAGAAACGATTTTGACTATGAGGCTAACATCAGTAGAAACTTATATTAAGTGTTTTTATGTTTCAAAAGGGTAAAACAAAGTTCCTATTACTAAGATTTCGCTGTCAATCTGTCAGTTACCAGGCTATATCTCATGAACCGTGATAGTTAGACAGTTGAAATTTTCACAGATTACGTATCTATATTGCCACTATAATAAACTATAGTGGGAAATATATAATTTACCTGTATTAACAAGTCGAGCACGTTGGCAGTGAGCACGGTGGTATCGCATCTGAGCACACACGTCCTGATATGCTCATATGACATGTGTTTGAGCGAGCCGCCGAGTAGGATAGACAGTTAAGTAATACTCGACAATATTTACCGTAATATAGAGATTTTTTTAATTATTTCGACCTATTGTAAATGATTTTAAGGTTAGAAAGAGTAAATTAGGACTCCTATTGCTAAGATTTTGCTGTCAATCTGTCAGTTACCAGGCTATATCTCATGAACCGTGATAGCTACACAGCTGAAATTTTCTCAGATTATGTATTTATGTTGCCGCTATAATAACCTATAGTGGAAAAGCATAATTTACCTGTATTAACAAGTCGAGCACGTTGGCAGTGAGCACGGTAGTATCGCATCTGAGCACGCACGTCCTGATATGCTCATATGACATGTGTTTGAGCGAGCCGCCGAGTAGGATAGACAGGTTCTGAGCAGCCTTACTATCTAGCACCTTTAAGTCTTTCACTTTCTTTAGTGTGTGGACCCTGGAAGAGAACCTTTGTTTTAAGGGTTGTTAGTTTGGTGTTTTGTTGTTAGTATAAAAAAAAATATTAGTGTAGGTATATTAGAAGGTAATATGCGAAGTATTTGGATCCTCAAAATGAAGATAACCCTTATGTAATATTGTTTTGAACAGGTCTCGTATTTTATATCAAAAACTATTTTTTTTTAAACTAATGTGGTTTGCTAAAAGCAGATGATGTCATTTTATTTTTTTACACATTGATTTTATTTCTCTTATTAGGTCAGCTTCCAGTCTTCACAGATGTAACTGTGTATAGATGTTTAATTTCACCAAAGCGGATGAGACATACTAGTGTGTAAATGTTCATGCAGATTGTCTTTGTATGCTTAAGTGTAACCGAGTTGCTAAGTTATACAAAGACAGTGTGTATATTCATTACACACAAATATGGTTCGCCCGTTTTCGTAAGACTAAACATCTGCACCAGTGTTTTACAAGGAGAGACTACCTATCTGTCCTCCTCAACGCAGTTACCCGGGCAACCCAATGCCCCTTGGTAAGACTGGTTGTCAGACTTATGATAAATGATATTGATGATGATGATGATGGAATATAACTTACTTGTCGACTGCATCTTCGTTTTTCTTAGTGACCGGTTTACTTGAGAACTTTAACGCTAAACCGCTTAAAATGTCCGGTGAAGCTAACTTGTCTTCTTGTACCTGTTGAAAGATATATTCTTGGTATAAGCGTTCGACAAATCTTATGTAGATTTTTATAGGTGGACTAAATTCCAGGCTCAGAAATGTGAAAACATGAAAGAATTCATAAATTCCCTGAGAGCTATTTTGGTTAGAGATGTATTTATTAACGGGACCATATTTTTACATGTTTAATTTATCAGTGTCATATTTGAAATTATTGAAGTAATTTCGAGTTTAGACATTCAAAAGTATCGATTTCATAAATATACACTGGCTTTTCCCCGTAGTTCCACACACAGCACGAGATAACTTTTCCCACACCCAGTTAGAAAGTAGCCAGCAGCCTTCCTCGATTATTCAAATCAGCCCAGAAGTTCCCGTAATTAGCGAGTTTAAACCAACTCTTCGGCTCTATAACATAACATAAGTACAGGCATATAACCTATTTGAGTACATTACCTTAACCCAGAAAGCTTTTTCTGACATCTTCTGCGGCACAATGGTCTTCCAGTTGGCACGTTTTAGTGGTCCCTCCACCTCCCACTTGCGTTTCGGTTTCAAACCGTGAGGTAACACGTCGGGTTGGGGCTACAAAAAAGAAATAAATATGTTAATAGGTCAAGTTTCTTTGATTATTTAGAATTTAAGTGTGTACCTATTTCCTACATTTTTTTTTGTCTGAATTGGTCTAGCCCTTTGCGCGTGAAGAAAAGACCAAATATACACACACACTCACAAACTTTTGCCATTATTATATTGCACTGATAATGAAAATGAAAATGAAATTATAATGGGTCCAGGCTACAAAAGGTTTTTTTTAAAAAAACTGGTATTTATTATACTTTATATAATTGAAGGTGCGTGGCAAACTGGTACCTATTCAGCTGCATCCGGTTGGAAGCTGGCTCTATTATAGTAAGAAAGACAAGGCAGATGATGGTTGGTTGTCAGACTTTCTGGCTTCTGGCTACCCGTAACGACTGCCAAAGATATTCAAATGACAGCCGGGACCCAACAATTTAGCACGCCTTCATCCATAAAACTCTTCCTCACATCCTTCACCAACCACACCACAAAATCTTAAGTTTCTCACCATCCTCGGCATCATAAGTCCACCGGGCGGCGGCGGCGGCCTGGGCCCACCCATCATAGGAGGCGGTGGAGGCCCCATACCCGGCATCGGAGGCGGCGGCGGCCCGCGAGGCCCGCCCGGCATCGGCGGCGGAGGTGGTGGTGGTGGACCTCCACCTGCTGTGGGTTATATTACATTTGCCTTTACCAAATTATAATCCATTTTATGTATTATTTATTCTACTCTATTCCTACTAAGCGCAAAAGCGGTACCTCAAAAAAGGGACCCAAAATTTTGAGGATGATATATGAAAGTTTCTGATAATGATGGCGATCACCTCATAGTTAATTTTAACGGACTTCTACTACATGTGAAAGTAGCATAAAATACAGATGAAAATGATATTTTACAGAATATAGTATGTCTAACTATTAGGTATAAAAATAGCTAACTATTTTTTACAATGAAACCAACACCATTTTCTACACGATGAATTTCAACGTCAGAAACACCATAACCAAATATCAAAATCAAAATACACAATTACTTTGATGGTAGTTTAAAAATAATAATAATTAATGAATGCATGACCAGTATAGGCCAATCTATTGTATATTAAACTACATTATTTTTGACAAACGGAACATACATGGCAAAATAGGTTTTTTCTTTTCATTGACAGTAGAATTGCCACGTTTTCGATATTTCAGAAAATTGCCTGAGGATATACATACAAACAGTTTAAAGTGTGACAATAAGTATTAGCACAAAACTTAATGATCGTGAAATGTGAGGTGTGATAAGTGCTGTTCCCTATATTTTTTTTAATGAATTCGTTCGCATACAGTCCGTTAAAAATACGCAAGCGTAAATTTTACGCACGACGGTGGCGTATTTTTTACGTCCTATATTTCTTTTATCAAGTACTGAACGATAAAAATTCGCCGTGTTATAATAAAGCGTGCGTTAGCACTGAAATGCATTTATATAATGTGAGTGTATTTTTAACGTGTGTGTAAAAATTACGCCCGTGCGAATGGACTCTTTGTCTTTCTTTCATGATGAATGCATGAATGCTGTCGTCTAATAAAATCATTCTTATTACAAAATCTCACACGAATGTCAAAATTAATTCTAACACATGCTTAATTTTGTATTCCCATCAGTTTAAATACCAAATTTCGATCTTCATCCCTTTACAATAGCTGTACCCAAGCATGATAACATGTCATAAAACAACACAGATAAAGCATGACTAGAAGGTGCAAGTGGCTTACAGAACGTACCTTGCGGCATGGGCGGCGGCGGAGGTGCGCCCGTGCCACCTAGAAACAGTACCGCATCCAGAGTTATTGGATATACATGCGTGGTAGATGTGAAGAGAGGTGTTATTGTCGAGTTTTGGAAGAGCATGCATTTTTGCGACGAATTTAAGTATATACCTCATTTATTTTTAAATTATATTTTATTGAATTATATGTATATTTTTCTGAGCAAGGAGCAAAAAAATATGCGGTCGACAAAAAACTACGACACGCGAATATTTACGGATTAAATTTTATAGTATATTTAGTAGTACCTACAAGTATTCATTTTTTGTAGACGATGCCAAGTCTATCCAACATGTCTTTATATTTTTTCTTCATTTAGACATACCATTTATTTTAATAAAATATAGAAAGTCCTGATATCCTTATGCCAATTTTAGTTCTAAAAACGCATGCAACATACATGCACCCTAACACCTTAATACTTGATCAAATACACTTAAAAGTTCTATCGACAAATGCCATATCTGTACGTATTATATTACATAACTAGCTGATCCCGCGAACTTCGTTATCGTTTAAACCTTCCCTGGCCCTCTACAAAAATTTTAAAACCAAAATAAGCCAAATCGCTTCAGCCATTCTCGAGTTTTAGTCAGACTAACGAACAACAATTCATTTTTATATATAAGAAGATATATTTTATGACATATCGAGTATTTAGTTTTCTCCATTTATAAAAGTTAATTGGTAACAAACCTGACATCGGCATCGGCGGCGGCGGCGGCGGGCCGGCCCCTACGGACCACACCAGAAAGACAGACTTATAGTACATGCCGAGAGTGCATAACAGATAGAGAAGTGGGGAAAAGTGATGTGTTTGGGTTTATATCTGTATTGTGAGTATCTGTATTCGAAAAGGAAATGGAGAAGTAATAATTTAGTCCAATCACAATAAATAATTGATAGATTTAAAATCGTTTAAAATTATTTATCGACATTTGTTCAAGATGTAACTGTTTCCAGACTGATTCAACAAAATAATACGTATTATAAAGCGTAATGATTTGTATGTTTTGTAACGAATAAAATCAACACCTAATGGAGTTATAAAATTACTTTCTTCACCACAGGAATGACGATTTACCTCTGCATAAAGGCTCTATTTTATCTGACTATCGTAAAAAAATGCAAATAAAAAAATCTCATTTTAACCATCAAAAGAGATTTTTATCACAATACAGATATTACCCATAAGTAGAACGTGATTATTGGTGATTTGTGTTAACATTCAATGTATTAATAAATAAGTGTATTAAGTATAACATGTGTATATAAAAAAGTAAATATATAGTATATACTGACCTCCAGGCATGGGTGGCGGGGGCGGCGGCGCTGGGCCTCCGGGACTGCCTATAACCTGAAAATAGTAATTTCTTATAGAAAACGTTATAAGTTCAAAAATATATGCATCATTATTTATATGCTAAGAAAACCCTGTCCGACCCGAGGAGGTATTGTTAGGTATAATGTACACTAATATTATAACGCTAATCTCAGGAATTACTGGTCCCTCAGAACGCGGGTAAAAGTGGGGGAGGAATTAGTAAGTTATAAAATATATAAAGAAAACCTTGCCGAACCCGTGAAGTTATTGTTAAGTATATAAAAAAAATAGTTTAAAAATCTACAGTTACTCCAATTTGACAATTTAATACAGGCCATACTGCGTAAGCAAGCGATTACATTTCCGCGTGTAATATTACTGGATCTAATATTTAAAAATGACAGACATTTCAGCGAAAGAGTCAATATTTCTTTAACATTACCAGCTATTTGAAAAGATCTTTTCAACCCAATTTGAACCTAATTCCCTCAGCAATAGGGAGGAATATTTGCTTGGATATATAATATATAATATAGACGTTATTACCTTAGCAATAGCAGCGATATTCCCATGCGTTAAGCCGGCGGGTCCCACAGCCTGTCCCGCTTTAAGCCTCTCCTCTAAGTGCGCGGCTCGGGCTTCGGCCTCCTGTCGGGCTGCGATGGCGGCTTCGAGCTTAGTGCGCAACTCTTCGACTTTCTTTTCTTCTTCTGCTCGGGATTTTTCTGGGGAATAGATGTGTGATGTGGTTAAATGTTGGAATAATTGCTGTGTTGGGAGGTTATAGATAACCGAGAACATCTTTTCATTTTTTTTATTTATTAATTTTAAAGAAGGCTTACATACTAATTACAAACTATGAGTAAACAAATTAATATTAAACATTGCTAATAACAAAGCTCAGGCTCAAAGCCGCTGTATGAGACTATACAAAATTTTCAAAGCTCTTGATTGAAGACGAAGCCCATAAGCTTGAGAGCTGCATGTGTTGCACACTTATTTGTCAACTGAACAATTAGTTTTTTTTTAATATAAAAAAAATATCTTTTAAATAATATAACATATGCTCTGTCCCCCATTGCCATTTACTACTCTACATATTTCCTCGACTCAAAGGTTGACTGGTACAAAAAACTTAAGACGTTGAGTCAGTCTTTGTATATTGTTTTGTAACATGCGTGCAAAAGATGTAATAATTTTGAGACACATACAAATCAGTCAATCAATCTAAAGGCACTGCTAATTTCTAAATGTTATTTTTTTTTATTTAACACTTAAATTATACGTATGAAAAAACTACAAAACTCACCAATAAGTCCATCAATAAGCGGCTGGACATCTATATTGAATCTCTGCGTGGCTCTGAAGTCGGGGTCGTAGCCGTTCTTGTGTAGAACTATCTGCGTTATACATTCTTCCACTAGCTTGTAGTATGCTGGCCTGAAATGTACGTAAATAATAGAGAAATTAGTTTTATTTCATTAGTTTTTAATACTATTTGGTGTTTGCACATCTAACGGCCGAGTGTCCATTTCACGAAAGAAGTCCCGCAGACGCAGCGCTAGTATCTATGCGATAGCTCAGTAAATACCTACAAAGATTTATAGTTCCACTATTTTCCGCAGGACTTTCGTGAAATGGACTTTGGCGTTCCAGGCAACTCATTTTTAAGGATAGCTCAAACAGCGTTCTAGCTCTGTCACTTTTACGTTTCTCGATGGATATACTTTTGAGTAGAATTTGGAGTTAAGTAACGTTCGAGTATTTCGATGAACTATGGCTGAATTATGGTGGAAGGAAGAAACTCTTAGATGGAGGTTTATTTCTTCCTTCTTCTTTGATAAATTGGTGGATCCCGGCTGTCATTCAAACATCTTTGGCAGTCCTTACGGGTAGTCAAAAGCCAGTAAGTCTGACATTCAGCCTGTTCAATAAATTGCGTTTCCTGGGTAACTGAATTGAGGAGGTCAGTTTGGCAGTGGCTCACTGGTACTCAGCTGCATAACACTATAAGCCGGCCCCAATATAGTAGTCTAAATCAAGATGCTAAGCAAATAATCACGTATTTCTTACCTAATAAGCTCATCATCTCTGATGAACAACAAATGCTGTAATATAGACAGTAGGTAAGGTTCCGCCGGGGTATCCATCACCAAGTTCTTCACCAGCTCGAAGCATTCGTTCACATCGTTGAAATCCACTCTGAAACATGTTAAAATTATACTTAAAAGTTTGGACTAGTAATATAATAAACAGGAAAGTTTGTGTGTAAAATTTATGCCAAAAAATATTGTAGTATAAGGTCCGAATATATTGTGAATAGAAGAGTATGGAAGGAGAAAACATGCTGCGCCGACCCCAAATAAAATTGGGATAAGGGCAGGAGTATGATGATGACGAAAATTTTATGTATAGATGTTTGTTCCTCTTTCATTGAGAAACTACCGGATGAAAGGTAATAATAGTATGATATACATAAAAATTATCATAACATTAGTGGGACTATAATAAAAGTGTGCTTTCCACGGAGGAAGTAAAGATAGCAGAGATGCCATAAGGAAGGTAGGTCAGACGCCTTCTTGTATGTCAAACAATGTTTGGTAGATGAAAGGCGTCATCAATTACCTACTAGAACCAACGAGACATTCGGGTTCTTTCTCAAATCAAAACCAATTTGTCAATGATTGGTCTTGATTTATTAGTGATTTTATTTGAAAATAAATGTGTGGGTTCTAAAGAAGGCGAATAAGGGCGAAAACGATAACATTCCTCGCCCCCCTCGCCCATGTTGTCACGCTAATTTCTTTGCGTTTATAACATCTCTGCCAGTCATTTTGTTCTCCATGACACTACATGGTGGTGATGAATGATGAACTGGCTTGTAATAAAAGTGTATTTCCCTTCTCTTTTTGAGAAGAGGCCTGTGCTCTGCTGTTGATCAGTAAAGGTATGATGCTGATGCAGCTACCTGACGTCGTCGAACTTGGCGAGGAACTCGTCCTGGTCGGCGGCGGCGTGCGTGTCGAACACCGTCATCTGGATCTGCCGCGCGGAGCTCGTCTGTAATACTACATGGTGATGATGCTGTAGCTACCTGACGTCGTCGAACTTGGCGAGGAACTCGTCCTGGTCGGCGGCGGCGTGCGTGTCGAACACCGTCATCTGGATCTGCCGCGCGGAGCTCGTCTGTAATACTACATGGTGATGATGCTGTAGCTACCTGACGTCGTCGAACTTGGCGAGGAACTCGTCCTGGTCGGCGGCGGCGTGCGTGTCGAACACCGTCATCTGGATCTGCCGCGCGGAGCTCGTCTGTAATACTACATGGTGATGATGCTGTAGCTACCTGACGTCGTCGAACTTGGCGAGGAACTCGTCCTGGTCGGCGGCGGCGTGCGTGTCGAACACCGTCATCTGGATCTGCCGCGCGGAGCTCGTCTGTAATACTACATGGTGATGATGCTGTAGCTACCTGACGTCGTCGAACTTGGCGAGGAACTCGTCCTGGTCGGCGGCGGCGTGCGTGTCGAACACCGTCATCTGGATCTGCCGCGCGGAGCTCGTCTGTAATACTACATGGTGATGATGCTGTAGCTACCTGACGTCGTCGAACTTGGCGAGGAACTCGTCCTGGTCGGCGGCGGCGTGCGTGTCGAACACCGTCATCTGGATCTGCCGCGCGGAGCTCGTCTGTAATACTACATGGTGATGATGCTGTAGCTACCTGACGTCGTCGAACTTGGCGAGGAACTCGTCCTGGTCGGCGGCGGCGTGCGTGTCGAACACCGTCATCTGGATCTGCCGCGCGGAGCTCGTCTGTAATACTACATGGTGATGATGCTGTAGCTACCTGACGTCGTCGAACTTGGCGAGGAACTCGTCCTGGTCGGCGGCGGCGTGCGTGTCGAACACCGTCATCTGGATCTGCCGCGCGGAGCTCGTCTGTAATACTACATGGTGATGATGCTGTAGCTACCTGACGTCGTCGAACTTGGCGAGGAACTCGTCCTGGTCGGCGGCGGCGTGCGTGTCGAACACCGTCATCTGGATCTGCCGCGCGGAGCTCGTCTGTAATACTACATGGTGATGATGCTGTAGCTACCTGACGTCGTCGAACTTGGCGAGGAACTCGTCCTGGTCGGCGGCGGCGTGCGTGTCGAACACCGTCATCTGGATCTGTCGGGCCCCCTCCGCGCCCGCGCGGAGCTCGTCTGAAATACATTCACATATATTATGATATTATTTATTTGAAAAACATTGTTGTAAATACCTACTATTTTTTTTTATACAAGCCTGTTTGTAAATATGTATTAAAAAAATATTTTGACCTACAAAATGGGGAACGGCTCTGATATGTAACTGAGAAAAAAACTACCCAGAAAGAATAAAATAATTTAAATATAATTTAATTTAAATATAATATTAACAGCTACAGGTTTAGAAAATTGCAATAAATCTATAGAACACGCATGATAAACTCCTACCATTTTATTATTATCCTAAAAATGGTCTAAAATACTTTAATTACATAAAACAGGTCTTGTCAAATAACTTTGCTGCTCTGAAATCAGTCACTTGACGCCTCTTGCATATTTAGTATTCAGAACATTTTAACTACCGTACAATCACTATTAGTAAGTCGTGGTGGCCTAGTGGGTAAAGAACCAACATCTCGAGTATGAGGGTGTGGGTTCGGTTCCAGGTCAGGCAAGTACCAATGCAACTTTTCTAAGTTTGTATGTACTTTCTAAGTATATATCTTGGACACCAATGGCTGATAAAAAGATGAAGGAAAACATCTTGAGGAAACCCAGCAGTGGGACGATAAAAAGGCTGTAACTGTAACTGTACAATCACTATTAGCCAACTTCAAATAAATCATCATAGTTATTTGACTATGCAATAGAGTGAATAGAGCACGTTTCTTTGGAGAATTAAACTATATGTCTTACAAGAAAACGCTCATCAAACTAAAATGAGCCTTACCTATCAAATCATAGAGTCCAGTCCTCATGAACTCGCTGCGCAGATGTAGCCTGAACTCCAATTCCTCTGGCTCCGTGATTATCGCGTTCATAAGTTGCATGCAGCCTGTCTGTAAATAGATAATATTGTACCTTATTGCTGTGGACATAGAGTATATTTTTCTGAGAGCTAAATTCATAGAGAATGTTGTACCTTATTGCTATGAGAAATAGAGTATATTTTCTACAAGCTAGGGTTTATTTTAGGCTCAACTCGCCTAATGTGCAGCTGCCAGTCTTCAAGCAATGTTGCCATTTCATGAAGTTCATCAAGAAAATTGGGAGTTAAAATCCTAGGGTCAGTCTTCCGAGCATATTATAACATATTGTACATTATTTATATAAAATATTTATCTGCAGTAAATTCTCACATCAGTAAAACAACAAAAAAACAATTCACTTTTATAATTTTGGATAACGTTTCGAAAGTTTTAAGCTAACCTTAAGATAAAACAAACAGACAAATAGATACATGGATTCAAGGCATATGAAATTTTAATTTTGCATTTTGACTGATTGCCTGACCGCTACTGTCAACTGCACAAAATATAGGTACCCCAATAGTAAAGTTACTCCAAATAACTTCTATATACTACTTTCCTGTTAATTTTCATGCAATTTAATATATTTGCTTTCTCTCTTACCTTCAAACTCTCAGGTGTCTTCGTCTCCAAACCCTCAATGATGGGCAGCAACCGAGGCTTGCGACTCGACTCGCCGGCCATCGTGATGGCTTCGAGTACCTTCTCGTGACCGTTGGGGATCAGACATATTGCTGCTAGCACCTGGAAGGATAAATATAGGCTTTTAAAATAATACACACATGACAGTAATATTATAAAGTATGTTTGCTTCTTCTTCTTCTTATACGAACAAGTGTTTCAACCTCGTCACAATTCGTAATTTTGATGAAACTTGATAGTCATTATTGTATGTACATCCGAACACGAGAGAAAAATTAAAAATATTTTTTATCTGGATTAAAGTTTTATTTACAACCCATATTGTATTTCACACTGACACGGCGCGTATTTACAGAGTGTACATAGCCAAAACGCATCCATAGGAAACTGCTCGCTGATATTTTGTAATGCTGTTTTTTAATTTGTGATTTCAAAGTATACACGAATTTTGCGTACTGCTCGCGTATAGTTCGTAGCTTAGACGTGCACATGCATCTTTCCAATTTATACACGGTCAAATTTAACTATACAAAATTAATATAAGGTAAAGCAATAAATAAAAATGGCTTTTGAATCTGAGTTTGTTTATTAAAAATGCTAATTAAACAGGCTTCTTTTTAATATCATTCACGCTCACCACCGCAGCTTCGGCTTGCTGGCCGGCTCTGCCGACCAGCCTCAGCCGCGTCGGCGGGCGTTAAAACTACCTGCGCCTCAGCTCGCAGGCCGCCTCGCCCCTCCGCGCCTACGCGGTTTTGAATTGCACTCTAGGGGTAGGGCAGACAAGACTACGTAGAGTCGGTTTTGCAGCGATTCGTTATCGTCACTAACTTCAATTTTTAATACAATGTTTTTTAATTGAACGAGAATTATTAATATTTAAATTAAATGCTAGGTCGTGTTTTAATCAAAATGGCGAGCATGCAACTGCTCGCGAATAGATTGGAATCGTAAAGTTTTTCGCGCCTATTCCCATGTATACACGATTAGTTTGCATGCGGACTAGCACTGTATATTATGGAACAAAGCAAGTTACTTTGGCCACTACAAAATATATGCGAGTATTTGCGTACTGCTACTGTATACATCGGAAGACTTTGTATAAAAAGTGAATTCCAATCTATTCGCGACTAGTTTCACACGCTTGCGTACTAGCCATGTATATACTGTAAATACGCTGACACGGCAGATTTTTGTCGTACGCGACACATTCTGCGCGACAATACTCTGTCGCTCGGTTTTAAACGTAATCTTTTTCACCGGGAGTTGTCAATTGATCCGAGTGGGTCGCGCCGAATTCCGAGCGTAAAATCCGCTTATGTGAAAACGCTATTATGTATCTTATTATATAAACTTTATTATCAAACCATGTTGTGTTGCAGAAGTTTTCGGTTATCTTGGCGGCATCTATGGGTCCCGGCTCGGTGGGTGTTCAGTACCGCTGAGCGGCACCTGATGCACAGTAACACTGCTTACCTTGGCGGCCTCGAGTGCACAGTGCGGCTTCCTGGCGTCGAGACTCCTGGCCAGCACCGGCAGAGCTTCCCGGCACTCGAACATGGTGCGGATGCCGACTGTGTTGTTGAGGATTGCTGAGAGGCATCTGATGCACAGTAACACTGCTTACCTTGGCGGCCTCGAGTGCACAGTGCGGCTTCCTGGCGTCGAGACTCCTGGCCAGCACCGGCAGAGCTTCCCGGCACTCGAACATGGTGCGGATGCCGACTGTGTTGTTGAGGATTGCTGAGAGGCATCTGATGCACAGTAACACTGCTTACCTTGGCGGCCTCGAGTGCACAGTGCGGCTTCCTGGCGTCGAGACTCCTGGCCAGCACCGGCAGAGCTTCCCGGCACTCGAACATGGTGCGGATGCCGACTGTGTTGTTGAGGATTGCTGAGAGGCATCTGATGCACAGTAACACTGCTTACCTTGGCGGCCTCGAGTGCACAGTGCGGCTTCCTGGCGTCGAGACTCCTGGCCAGCACCGGCAGAGCTTCCCGGCACTCGAACATGGTGCGGATGCCGACTGTGTTGTTGAGGATTGCTGAGAGGCATCTGATGCACAGTAACACTGCTTACCTTGGCGGCCTCGAGTGCACAGTGCGGCTTCCTGGCGTCGAGACTCCTGGCCAGCACCGGCAGAGCTTCCCGGCACTCGAACATGGTGCGGATGCCGACTGTGTTATTGAGGATCGCTGAGAGGCATCTGATGCACTCGTATTGCACTCTGTCGTAGCGGGAGTCGCTGGAAACATATAATAGGCATATTATACTAATGATATTATAAATGCGAAAATATCTATTGATGTATGTTACGTTTTCACGCTAAAAACTACCGGATCAGAAGGCTACTCTTTATCCATGTACGGAAAGTAGTTTCCTCTAAGTAAAGACTTACCGATAGAATCCACTTCCACTAGAAGCATGAAATGAACATTCATTCAATTATTTATTAAATTTCGTTGGCGATGCTTATTAAAAGTTCAGCAATAAGAAAAATCGATAAGCAAATTCTGGTAACTAGAAGCATATGCATTTCAACCAATGATCGGACACGGGTTTGCATCATGATAAGAAGGTCCCCCAAAAAATTGTGATTCTTTAGTCCGTATTTTAGATTGGCGAAAAATATTTGGCATGTATTTAAAAAAACATATAATATTTACTAAGATATAAGTGGGGGGTTCATGACGTCACGTCTATGTATTTGTACCTAAAAGTGACGTAACACAAAATCCAATTGTGCTGTATCTCCGTGGTTATTTGTTTGTGAGAGAAAATAAAAAATACGTGTCCACTATTTTAGGGTTACCTACAAGATGGACTTATTACTTTTTCATTCGCTAATTTAGGCTTCTCCTTTATTTATGCTCAACCCTTCTCCGTGTGAGAGGAGGCGTGAGAAATGCAGTGGGACAATAAAAAGGCTGTAACAGTAATTCAGGTTAAGAAAAAACTCCACCAAAATACTTACTTCGTATAACACTGGTTAAGCGTAGTAAGCAGGCTCTCAATGCCTTTAGTGCCGAACTCCTCGATCCAGGACAGCGGGTTGTTAGTCAGCGATATCCTCAGATTCTCTAGACATCCGTGGAGTTTGCCAACTGAGAGCTCTGGCTGGTTTAAGTATGTAACATAGTCTGATGGCTTCTCGAACTTGGAACGGCCTTCCTGGAAATAATTTTTGACTTTAAACTTTAAATAAAAAATAAAAGATTCCGATGAATTGGGAAACTCCTTTTTTAGAAGACGGTGAAAAAGTCATGCTGAATTGGGAGCCGGGATGTTTGAGAACCAGTCTTATTAAAGGGGATCAGGAAGACTCGGTGTTTAACTAGGTTGAGGAGGTCAGATAAGCAGTCACTTCGTAAGACACTGGTACTCAGCTGCATCTGGTTAGACTGGAAGTAGACCCCAATTTTGTTCGGAAAAAGCAAGGCAAAAATGAATCTTCGCGAAATTCTCTAAAGGTTCATCACCATATGTGAACCACTATATGTGGGAGGTTCATCACATATGATGATGAACCTTTAAAGAATTTCGCGAAGATTCTTTTCCTGAAATCCATTTGTCAATCTCAAAATTAATTTCATAAAGAAATGATTGCTTCTTTCTCTGACTGTAGATTGTTGTTTATTTCAACCAAAATTCTCTTCAAAATATTTTTTAAGTTTTGCTACCTATTTCGCCTACTTTTACCTATGCAATAATGATGATCTATTCCAGAGTACAATTCAGAAACTAACCTGTGTATTAACAAACTTATAGGCAACCAGCATCTTCTTCTTCTGATCGCGAGGGTACTTCCTTAACGGCTCCTTCTTCTCTTCATTGAGATTCATATCCGCCTGTAACGAAAAGAAAAAATATTATTAGCATTGTCACATTTTATTACTCTACAGAGTACTGTATGTATGGGATCATTTGCCATGTATATTTATTTATATAGAAACTTTCACAAAGCAGCCTGGAGTCTGGAAGTTGGTAACTAATACACCTGTGTATCGGAGAGCCCGTTAATTCGGTCCTGCTTGTGATCTGTTGGATTGGTAGTGTCGGATTGCTATCCCATCGCGTTATGAGAGTGAAGGAACAGTGAATGCACCTGTATCCAAGCAAATGTGCGTGCACTTGTTATTGATAGTACTGCAGGTTTCTGAACTGAAACGCATTCGATCTGCCCCCCCCCCCCCCCCCCCCAAACCTTTTTGATACACCAAGTACGGAACGCAACTGCTCACCTTGTACCAGGGCAGCATAACTTACAAGAGCACTCCAATTGCCAAGTCGACGCTACTGCTCCAAGTACCAGGGCCCCATAGCTTCCAAGAAGTAAACTTAGCTAGTGGAACACAAACTCACCAGCATCTCCTCAAACCGCCGATGCAGCTGAGCGTCATCTAAGGCGTCTATCTTGCTGGTGTACTCCGCGGCGGCCGAGGGCTCGTCATCCTCAGCCCTCGGCTCCGTCCCTCGAGGTACCGTGTCGTAGCCTCGCTCGATCTGCCCCCCACCCTTTTTCGGCCTCCCGAACCATGTGTCCAGCTGTAACAAGGGAATAGGAGTTTTATTAATTGAGGCATAAGTTCATATATAAATCTACACTTATACTACTACTTCTGTTTGACATGAAGAGGATCCGAAGCTACTTGACCGATTTGAAAAATTTTTTCACTGATGGGAAGCTACATTATCCCCGGTTTACATAGGCTATATTTTCAGGCAGTAGTGCCTACGAGACGCGGGAGAAACCGTGGGAAAACGGCTAGTTTCCTTTGTAATGTAAAAATACATAGTGCCTAAACAGTTGTCTTAAGACAACTGACGTTCATGTCATCTATAATGTAGCGACTTAGAACGGAGAGTTTTAATATGTCACTAAGTACAGCAATAAATTCGTCATTCTATTATGAACAATTAATGTAAATATTGAAAGACTTAAGCCATAATCAAGTCTTGACACTAATTACAAACTAGGCAAAGATGTCTTTAGGGTCCTATATATAGTTATCGGCACGGATACTGAGCTCTCGGCGGAAGAGTGGGGATCGCTTTGCGCACTGTACACTTAAGGCAATAAACCAATAAATCGCTTCTGCGCAGGTGAAGGTCAGGGCTCAATATCCGTGCCGATGATTTTAAATATTTGAACAACTTAGTATCCCCGTAACAAAAATTGTTGAGGACATAAATAAGCTAAAAATCACCACACTAAACTTAACAAATAGAACTCAATTACGGAAAAAACATGCAAACACACACACAAAATCAAAAAAAAAACCAATACCAACACTGATAAAACCATCCGAAATAAAAGATAAACAATTAGAAAAACCTTGGGTAAGCATTTTCGCAACGGTCGGTCATACTGACAGAGAATCGGTCACTAGTATAATCGATTAGGTACAATTCGGTTTGTACACAATAAAGAATCGATTGACGCCCTTACAAGTCATACAATGGGACAATACGCAATGATCGTTCAAAGTGTAGACTGAACACTTTTAATCGGCCGATAGTTTGGGCTCATAAATAAAGATGAATGGTACGCATATTACATCATCATCTCCCGAGCCTTTTACCAATTATGTTGGGGTCGGCTTCCAGTCTAAACGGATGCAGCTGTGTTTAAGAAGGAGCGACTGCATCTGACCTCCTCAACCCAGTTCCCTGGGCAACTCAATACCTCTGGGTAAGACTGGCCGTCAGACTTACTGGCTTCTGACTCCCCGTAACGACAGCCGAAGATGTTCACTGACAGTTTAACGTGCCCTTCGAAACACACGTACGTTTGCAAATATGCACTTCGTATACAGTAATTGGTATCTCCAATATAGTATATGTATATTCGTACAGGAATTGGTATCTCCAATATATACTATATTGGATATAGTACATAGTATATACATACTTGCAAACTTAGAAAAGTTGCATTGGTATCTTGCCTGACCTGGAATCGAACCCACACTCACACTTGGTTCTCACCCACTAGGCCACCACAACTTATTCTCATAAATCAGTCTGAATACGCTACAAAGATCAGATATTTAGCCAGTCTCAGACCGACTGAAAGCTTTGATTGGAATCAAGATTATCTTTAAAAAAAAATGCCAGCCATCTGATCAACTATTGGCCGACTGTTTAGTCTCCAGTGTGCGGCCATTTTTAATGTAATGGCGATGCGCTATTACTTAATTTTATTAATAGTACGCTCTATGGTCTGTTTATGGACTATGTCGGACATTGTGTTGTGTGAAATTTTAATATGGAACTAAGTTTTATATAAGTTGATTGATAAGCAAATTGTTTCCATTTTTTTTGTTGGTACTACATTTAAATAAAGCTAGTCTATGTTTGCATACTAAAACCAGAAATACCTTATTCTAATAGCATTTAAAAAAACTCCCACTAATCTCTTCCCAATTAGATTTTCATACGTTATATTCTCATGTGTTTCAAGAAATACATACATTAGGCGAATAAAAATATATTCGAAAATCGCTAAAATATAGGTACTAGGAAGATTTCGGGACTTGGAATCATCAACTCATTTATGAAATACAGTCAAAACCCTTTCGAAAAATAACTTGTCTCCCACCAACATTTGAATGCAACTTCAATTTCGGGCGTAATCATCAAAAACGAAAAGCTACAATATTTTCGTCACCCGCAGAATTTTCAAAGACATATATAACCCGCACTTATTCAAAGTGTGATTCAGCGAATATATCAGTAAGTATATAAATAAACAATGAACTTATATACACACGTTGGCGGGTACAAGGTCGTTATAAACCGATTGCAAAGAGGTGTGATGTCATTATTTTGTCATCACATTGGTTTGCATTGAGAATAGCTATCACGCTTAAGGTACGTTTTGAATACTACCTGCCGACCGCACATGCCGCACCTTCATAAAAACAAATGATATCTGAGGGCGACTGCACGTCCCAGCGGGGCCCAGCAGGGCCAAGGCCTGCCGGGGCTGCAGGTTGTTCGAAAGAGATACCGCGGCCCTGGTACATAAAAGACCTATGACGGAACACGACGGTTTCTAGTCAGTAAGAGTCTGACACTCCCTCACCGCTGCTAACTCACAGCGGGAGGGGTCATTTGATGATTATTGACGTCGTAAAAAAAAAGGGCAACTGCACGTGCTGCTGCCGCTTCGATCCAAAACGGTTTCATGTAAATACACAAACCAGTAGTGCAGCTGCGGCCGATTTCATGCAGTCGCGGCATGTGCGGTCGGTAGCTAGCATTCGAAACGTACCTTAAGGATACGACACTCCTTTGGTATATTGTACGCGATATTCTTAAAAATACCGTGGGTGGATATTTACATCAAAACAGTGGTTTTGGTGTGACTAAAAAAGTCATCATCATCTGCCTATTTACATACTTTGAAAATAACAATAATCCTTTTTTCTTTAAATAGTTAACGTTCATAATCATCTGCCTAGCCTATATTGAGTGGGTTTCAAGTCGAACCTAGAGCTTATTATAAGGCGACTAGCTTCTTGACCTCCTCAACCCAGAGAGTTGGACTGTCTGGCTTCTGACTGCCAAAGACTGTCCAAATGTCATCAGGATCAAACAAATGCCGTCCGCAACACTGACCAGAAATTACAAACTTTAGGCATCCACTACAATGCACATTTCTGAAGATTTTTTCTTTAAACTTACCGAAAAGCCTCCAATATATTCCCCCATGCTTTTAATAGTGTCCATGTTCAACACTTATTTACCACCATTTCACTATAATCAGTATTTTGGAACACTGCAATTGGCTGTCTAGGAGTATAGGAAATATTTGTTATCATACCATGCTTGGCCTTAAGAAAACTTTCCCATATTACTTAAAGTCCTATGCATATGCTAGCTAATCTTTAGTAATTTCTATAACTAAGCGGAAACATTTTTTTGTTTGTTTATTTGATGTAAGGCTCCGAGACTACGGAACCGATTTGGAAAATCTATTTACTGTAGGGCTACACTCTTCCCGAGTAACATAGGCTGTATTTTTATAGGAGGTATGGGATTAAAAGAAATAATATACTAATTTGATATTGAAATATTTATTCTATACTTTAAATGGTACTTGGAAGCAATACGTCCGTCTAACAAGATCCCGTGACGCAGTGTGTGTAGAGTTAAATAAACAGTAGATTGTTCAGATAGAACAAAGAACAATGTTATCGAAAGTTAGGGGTATTAGTTTTTGCTTTATATAATCCAACACGCCCCCTCAAAAATTAATCCCTAACTTTTAGTCATTCGTTAGTTTACTATACAGTATCTAGTCTACAATTCAACATTACAAAGTGAATACCAACTTATAAATACGACGTAACATATTATACTTCCAAGTAAGGTCTGGGACAACTGTACAATAATGGTCCAACATTTGCTGCACAGGATCAGGGAAAACCCAGAAAAACCTGATCAGACCATTTCATAATGAAATTGTACTTAAATTAAAACTTATTCTATACCCAATCCTTTTCTCAGTCTTATAAAAGACACGACTGGTAAAGGTTTTGTCAACAAGTCTGCCAACTGGTTACCTGTGGAAATATAATTTAATTTTATTACATTTTTCTCAACTTGTTCTCTAGAGAAATGATATTTTATATCTATGTGTTTGGACCTTTTATGACTTGTTGGATTATTAGCTATGCTAATACATCCGTTATTATCTTCATATAAAATAATGGGCTTATTAATTTTTAAGTTTATGCTTTCTGCCAGAGACTTAAGCCATAATGCTTCTTTAACAGCTTCATATAAAGCCATATATTCGGATTCAGTAGACGAGACCGCTACTGATGTTTGTCTCTTTGTACACCATGTAATTGTATTTTGATCAAATAATTTAAACACATATCCAGTAGTGCTTTTCCTATCATTACAATCGTGGCCACCCCAATCTGAGTCGACATATCCACTTAGGATGTTATTGTAATTATTTCTTGTATATGTTAACTTCAAATCAATTGTGCCTTTGATATATCTTAAAACTCGCTTTAAGCATAACCACAATTCTTTATTGTTCTTATTTGTGTACCGACTTAAAATATTTACGCATGTACTTAAGTCCGGACGCGTACAAAGCATAATGTACATTAAACAACCGATCAGGTGACGGCATGGTGCGTCACACTTCTTATCAGCGTTAAGAGCTTCATAGTTTAATTTAAGCTCCATCGGTGTGTTTATAGGATTGCAATCACTCATATTAAATTTATTCAAAACGGTTTTAATGTAAGCACTTTGGTCTAAAGTAATTTTATCATGGTGTCTCTCTATTTTAATGCCCAAAAATAATTTGATATCGTGTAAGTCGGTCATTTCGAATTTAGTCATTAAATATGCTTTGAAATTATTCATTGTTTGCAAATCTGCACATGCTATAACTAAATCATCGACGTACAAGATTACGTAAATATTTTTAGAAATGTCTCCTTTACCTTTCATATATATACACCTATCTACTGGGGAGTTCTGAAAACCTATTTCTTTGAGACATTGTTCAAATGTTTCGTACCAACATCTAGCTGATTGTTTTAAGCCATAAAGAGCTTTGTTTAATTTGCATACGTAATTATCTTTACATTTTACACCTTCAGGAACTTTCATGTAGATTTCTTCCTTTAGTGTACCATTTAGAAATGCTGTTTTTACATCCATATGATGAATCAGTAAATTATATTGATTTGCGTAGCTAATTAAGAATCTAAAGCTTGCTATTCTAGCAACTGGTGCAAATGTTTCATTATAATCACTAAGATATTCTTGACTGAAACCTCTAGCGACTAGACGTGCCTTATATCTTGAAGGTTGACCTGAAACGTCATTTTTAATAGTGAATATCCATTTACAGTCTACAATATTTTTATTTGATGGTTTTGGTACTAATGTCCATGTATTATTTTTCTTAAGAGAATTGAGTTCTTCTCTGACTGCTTTTTCCCACTGATTCCTATCGTTCAGAGATTTAATTTCATTTAATGATTTTGGTATATTACTTGTGATGGATAACGCACTATAGACATCATAGTCATTTTCATTATATGATTTACGCGAACATGTTTTCAGTCTTTCACTTCTTCGTAAATTTAAAAATTCATCAGGTTTATCCTGATTTTTGTGTTTCAAACTACTCTCAGATTCATTTTCAGGTTCATTCGGTATTTCATGACTACCGATTTTTCGAATTTTACTTGTACTGCATTCATCAGATTGAGAGCTATCTGATTTAGGGCCAGAACTATGAGACTTATAAGACACTGATTTTGTTACGGAGTCATTATCAGTTTCGTCTTGGGAATATGTATTATTACTCCGTTCAGGTCGTAATGAAGGCCTAGATTCGATAAAATTAGTCTCATCAATTACAACGTCCCTTACAGTTTCATATTTTTCGAATTCTGTATTCCAAACTTTATAACCATTGGGTTCATAACCTACCAGTATTCCTTTCCACGACCTATTGTCAAATTTGTTTTTACTGGTTTTATTATGAACATATACAGTTGAACCGAAAACTCTGAGATTTTTAACGCTTGGTTTCCTATCATGCCACATCTCGTATGGTGTCTTTGATTGACTTAAAGCTTTCGTAGGCGTAATATTTATTAAATAAACTGCAGTTAAAACTGCATTTCCCCAAAAACGTTTTGATGCTTTAGTGCCATTTAACATAGCACGAGCTTTTTCTGTTATTGTGCGAACCATACGTTCTGCAACACCATTTAACTGTGGGGTCCTAGGAACTGTTAAATGATAGCTTATGCCTCTTTCTCTACAGTAGTTTTTCATTTCGGTGGATAAGTATTCACCACCGTTATCACTATAAAGATTTACTACTTTGAAATTGAATTTAGCCTCACTTTTAGCGACATAGTCTTTAAAAGCTGTAAACACTTCTGATTTGTAAGTTAACATATACACCACACAATAATGTGTGTATTCATCAACAAATAAAACAAAATAATTTCTGTTATCTATTGTTGGAGGTGTTATAGGACCACAAACATCTGAATGCACAATAAACAGAGGGCGTTTAATGTAACTTTTGTCTTTAACTTTATTAAAAGGCAGGCGAGTCTGCTTCCCATTTATGCATGCTTCACACAACTTATCATTTGGAGTTACGGTATTTATTTCATCTAAGTCATCAATCATATTATGACATTTTAACTGCAGGAATTTAGTTTTACTTATATGTCCTAGGCGTTGATGCCATAATTCATATTTATTTTCATTAACATAACATGCTTGGGAAGCGGATTCCCCTTTTATTACTGGTATTTTAAACTCTAGAACTATAAGATTATTCAATGTCTTACCTTTCATGATGATTTTACCTTCCTTTGTAATTTGTGTGCCTTTGTCATCAAATATTATGGTGAATCCTGCTTGCTGCATCTTTGATACCGATATTAAATTATATGGTACTTCGGCACAGAACAATACATTTGTAAGTATTCCTTGCACTCCTGTTTGACTGATAAGATTTATGTTTCCCCTTTTAGTTGCTGAAATAAATGTATTGTTTTTAGCTACTGAAATTTTTAAAGGAGGATTTAAACATTCAAACGATGTGAAGAGATCATCTCTATTTGTGATGTGATCAGACGCTCCTGAATCTAATAGGAATTTAATTGTCGAGTGGTCTTTTTCATAATGGTATGCGCTTGTCATGAACGCAAATCCTGAAAAAGAAGAATTCGAGGTCGTTCCCTCTTGCAGGGCAATAGTTTGGACTTGTCTTGTCCTTTCTGGGGCATTGTTTTGTATATTTGTCTGTCTTTTGAAATAGAAACAATCCTGTTTCTTGTGTCCTTTGCGTCCACAGTAATGACATTTCACAAATTTTTGTTTGTTTGTTTTCTTGAATGTTGTATTCTTCAAATAGTTTTGTTTTGTGCGATTGTATCTGTTTTTATTATATTTTTCTTCAACATGGAGTATCTTTAAACTGGTATCACGACTCTCGTTTTTTAATTTTACTTCGTGATCTAATAGTCTAGTTTTTACAAAACCGAGAGTGATATTTTCTTCAGATAGTGTCTCAATTGCAGTGATAACGCCATCATATGTATTCGGGAGAGTAAGTAATAAATGAGCTACTTTGTCCGTTTCCTCTAATTTAGCTCCAGCAGCTGATAATTCTGTCAGCAGATCGTCAAATGTTGAGAAGTGTTTGATCAAGGGTATATCGGCTTTTAATTTTAATCCCAATAATTGTTTTCTCAGCGCTAATTGAGTTGCTACACTTTTCCTTTCATAGATCGCGTCAAAATGTTTAAAAACTGCTTGAGCAGTCCCATTTTCATTAATATAATTAAGATATGAGTCCGCCAAATATTCGACTATAATACTTTTGGCTGCCTTATTATTCTTTTCCCACTCAGCGGATCGCGTTCCAGGAATTTCTTCGTCAATAACACTGAGCAAGTTTAACTCTGAAAGCAGTGTACGAATTCTAAATTTCCATACACTGTACTTTTCTCCATTAAAAGGCTTAATGTTTCTTTTCACTTTTTCCATTGTCACAACTTTATTTTTATTTACAACTATGCACTTTACTGTCACTACGCACTACTGAATGTTCTCACTACTAAATGTCCTTTTTCGCACTGGGCCCATAACCTATAGGAGGTATGGGATTAAAAGAAATAATATACTAATTTGATATTGAAATATTTATTCTATACTTTAAATGGTACTTGGAAGCAATACGTCCGTCTAACAAGATCCCGTGACGCAGTGTGTGTAGAGTTAAATAAACAGTAGATTGTTCAGATAGAACAAAGAACAATGTTATCGAAAGTTAGGGGTATTAGTTTTTGCTTTATATAATCCAACAATTTTATCCCGGTATATAGTTGAAACCGCGGGACAGATCGTCTAGTCTGAAATAAAGAGCTACAGCAACAAAGTAGCATCTACAATCCAACTATATAAAGCAATTTATTTATATTAATTTTTAGTCCATTTGATGCCTCTTGAACCGCAGGAGTGTATTGTTCGGGCCAACTTCGGAGCGGCAAAGATATCTGACGAAAACAGTTACACGGCTCAATGCAGATTTATCAGTTTTTAATACAAAACCATATTCAACACCTACATCATTTTAAAATGAATTTTTTCCTCGATACTACTTAAATTATGGCAGGTATATAAAGTACATACATATGTATAGCCTGTCTATGTAAATTGCATTATGAGCTCATCTTGTGGTGCATTATATTCAACGAAAAGGTAGACAATGAAAACTAAATAAATATATCTATTATAGGCACTAATATTATAAAGCTGAAGAGTTTGTTTGTTTGAACACCCTTAACTGAGGAACTACTAGAGCGATTTCATGAAAAATTTAAAAAAATCATTCAATGTTAAATAGCCCATTTACCGAAGGAACGCTTATACTATTTAGACTATTTTGTTTTCGGGTGCGCGGAGTAGTTCCCACGGTACGAGGGGAGCACCGGGAACTCTGACACTAGATATTGTTAGGCTACTCAATCCAGCACACAAGATATAAAACTAACTGTAGCTAAGAGTGGCTATCTATCAATTAATTTGATTACAAAGATTGGAACTTTGACATTTAAGTCATAATTCTATCTCCCGTACGCAAATCCGCCGATAGATAGATATATTTTAGAAATCCTCATTAAACCACCCCTTTTTCAAAAGCACTCGCACGGTATAATAACAAAAACACCATAAAATTTAAAAATTCTCCCGCTTACAATTTCGCACAAAAAAACACTACATTAAAAAATGCACCTTAATCCACTTAACCCTTAGATCGAAATTTGCAAAACCTTCAAAACAAGCGATTCACACTACCGATCAACGCGGGGTACATTTTAATACTGAAAACGCTATGAGAAATTACCACCGAGTGTTTTTATTTAGTACTTATGTATTTAAATATATGGCGTCATTGTGCATAAAATCAGCTGTGACATTGTGGGATAATTATAATATGTACATAATCTTTGAGTGCGAAGTTTGTTTGTCACGGTAACAAGATAAATGGCTATAAGGATTGAGATGTAGTTTGGCAAGATGGCTAGTCTAGGGAAAGTATATCATAATTTTTTACTGTTTTCTTTTTTAATTTTAATTTTTGGTTACTGACGCACTCAAAAGTAAAAAAATTGCAGAATTAACATGAGATAAATGATGATAAATGTTAATAATCTTAGGCCCACTTCTTTTAAGAAAAACTGAAGTTATCCATAAGTGTAAAAAATACAAAACACTTTCTAACCAATAATTCTGACACCAGTCTAACCAAGGGATATCGGGTTGCCCGGGTAACTGGGTTGAGGAGGGCAGATAGGCAGTCGCTTCTTGTAAAGCACTGGTACTCAGCTGAATCCGGTTAGACTGGAAGCAGACCCCAACATGATTGGGAAAAAGGCTCGGAGGATACAAAAAAATTTCTTTAGCCAAATCATCTCTAAAACTTAGATTTTCCAAAAATCCTCATCTTTGTCTTGTAAACTTATTTCACGGACAATATATAAACAATGTGATCATTGTCATATTTACATATTTATTTAAAGTAGATGACCACTTGACATCTGTCCAAGTACTTAAGGCCGTGTACACATTCACGATTTAACGACGAAAGAAACTATACATACGTGATTACTATCTTCAGTAAATACAGATCCATTCTTCTATTTCTTTTTTTTTTATTCTCACACTGCAAGTTGCACAGGCCTATTTTCATATAGAGAAGGAATTTAGTGCCAGTTCCTTCATGATTGTTTTCCTTCTCTATCAATCTATGGTGCTATTTCAGGTCCTTTGAAAAGTATTAAGACTTTACTCCTGTCTGTCATCTATCACTTTCTCAAACAAGCAAAAGTCATGTTCAAAAACATCTGTATAAAATAAAATGAGCAACCAATAAACTATAATTTCTTGAGTCACAAAAACGCGTGTGTATAACAAACCTTAGACTTTATTTTTGTAGTTGACAAAATACATATTAGGTGGACTATTTTTGTTGCTGTTTTCTACGAAAGTCTCTCTTATCCTTCATTTCTGTATTTTGGGGTTATTTGCAAATTGTGAGACAAGGATCATGGCCCTTACGCAATCTCCATTTGCATTTGTATGATTGCAATCAGATTTTATCATTAAAAGTTTCTCTGTCAAAGTCTTTTGTCAGCGGTTTCATCTGGAATGGAACTACTCTCACCCGGATTAAAAATTAAGCCTGTAAATGGACTATCGATCACTGAAAGATCAATCGTTTTTTTTTTTTTAAATTGGCACAGTAGTTCCCGAAATTAGCTCGTCCAAAAAAACAAACTGCAGATTTACTACAGTATCGATTGTTTCATAATAACACTAAGGATAACTAACTAAAAAAATTATAACAACATTGCCAATTGACAAAGTTATTTCTGTCACCTTCATTTGTATACTATACTCCTGAGGTCATTGGCACCGAGTTATGGCTCTTTAATGGTCTCTAATGGATTCTATATGAGTCAAATGTATTGTGGAGGTATGAGAGCAGAGAGTAAAGCTCATCATACCTCGCACTAAAGGGAGGATCCTCCGACCGGACAGGTGTTTTTGTCCGGCGGGCTACTGCCCGACAGTTGTTGTCGGGGTAATCTATGCGTGCTACTGAGCGCGCGAACACTGCATGTGCGATGCAGGATAGTTGCGTCGGCGACTATGTAGATGGCGGTGTTGACAGTAGTAGTACCGCTACAGTATCATTACAAAGAACATTACCAATATCTGATATTTGTAATTTATTTTAGTGCACTTTCTTTGAGTGTTTTGGACACCATTGACTTGGGAAATGCATTTCTTGGATCAAATTTTCTAATCGTCTAATGATATCCTTCTAGCCGATTCATAAGGCCCATCTACTGATCTCTCTAAGAAGATCAGTCAGCTGCGCAGGACATATGCACACAAGCATTTGCTTGGACACAGGTGCACTTACTATTCCTTCACTCTCATAACCCGATGGGACGACAATCCGACACCACCGGAGAGAGATCACAAGCAGCACGGCATTTATTAGGATAAACCTTTATTTTTTAAAACAACTGCTTAGAAACTTCATCATCATCTTCCTGTCCTTATCCGCTTTTTTATTTGTGGTCGGCGCAGCATGTTTTCTTCTTCCATACTCTTCTATCTGCCGTCATCTCACAAGCAACATTCTTTCTCCTTGAATTTGAAATTTCATAGTAAACAGTTGTTTTAAGGAAACTGACGTTTTTGCCAGTGAGATTGGACCTTTTCTTTTAACGACGTCAAAAATCATCAAATGACCCCTCCCGCTGCGGGTTAGCAGCGGTGAGGGAGTGTCAGACTCTTACTGACTAAAAACCGTCGTGTTCCGTCGTAGGCCTTTTATGTACCAGGGCCGCGGTAACTCTTTCGAACAATCCCGCAGCCCCTTATCCTATGCTTTCTCCTTCCATACTCTTCTATCTGCCGTCATCTCACAAGCAACATTCTTTCATCTTGAACTCGAAAATTCATACTAGACAGTTGTTTTAAGGAAACTGACGTTTTTGCCGACAAGTTTAGACCTTGATCAAGTATGATTCAAACTACACGTCATAATGACATCATTACTGACTTTCCTGGCTTCGAGCCAAGCATAAGAGGCGTAGATATTCAAACAGAGTACGAAGGTAATAAAATGTATGTGTTTAACGAAATGTGTTTATTTGCTGATTAACTAAATTAACTCCTGTGTATATTTTTGTTTGGAGTATATTGAGTCTGGGCTGCATTCATAAGCATTTCAAAAGATATTTCGGGATTTTACATTTACGATTTTTTCTTAATCAGATAATTAGCTAAACAGACTTCGAAGCTTGTTTGGCACTCGTCAAATAACTGCTCTGAAGTCAGCCATTTGTCGCGTGTGTTGACAGTAGCGGGAAACCGTCACTAAAGGATCACAAACAATATCCTAAATACTAATAACGCCATATTAAGACAAACTACCTTTTGCCATAATTTTCACTCGCATAGGTACTAAGGGAACTACTGCATTTCTAAAATGTAACCTATAAGCCTTCTTCGATAAATGGGCTACTTATAACACCCAAATAATTTACACACTGATTCTATGGCTTACAAATATTCATTAAATCTATTGCTATCACTTATTATCTTCTTGTCAAAGAAAGGGACAGCAATAGATTTAAAGAAGCTTTAAGTTTAATGTACCTTTGTGCAACTGACGGATATAGTTAATAAATAATGACGTCACAAAAACCGTTACCGTATCCCGAACCGACCAATTAGAATCGGGATCGCGACCGATATTTTTGAATTGAGAACGGGTACTGCAAGATGATTCATGTATGCGTTGGCGCCAGTCAAGCTGGGAGTATTTATAGTGTAGATCTCGGAATTACTCAAAAAAAATTTTTATTTCATATTTTTAAGCTAAAATAAAATAGTACAATTATCCGAAATTTACGTCAAGCGTGGTGATTAACGCTCATTCCGTTTTTTTATGAGAAGAGGCGCATACTTAACCAGCAATGGGGCAGTAAGGTTATGATTTGATGAATAAATATAGTACTTACATAATTAGGTGGGGAAAAAATAGGTGCTGTAATTCAGCTGAATTTAAGTGGAAATCTACAACAGCATAATTAGCAGATGATCATTTTTGGAAAGTGGTTCTCATTCCACGTCAAAATGTAATTTTAACCACCAATCGAAGATTTAATATTTACAAACAAGTATACCACATACTATAACAACACGTTAATTTGGCAACTAACCACGTACATATTTCAAACAATATACTTATCATGTTAGAATGATCTCATTTCATCCTAAAACTAAAATTGACGTTATTATGTACTTATGCAGTATGTATTTGTGAGTAGGAATCATTTATCTAAATTGCCAATACGTGTGCCAATACTAGTTAAAACATTCGTCATTATTTAGCGAAAAAAAATCCTTCGTTTTCTGTGAATAAGATTGATATAAATTTATTGTTCGTTCCCTGAATCGATATTTCAAACCCATAATAAACATGCATTTAAAATGAAGACTTTTTACTCAAAATTAAAGTTGATCATAATTAATTACCGTACGTTGCTGCAAAAAGTCAAATTGTGAGATGACATCAGATAGAAAAGACATGTTACGTCGATCACGAGTAATAAATTGGGATAAGGGCAGAGGAATGACAATAAGAAAGAACTATACGAGTGTTTGCAAAAAATCCGAGACTATAGATATGGCCTCTCTAATGAACAATGAGGGGCAACTTAATTACTCAGTTTAATCAAGCATGACATAACCTAGCGAATTTCCTATGGGTCAGCGACTGGAATATACTATAGTATGAAACGTTTTACGGCAAATCATCATCAGTTACATTTGTATGTATGCGTATATGTATCCTTTATTTATCGTTTTCTAAATACATGTAGGTACAGCATAATATTATATTAATTCATTTTCTGGTCACAACTATTTGATTATATTTACACCCCTACTAATATTATAAATGCGAAAGTAACTCTGTCTATCTGTTACGCTTTCACGTCTAAACCCCTGAACTGATTTTAGTAAAATTTGGTATGGAGATAGAGTTGACCTTGAGAAGAACATAGGATAGTTTTTATCCCGGACTTTTGAAGAATTCTCTTGGACACGCGATATAACCGATCTCTACGCGGGCGAAGCCGCGGGCGGAAGGTAGTTATATTATAAAGGTGGAAGTTTGTGAGTGTCCTCCTCTTTCACGCAAAACTATTGATGAATTTTAATTTTAACTTTTCATCCGTGTGCGAGAAGTAGATTCTTTAAGATTCCTTCGAAACCGCAGGCATAAGCCAGTCGGATAGATGTAAAACTGAAAAGCTAATTACCAATTGCTGCAATAGTTGCCTCATGTCCAAATCTTATTAATTTCATTACAAGATAATTTCGGCTACAGCACCACTACTAATTTTAATATACAGGTCAACATCTCCCGCAGATTTTATAATTACATACTACAGTTTTGTTTACATAACAAAAACACGACCACATGTGGAATTCAGCCAATTTGATTACGTTATACACTAGCTTAAGACAGCGGTTTCACCCGCGGCCAGTGGGAACTACTTCTCCCATCCTGATAAAATAACAGCGATGGATAAATGGGCTATGTAACATTGAAAAGAAAAAGTATATTATAGATACTATAAACTTAATAATAAACTAAATAAACTATAAACTTAATAATAAACTAAATAAACTAAATACGCCCCGCAGGGCATCTGAGGCGGATGACGGGGAGTAGCGACCCCGCGGGGCTATATATCCGAGTGCTCCAGGGAGAGTATACTGTCCCCCATCTCCGGCTTGCCGGAGTGAAGCATGACGGGGGATAGGTCTCCCGCCTCTTGGCTTGCCTTCACCGGCCGGTCAGAGTGGAGTCGCTAGAGCAATGCTCGGAGGGTAGGTGCCTCGTGGTAAGTGGCGAGTGGGCCGGTGATGCTGGACCCACAGGGAGCGCGTGATCTGCGTTTAAAGTCCGCCGAGGTATCCTCACCCTTCTCAGCCGCTCATGTACCTGTTGCCCTCTTGTTGCTTTTCAGTGACTGATTCCCGGGGGCCCAGTAAGTGAGTTGGCGAGTCTCCACCTGCCATTTTTACGTGTATTTATTACATTGTTACCGGCAGGTGCCATAGTTCCCGTAGTTTCCCCATTCCTAGTCCACTAGCATCCCATCACAACAGCCCAAGTAGTTTTCATCCATAGTTAGCAATAGTTTAGCACAGAACCGGGAATTGTCCTTGGGTACATTTCTATAGTGTATACAGGGATAATTGTCGGTTTTGTGTCACCATTTCATTAAAGTTGTCTCAAAAGGGCTTCAGCGTGTTGGCTTCGGCCCCACGTTCGCCTCCCAAAAATCCGGGACTCTATAGTCCCGAGGTCTGGTAGAGACATACAAACTAAATACTAGGAAGAAAGAAAAAAATATTTGTCAGAATTTAGTTACAATATGTGTTTTATAATAAGTCCTACTATATTATAAGCTTACACAAAATGCAAAATATTATATCTGTGCCCATCAGGGTCCATAATTGTGACAAACATTTTACATTTCCACCTTATGTACATTATGGAATGCATTAAGTAAATAATATTAATATGAAAAATGAGAAGAACATAATTCAAAACGGTCTAATAGTTCTTGAGATTAGCGCGTCCAAGCTTATCAGGTTTATAATATTAGTATACTTAGAACATATGTAGATAAAATCTTTTTAAATCAGTTACTCGATACTTTGACGACTTGTAAAACATGATCCAATCATATTGCGACATCATTATATTGACTAACGATTTATTAATTTGAAATTAATTACAAACGAACTAATTTAGCAGTTGATTGACAATTAATTGAGGTTTTGGCCTAAAACTAAGACCAATTTGAGAAAAAAAAATACTTCAACCTTGATGTAATTGTGATAAGTAATTGAATCACACTGAAATTATAACTTATTTTGTACAAATCCTAATTCAAGAAAATAATAACATTTATAAAGTTTCTTTGATTGGAAATTGAGGTGAAAATCTATACTAATATTATAAAGCTAAATAGTTTGTATGTATGCTTGAAAGCTGTAAACAAAGTATTTTAGTGTTAGATAGCCCATTTATAGGGGAAGGCTATAGGCTACTTTTTATCCGGATGCGAAAGCAGTTCCTTCGGGACGTACCTAGGTAAAAACCCAGGGAAAACTTCTAGTCATAAAATACAATTACATGGATTTGAAGACTTCTGACAAACACCTTAGGACTGAGTCACAATCAATACCAATCATTGTTAAAAATAGATCTTCTTAATACAATATTGTTTATTTCTTGTCTAGTGATCAGAAACCGGTTTGACTACTATTTAGATCCTAAAGGCGTGGCACAGTGACCTATGTGTAAAGATATTATGTAAACTGAACCACAACATAACTATGAAATTACGTATTTAAAATAAAGCTACTTTATGTGGTTATAATTTAGATGACATTGGCGTTATAAAAGCGAGGAAAATAGCCGTATATTACTGCCAAGTTTTATTAAAAGCTGTTCAGCCGTTCGCGCCTGGAGTAGGAGAAGTTACAGACACAAACTGTCATCTTTATAATATTAGTGTGATTTGACCCTGAAGATGGAGATGAGGTATTTTTTATATCCAGGGGAAGCGGACAAAGTCACGGGCAAAATCTAGTTAGAAATTGATACAACAAAACTATAATCGAAAAAGCGTGACAGGTATGGTAAAAGAATATCATTATTATTGATATTTAAAATACTTATAATATACAGTAACGACCTTCTATTAAAGTTGATGTAAAAATCGTGACCATAAAACAGTCCCTTAGATATTACGTCAAAGAATATATGCAAGCGCAAATAGACAGAACAAGAAAGACTCCATACTCCATAGAACTGATGAATGTCAGTCCTGCTTGTGATCTCTCTCCGGTGGTGTCGGATTGCCGTCCCATCGGGCGCAGAGAGTGAAGGAATAGTGAGTGCACCTGTGTCCAAGCAAATGTGCGTGCACTATAATATGTCCTGCGCAGCTGGCTGATCTCCTTGAGAGAGAACAACCGCCGTGGCTGGTAGTCTGCCTGGACACCAAGCTATCTTATTCATCATCCGAGCCTTTTTCTCAACTATGTTGGGGTCGGCTTTCATTCTAACCGGATGTAGCTGAGTACCAGATCTTTACAAGGAGCGACTGCCCTATCTAACCTCCTTAACCCAGTTACCCGGGCAACCTAATACCCCTTGGTTAGACTGGTGTCAGATTTACTGGCTTCTGACTACCCGTAACGACTGCCAAGGATGTTCATGACCAAGCTATCTTATTATACATTAGTAATATCCATCTATAATCTCAGGGCATACCAAAGCGCATTGTTATCTGGTGAGTTAACACGGAAACCGTTATCAAATCGCCGCTTGAGGTTGGTCCTCAATGATGGCGATAAACTGAAGTGGTCAAATGCCTATATGTGCGAAAATATATTTATTAGGTGTTTGGTGCTGCAGGTTCGTTTGAAAGAGTTGACGCGGCCCAGGTACATAAAGGAACGAGGCTGCGGGATTGTTCGAAAGAGTTACCGCGACCCTGGTACATAAAAGGCCTACGACGGAACATGACGGTTTTTAGTCAGTAAGAGTCTGACACTCTCTCACCGCTGCTAACCCATAGCGGGAGGGGTCATTTGATGATTTTTGAGGTCATTAAAAAAAGGTACGTAAAGGAAAGGCTCCAGGAGGAATAAAGAGGGTTTTTTGTCTATAGAAGTCTGACACCCTCCCGCTACACTCACAATAGTACATATTATGATGATTTCCCATCCATCCATCCTCCGAGCCTTTTTCCCAAACTACGTTGGGGTAGGCTTCCAGTCTAACCGGATGAAGCTGATTATGATGATTTGATTTTACATCTCAAAAAAAATCATCACTCGTACCCGCAATTGGTAAAAATATAGTCTACTATTTTCTTCGCGTCCTGCCTGTGGGAACTACCGCTCGTATCCAGAAAATATGTAGCCTAGGTTACACGGGGATGGTCCAGCTTTCTAAGAGTCAAAGAATTTTTTCAAATCGGTGAAGTATTATATCATAAAATCGCTACAACTGGTACCTTACAAACTCGTGACATATCTAAGGTCAACTAATAACAAAGCTTTCAAGTTCACTAAACCAGTTTGAAACAGTACATAATATAATAGAAACATTATAAAACGTTAATAGCTACCTAGTTCTGTTAATATGTTGCCAAACTGCATTCCGATAAACTTCCGAATACTAATTGTCATTTAGTTTTATCTGTGTTTGCATAAATATACGACGAAAATTATAATTAAAAACTGTTGAAGCTATATTTTTATTGCACAAAAGTAAGAAGGAATATAAATATGAATTATGATATCTTCTTTTAATTTAGGTAATCATCTACAAACTCTATTTAAGTCTTTAAAAAACAGGCGAAGCCCGAATCGACTGGCGAAAGAACGCTCTAGAAAACGAGAAAGCTCTGGAAGCTCCCAAAAACATTTATTTTATTCTAGTTTTCAGTATTTGTTGTTATAGCGGGAACAGAAATACATCATCAGTGAAACTTTCAACAATCTCACAATCACGGTTCAGATGCAACTTGAAGACAGATGGACAGGCAGGCAGCGAAGTATCTTTCAGATAGTGCAAAATAATAATACTGTAGAGAAATGGGTCAAAGCCAAATAACATTAAACACTATTTATATCCACTTGAAGTGGTACACTCAGATAAATTATTTTCATGCTTCCCTCTGAACTAAAATTATTTCTGAATTGTTTTTCGAGGTCAAGGAATATCTATCAAATCATTTTTGCATCAAGCCGTCGAATTTTCTGATTCAGATTTTCACAATATTTGACCTGACCACCAAAAAGGGATTAATTTCCAAAAATCACTGACCGATAAGAGGGTTATTTGTGGATAATGTCAAGAAACTGGACTAATTATTTACTGACATTCTCTGGTTTATCGTAAAATGACCTTTTCCCGGCTACTATATTCAAAGTAGGCTGAAAATCAGCACTTTTTGAACGTCAAACATGTACAAAAGACAGCCCCCCAAAACGCCCGCCCTTCACTACTTCCTATGTGTTTTTGCTGGGAAGAAGAAGTGCTGGAACAAACTCCCCAGCAACACATGTCTGTCTGTATGGTTTAACAACAAAGTCTTTGGTTACTGGCACGATAATACTATTCTATGATTACTACAATACGGAAATTACTGAAGCCCTGTATACACATGTATATGAACAATTTTCCTTATATTTAACACTGTAAATCATGCTAACGTAATTTCAATTGACTAGAACTACAAACCACAAATACTGCAATAACGGCATTCCTAATATTCCCTTGTTTGGCTTGACAAGTCATATCAATGAATGATTGCATGAGTAAGAAGGGGAGTGAGTGTCAGTATAACGAGTGACAAGGAGGAATGAGAGCATAACTCAGTGCGCCAACCCCAAATAATATTGGGAAAACTGCAGGAAGGAATGTCGGATTCCTCTCTCCATAAGCAAAACAAGAGATATGTAGAATATAGGAAGCGACCGCAAAACCTCAAGAGCTTACTTCAATCAAAGCAAAGTACAAAAAATTGCTATCAGATGACGAACCGGTCTAGCACAAAAAGTATATTGGTAACAAGACATGTCTATAAAAACAAGAATGGAGACAGGTCAATCATAAACATTGATAGACAATATTTAGACAATCTTGGTGCAAAGTTGCTGCGAGATTGTTTGAAAGAGTTATCGCAGCTCTGACATATAAAGGGCTCCAGAAGGAACAAAGATAGGTTTTAGTCAGCAGAAGTGTAAATAAAGAACTAGCTTCTGCCAGGGATGAACCAGCATCCCGTGGAAACTGCTTTTTGCACATGGACAAAAAGTAGCCTATAGACTTCTTCAATAAATGGGCAGCATAACGCTGAAAGAATTTTTCAAATTGGACCAGTTGTTTATTCAGCTCATTCAAACAAACTTATTATTTAACTTATTATAAACCTTACATTATGTTGATACCCCATAACTGTACATAATACATAAAATTCAGCTATTCAACGTCTCCCTAAGAACAGTCTCCAAAACTGCGAAAATTTCTACCCAATCCAAATCCTGACCCCAGCAACAGCTTAACCTCGTGGCGTTAATAAAAACCAATCTTGGCCTAGATTCCCCCACAATAATTCCTAGGCAACCATATGAGTAGGACATCATTATTCTGCTCACATCTGGCGAGGAAGGTCGGTGGCTAGGGCAGACCACATTCCGAAAGTTATCTATTATTGCTATTGTCAATAGATATTTAGATAGGCTTCAAAAAAGAGGGGTCTCGGTTTCACCTGTTTATATGCTTATTTATGTTTGTGGGCGATTACAAATCTCAAGTTTAGCTGAACCTGATTTTGATGCAGTTTTCAGCATAGTATTTGTCAGGCTTAGGAAAAGGTTTTGGGCATATTATGAAAGTCGGCTTTAGTTTTTTATAAAAAGTGTTATTGTTATTAAGTAATAGCCGTAAGGTATGTATATGGTTAAGCCACGCTAGGCGCGGTCTATGCATGGTTGGGTGACCTTGCCATAACGATTTATTCTACGTTTCGGAATGCACGTTAAATTGATGGGTCCCCGCTGTCATTTGAACATCTTTGGCAGTCGTTATGGGTAGTCAGAAGATTAAATATGACAACCAGCCTTATCAAGGGGTTTCGAGTTGCGCGGGTTGAAGAGGTACAGGTCGGGAATTGGTATTCAACTACATACGGTAAGACTAAAAGCCGACCCCACCATGGTCGGGAAATGGCTAGTCAAAAGATGAGTAAGATAAAAGTTTATGTCATATAAAAAACATCCTTATTCATTTTAGTCGGATCAAAGAAACTTGTATAAAAACAAATTCCAGCACCGGTCGACACTGACCTACGGTGATTTCATAAGGTGACCTCATCTAGTCAATATTAGATCTTTGGTTTATAGCTTTACTTATGGACTATACTAGTTTCTGCTAACAGATTCACTCGCGTCTTGTGGAAACTGCTATGCGCACCAGGATAAAAAGTAGGATATAGGTAGTCTACCTCGATAAATAGGCTGTGCGTCGGGTGGGAACTCCTACTATATGCAAGCAAATAAAAAATGTCATATAGTCTCTATAAATGGGCTATTTACCCCTGAAGGAATTCTGCAAATTGGTTCAATAGTTCCCATATTCATACAAACAAACTCTTTAGCTTTATAATATTCGCATATATGAAGAAAATATATAAAATCTGCAGGTTAGAAACATTGAGTCATCTTGTAACAAGTTTTTATGGCAAAATGGCAAACGATGATCTGTCAAATCAATATATAGTAAGTTCAACTCAGTCGTGCGCGCGGCCTTATGTGTGGGTAACCCTTGTACATATACAGTGACTTTGTGTGCGTGACAAGAGGTACAGTCGGGTACAATACAGTTATGTAGGGGTTGTATACGGGTGTTTAAAGAAAAACAGTTATTACGTAATTTAATGTTTATTTATTTATAATGATTATGAATCGCTATTTGAAAAATCAAATGATGAATTTTCGGATTCGCTACTCTCCAAGGTGAATTATAAATTCTGACTCCATGTCAAAATGTCTATAGTATTCTTCTTTTTTCTTTTGTACATGTCGACAAGTATTACGCCACATCCCATCATCAATTTGACTTAAACGTTCATTTATGAGTTTCATTATTTTGTTATTTTGGTCGACATTATGCGAAGCAATATAATTTTTTAAAATTCCCTACATATTTTGTTTACATTATTATACTAGGTTATACCTCTTTTTACATTCTTAGTCCACACTTTTATTTATTGTCGGCGTACCCCGAGCTAGAAAATATGTAAGGAGTATTTAATTCTTAGATATTGTCAATGTCAATTTGAAAAGACTTATGAGAAAATAATGAAAAACTATATTTAATAATAAAAAGCTTTGAATGTTGTTTTTTTTTTTGAAACGCTTTATCTGACTCCTTAATAATTTCTCCGTGAATAACTAGTATTTTCGTAAACGACTGTACCCATAAGAAAAAGTGATAAGAACACGTCATGCTCGGACGACGTCACTGTCACACGAATGAAAGTTGTATATTTACAACCCGACGCACACATAGGGCCGCGCGCAAATCTGAGTTGAACTATCTATACCTAGCTAGAAAGAATGTTACTTGTGAGATGACGTCGCGTCGGACTTTGACTAACATGATGTCACTAGTATAGCCAACTTCGTAGCAGCATAGTTACTTGACGAGATCTGTGTCTTGACTAGACTGAAGTTAGCTATCTGTCAATCTGCTACGATTCCCAATAAATAACTTTCCCGCTCCTATACAAATATTAGCTACTTTGACCTTTCGACAGTCAAAATGACAAACGAGAGGCTATTGTATGTTCGATGCAAAAAATGCGTAAGGTGAACTTCAGAAGGGCAAAGCCATGTGACCAGAGACTTCGGAACTCGAACGCAGTGTAAATACTAAAGATTTTAGTATCACAGCCATCTTAATTAGTGAAACGACCACAGAACAATCACTACATCAAAAGCTTGGACCACGGAGTAGACAGATGAGCGGAGATGCCATAATGCAGGTAGGTCAGGCGCCTTCTTCTTCCTCAAATTCTTACGAAGGGTATGACCAAAAGGATCAATTACTACGGATTCTTTGAGACATTTGACAATGATCCAAAGAAGGCATATAAGTGCGAAGACAGTAGAATCATCGACACGAATCGTGAGCGCTGACCTTCACCTGCGCAGAAGTGATTTATTAGCAAAAAACCAATCCCGAGTGACGGCTATGACGCGATGCGCTGCGGGCCAATCACCGCTTTAGCCGGCCCCCGCGTCTCACTTCATACCACAAAAGGGTCCCAATAAATTATTTCTGCGCAGGTGAAGGTCAGCGCTCAAGATTCGTGCCAATGATTTTAACGTTCCTCGTGCCCACACACGCATTTTGGCGCGCTATTTTCTTAGGAGATTTTCCGTTATGGCACCTACGCTAGTCATATTCTCCAAGGCTTGGACGCACAACACTAACTATCATTACTGCTTACCCCCTTTCTTCTCCATGTTTCCTTCCTTTTCAGCCGCGGCAAACTATTGTAATTTCTCTCACTCATTTTGACTCACTGTTTTTATACATTTCACTTATTTTACACTTGCACTATTCATCACTCATTTTCAGTTTATCGTCTTTAAATGTTATCCGGTTGCGAACACGCTGCATTTTGGCTAGAGTAAACGAATTGTGAAGAAATTATACTAGATTAGTTGGAAACCTGTTTGTTACGTCATTATTAGTTAGTTTGTAATTTAATGTTAATTGATTTAGTCGTTATTGAGATAGTGATGAAACTATCTATTAAAATATCAGACTTAATAGTATTGTAGAAGACCAAGAAATACAGATTACGGGATTATACGGAAGTTACCGGCCCTGGTACACAAAGGGCTACAGAAGAAACATAGGTTGATTTTAGTCAGTAAGTAAGATACTCTGAGAGGTTACGTCATGGTTTCTCTCCTTAAACATCTCTCTAGAAGAACACATAAGAAATGATCAATAGGAGTATAATAGTCCTTTCTTTTTAGACCACAATAGGAAGCTATTCAAAGACATCTCGTACCTGCATTATAAACCATAGCAAGAACGATTTTACACGATATTATTATTACAGAGGCAGATGATTAAATCCTCATTAACAATCTTGATACTTGAAACATAATACAGCACTTAAAATTAATTAACGATCACGAACAAACAATGACTAAACAGTAGAAGAGTATCTTTTCATACTAATATTATCATAAATGCAAAATACTCTGTATGTCCGTCGCTCTCTTAAGGTAAAACTGCGAAACCCATTTATATATTTGGTAAGTAGATAGAACCCATTCATATGGAGGATCCTAAAGGAAAAGATAATTTGACTTGAGAGTCTAAAGGAGGACATAGGCTATACGGTTCGGGAAGTAGTTTCCTCGGAACGGGAGTGAAACCACACAAAAAACTGCGTTTCTAAGACACTCTTAAAAAAAGAAGCGAGAAAAACTGTGCCTTCAGGCCAAACCCTATCGGGTCTGCGGGATTGTTCAAAAGACTGACCACAGTCATAGAAACAGAGTTTCCTCAGTAAGAGTCTGACACTCTCTCTCGCTGCACCCACGTCATCATCCGATGTTTTCCCACCTCAAAATAGGTCCTCATACCACTAAATCATTAAAAGGATCATAATAACCATATATCACGGAACGGACACTAAATTGATAATAAAGACTTTGCACTAATTGACATAGATATGAATTTTATTCCAAACGAAAAAACCATTCACCACTGTTTTGCACACACAGTTCTCGAAAACGCCAGAACAATCACGGACACGTTACAGATTCATCTTCAACCACTAGGGGTGAATAAAAATCTATATTTTGAAGTTCAACACGTCCGTATTAAACAGAAATCCATAACAAATATGGAGTGTACTGCGATTGTCCTTATCTAAGCGATAAAATGATAAAGTTACACGTACTTAAAGCAGGTATTTTAATTTGAAATTCTTGTGTTTGTTATCGATAAGGGTATACTGTTTGTATTTTTAACCAATGCAAAAAAAGGGCAAAATATTGCAGTTTTTGGACGTCAGAATATTAAAATTCTTTACTACAACTCAATGTCTGTCGCTCACGAAAAAACTATTGAACCGATTTAAATAATATTTGGTACACATACTGTCTAGAATTCGAGTAAGGACAAAACTACTTATCCGAGTACAAGAGGCAATTCCCTCGGATTGGGGAACTTCAGGTATCAGCTTGTTAAATATATAGTCCCCATAAATGTTCGTGTTCAAAATCCAATCTCAAGCTGAGCGTATTAAATAGAATAGAAGAAAATATCCAATACTCCACTATTGAATTTCACATTCACAAAATTACGTCACTATCAAAATTACCGGAAAAACAACAATCACACAAATTAAACTATTATAAACACACGGAACCAAAAAAGGAAAAATAACAGTGCCAAAAGGATAGTTTTTAACCGACTTCCCGAAAAATGAGGAAAATGCTTTACAAAAAGAAAAAAATTGGTATACAAAAACACAACTGCGTAAAAAGGATAGTTTTTAACAGACTTCCCGAGGACCAGGTTCCCTGGTAAAACGGGGAGGTTTTACCAGGAAAATTCTAGCCCGTTACCGTACACACTACCGATGGCCAGGAACGTTATTTAGATCTACGTTTTCGGCCTATACCTAGATTATTTACAAACAATTCTACTGTATGACGGGATAATTGCGTAAGGTATGGACTGAGAGTATTATTTGAGTTTCATGTTTTGTAAATATCCATATTTCTAAGGAGGACTTCAGATAACTAATAGAATTATTCTCAGTTTACGTTAACGTTTTTCAATCATTTATCTAGTCTTTTTTCATCCAACGGTCTGGACAGACGCTGGATATAATGGCGTGCAGACCACGGCCACAGCAGCTGTTCTCATATATGGAGATCAGCCAGCTGCGCAAGACATATTATAGTGCAAAAGCATTTGCGCAGACACAGGTGCACTCACTACTCCTTCATGGAAGAGAGATCTGACGCAGGACGAGATTTACGAGCGCTCCGATGTACGGGAGTATCATCACCAACTTCCAGTCTCCAGACTGCTTTGTAAAAGTTTCTTAACACCCGCAAAGCGATTCCGACGTGAATGAATTGAACCCGAAAGTCGAGCTGACCAACAAGGCAGTCACTTCGAAATAAAACCAGTAATTTAAAGGAAATTCTCGTGGTATTTCACATAACCCAGTTTACAATAAATAAAGAAGATGACAGAATGACAATCAGTCTTACCCAAGGAGTATCGAACAGGCCTGATAGCTGGATTGAGAAGATTATATTGCTCCATGTAGCACACTGACACGCTACCTCTAACTAGACTGGTAGCAGACCCAAACACATAGAAAATGGCTTGGCAGATGATGACAGTCCTAATTTCAATACTAGCTATTATGCAGAAGCCTTTATTCAAACCTACATACGCGATACTATAAGCGTGTGAGCACAAGATGATATAACATGTTGACGTCAACTTTACTCTTGTAATTATCAACTGTGGGTACTAGATACACGGTGTAATATTCTGGCATTACAGGGACTAAGTACATCTGGCTCCGAAACTACTGAACCGATTTCAAAAATATTTCAAAGGAAGCTACACTATCTGTGCTGAACATGAGCAATGTATTTATCCGGGTACAGGAAGAAGTTACCTCGGTACCCGGTTTCCATGTATTTGTTCCAAACAGTTTCCAATATTTATCAGGCTTTTCAGACTAATGTTTTGCGTTTCACCCACATCCTGAGCGGGCGTTTCGATTAATCAACCTCAGTAGTTTCTCCCTTTGAGAATTCTGAGAACGATGAAAAATTTGAACAGCTTCACTTAGAATAGAATACAGTAGGAGTTTATTTTCACTTGAAATCCTTTGAAAGAAAATAGCACTTTTAACTAGTACTTGACAAATGAATCCTCTAGATATTATTATATGTATGACTTGCGAACCGCTACAACAACTCAAAATTTTTTCAATAGTTTTCGACTTTATCACACACGGATGAACGCGGTGGTGGATTTTATTTAACACTATATCAATGCTTTCTCTCCACCATCCAAAGGTAGACTGACAGAGAACGCCTAAGGCGTTAAGTCCGCCATTGTACATTATGTATAAGAATTATTAAATAAATATACATATAGTAGTGATAATAGTTATTACAGACACCCGAAATAATCCTCACGCAAAGAGCTACTGAATATTTTTTTCGTGAAACTAATCCTATGCCCATTTGCCCAACCCTGTCTTAGCTCACACGCAAAGGGCGTGGGATATATTAGCTAAAATGTAATTAACACGTTACCTAGTCTAATTTAGTACCCTCTGATTGCGTTTTAAAAGTATTATGTATGATGAACTAGGTATTACAAAAATAGTAATTTAATTGTAGTTTTGTCTTTTTAGGGTCTTTAGGGTTCCGTACCCAAAGGGTAAAACGGGACTTTATTGTTTTCGCTCCTCTGTCCGTCCGTCCGTCCGTCTATCACTAGGCTGTATATCATGAAACGTGATCGTTAGAGAGTTGAAATTTTCACAGATGATGTATTTCTGTTGACGCTATAACAACAAATACTGAAAACTAGAATTAAATACGTGTTTTGGGGGATCGCATACAACAAACGGTTTTATTAGGGTTCAGCAGTAAAGCATAAAGGGATGAACGGGACCTTACAGTTCGTCCGTCTGTCAATAGGCTGTATCTTATGATATGATACTAAACTATCGAAATTTTCAAAGATTTTGTACCTACTCGCTACGACAAGAAATACTTAGAACCCGAATTTAGAAGGCTCTTATACAACCGAACAGATTTTTGGCCAATTTTTAGATTGAAAATGGACTGTTTCTGACAATTTTTGTACATTATATATATAGCTAGCTAATACCTCGCGGTTTTACTCGCCTTCCGAGACAACAACTTCCCGTACCAGGAGAACAAAACTGACTCTATCTGCCGGATACAAGTATCGCAATATTAAATAACAAAATTGTGGTAAACTAGTGGTTTTTGATAGCAAAATCGACAAAATACTGCGCACGAGTTCACCCACAATACGTAATAAACATTAGAACAAATACAATGTTTGAATAACCATGAGTAATGTTTCAGTAACGTGCTTGAATGTGGATTTCAATAATCGATCTGGATAGATTGTTTTACTGTAAGAGATTGCAATAAGACATCATTTATATGATAGTTACTGTCAAAATACAATCTCTAAATGCAAAAAAATGGATAGATCCTTTATTGAAATCCCAGTAAGAAGCACTAACTGCAACTCTCTACACTAGGAGCTGTTTATAGCGGTTTCGTTCGGGAACTTTTACCCGTATCCGGATAAAATATAGCCTTTGTCACCCGGGGAAAATGTAGCTTCCCAACAGCGAAAGAATTTTCAAATCGGTTCAGTAGTTTCGGAGTCTTTGAGGTACAATAAAATAATCTCTTCATAATTTTCGCACAGATGAAAGGATTAAAACCTCTTTAAGTATACACATATGGTCATAAAAACCGAATAACCAAGATCCCAATCATATTCAAAAATATATTTAAGTATTTTTCAGAAAAAACACCTTACACAAGAAAAGCCTTTTCGATATTATAACAAAATTCAATTTCACAACACAAGGGAACACCTCTTTAACCTATCCCTCAGTATAACCAATTCTTAACAATAAACTTCACTGTAACTGAAAAAAATCACTGTAACACAGAACGTCTGCAAACTGACTGAAGTGTCGTAACAACTAACTCATTATCGTATATAGCGATAGCAGAATAAAACTAATATTTGCACAGTATTTTATGTCGTAATATATGAGTAAAATGTTTAGTGAAAATTGCGTAATAGAATATAGGTTTATTTTTATCTTATTCATCATCTCCCGAGCCTTTTCCCAACTATGTTGCGGTCGGCTTCCAGTCTAACCGGATGCAGCTAAGTACCAGTGTGCCACATGGAGCGACTGCCTTTCTGACCTCCTCAACCCAGTTACCGGGTTACATTTTACCTCTTTGTAAGACTGCTTGTCTAGCTTCTGACTACACATAACGACTCCAAATGACAGCTGGGACCTACAGTTGATCGTGCCTTCAGAAACCGAAGGGAAGCCACGATTACGAGGCTATACTCTATACAAATATTATAAAGAGGAAAAATTGCATTTTTGTAGGTAATAGATAAACTAAAAAACTACGGGACCGATTTAAAAATTCATTCACTGTTGTTAAGCTACTCTCTTCCCTAGAAGCATAAGCAATGTTTTATCCCCGTACGGGCAGACTGACTTGTTCCTACAATCCAAACATCCTTAACCAGTAGATTATCATTATTACCGCGGTTCAACGAGATAGATACACGCAAACTATTGAAGCAAGCCCACGTTACTAACTGATATGCAGTTTAACTGTTGTGTTTCTAACTGATATGTAGTCTAACTTTTAACTGTTGTGTTTGTTAGATGGGTTAGCGGCCAGTTAGAGTAATGTGGGTTAACTCAATTGGTTTAATGAATGACTTGTTTAAGAGCTTAGTAGAGATGCTGGTTTGTATTTGGATGATGTGTTGGGGAAAACTTATGGAAGGCGAGGTCCTAATATTTACTTTTTTTGTAAGTTAAAAATGTAATTGTTAGAATAACTTCTGAATAGGGATATGAGAAGTTTTAGAATTGAATAATTAAGAAGAAATACTTTAGAGAAGTTGAACACGCTAATTAAAATAATCGACTCGACAATTTGATCTTGGAAAATATTTATTTCGAATCCCCATCGAACGTATTGGGAAAAAGGGTTTTCTATTGGAATTCTCATACTAATCAAATAGGGGTTGCATTAGCTACATGCCCATCCAAAAGAAAAACATAAGCGCCCGCCTTTTTCACATACCTACTTACAAGAAACTATCTGTGCATATTCGTATACAAGAAAATTATTATTTTCCTAAAAGTTATACAAATAAAAAATAAGTTAGTATTTTTACTCTAACTGTACACATTTCCTCTAGCCGACTATGTCACGGCATCTTGAATACATGAACTAAGAGTTAACACGGTTGAATGGCGCACTAATGTATATGTATACAATTATACATATGTATGTAATACATACATACATGTCATAAATCTTATTATGTATAGAAACATTCTTACTGGCAATTTTAGTATTGTTTCGGACCAAGTTCACCGACAATAGCGACGTCAGTTTTCTTAAAACCACTCTTTACTATGAATTTTTCAGATTCAATTTTAAAAGTAAGCAGTTGTTTCAAGAAAAACAGGCGTTTCTGTTGTGGGTTAAGTTTGGCTTTGAGGACTTTAGCTGGATGAAGCAAACTATTTAAAAAAACTTTCCTGCGCAACTGGCTCATCTTAGAGACATGTATTATAATCATTTTTAATTAATAATTTTCTCCTAAAACTTCCTAGTTCAACTTGCATTATATAACTTTCTCAGAATCAACCCATAAAATATTGTAAACACTTCTTTTTTTGAAAACAGTCTCTATGTAGTTTCTTGCCGGTTCATCTCCATAAGACCCACTTTTTGGAACCGCGCTTGACGTTTCATAAGCACCTGTAATAGGTCTATAAGATATAAAAACCTTTGACTTTGACTTTGAAAAGCCGTCTTGGCCATCAATCAGTCAGGACGCCATTAATGACTTATTGAATGTAGGATATAGAAATCCTTGAAGACCAGGCAATACAGTATGTTTAAGATTTTTTATAGATATATATTGTATATATTAATATGGATATAATTGTATGTATTAGTTTAGAAGTGTTGTTATGTATGATATATTATACCTATGTGTATTTGTATTTTTATGGGCCTAGTTGCCTGAAATAAAGGATTAAATAAATACAATTTTGATATAGGAGCACGACAGTGCCCCAGCCAAGTGTCGATCCCTTTTTCTCAGAAAGGACCAGCTTTATAAACACTAGTCTAGAATTTTGGATCATTTTCCATATGACTAGATTTCAGAGGGTGGAACCTCGTAACGCAACCCAACCCTCACTTTCATGTCTATGTTTAATAAATAATAAAGCATGCAATTTCCAAACCTAAATGTCTAGTCTAGACATGCAATATTTTTGAACGATCCTGTCGTCAGCAGGTACCTAACAAGTTGGCTAAGCACATTTGTGTTTTTCCAAGATTCATGTATCTTTTGAATTACTATAAATACCACTTTATGGTGTCATATAACAGTGGTACTAGAGAATATCTTGGTTCAAATAGAACACGTCGATTTGAATAAACATTATGATATTTAGATTAAATCAGTCTTCAAGCAATATATTAAGGACGATTCTAATGACTTCATTTTTAATAAGTTAGAAAGCTAAATAAGACCAAGATCTTTGTTAAAGAAATAAGAAAATGTATCTGCTAGAAACATGGTAATACAAGTTGTTACAGTAGGTATAAGTGTTGCACATGTCTTGCAGTTTCACCGGCATGCAAATTTTATATGACCATCATCAACTACTAATATTAAAACTATTTAATTTGTTAAGTAATATTAATGTATGAGAACACAGTTCTTTCACCTGGCCTCCTGCCAGACCACTTATATGTTTTTTTGCTATTTTAATCCCTGTCGAGCTGAAATATTTTCCTAACAGTTACAGTATACGTTATAAAAAGGTTGTTACTTACAAAGCCGCTTTTTGCCTTCTCATGGCGGGACATTTTTCTTTTTTTAACATCCAGATGGACCATTCTGAAACAAAATATGAAAATTTAGTTTTTAGGGATTTTTATCTTCTAGCCTTCATCCAAATGCAAGTCATGGTAATAAGTAACCAATAAGTTGTGGTGGCCTAGTGGGCAAGGAACCTACCCCTCCAGTACAAGGGCGCGGGTTCGATTCCAGGTCAGGCAAGTCCCAATGCAACTTTTCTAAGTTTGTATGTACTTTCTGAGTATATCTTAGACACCAATGACTGTGTTTCGGATGGGACGTTAAACTGTACGTCCCGGCTGTCATTGAACATATTTAGCAGTTGTTATGGCTAGTCAGAAGCCAGTAAGTCTGACAACCAGTCTTTCCTAGGGGTATCGGTTTGCCCGGGTAACTGAGTTAAGGAGGTCAGATAGGCATTTGCTTTTTATAAAACACTGGTACTCAGCTGCATCCAGTTAGACTGGACTGGATAGTTGGGAAATGGCTAGAAGTCAGTCAAAGAAGTATGGAAAAAGATATGCTGTGCTATACTCAATCACTACATAGTATAAAACAAAGTTGCTTTTTCTGTCCCTATGTCCCTTTGTACGCTAAAATTTTTAAAACTACGCAACCAATTTTCATGCAGTTTTTTTTAATAGATAGAGTGATTAAAGAGAAAGGTTTATATATGTATAATAACATACATTAAATAGTGGGGAAATACTGTTATCCCTTGCGAAGCCGGAGTGGGTCGCTAGTTTTTTATAAAACTGAAGAATGTGATTGTTAATACTCAATACTCAATTCTTTATTAGCATTCCATATGTTTCATACATATGTTATATTTGTTACCCAGGAACTACTGAGCCGATAAAAAAACTAGCTCTGTGGTAGATAGTCCATTTATCAAGGGTAGCTATAGTTTTTATCGGGGAGTGTGGAGTAGTGCTAAAAGTGTGTAAAAAATAAATATAAACCAGATTAATATTAAATGTAGGTCATCAAGTATTATGTATTGTTTTCTATGAATAATATATTATTTTTGAAACAGGCAAAACATGTGGGACACGGGTTTGAAACAGCTGAGCTCATTTTGCTAAAACATTACTTATAAACACCTAGCAGTATCACCTATTTCATTAAAAAACATAGCTGATAACACTGATTTGAAATTGTTTTTCTTCTGTTAATATGTATTTGTGTAATAATCTCAAAAACTGCTGACTGGATTTCCAATCTATATTTAATAAACTAATGTACTTATGGACTTTTTATAATCAATGTTCTATGTAAAGATATCTTGCAGCAAGGTAGATAATAACTATCTTTGATGTTGATAAATAGATCTAAAACAATAAGGTTTTGGCCTACTTTTTCAATGAAAACAAACAAAAATGCAGTTGATAAGACTAAATCAGTCACTCACCTACTTTGAAAGACAAGCATAAATATTAATTTAGTTTAAAAACATTTAAATCTTAAAATGTGTTAATTTATTCAAACCAAACAATTTCAAAACTATGGTATTTAATGTTTTGGTCAGTGGGTCGTCTTAGGGGCGGAGGTTTTTTTTTATATTTATTTACTGGTTCTCTCTAACAAATAAACAAAAACTCTTGAAGGTTTTAAAACTTTTTCACATTAAGACAATACATTTAGCACCTTCATCGTCGAAGGCCCCAAACCGTAAACGTCGGGGTCATCTCAACAGAAAAAAAAGTTTAGCCCATCTTACATTTGACAATTCGACAGCGATTTTCAAACTCATTTATTTACTCAAATATCAATTCAAACAACTATATAAGTAGTTAATACGATGACTGAGACAATGATTTATCAGTTAATCACTCCATCCGCGTTCAAACGTTCGTTTTTCAATCATAAAAATGTAAAAACATGAGCTGGTACATTCACAACGGTTAACGTCCGTCATAACCTATGCTAACTCTGTTTTAGCAACTTCTAAACAACCTAACTGATGAAGATAAGATAATAGATCTACTTTACCACTAAATAAGCGTAGATTTATATCCATACAAGTTCACAAACATCACTTTTTTGATAAAAACATGATAGATAACACAAACAATTCCGTACAACACACATATGCAACACAATAGTGACGCGCTACGTTCTTTACAATCGAGATGAGATTCGTCATTTGTTTAGTGATGTAACTCAACGTGAATTCGACAAACTGGTTTCAGTGACATCTGTGTATACTTATGGAAAGTAACACGCTAGACTACTTTTTATTTTCATAACAAGAAGAACATTTTTATGTACAAAATTGCTGAAACCTATGCTAATATTATAAGCTGAATAAGTACTTGTTTGTTTGAACGCACTAGTCTCAGGAATTTCTGGAGCACTTTGAAAAACTCTTTCAGTGTAAGATGATTAAACTTTATTCGAGTGATATATTAACACTTATTCAAACTCATCGTTTGTTTTCTGAGTATCTAACTTGCCTTCGCCTTATTTAGAGTTTATACGGGGGAGGTCGATAATATAGCTCTTAATAGAAATACTTAAAATAGTCGCTAATCACTAAATTATTTCAATCTAGACCTCCGATTCTGAATCGGATATTCTTCTGCAAAAAAGATTGTATGTAATTTATTACAATCCTCTGTGGTGTTCCGAGTAAAAAGTTCTCAATATCACCAGCAAATAATATTACTGTCAGCTTAGAAAAAATAGCAGAATTCAAAATCTATTCTTCCGTCCTCATAGAACCGACGTTCTTTTATTATTAAATCATTTTCATCTATTTACTATTCATTTCCCAATCTATTTACTATACTCTATGATCATTTTCCACCTTCCAACCAACTGCCATGGAATAAAATTGCTGATTCCTCAAGAATATTTTACAATTTTAAAAATTTTCTAATTTTTTTACTTAACAAAATTAATTCGTTAGCCTCTTATCCTAGCAATATGGATAAGACACAGGAGCCACCCAAGAAATGTTACTGTGCGAGGTGCTTTCTCCCCGTCGAAGCTGAAGATAGGGTCGATATCGAAGGGCAAAGCTTCCACAGGCTTTGCAGCATGTGCTGTAAGTAAACGGCGAAGTTCACCGACAACTTAAACGTCAGTTTTCTTTAAACAATCGAATTCACGTTCAATTGTCCTAGTAAACGGTTGTTTTAAGAGAACCGGCGTTTACGCTGTCGGTGAATTGGGCCTACGGAGTTCAGCAGATTTTATATTTTCGCTCGTTAAACCTGGTCTTTGCGTGCAATAAGTACCGTGAGAGCTCCGGGCTTTCGGGCTTATTGCTCCTAATCTGTTTTTATTTACTAATATTCTTAAATTTTGTTCCCCAGGCGTCTGCCGAACGATTCCTCCATCACTGAAGATGTTTTACGGCCACGTGTTCTGCAATGAATGCTTTAAGATGCACGTGCTATCGCGATTCAGGGGCGACAATCCCCGCATGCACTCCAATAGCTGGTGGATGCAGTGGGCGCCTGGCTCGAAGCCGCAAGAGGCTAACTGTCAAAATGAGAGCAAAGGTAGTATGGGGGTGCAGAATGTTCTGTGCAGTTGACGGCTGCCAGGTTTTAAAAGTAATAGCTGACTGACAGCATTTGTCAACTGCACCAAGAAACTGTCGAGGTATACCCACTGGTACACATAGAACAGACTGACAGATCATCATCATCATATCATTGACATAGGCCTCTCCCCAACGAACGCAGTTACGGTATCTACACCGAATTCAAACTTTTACTTCCCAAAGTCAGCGCTAAGTAGCTAATTTTTGGATCGTTTTTTGTCATCTTAGGGAGACATCTTAGGGGCGATATTATTTACTAAGCTATAGGTAATAATATACTTTGTTCAACCAGAAACGAGATCCGAAGACCAACCAGCACCAGAAGAGCCACAAAAGAAATGCATCTGCGCGCGCTGCCTGCAGAGCGTCGACGAGAATGAGAAGGTGAACATTAGCGGGCAGAGCTTTCACCCTCAGTGTGCTAAGTGCTGTAAGTATACGTCAAACTGGGTCGTATTTTCTGGAACTAAAGGTCCAAAATTAGCCCTATTTTCCTTTGGAAAGTGTCGGAATTTACCTCATTATGTGAATTACAGTAGCAGATCCATCCGTTATTTTGAGTGAAGTTTGAATTTGACTTAAGCTTCATATAAATTGAGATTTCAATATCTAATCGAAAAACGACTGATGGATCAGTTATGTGCAATCCAATTAATGAACTTCGCAAATACTTGTATAATTATTATATAACCGACTCATCCATCCGCAGTAAGATAATATCTAAATCAATCTCAATTGTTAGCGAATTATTTTTTTCTAAGAAATTGATAATAAACCTAAAATTATTCTTATTTTCAGACTTCTGCCACACGATCCCGACGGATAACATCAAGATATACTACGGACAAGTGTTCTGTGAAGAGTGCTTTAACAAGCACGTTCTAAACCGGAATAAGGACAACCCATCAGAGTTCTTCAAGAACTGCTTCGAGCAATGGCAGAATAATACTCAGTTCGCTGAGAACATGAGGGAATTCCTCGCGGGGAATAAGGAGAGCGCGCCTTTTATATTCATGATGCAAGGACAGCAGCCGCCTTTCTGTCGATGTGGCACCGGACCCCAGGATTGGTTTCAGAATAATGAGCCAAAGAAATGTACGTTGTTTTCTCATCTTTTAACTTATATTTTGGAAGTTTTATTACCTGTCCTTAGCTCACCCCAAGTCTTTAATGGAAGAAGCTGTTAAGAGCTTTGCTGGCCATGTCCCCTTTAGTTAATTTTAATGCCAAATCTTGTCAATTGAAGCTTGTCTGTTTTTGTAGGCCTTGTGCACGCCAGTACAGTTCACCCCTTATCCGAAGACGAGCGTGAAAATAGTACTATGCAAAGTAGGTACTCGTAGTAATTCAAGCATTAATTCTTAGTTAATTCCTCAAGTCACCAGCTTCATAGGAGTAGAGGTAGTAAGTTAATTTGCTGATAATAAATACAATCTCCCTTTTAGGTGCGTAAGACTTGAATATGAAAAATTTTCAGCTGCAACACCCGCCGTATCAATCGGAGAAGCTTCGTTTGGCACCTGGGACTTATCGTTCGAGAACCGGACTGAAGTCTCGGATATGCCCGAATCGTGCCAAGCCATCGATGAATCAGCAAACGTGGAAAATTCTAACGTGTCTGCAGCAGAAAAAATCGAAAAGCTGACAAAATATCTTCACGAGAGAGGTTTAAGTGGACCAGAAAAACTCATGAAAAAATGGCAAAACTTCAATGAGAATGATAAATTTTCGAATGGCTCCGATTATGAAGAGCATTCGTATTGCCGATGGGTGGACCTACAAGAGCCAAAGCGTAGTGCCCCATTGGATTGTCCTAAGTGTTTGTGGCAGTGTGGTCCTATTTATGTAAACAGTGATTATTTGCAAAAAGAAGTTTGTTGTGGAGAGATTTATGAATAAAAATGTGGTGTCAATCTTTAATTTAATCGTTTCATTTATTCGTCAGGGACTCTTCTAACGCAGCATGCGTGAAGAAAACTGCACTGTAGGGCTTCAAGCTAGTGGGCAGGCAAATTATCGAAAGCTGAATTCTCGGTGCTAATGAGAACCCAACGCAGGTGTGATCAACTCGATGCGTTGATCCGTTGCGAAAAACAGTCGCAATGCACTGATTCATCGCCAATAAGGCGATTATCACACTGCCCCGCATGATGCAGCGTAGTGCGTGGATGCGTTTTTTTCCGTTGTATGGAAATATCTCCGTTTGTATGGAAAACACGCATAGTCCAACACACTGAAAATGCATCCACGCGCGTTCATGCGGATCACGCACATACATGCGGAGAAACACGCACCCCCGCGCGTAGTGGCGGGCCGAGACGCATGGTATGGCACACTGAATCCCGCAGTGACGCGCGTGATTTTGAATGGGCGTGACGTGTATATTTGAAAATGGAACTCGATGAGAGCCACTGTGCGTGAATTTACAAAACGCACCTACGCGCGTGAGTGCGTGAAAAACCCGCACGATGATGCAGATCTGCACTCCCGCAAGAACGCGCGTAGGTGCGTCGACACGCAAGATGCAGCGTGATGCGGGGCAGTGTGAAGATCACCTAATACCAACGTTGCGTCGTCGTCAACTGAATGCGTTTCAACTGCAATCCGACTGCGAATTTATTGTACTTCAAGTCCAGTTTGAATGCAGTTGACACGACTGCAATAACTAAACTGCAAAACGTGCAGTCGGCGTGGAATCATGTGGACTTGGCCATGTTCACACGGCGATTATTTTCCCGTATACCGTATACTAGTAGTAGTGACAACAGAATATGTGAAAACTTGAAAATTGTTTACACGGCGTTCATACGGGAAAATCCCGTGTTCGAGAAATATATTTCAAGTTAAAACCGTATACGTGAAAAAATCGTATCGAATGGTCGCCGTGTGAACGTGGCCTTTGAATTGCAGTTGAAATGCGGTCCGTCTGTCTCTAGCTAGACTCTAGCTAAAGCTTAACGGGCACATACCGTCACAAACATTGAAAAACAACTCAATAATATACAAGACATTTTTATTACTTTTCGAACATTACCATTTTTACATACTTTTGGACAGAAATACTCTCTCAAAGCTTAAAAATATATCTTTTGTGTCTAATCTTCTGGATTCTCCCTTTGAATCTCTAGCTTTGTTATGTCTCCGGAACAGTCGGTCTTGCTGGGCGAAAATATGTACTTGTAGAAGCAATCGGTGCAGAAGATGTGGCCATAGTAGGTTCTTGAGTGAGAAGGAGGCGTATGGCACACACCTGCGAAATAAAATAATTTTACCACTGCTCCTATCCTAAACTATAATAAATAAAACTAAATAAACTATAATATATGTGTATTTGTATTTCTGTGGGCCCTAGTTGCCTGAAATAAAATAAAGCAATAAATAAAATAAATAAATAAACCTGTAAGTTGTAAGAAGTTCTTTATACTTATAAATGAAAAGCTAGCCTTTCTATAAATGCAAAACTGTCTATCGCGCCTTCATACCCGTAATAATGGATAGCGAGGTGGACAGTAGACGGTGAAAATGTTTCCCGGAATGATTTTGCCGATTTTAAATCGATCGATTCACATCGTCCACAATCAATATCTTTTTAACCACTGTTTATTATGTTGATAAGAATACTAACAGCACAATCCACAATTTGTCCTATAGTTATTATACAAAATCTTATCATCCTTTTCATTTTTAGCGTTGCATCGTACGTCTTGAGAAGTTATTTCTTCCATTTTACTAAAAAATATCTGAAAAATTTATGCTTTCGCCCAGCGCAGTTTGAAAGTATATTGACAGTTTAATTCAAATTGACAAATTAGCGTGTTTTTTTTTAACGTAATAAAAAATAATTTACGGCTTGAAATACCTTTAAAGCATTCTTCATAAATTAAACTTTTGATAATAAACGTTTTGGTCATCGCTATCTTCATAAACGTTTATAGTATAATTCTGCTAAATTGCGTGAACAAGCTCTATTTCGGACTTCTCTCTCTAACTTACGTATCTTCCATTGCTACTAGCGCCAATTATTTGAATCTTTCTTTCGACACGTTTTGTTGGGTAATATTCTAAGTTGACAACGGAAAGTAGCAACAAACAGTTTTCAGGCGTGGCTTTTTACAAGAAAACAGATAATTATGAATTAAATCGTGTCTAAAATAAGTCATACGCTAGCTATTTTAGCTGGATATTAAACTAGGATTGTTCTAAATGGTGAAAACAGAGTGAAACAAGTGCCTGAATACATTAACAAATAGGGCGTCGACTGCAGTGGTTAATATAACGAATATAAACATGTACGGAAGAAAAACGCCTTCGACTTATCGATCGACCCCCTCGGTATATTCACATTATACCGGGAAGTAAGTATTTCAAGTTTAAAGTTATATAGAAACTTCTTATTGGAAACTTGTTCGGTACGTAACGAATTTGTCATAGTACGACAGCTCGACGCTCGAGTTTGTTTTGAAAAACTTTCTTTCAAACGTCTAAAAGTTAAATACTGCATTAAAATCATAATGACTGTTATTAATTACCGATACTATAGGCACAAATATCGTAACTTTTTAACTATTGCGAAGGTTCAATGAATGAACTCTTTATGTTGTCATTTTAGTAATTATTTTGTATGTAATTTACTCTTTGCCCTCTTAATATAAATAGGTATATTACTTACCCTTCTTTTTTTAGCTCTAAATCTAAGCAGGAAGTAAGTTATCTATAAAACTGAATCAACAATTTCCCAAGATATAGCCAACACCTAGTTTGGGGACAGTAGACTGTATCAACATTACTTTAATCATAAGATTTCTTACTTTACTGTGGATCAATAAATTTTATTCATCATTTCCCAATCCCTTTCACAACTATGGTGTGCTAGGCTTCCAGTCTAACCGGATGCAGCTGAGTACCAGTGTTTTACGAGCGCCTGCCTATCTGATCTTCTCAACTGCTGATACCTGAGCGAACCCCTTTCGACTGGTTGCTAGACTTACTGACTTCTGATTACTTGTAACAACTGCCAAGGATTTTAAACAACAGCCGGGACCTACAGTTTAACATGCCATCTAAAACAAAGTCATTGGTGTCTAAGATATACTTAGAAAGTACATACAAACTTAGAAAAGTTGCATTGGTACTTTCCTGACCTGGAATTGTACCCAAACACTCATACTTTAGAGTTTAGAAGTTGGTTCTTTACCCACTAGGCCACCACAACTCAAAAAACTTTATTATTATTTTAATAACAAATGAGTGTTCATTTGTTTGTAGTATGGCTGTATTGTACTTCTAATGAAGAATAAAAGATATTTAATTGTTGTGATCATAATGCTAAGCATTATACTTAAATAGTGATAACAGGATGCCTTATCTTCATTTCAGTACAAATACAAGTAAAAACTACATTTACTGTGTATACAGGGTGTGTCGTACCTAATCACATTAAATCCTATCATAATACTTTATGATATTCTATGGCGAATTGTAAAAAAAATAACCTAATCCATTCAGTGGTTTAGCCACAGGAGTAATTTTTCGTTTTCATTATTTAAAACATCATGTGTAAAGCAGAGATAAAGTTAAGAGTACCTATCAAATGTTTTGACCAGTTGACAGCTGTCAGTTTTCAAGGGAGAATTTCCGTTGTTTAAAATAACTGACTTTTATATGGTGTTCTAACACTCACTTTTTTTCTATTTACTTTATTTGATTTTTTTTTCTTTGTGCTAATCAACATATATTAACCAGTATATTAACGTATTTAATTTAATGTGATTAGGTACTACACACTGTATAAACTTCTTATCAAGTGAGCTGTAGGTTTCATCATCTAACAAGCCCTGGTGTCAAAGTTTATCTTCCAAACAAATAAAATATAAACTTCTAAAACAGTATTATAAAGAATTGGAATTAGTGTCTTGTTTGTAGCCAAATCTGTTGAAACAATTTGAAAAAAAATCCCTGTTTGAATATATCCCTGTCAATGGAGGACATAGACTATTATATTTTATCCAGGTATGGTAAATACTTCCCAGCATGCAGGCAAAATGTGTAGAAAACAGCTAGCTTGTTTGTATATATGTTGTAATTGAATATAATTCATTCCATTCTTAAATCTTCTTCCTCCTGCCCTGTTCCCAATTTTATTTGGGGCGGTGCAATATATCATCCTCTTCCATTTTCCCCTGTCACTTGTCATACTGACACTCACTCCCTTCCTATTCATGTCATCTTTCAGGCAATCCATCTATCTTTTCTTAGGTCTTCCTCTTCCTCTCCATCCATCTACATTCATACTTAGCATACCATTCTTAAGTGAAGTGTAATTTTTACATACGTGTTTAAAAAAATGACACAATATAGTAGTCTTACCTACTTCCTCAAGAAACTACTTACTGCTTACAGAAAAAAAACCGGCTAAGTGCGTTTTGGAATCGCTCACGAAGTGTTCCTTACCATTATTTAGAAAAGGAGCAAAAAAATCACATTCGTTGTATCGGAGCCCCCAAAATATTTATTTTTCCCAGTTTTCAGTATTTGTTGTTATAGCGGCAACAGAAATACATCATCTGTGAAAATTTCAACTCTCTAACTATCACGGTATATGAGATACAGCCTGCCGACAGACGGACAGAGGAGCGAAAACAATAGGGTCCCTTTTGGGTACGGAACCCTAAAAAGTAGCCTATAGCTCTATTTTTGTTTCAGATCTTCAACAAACCTTCGTTCTTCGAAGTCAGTGAGATCGCTAAGATTGCCGTGGTATCAGAAACCTATACTGCATGATGCATTCTTCCTGGATCTTCAGAGAGGATCGCTCCTTACTGGATTCTTTACACTGGTATGTTTGAAAAAAGTTGCACTTATGTTTAATATCATTTTAAGTATGTTCTTTCTAGCTATATTGTTTTTGAAACAATCCATCTGTTGTTTCTGGTTGTTCTAAATACATGCTTGAGACTCTCCTCCTCTCTTACACATCATCTCCCAAGCCTTTTTCTCAACTATATTTTAGTCTGCTTCCAGTCTATCTGGATGCAGAGTGATGAGAGTACCAGTGTTTTACAAGGAGCGACTGCCTATCTGACCTCCTCAACCCAGTTACCCGGGCAACCCAATACCCCTTGCCTGATTATTACTTTTTAAATTACAAATTGAATGTTTATTTTTGGACTATTTTAATAGCTTGATATAAGGTATAACAATCAATTTTTTTTGTTATGGCTTTATAATTAATTTTACTTAAAAAAAATTACATGTTTCACAGCAGAATGCATTGAATTCTACTTTTACTTAACACCATATTTTTGTACCTACATACATAGCAAAGAAATTTTATTCCTATTTCTCCCCATAGTATGTAAATGAATGTTAAAAATCACACATTGGCTGTTGTTAAAATTTAACATAAACTTATTTATATTCCAGTTCATGGCCCTATTCACGTTTGCGGAGAGCATCTTCGATTTGTACTGCTTGTACATGGCAACACCGGGGTTCACTCACACCGGTTATTATGTCATCAGCTACCAATTTGTCTACGTTGGCAGTCCACCTGGTAAATATATTAAAATACAACCTGTTCCCGAAAACTTCGTATTGTTTAAACCTTACCTGTACCTGTAAAAACAGTTTAAAACCAAAATAAGCCAAATCGGTCCAGCCGTTCTCGAGTTTTGGTGAGACTAAGGAACAGCAATTCATTTTTATGTAAATAAAAAGATTAGTTTTCATACATGTCGGCGTCAGGATCCGACATCGTTAAATAAAACAAAGAGGTCGTCACACAATCACTTGGTTTATTCCAATTAACACAATATTAGTCACTACAATTATTTATCACGAATTTGTGGGAGGTGTGCACTCGGCAACGGTCGGCGAACGAATGACCCGAGCCGTTTTTTTTTTTTTTTTTTTTTTTTTTTTTTTTTTTTTTTTTTTTTTTTTTTTTTTTTTTTTTTTGTATGGCATCTCGCAGTTCAGCCTAGGAGGCCGTGTACTGCTTAACCGGACTTTTCCCTGTGGATGCCTAGAATTTAAGGCCTCCAGCCAGGGGCGTAAACAACTTATAAACTAAGCGACTGCGCTAAGGGTACCCCCTGTGGGGTCGGACCTCGGCTTAGGGCGTCGCTGGGGAGGCAGCAAGGGGACAGGCTGGATCATATGATCATTATTATTAAATGGGGAATTTAAAGCTACTGGCTCAGCTCGCGGGCTGGCTTGATGAGCAAGGGTCGGGAGGACAGAGAACGGGACGTCGCGGCGGACCTCGGCGGCGAGGTTTGTACGAACGCGGTTTGTGCTTGTGTAGGGTGCTAGTGAGTTTACTACTCTCTTGGAGGACAGTTATCTCATCGTCAGGTTCTAGAAGGGCATGCCTAGGGCGGCGAATCCTACTGATGCGGGAGGGAGTATAATTACTGGCTGACACGATAAGTGAGTTATCGTGTTTCTCAGCGCGTTCGAAGTACCGTATGGCGGCACGCTTCATATACTGGCGGATGGTAGGGATTTTTAAGTCGACATGAAGAATCTCATTTCGAACATAATAGGGAGCTCCTGTGATTTTCCGTAAAGCACGGTTTTGAAGGGCCTGCATTCTGTGAAGGCGGCGATGGCTTGCCTGTGCGAACACAGGACAAGCATACATCATGACGGGGCGTATGCATGATCCGTAGAGGCGTAACTTGGATTTAAGAGATAATTTGCTCTTTGAATTGAGCAAGAAGTGCAATCTGCCGTACACAAAGGCTGCTCTAGAGCGCACCTTACGTATGTGCTCGGCGAATGAGAGGCGCTGGTCTAAGATTACACCTAGATATTTGGCATGCTCCTTCCAAGGAATCGGCCTACCAAACATGGTGACTGACGGGGGCGCGGGAGGAAGCCTACGGCGGGGGCTCGAAAAGAGTATGGCCTGGCTTTTGTCGGGGTGGAGTTCGATTCTCCATAGCCTAGTCCAGACACCTATGGTGTTGCAATAGGCTTGGAGATGTCTCACTATGGCGGCTGGGCTGCGGCCTGAGCAGTAGATTGCCGTGTCGTCGGCGAATAGGGCTAATTGAACATGCTTGTTCTTAGGAATATCGCTAGTGTATAGCGTGAAGAGGATGGGGGAGAGTACCGAGCCTTGTGGGACGCCAGCTTTTATAGGGTGGGCCGAAGAAAGAGTGCCGTCTATGCGATAGCGAAAGGTGCGATTCGACAAAAAGTCTCGTAAGATGACGACGAGACGGTCTGGGACACCGAGTTGGTAAAGCTTGTAAATCAAGCCTTTGTGCCAGACTTTGTCGAATGCCTTTGCTATGTCGAAGAGAATCGTGCCGGTGAGTTGGCCACGTTGGAATCCGTGGCTCACACCTTCCACGATGCGGTGGACTTGTTGGACACAAGAGTGATGGGTTCGAAAACCAAACTGTTCTAATGGAATAAGACTCTTTGCTTCGACGTAATCTTTGAGACGCTTATAGATAATTATCTCGTAGATCTTGCCGAACACATTGAGTAAACTGATAGGGCGATAGCTGGACGGGTCTCAAAATCAAAAAATCAAAATCAAAATCTTTTTATTTCACATAGGCCTTTGCAGGCACCTATGAAACGTCACATTAGTTGCACGGTTCCAAAAAGTTGGTCTCATGGAGAAGAGCCGGCAAGAAACTCCATAGACACTCTTTTTAAAAAGTAATATAGTCACAGTACAAACAGTCTATTACATAACAATAGTATGCTCACAGAATTATACAATGCAAGAAAGTTTATCTGTAAATCTATACAATGCAAAGGGAGAAGAAAAAGTCGTTTAATTGCCAGGGAAGCCACACATGGAGAGATGAGTTATCGCCATATAATATCTTTATCGTCAACAAAATCTTGAATTTTATAATAAGCTTTTTTAATTAGGGTGGATTTTAAAGTGTTCTTAAATTTTATATCCGTGAGATCGGTTACACACTTAGGCAGCTTGTTGTAAAAACGGACACAATTCCCTAAAAACGATTTATTTGATTTCGTTAATCTGAATCTCGGAACTACTAGCTTGTGCTTGTTTCTTGTATTAATGGAATGTATATCACTTTTAACAATAAATTGATTTAAGTTTTTGCGTACGAACATGATATTTTCTAGTATATAAAGAGAAGGTAGTGTAAGTATATCAATTTCTTTAAATAATTCTCTTAATGACTCGCGAGGGCCGAGGCCATAAATTGCACGAACTGCCCTTTTCTGGAGAACGAAGATTGAGTTTACGTCAGCCGCTGCCCCCCACAGTAAAATACCATAGGACATAATACAATGGAAGTAAGCGAAATACACGAGCCTAGCAGTAGCAACGTCAGTAATCTGTCTTATTTTTCTGACTGCATAAGCTGCGGAACTCAGCCTCTTTGACAGTGCTGAGATGTGGGCACCCCATTGCAATTTAGAGTCAATGGTGATGCCCAGGAAGACGGTTTGACTAATAACATCTAATTTATTATCGTCCAGAACGATATTGAGCCCTACTGGTGTTACATTAGGTAAAGAGAATTTAATGCATTTCGTTTTGGAAGAATTAAGAAGCAAGTTATTCGCGGCAAACCACTTGCTCAGAGTAACCAAGCTATCGTTTACGTCTATAGGACTAGATTCCTTTCTGTTAATTTTGAAGACAAGGGAAGTGTCATCAGCAAATAAAATAATATCAGAGATCACAGACATCATATACGGGAGATCATTTATATAAGCTAAGAATAAAAAGGGACCTAAAATTGAGCCCTGCGGTACGCCCATTTTTACTAATGACCCAGATGAAGTTGAGCCACTTACGTCTACTACTTGCTGTCTATTTGACAGATAAGAAAGGACGAGCGCGAGAGCTTTACCACGAATTCCGTAGTGGTTCAGCTTACAAATGAGAGTGTCGTGGTCAACGCAATCGAACGCCTTAGAAAGGTCGCAGAAAATGCCCACAGCATCCCGCGAATCTTCCCAGGCGTTTAAGATTTGGGTGATCAATCTTGCACTTGCGTCAGTGGTAGACCTACCCTTTGTAAAGCCGTACTGACGGTCATGAAATATGTTGTTTAAATTAAAATGTCTTAACATCTGATCGAGCATGATCCTTTCGAAGATTTTGCTAAAGGCTGGAAGGATTGAAATAGGTCTGTAGTTGGAAGGGTTTTTCTTACAGCCTGATTTAAAGATAGGAACAATTTTGCTGAGTTTCATCAAGTCAGGGAAGATACCGTTGTCAATGCAAAGGTTAAAAATTTCACTAAGTATTGGGGCAACACTCTCAATAATAGAATTAATGACTGTGACAGAAAAGCCCCATAAGTCCTCAGTCTTTTTTAGATTTAAAGACTTGAATGCTCTTTTGATCGTGTAATCAGAGACATATTGAAATTGGAAGTCAGGTATATTTCTACTGAAGTTCTGTCGAAGTAACGTCTCAGCTAATATTGAAGATGAATTAAGGGACTTGGTAACCTCTACGGGAATGTTTGAAAAAAAGGTGTCAAAAGCATTGGCAACCTCTACCTTATCTGAGATAACAGCATTATCAATAACTAACCGCGGGTCAGCATCCCGCATTTTAGTTTGGCCGGTTTCAACATTTATAATATTCCAGACCGTTTTAATTTTATTGTCTGATTTGGCTATTTTATTACTAATTGATTTCGACTTAGCCAAAATACATACCCTTTTAAATATCTTCGAGTAGTTTCTTACATAGTCATGAAAAGTTGGATCAGAAGTCAATGACCTTTCGTGGTACAAGTTATATAGGACATCCCTGCTTATCCTAATCCCTTTAGTAGACCATTCACTGAATTTAAATTTGTGAGTGATTTTAATAGTTTTTTTCGGACATGACTTATTAAGTTCCTGGCAGAGTGTATTAAATAAATGTTTAAATAGTTTATTTGGTTCTTTACAGTCCATGTTAATAGAATTTAATTTATCCGAAGTATTATCTTGAAATTTTTGCAAAGTTTTTTTGTTCAATGGTCTAAAAGTAATTATCTTATTTAATGAATTTATTTTATTAGTTTTAAAACTAACAAGCTGACCTTTGTGGTCCGACCGTACACCAGATATTAAGGAAGAATGTTCGATATTACTGTTATTAGTAAATATATTATCAATGCAGGTACTAGAAGTAGCCGTAATTCTAGTAGGATCATTAAATAAATAATTAAGATTAAATGAATTAAATAACGCTAAAAGGTTACATTTATCAGATGATTCAGTGAGAAGATCTATGTTAAAATCACCACAAATATAGACTAATTTATTACTTTTAATAACTTTTGAGAGAATATCCTCCATATGAACGAGAAATAAAGAAAAATTTGATGCTGGTGGTCTATAAACGCATAATATTATATGGCTTTCTATCTCTGCACATGCTACTTCGCAGACGCGATCAACAGAGCCAGAGGTAATGTCTAATCTATTTTTAAATTTTAAATTACTCTTAGATAAAATTATTGTACCTCCACCCTCAGCTGAAACTCTGTTAAACACACTGGCAACCACAAAATTATTTACATTAAATGACATTTTATCAGGCTTTAACCATGTCTCACAAAGACATATTATATCAATAGAATATTTATCAATTAATAATTCAATATCTAAAATTTTGCCAGAAAAGCGGTTTATGTTCTGATGAAAGAGTATAAGGTTACTACAATGCTTTTCTATTGTCTCAGGAGCTAGTTTAAATATTCAATCACCATATTGTTAGGTAAACTAGACAATACTGATTCGGTCTGATTTTGGTTTACCGGGTTTGGGAATACCGATTACGGTTGCCTCTTTCCATGCCTGTGGGAACAGGTTATGGGTCATGGCGCAATTGAAGATCGCGGTCATGAGCATTACGAGGGAAGCGGGTAGGATTTTGAAAACTTTATTGGTTAATCTATCTGGGCCCGGAGCTTTACGGGGTTTGAGACGTTTGATGATCTCTGCCACTTCGTCTGGAGTGACGGGAGGCAAGGGATCGTCGGGGTCTTCTTGTGGTGGTAGGGAGGATCTGCGCTCGACCTCGGCTTCGACCTTTAGTAGGTGAGCCGGGTCGACCGGTTGGGTACTAGGCGAGCATTGAGCCTCGAGGCTGTCGGCCAGACATTCCGCTTTTTCATCGTCCTCGAAGGCGAGGGAATTGTCGGGGCGTTTGATCGGCGGGGTGGAAGCTACTTCATCGGATTTGAGTTTCCTTTGAAGCTGCCAGAAGGCTTGATGAGTCGGCTCGAGTTCGCTCAGCGTCTTGTCCCAGCGCGTTTCACGCATCTCAGCAAGGCGTTCCTTTACAGCACGCTGTAAGTTACGCATGTGAGACTTGTTAGCGTCGCAGGGAAAAGTACTGTAGGCACGGACAGCCGCGTTCTTCTCGGTCACCAGAGCACGCACGTCATCCGGGAGCTTGAAGCGATGAAAGCTCGTCGCTTCAACTCTACGTGAACACTTGTCCACGGTGGATTGTACGTGCTCGGTGAACGAGCCGATCGCGCCCGTCATGTCAGCGACTGAGTTGATTTCATCGGGAATTGATTCTAACTGGGCGGAGGAGGATTTCAAGCTTTCGCTTAGCATTCTCCAGTCCGTGACAATCTGGGTGGGAGGAGGGCGATCCGGGTCGAGTGGGCCTGAGCGCGAGGCTAGTTCCACAAGAACCGGTCTGTGGTCGGAGGTGAGCTCGTGTAGTACCTCGATCGAATGTAAACGTAAGTTTACGTTCTTGAGGAGCGCTACATCGAGAACGTCGGGAAGGTGGTCGACTATATTAGGAAAGTGAGTGGGATGCATCGGAGCGATGACATCGAAGTTGAGGGATTCACACTGATTGAATAGCAACCTGCCTCTTGGAGAAGTAGTGTTGCTATTCCAGGCGGGATGTTTGGCGTTTAGATCGCCTGCTATTATTACAGAGTCGCTCAGGCCTAGTAAGGCTCTGAGATCGTTCGTGAAAAGGATCGGGTCGTAGGACTGAAAGGATGAGGACGTGGGAGGGCAGTAGGCCGATACGAGAGTGATCGACTGGTGCTGGGACATGGCTAGTCGACAGATCGAGGCTTCAATGCAGCTTAAGTCGGGGGGAGTGATCTCTACACAATGTAGCGATCTTTTATAATAGATAAGCGTGCCGCCTTTGTGGCGTGTGATCCTGTCATTTCTAATTAACTTATAGTTAGCTATATTAGGGCCGCGTACACGCGGCTTTAGGAAGGTCTCTTGTACGAGAAGAATGTCTATCTTATGGGATTGTAGGAACGCGGAAATCTCGTCGCGTTGGCCGAGAATACCGTTGGCATTATAATAGCCAAGCCTAAGGGAATGGGGTTTAATTTTGGATGTATTATCCATTTCTATTTCCTAAAGTGAGGCAGGTTTTGAACTGCCTGGGCGACGTCTGAATACTCCTGCATAACGGAGTAGAGTTTGATAAGGTCGCCATTGCTGGCGACTATCTCCCTCGAAAGTTGTTGAGCTCTGTCGCTCGTGAATACACTGAACGTGCTCAGTATAACGTTCATAGAACTGAGCGCTGATACTGGGCTAGAAGAGGGCGCGACGGATTTGGATGGCGCTTGCGCTTGCGCGGGTTTGGCGGCTATAGGAGCCGCGGAGGGTGCGGAGGGCGCGGAGGGAAGGACGGGAGGGACACTAGGTAAGCTCGCGGGCGCCGCGGTGGAATTATTCACCGGGGCGGGAGTTGGCTGGGGCTGAGTTGGCCTCGGGGTTGGAAAGGCTCTCTGATGGTTGAGAGGGTTCCATGGGGAGGGTCGTTGTGGGCTGAGACGCTCTGGAAGTTGAGCGGTAGGTAGCCTCGCTGATGGGCTTTCCCTTAGCTGGCGGGCGTTTGCACGCTTGGCCAGCTTGGGAGACGTTTTTGGGGCCTTTGGGCAGCCGCGGTAGTTGGCGGGATGGCCTGAGGCGCCGCAGAGTACACAGCTCGGAGGCTCGGTGCACAGAGTGCGGTCCTTGGGTCGCGGGCAGTCGGAGGTGCCGTGTTGGCCTAGGCATTTCACGCACCTAGGCTGGGCGAAACAGTTGCGCTGTGAGTGACCCCACAGTTGGCAACGGTGGCATTGGGATACAATGCCAGATCTATTTGGCTTCTCGATTGAGATGCCGGTTAAATTACACACCGATTTGATGTTAAAAATCGGGTGGATTTTATAAGGACACGGCTCGCATACTACGAGCACCATGTCGAAGGCGTGGCCGCTGCGGGCGCGGTGCATCCTATGGACTTGCGTCGCAGGGATGTTTTGTGACTTAAGGTCACTTAAAATGTCATCCGAAGGGATTTCCTTCGGAATACGGGTAATGACGACCCGGAGAGGTTTTTCCTCAGGGAGGGAGTATGTGTGGAACGAAATGTTCCTCGCTCTTAGCGATTTAGTTATCTCCCTATAGTCGTCTGACGTAGGGAGGACGATTTTTATACCGTTGCCGGTATTGGAGGCCGATCTGTAGTTGATCTTACGATCAACACACAGCTTGGACACTTCTGTCCATTTTGCCTTGTCCTGTAAGTATACAGGCGGCGGAGGTTTGTTTTTTGGTGCGCTTTTGGGCTTAGCGGCACCTTGGGAGGAAGCGACCTGCGAGGTCGAGGGTGACGGGGCGGGGGATGCTGTAGACACAGCGGGCGGGCTAGGGAGAGGAGATGCGGCAAGGGCGATGGTCTTGCGCGCCTTGTCGTTGTTTTTGTTCTTTTTCCTCTTACCTCCCTGTACGACGGTGAAGTCTTCGTCGGAGGAAGAGGAGTCAGAGGGCTCGGAGGGTTGAGCATCCTCAGGGACGGGTGAGGCAGAGCGGGAGGACGAGGTGTCCATGCATTGGGCGTCGACGTTTGACGCAGGTGCACTCGCCTGAGTTATTTCCATTGTCTGTGAGACAATGGGATTAGGAACAATGGTCGAGTGCAGCTGGGCATCGACCATTGTATTGGGGATTACCGTTTCCGCTAATGCGGCGGTTTTCCCCGAAGAGACAATTATAGGCTCAACAATGGGGCGCGACACAGCTGCGCCGGCCTCTTTTGTTGAGCCGCTATCGGTATTAATATAGCGCGCTAGGCGCGGGTCCTTGATATCAAGGTTACTAATAATGTCGCCATATTTGGCGACAATGTCTCGGTCCTTGAGGAGGACCTCAAAGAAGAATTTAACAACTTCGGTAGTCATTTTCCCGTGAGGGAAGAGGGCTACCGAGCTAAAAAAGGTGGGGGCCTAATTATAAAAACCTAAGACCTATCTCCTAACTCCCCGGGTGGATTGGCCCGGGGATGTGTAACCCTCCCTGCCGGGTATAGGCAGGGAGGTGAGTACCTATTGGTGAGCCCTAAGCTTGTAAACCGTTCGCCAGTCTTATTGTGCGAACGGGCCCTAGCCAGTCTAGTGCGAAGGGTATAGAGATACCCAACCGACACCAGGTGTGTAGCTGTGAAAGCAAACCAGATGCAAGGCACGACTAGGAGATCCCCCAAGGCCGAAATCCGAGCTCCCGTCCAATTGACTGCCTTGCCCTGAAGGGGTTCGGCGGGTGTGATTGGGTCAACACCCTCTCGGCTTCGTTGGCACCGTATGGTTTCAACCGAGAACCACGAAACTGTGGCTTTTACCCAGAAGGGGTCAAGTGAATTTACTTGACACAAACGTTTTAGAAACAGGATAATCGTCCGCCGCTTTGAAAATAGCAGGTTTAGATTGATATATTGGTAGTCGGCAGAGCGACTACGGTGAGCGTTACGTCGGGCGTAACAAAGACAAAAGTCGTAAACGGGCGAGCGCAGAGCGACACGTCCGTACACGACGAGAGTCAGAAGTGGAGTCCTCCCCGAGCCGTGCGCGCGCGCCGCTTTATATAAGGTCCACCGTTGACAGATCGACGGTTGACACATCGACGGTGGCGCCGTCATACATGTCAATTAAAGTTATAGAAAAATAAATATAGTTTGTCATCTTCTGCCTAGCTGTTTTCCTAACTATTTTGGGGTCTACTTCCATTATAATTTGATGCAGCTGGAGTACCAAAGTGCTGGAAAAAAAAGTCGTGGTGGCCTAGTGGGCAAAGAACCAACCTCTCGAGTATGAGGGCGCGGGTTCGATTCCAGGCCAGGCAAGTACCAATGCAACTTTTCTAAGTTTGTATGTACTTTCTGAGTATATCTTAGACACCAATGACTGTGTTTCGGATGGCACGTTAAACTGTAGGTCCCGGCTGTCATTGAACATCCTTGGCAGTCGTTACGGGTAGTCAGAAGCCAGTAAGTCTGACACCAGTCTATCCAAGGGGTATCGGGTTGCCCGGGTAACTGGGTTGAGGAGGTCAGATAGGCAGTCGCTTCTTGTAAAGCACTGGTACTCAGCTGAATCCGGTTAGACTGGAAGCCGACCCCAACATAGTTTGGGAAAAGGCTCGGAGGATGATGCAGCTGGAGTACCAATGTGCCACATACAGCGACTGCCAATCTGACCTCCTCAACCCAGTTATCTGGTTAAGACTGACTTCACCCGCATCCATGGGGAACTTCTTTCTATACCCAAACAAAATATATCGTATGTATAAATGTATCGGATCGTATAGCTTCCTAACAGTGAAAGAATATTTCAAATAGATTAATTAGATAATGAATTTTCATTATTTTTCAGTTCGCAACGTGCTGATAATATTCGCCCTGTTTTCATGGCTTGGTTCCGTAGCTGTCCTGGTTACAAGCATAATACTCATCAATGCTCTAAGAAAGGTAATTATTTCTTAATCTTAGTCATAATAACTACATAGTCTACATAGAATTTAATTGTTATTTCTTCTTAACAACTTACACAATTAATTCATCTTCACATTTTTCGTATAACTCTAAATGCGAGATTTCACCGCATTTTTATTATTTTATTAAATCTTCTAAAACATATTCATCATTCACTCACTAATTCATTCATTCGTTCACCATTCATGCGGACATCCTGTAGTTAGTAATGCAAGGTAAAAATAAGGTAAGTGCAGCACTATAACATAACTCCAACTATTCTTTCAATTTAAATATTTCTCGATAAAAAATTTGATGTTAGAATATTATAATAATACATAAGTATATAGACATTGAATGGACTTTGGAATTAAACAAACTCATCAAAAAAAACTTTGATTGATTTGTTTACACCTGATGCTAATTTGGTAAAACATTTAGAAAAATCAATTTGTATTTGAATAAGCTTCCATCGGGGTTTCCACCGCTTCGGAAGGTAACTACTTCTGGCACATGGATAAAAAGTAGCCTATAGCCTTCCTCGATAAATAGGCTATCTAACACTGAAATAATTTTTGAATCAGTTGAGTTCTTCCTAAAATTTCAAACTAACTATCGAGCCTTATAATCTTAAATATAGATTTCTCTCTGTTAGTGGCATCCTCTAACGTCTTAAATATCATAAATGTTAACTCATTTACAGTAACTATACCTATATAGTAATCGGCACGGATAATGAGCTCTCGGCGGAAGAGTGGGGATCGCTTTGCGCTCTGTACACTTAAGGCAATAAACCAATAAATCACTTCTGCGCAGGTGAAGGTCGGGGCTCAATATCCGTGCCGATGATTATACTAACACTATTATTTACCCACATACATATAATTAAATAAACAATTTTCTCTTTACAGGAATACGAAAAACGCATAGTACCCTGGCTGTACACTTTCGGCGTATTCATTATCTTCCGTCTCATAGCCTTCATATTCGCCTCCATAGTAAACGACATGATTTTCGCTTACAACGTTATAATGTGTCTTTGCTGGATTATTTTCTGTACCGTCGGCATGTATGGATGGGTGCTGGTATATAGCTTGTATTTGGAGCTAGCCGATTTAACCAAGCTGGAAGATTTGGCTCATTTGAGGGTAAGTTTAAAAATTTTCATGTGTATTTTTTACCGGACTAGCAAGCGCAGCGTAGGACGTCCACCAACAAGGTGGACAGACGACCTTATAAAGGTCAGGTAAGATGCTGGATGCAGGTCGCCTCCAACAGGTATCTGTGGAGATCAAAGAGGGAGGCCTATGTTCAGCAGTGGACGTCCTATGGCTGAGATGATGATGATTTTTAACCGATTTAAAAAAAGGGGGTTCGGTTTTTTGGTGGGGAGTCTTCAAATGACCCCTCCCGCTGTGGGTGCAACGTGAGGGAGTGTCAGACTCTTACTAACTACAACCCATCATGTTCCTTCTTAAGCCCTTTATGTGCCAGCGCCGCGGTAACTCGCGCGAACAATCCCGTAGCCCAAGGATTAGGTTCTTATGTTGATTTAGCTTTATTGCGGGTTTCTATTTTCTTTAAAGTACATAATTGATTTGGAGCTACTGTCAAAATTCTATTTTTAATAGCAAAATAGCGGATATATAGATTGCTCTGCTTTTTAATATTAGTATAGATATGTTTACCAGTTTTTTTTTATTATTATTGTATTTTTTGTGTCTTTCCCTCCATGGAATATAAGCAAAAAAAAATGTTAAGTTGTAATGTTCGTAAGGATGAAATATTAGTGTGTCATTTTATCGTTAAACTATTTTTCATAAAGTCTAGTAAACATACTCTTTAGCTTTACAATATTGATATGCTAAAACAAAGAAACTCCCATTAGCAAATTTCAAAACTCCTTTCTCTCTTCACAGATGGGCACAATGGCATCTCTAAACGCGTCGCTAGCGGGGTCTCGGCCCACGACCCCGCACAGCACGGTGTCCACCATGCCGGCCTCGCAGATATGATGCGAGGCCCCGGACCCCCCGGACGAGGCCACGCCCCTCGCACACGCGCACGAGGGGGGCCTTGAGACACCCGTGTGAATTGTGGTATGGTCTATTGAGAAAATACTTAAAAAGATTAGGCTGATTTTTTACTTTTAGCTAAACAGAAGCAAATTGATAAATACGCAAACACATGCTAGCTGTGGACTCGCACTTTTTTTTATTTATCTTTCATCTGATTGAAATATCTATTCTTTTCTATCTATAAAAGTTATCAATATAAAAACCAGCTCTAAGCATTAAAATTTCGAAAATGTAATTAAGATAATTAGTATCTCGAATAACCATATTTTATGGCAGAAAACTGTACTAGATTTTGTAAGTTTTTTTTGTACTTTTTTTATTATTTGCATCAAAAAGTAAAGTAAGGGTGCGTACAGACGAGCAACAGTGTATCTACGACCGTTGTAGATATTAGTTGCCGACGGCCAGCAAAACTTGTAAGAACGACCATGCCCAGTAATGTTTGACCGACTGCTACATAAACTATTCCGTTTGCAGACCTACTGTTGCTCGTGTGAAAACACTGTAAGTTTTGTTCAAAATTGACTGTATAGAGTTAATATTAAAGATTGCGCAATAAAATAACGACTAATGCACAAAGTTATTGTAGGTCTAGAGGCCTCCTAATTTTGTAATAATTTCAGTAAAATGAAAATTATTTATTCAAAATGTAATTTTTAACTAACAATTCGCTCGGATGTTTTAAAAGGGGTATAAAATGGTCCAAGCATGGCAACTTAATATTATAATACCTATGTAATTTTAATTCTAGTATAAGCAAAGAAAACCTTAAATCTATGATCAAAAACTTATGAATAGCAACAAAAATATACTATCTGTCGGTCCCGCTTTCAAGGCAAAACTACTGAACCGATTATGTACATACACTTGGTACTCAGATAGTCGAGAGCCTAAAAAAAGTGATAGGCTACTTTTTACTCGACAGCGGGAAGTAGCTCCCTGGGACGCGAGTGAAACCACGGGTAACAGCTAGTTAATAATTTTTGGGTGTTTTAAAGGTATATTTCTGCCTAAATATTTAAATTAAAAAGGCGTTCTGATATTATAATTCATTGTTTTTATCTTAAAAAGCCCTTATTTAGTATAGATTTTCCGTCCTTTCTATATTTTATAATTAGTTCATTTTTAGGGTCGATTTTTCAATCGCCAGATAACTTTTATTTGAAGAATAATGTTTGACGTTTTGACAGCTTTTGTCTAGAAATATATATTCTCCATATATATTCCTCAGATATAAGTTAAGTGATGATTGAAAAATTGGCCCTTAGAGCCCTGCCTCATTAGGACGCCAATGGCGACGTCGCCGGCTACGTATCCAAGCAGTTAGTATTGTAATGTATGGAACCTAACTCACTTGGCGACATTATGGCAACGTCGCCAAATTGAAGGCGTGGCCACAAGCTACAGTTTCTTACGTGGCTTCTGGCTACCGTGGCAGCTTGGCTACGTGGCCACAGTAGCCACTATAATGTACACAGTAAAGCGCACCTCCCTCACACAGTCGCCAATGTGGTCGCCAGTCAGCGTGCAATTTCTTCAGCGACGACGTAAACAATTGACTGTCGAGACGCCATGGCTACTCGAATTGGCGACATTTGGATGCCAGAAGTAGCCAGACCTGTGCCGCTGGCGACGTCGCCATGGCGTCCTAGTGAGGCAGAGCTCTCAATCGAAATATTTTAATGTTAAGAATCTCATTATTATTGATGTATATTTTAGTCTTTATGTGATGTTGTTTATATATATTATATCATTTTTATATTTGTATAAACATAAGAAATACATTTTATGCAACGCGTATGCATATTTTTAATAAGCCTTTGTTAAAAATAAGGAATTTTAGAATCACATTTTTGTTGTAAGATAAAAAATGCATTTTAATGACTGAAAATGAAATCATGCAAGATTAAAAATTAAAAATAATATAAAAAAACACTAAATGCAAAATTAACTCATATCATGAATATTTTTAAACTGATCTAGAGCAAAACTTGTATTTTTAATAAGCGATAAGATTTCTATAGAACGCACTTTAGCAATAAAATAATACTTACTACATTTACGTTGAGTTGCACCATTTAACTATAACGATAACCGAACCATTTTCATTTGTCAACTGTGTCCAAGCAAATGCTTGTGCACTATAATACGTCCTGCGCAGCTGGCTGATCTCCTCATATGAGAACAGCCGCCGTGGCCGATAATCGGCTAGGAGGACATCATCATCGTCAGTTAAATAGTGCAACTCATCAGTTAAATGTTAAACTAATTAATAATAATTTGTGTGTAATAACGACTGCCTCTATGCCATAAAAAGAAAAGTATTACAATCACTGTGTGTGCCTTTTTATAGTGCCTTGAATTTAAGCACAATTTTTGTATGTACATATTTAAAAAGACATAACGACTGAGTGGTACTACGTATTTGTTCATTCACTCATTTTTTATTTTAATGTTACACGGGTTATCATAATCAAATCACTCAGTCATTGTAAACTAATATTTTCGCCAGAATTTTACACATAAGTTCGCTGCAATTAACCTAAATAATAATATTTCCGGAAAACCTGAAATTATTTCGGCTTATTCTGGCAGCAAATTGTAACATAGCATTTCTGACTAACTTAGTACGTAGAATAGTTGACTAAGTTCCGTCCAATGAGCATTTTTTACTTTACTATAAATAATATTGTACCTACATATTGTGTGGAATAAATTTTTAACTAAGAACTATGAGTCTTTTTCCTAACTACTTTTTTAATTACTTTGGAACTACTGTCCGTACCGAGATAAAATATAGCCTATGTTACTCGGGAAGAGTGAAGAAAAAATTGCGCTCGCTTCGTTCGCGCCTTTTTTCAATTTCAATTTGCGTCAATGTTTTTTCATACTGAAACCGGGGGGAGCCCTTAGTCGGATTTGCTATAGGCCCCGCGCAGGGTAATTCGGTACTGCATGCATATATTCAGTACCTATTACTTGTAGCAAACTATCCTTATGGGACAAGTAGACAGGTATTTGTGGTTTAGCGTATCTAGTACCTTTATGTAATACATTAAAAACATTTTTTATGTCGAATAGCAATTTAACATATAATAAATATAGCCATTGATTGAGCCAGTTTACAAGGAGCGCCTGCCTATCTGACCCCCTCAACCCAAAGACGTTTTGGTAAGGCTGGTTGTCAGTCTTTCTGGCTTTTGTCTACCTGTAACGACTGCCAAAGATGTAACATGACAGCCGGGACAAACACTGTCATTGGTGTCTAAGATATACCTAGAAAGTACATGCAAACTTAGAAAAGTTGCATTGATACTTGCCTGAACTGGAGTCGAACCCACACCCAATTACTTGAGAGGTTGGTTCTTTACCCACTAGGCCATTTTTTACTAAGGGGACTCTTCGGTACTAGAGGATCGTAAATAAAACAAGAAAATAATGAAATATATATTTATTACAACAATTTACATAAATTCACGTTTAGAAATATAGATCTTTTTACAATAGGGATTCATGCAATCATTTGCGCTTGTTTACGTCAATTTTCAATTTAGATTATTTGTTTAATTGCTTATAAAAGTATTTAGAAAATAACTAGGCTGACTGAAGAAATATTTTACACAGAAAGTAATATTTTTTGTACAAAGAAATGGCTAAAACAAATTAATAATTTCAGCAAAAAGTAATCAATATTTTGAAAATTTAATTTCAAGTTCACCAACAGCATATCGACTGCAAGCAAGCAATACCTCCTATCTGACTCCGGGTGGATTTTAAAGGGGAACAATAAAACTTAACAAAATCCTTATTCCGAGGTAGGTATAATGAGATACTGAAAATCAAAGTTTTCTTTTTTTACGCATAGTATTGCTTAATAAAGTTTTTTGTTTTTATTTCGAATCTAAAGGTAGTTTATGGTAGATACGAGTTTTTTGAAACAAAAATGTCAGATAGAAGGTATTGCTTGCTTGCAGTCGATATACATATTTTTTTTTAAAGCAACTTCTAACTTTGAAAATCGTACGTAAAAATTGATAATAAACAGTTGTTTTAAGAAAACTGACGTTTATGTTGTCAGTATACATAGGCTTTAAACTTAATTTTTATTTAAAAAAATAGTAATATCTTAATTATCACACAAATAAAAATTCTTCATAGTACAAAAAAAAACTTCTATCTAAGCATTTTCCCGCTTCCGTGACATATCGAAAAAAAATCTCATGACAGAGAAATATGATGTACATATCATCTACCTAGCCTTTTCTTAACTATGTTGGGGTCGGCTTCCAGTCTAACCTGATGCAGCTGAGTACCAGTGTTTTACAAGGGGCGACTGCCGATCTGCCCTCCTCAACCCACTTACCCGGGCAACCCAATACCCTAAGACCGGTGTCAGACTACCCGTAACGACTGCTAAAGATGTTCAAATGACAAGAATTGGGAAAAGCTATGACAAAGATGTTTTAAATAATATTATTAATACCTTTGTTGACTATTCAGGTATTTCGTTAAATGCTATTTATTTGGAATTGATGACAATATAAAATTAGATTAACTTATGAAGAATACTAAAATAATTTGTGTTACCATACCAGAGAATGGACTGAGCAAAAAGATCGAAATTTCTATATACCCAGTTTAAAAGATGTGGGAATCCGGGGCTAGTCCTAGTTGTCATCATCATCGGCCTATGTTGGGGTCGGTTTCCAGTCTAACCGAATACAGCTGAGTACCAGTGTTGTGCATGGAGCAACTACCCATCTGACCTCCTCAACCAGGGCAACTGGAAAATCTGGTTTTCTCTTGTTTATTTACTTGGGTTAGAGGAAATTTCCTGTAATTATTAATAAGGTTGTTTTCTAACAAACACACATTAAATCAGGCAATTATCCTTGCTTGGTAACACTGTCAGACATTCTGATTACCAGACTCGACTGTAAAATATGTATAAATGGGACCCAATATTTGATGTATATCTTCCGAAATACCCATTTACGGATCTGTGTGGCAATGCTAGCATTTGATTGATATCTGTTACCTTGTATTACTCTTTATCAAACTTCCCTACATAGCTTTTTGTCTGATCACTGATCAATATTGCACAGTCCATTCTCTGTATCGATAAATTATGTTTAAAATATAAAAAAAAACACTACAGTTACCTAAGCATATTAAATGATATCCTACGAAATCTATTTGTGAAAAGCAATATAATGTAATGAGGTTTTTCTTTATTTAGGAAATGCGATAAAACATTCGCGCTTTAAGAATCTATCATGTACACTAACAAACGAAAAATTCTGAAAATATTTACAAAAATATAAAAAAATGTGAAAGCTTAAAAACAATTGGTTTGCGGGGTCACGGGTTACCCCATCAAAAATCATTAGGTTTAATACTATAATATATATTTTTACATAGAAATGTATATGTATAACAAGTTACAATATTCAAATGTACAATTTTATTATCACTGGGGTACTTTAATACCCATATTCCTGTAGTATGCTAATTCAAGGATATTCTAAGCAAGGTTGTAAAAAAGCTAACTTGTTTTGGGTAAGATATACCCCCGTACTTAATTCTTATATGGAAGGGAAATACATGAAACATTGTAAGTATTAGAAATTAATGTAAAATATTTTATACACAGGGTCTGTCGTTCACAATCACATTAAATCCTATCGCATATACTTTATGATATTCTATTGCGAATTGTAAAAAAAATAACCTAATCCATTCAGTGGTTTAACCACAGGAGTCATTTTTAGTTTACATAATTTACAACATCATGTGTAAAGCTGAGATAAAGTTAGGAGTATCGAATGTTTTGACCAGTTGACAGCTGTAAGTTTTCAAAAGGGAGAATTTCCGTTGTTTGTAATGACAGATGTTTATACTATTTACTTTGTGCTAATCGACATAATATTTGAACCAGTATATTAACGCATTTCATATAATGTGATTATGAACGACACACCCGATATACATACTAAAATAAAATTAATATCATGTAAAACATGGAACATAATCTAATGACAAAAAGGTACGTTCCGAAATGTACCTTAACTTTACATAGTTTTTTTTAATTTGTTCGAAAAGGTACATAAATGCTTTCAATTTATATCTATAATCTTTTTCTTTTTATTTTACATTTATTTGACATTGCCCCCAAATTTTCAGTTCATATAAAAATGTGAAAAAACACCTTAAGCCCACAGATTTATAATAGTAGAAAAATAATGATAAGTTAATATCCACAGTAATTCTACATAGAAAAAAAACTTAGTATTCTTAGAAGAAAAATTCTGCATATTTTTAATGTTATGATTATAAAAAACAAATGTATTTCTATACAATTACAACTTACTTTAAAATAATAATACATAGCGTTCTAATCAAATCCATAATTTATTAATAAAACAAGATCAACATTTAGAATTACTGTTTGCAGTTCATAGATGGCGCTTGCGATGTGAAATACATGTTTTTTTTAGTGAAACATACTATGTACATACAAAAACTCCTCACAATACTATATAAAGTTATCGGCATGAATCTTGAGCGCTGACCTTCATATGCGCAGAAGTGATTTATTAGCAAATAACCAATCCCGAGTGACGGCTATGACGCGATGTGCTGCGGGCCAATCACCGCTTTAGCCCGCCCCCGCGACTTCATGCCACAAAAGGGACCCAAGAAATTACTTCTGCGCAGGTGGAGGTCAGCGCTCAAGATTCGGGCTGATGATTTTATATAATATAGAATCCGTACGTTCATACTTATAATTAAAAGTAGACGCGTCTATTTGTTCGTCATAAAGTTGAAAATTACAACATAGATTTTCATGCCGATTGTGATGATTAAATAGAGGAATCTTAATTATGCAGTCTCAATACTTTTTAGTATGTAGAATTGCTGCTACATGGATTTCTATGCAGTTTTCATAATTAAGTTAAAGAAAGATTCATAAAGTAAACAGTTTTGACAACGATACAAATTTTTAGAAAACTAACTTTAATATTCAAAACAATATTTTCAAATATTAAAAAAGGTTACAAACTCCCACCAACAGATGTCACTATCCTAAAAACATCGCAAACGCCGTCTACCAGCATAAAAAAAACAAAACACCACAGACTACACAAAACCAGTGTTGCCAACATAACAGAATCAGTGTTGCCAACTTAACAGAAGTAGTGTTGCCAACTTAACTGTCGAGTCCCTTGTGTTTTCTCTTCATTCGGGCGTAAGGTCCGATGTCGGGGTCCATTACGAAGTCATATAGGACTTTGGACCAACTGTCGTGATGGGGTAAATTGTCGTAGAATTCCGGCGCTATGCGGCGTACCTGAGAAAGTGGGAGAAATATGTTAAAATAAAATTTAATATATAAGTAAAGGTTGCATGGGCTTTGTAATAGGCAGATATAATGTTTTATCAATCGATTAATTTTGACGTGACAACGTCTTATAAATCGATGGGGCCGGCTGCACGCACGAAAAAACATGACTCATGCGGCGTTACCTCGCTCTGAGGCGTTCCGTTTAAGGCTTGAAGTGCAAGCGAGTGCACGCAACGAGAGACAAAGAGGCACGATCGTCAATTTCTTACGACGTTGTCACGTTCGACTATCGTCAGTAAACCGATTTTACAGACAACCGTTTTTAGGGTTCCGTAGCCAAAATGGCAAAAACGGAACCCTTATAGTTTCGTCATGTCCGTCTGTCCGTCTGTCACAGCCGATTTACTCGGAAACTATAAGTACTACAGTGATGAAATTTGATGGGAATATGTGTTGTATGAACCGCTACAAAAATATGACACTAAATAGTAAAAAAAAGAATTGGGGGTGGGGCCCCCCATACATGTAACTGAGGGATGAATTTTTTTTTTTCGATGTACATACCCGTGTGGGGTATCAATGGAAAGGTCTTTTAAAATGATATAAAGTTTTCTAAAAAACATTTTTCTTAAAGTGAACGGTTTTTGAGATATCAGCTCTCAAAGTCGTAAAAAGTATGTGCCCCCCCCTCTATTTTTATAACTACGGGGTATAAAATTCTAAAAAAAATAGAGGTGATGCATGCTAATTAACTCTTTCAACGATTTTTGGTTTGATCAAAGTATCTCTTATAGTTTTTGAGATAGGTTGATTTAACTGTAATTTACGGAACCCTTCGTGCACGAGTCCGACTCGCACTTGGCCGGTTTTTTTAATATCGAATAGGTCGGCAAAGAAAATGATATCAGAACTGCCGATTGAAAAATGGATGGCCGCTTCACTTCACCGATTTTTATAGATTCAGTAGCGTCTATCTCTATGGACACGAGTTATATTTTTGTTACATATTTAATTTATTTTATTTGTTTATTTATAAACAATCGATTATTACTTGTTTAGTGGATAAAAAGTATAAAAACATGAAAAAACTCAGTTTACTAGGTAATTTTATAATTTACTAAGTTTGTATTTTTTTTCAGTACTTTAAATACATGCATATTACACGTGGTAGATAAAAAAATAAATCTGCAAGGGAAGTCCATAGCATCTCCTTAGCCTTTTCTCAACTATGTTGGGGTCGGCTTCCAGTCTAACCTGATGCAGCTGAGTACTAGTGTTTTACAAGGAGCGGTTAGGCCACCACGACTTTATTCTTTTTTTTTATTTAGAGCTGAATAAAACTGGGGTTATTCGTTACTCAATATCTATCTAGTATAAATATAATGATAAAATAATAATATATGTATACATCAATATGATAATGTATTTAGATAGATATATAACATAAGATTAATTAACTATTATGCTCGTATTTTTTTATATTAAAACTGTTGTGGAAGTATGAGAGCAGAGAGTAAAGCTCATCATACCTCGCACTAAAGGACCGGACAGGAGTTATTGTCCGGTGGGCTACTGCCCGACAGTTGTCGTCGGGGTGATCTATGCGTATTCAATGTGCGCGCGAACACTGCATGTGCGATGCAGGATAGTTGTTTGAGAGTTGCGTCGGCGACTGTGTAGATGGCGGTGTTGACAGTTGTAGTATCGCTACACTGTGTTGCTGCGCCTTAACAGGGTATCATCTATGTACCTTTACATTTTATAACATCCTCTGTATTTATACTCATGATCGCAACAAATATTTAAAGTTTAAAGTCTGCTACATACCTCAGGTAATTTACTGCCAGGCACGGCCGGGAAGTCGTGATGCTCGTTGTGGTAGCCCACGTTGAAGGTGATCCAGTTCAGCGGCCCGTAGTACGAGTATGTCTCATAGCCTTTCTTGAACATGTAGTGTTCAGCTACGAAGTGGCCTGAAACATAAATAAATAAAAAATAAAAATAAAAAGCCGTTAGTTTGATATTATATCAAAAAAAATTATCTAATTTAATTTTGGTTATGGGCCTGAAACATGGATAAATAAAAAACATTTATAGTAAAGACAAATATAAGGAACGTATTTTTTATCTACCATATTTTTAAAAGTTACATTTCAGTCACACATGGTGCTTTCAGCGCGATCATAGCAATTCTGATAACTGGATAGCTATATATTGATAGATTGTTTTACTAGGATAGTTTTTAATATTTATTGTAAATTATGTATTGTAAATATCTATGTAAATAAAATTATAAATTACTGGATAGCTGACAATAAATTATTTATCAATTCCATGGAAAATTGTTTAAATTTTTTTATCGATTACTTAAGTAAAAGGGCTTGATGTGATAAATCTGTGAAGTAATAATTTGCTTCTTGACCCAAATTGAGAAAGTAGTTTCTGACAGTTCAACAAAAGTATAGGTATTTTAATTTAACTGGTTGTCAACTACCATACTAGTGTCCTCACATTTTTTAGTTATTTACTCGAGTTTTTTGCTAAACTTTTAATTAATATTTAATACGAACCTGCGACAGGATGAACGCCCATTGCCATGACAGCACCAAATATGAGATAGCCAAGCGCTTTCCATCCTGAAAATAAAAGGAATAAATTGAAAAACAATAAAAAAATACTCTTAAAGTAAGGATAAGGGTTTGTACTCACGGAGAACAAAATAACTAGCGGAGATGCCATAACAGAAAATCTCCTAAGACAGTAGCATCGCTAAAATGCAAGTGTTCAGGGGACGAAAAACGTTACTGTCTTCGCCCTTATACGCCTTCTTGGGACCCGACCATTTTTATAATACCAAAAATCGTTGACAGATGCCTCAAAGAACCCGAACGCCCGAACGAAATTGACCTAGAAGGCGCCTGATCTTCCTGCATTATATTATCTCCTCTGATCTTTCCTTATTCTTTGATTAAATATAAAACATGGGACAGGAAAGTTATTAACATAGGTATTTGTAGATATAGATTTATTACTGAGAAATCCCCCAAAGCAAATAGAATATTATCAGGAAATGAAATCTTTACTAACAAAAACATCCGATTCGATGTAATACAACGTTAGCTACATTAAAATAATTGTTTAGATTAGATATTAGGAGGAAAACTTTTCCTTGTTATACCAAAACTGTGAATATTCGGAGCATTCATTTGGTAGGTTTTAATTATTTACCTATACCTACCTAGCGGTTATATGATTATAATATGTATTTATTTGATTAGGTATTATATAGGTATCATTCTTGACACGACTATTTACACAAATACATACTAAACAAATAAACTACCTACTACTTAAAATAATGATTCATTGAATTATAACAGTAATTTGATTATAATCTGAGATTTTAATTAAAAATCATATCAAGATAGTGTATATTTAGCTAACTTCTTACTCCGATCGAGTAAAAATATTACCAATCATCTTTACAGCCGAGTAAAAGACCTAAAATTAATAAAAATACACACCAAACAGCTTAATAATGATAGCATCGAAGAACAGCTGTATAACCAAGTTGATGAGCTCCAAAGGCGTGGGGGGCTTAGGTCTGACTATCAGAGGTCTGAAGCTGTAGAAGTAGGTACTCACCGAACAGCTTAATAATGATAGCATCGAAGAACAACTGTATAACCAAGTTGATGAGCTCCATAGGCGTGGGGGGCTTAGGTCTGACTGTCTTTTTAATTACAAATATTGCAGAAAATCCTTACCAAACAGCTTAATAATGATAGCATCGAAGAACAACTGTATAACCAAGTTGATGAGCTCCATAGGCGTGGGGGGCTTAGGTCTGACTGTCTTTTTAATTACAAATATTGCAGAAAATCCTTACCAAACAGCTTAATAATGATAGCATCGAAGAACAACTGTATAACCAAGTTGATGAGCTCCATAGGCGTGGGGGGCTTAGGTCTGACTATCAGAGGTCTGAAGCTATAGAAGAAAGGCTGTAAGAACAACCATGCCAGCTTGCCGCCGGTCGTGCAGAATAACTTTGCTTCTAAGAGCGTGGGGGGCTAAGGTCTGACTATGTTTTTAACTACTAATATTGTATTGTATTGTATAATATTGTATATTATATAATATTGTATTGTATTGTTGCTCGAAATTCCATGTCACCGCACCGGATTTATGGCTAATTCTTTTGCTGTATCAGCAATTAAACTCTGGAACGCTCTTCCCCTTGACATAAAAAAGGCACCCAGTAAGTATTCCTTTAAGCGTAAAGTTCGCCATCATTATTTAAACTCCTTACCTAATTGAGTCGTCGTCACTCTTATTGTTTTGATATTTTATTTTTATGTTGTATGTATAATATATATTTATATATTATTATGTATTAAGTATTTATGTATTGTAATATGTTTTTATTTATATCTATTCATGACTTTCATTTTTTTTTTTTTTTTTTGTACTACCTATTTATTTTCTCCCTTTAACCCGATGGTTGACTGGTAGAGAATGCCTTGAGGCATTAAGTCCGCCAATGTACCTATTTTGTACATAAAGTATAAATAAATAAATAAATAAATAAATAAAATACTTACCAAACAACTTAATAATGATAGCATCGAAGAACAACTGTATAACCAAGTTGATGAGCTCCATAGGCGTGGGGGGCTGAGGTCTGACTATCAGAGGTCTGAAGCTGTAGAAGAACGGCTGTAAGAACAGCCACGCCAGCTTGCCACCGGTCGTGCAGAATTCCAACAGCGTGGGGGGCTTAGGTCTGACTATATTTTTAACAACAAATACTGCAGAAAATACTCACCGAACAACTTAATAATGATAGCATCGAAGAACAACTGTATAACCAAGTTGATGAGCTCCATGGGCGTGGGGGGCTTAGGTCTGACTATCAGAGGTCTGAAGCTGTAGAAGAACGGCTGTAAGAACAGCCACGCCAGCTTGCCACCGGTCGTGCAGAATAACCTCGCTTCTAATAGCGCGGGGGGCTTAGGTCTGACTATATTTTTAAGTACAAATATAGCAGAAAATACTCACCGAACAGCTTAATAATGATAGCATCGAAGAACAACTGTATAACCAAGTTGATGAGCTCCATAGGCGTGGGGGGCTTAGGTCTGACTATCAGAGGTCTGAAGCTATACAAGTTTTAACTACTAATATTGCAAAATTTACTCACCAAACAGTTTAATAATGATAGCATCGAAGAACAACTGTATAACCAGGTTGATGAGCTCCATAGGCGTGGGGGCTTAGGTCTGACTATCAGAGGTCTGAACCTAGGAGGACCTATTTAACTCCTAATATCGAAAAATTACTTACCAAATAGCTTAATAATGATAGCATCGAAGAACAACTGTATAACCAAGTTGATGAGCTCCATAGGCGTGGGGGGCTTAGGTCTGACTATCAGAGGTCTGAACCTAGGCCCTGTTTAACTTCTAATGTTACAAAAATTACTCACCAAACAGCTTATTACAAAATAAACTCACCAAACAACTTAATAATGATAGCATCGAAGAACAACTGTATAACCAAGTTGATGAGCTCCATAGGCGTGGGGGGCTTAGGTCTGACTATCAGAGGTCTGAAGCTGTAGAAGAACGGCTGTAAGAACAACCACGCCAGCTTGCCACCGGTCGTGCAGAACAGATTCACTTCAAAAAGCGTGGGGGGCTTAAGTCTGACTGTCTTTTTAATTACAAATATTGCAGAAAATACTTACCAAACAGCTTAATAATGATAGCATCGAAGAACAACTGTATAACCAAGTTGATGAGCTCCATAGGCGTGGGGGGCTTCGGTCTGACTATCAGAGGTCTGAAGCTGTAGAAGAACGGCTGTAAGAACAACCACGCCAGCTTGCCACCAGTCGTGCAGAATAATTTCGCTTCTAATAACGTTGGTAGATCTGTGTCTATTACTTCGTCGCCTTGGTACTGAAAAAAAGATTATGTTAATGTTAAAATGTTATATAAATTGGTCTTACTGCGCTAGGGTTAGGTTAGGCTTAGGCTAGGGGATTAAACCTGCAGCCTACTCAATAAGAAGAAGACTGTGGGTTACATTTACAATAACCAACATATCATATATGTATATGTTTTTTTTTATTAGCATCAAATAAATTATAATGTCTTTCACTCTCTAATCGAAAACAATGGATGGTTTGGTTATTGTAATTCGCAGTTAGTGGTTAAAGCACCAGCCTCTCAAGTATAAGTGTGAAGGGTTAGAGTCGTAGTCAAGTAAATAGAAATACCTACAACTTTCATAAGTTATATTTATGTACTTTCTAAGTTTATCTAAATATCTTGGACACCAATGACTGAGTAAAGGTGAAGGAAAACATCTTGAGGAAACTTGGGCTTTAGTTTGAAATACCGAAGTCACATTGAGCATACTCTATGTAAAAAGAGGCATATGCCATGCAGTGGGACAATAAAAAATCTAATTTCAGTGTTTCAGCCGATATACCAAGAAAACTTAACATTTTGTTGTCTTTTCAATAGTTAATAATATTTTAGTAAAACTTACCCTATGATGTTCTAAATGGTATTTCTTAAAGCTGATTGAAACTGGCAGTCCTATGGGTAGATTCGCGAAGAAGCCAAATAGCCTGTTGGCTAAAGGCCGGTTGTGACCGAAGGCTAAATTGTGGGCTATCTCGTGAATTGCTGAAACAAATACAAAAATAATTATAAACACTTGTGCAAGTCATCATCTATGTATCCTTTTCCCAATCTATTTTGGGAGAAAGAATTTATAAAACTTGTGTATAAGTCATCATCATTTATGTACACTTTTCCCTAAGTATGTTGGGGTCGGCTTCCAGTCTAACTGGATGCAGCTGAGTACCAGTGTGCCACATGGAGCGATTGCTTGTCTGAGATCTCAACCTTGTTATGTGAGCTAACACAATAGAGGTAACTAAATAGTTAGTCCTCTTGGTAGATCAGATTTGCAGGCTGCCTTTTGTAACGATATAAAATATCAAAACGACATAAGTAGGTATAATATTCGGATAATTATAGTCCTAATAAAGTTTGTATTATAGATGTTTGTTCCCTATATACGCAAAAATTCTAGATGGATTTTCATGCAACGTAAAGGCTACATTGTATGTATGTAGGGTAAGTAGTTCCTGCGGGTAAAACAGCGAGTATTGTAGTTCTAATTATAACCTGTGGTTGGAAACTCCTTCTAAAAATAAATCCAATAACCACATAGTTTACATAAACAAACCTTATTGAAAACTCAAACTCAGAATCATTTATTCAAACTTAGTTGCAAAGCCACACTTTTTGAACCTCAAAATTTACAAAAGACAGCCCCCAAAACGCCCACCCTTCACCACTTCCTATGTGTTTTTGCTGGGAAGAAGAAGTGGCGTAACAAACTCCCCAGAAACACATGTCTGACTGTAGGTTAGAAGATCAATAATGCTCTCTTATATCATCATCTCCCGAGCCTCGTCCCAACTACGTTGGGGTCGGCTTCCAGTCTAAAAGGATGCACCAGTGTTTTACAAGGACTGATTACCTATCTGACACCCTCAACCCAATCACCCGGGCTACCCAATATGCCTTGGTAAGAGTGGTGCAGACTTACTGGCTTCTGACTACCCGTAACGACTGCCAAGGATGTTCAATGACAACCGCAACATACAGTTTAACATGCTCACCGAAACACAATGTTTTATTATATAATAGTATATAATATGCAGCCACTACTTTTCCTTAACAAAACAAACTTGTTAAAACGTTACACCGCATCAGTCATACACCATAATGAGTAATTCAAGCGACCTTGTAGCGACGTTTGCGCTAGACGAAAGCGTACGTACTAATTCACTTCGAGATGTCAACAGCGGAAAATTTTGTAATATCAGACGTAGATTTTTTTTTCAGATAAATTGAATAGCTGAAATTGAAGCGAGAAAGACTCGCTCACGATATGCTTTTGGCCATTTTTGGATGGTACCGCCTTAAGAACGAACAAAAATCATAGGTATCTTATGTAGGAAGCCCTCTCTGATATCTATTTAATTCTAGATTTCAGTATTTGTTGTACAGCGAAGACAATAACATTTTAATTGTCTTACTATCACGGGTTTAAGATAGGGCCTGGTGACAGACGGGCAGCGAAATCTTTGTGATAGTGTAACGTTTTACCGTTGCGGAACCCCAATACTACTGATTGGATTCTATTGGAAGGTTCTACACCAGATACCCACATTAGTGAAGGGATGAAACATAGTCCGTTACTAAGAGTGTGATAAGTATGAATAATGTTAGGGAAAGATCCTAATAGGCCTGGCATATTCGAAAGGAACAGAGGTGGGTTTTTGTCAATAATAGTCTGACACCTCACGCTGCACCCACAGGCCGCTTTGGCAAACTTACCCGATGAAACCTGTACCGCATTATAAGGCCTACATGGGATCGGTCATGGTCAAGACCCAAATTCACATGAATTAAATCAGGATATGAGTAAAATAGCTAGTAAAAACGGTGACATAGTGACTATTTCAGTAGTTATTAACACTGATATACATATTACTAACAATAGAAAATACGATAAACTACTGGACTTAATGGTTTCCATGCACGAAACTTAGAAAGTGACCTTGAAGAGTCATGGAAGGTTATAGTACGTGAATAATATATTATAGTAATGAATGAATACTAGACTTAGATATACTAAGGGGCTCGTGGCTAATGGCTAAGTAACGAAAAAAATTGACGTTCATAAGTGCTTGCCTAATAAGTGAAATAAATGATTTGACTTTGGCTTTGACTTTAACAGCCACACGAATCGATCGACCATAAAGTTAAGCAACGCTTGGAGTAAAGAGTACCTAACCATGGAGTTTCTTGCCCGTTCTTCGTAAGAAGCTACTTTTGGAATGGGCAACTAGAATCAAACTTAGTTCATAACTGCTTGGGGTGGCCTAAATAATTTGACTTTGACTTGGCGCGGTGTCTGTAGATAGGACCATCTCATCATGACGAATTCCACCGTATTTCGGAAGGCATGTAAAATTGGTAGATGTCATTTGAAAATATTTGGCAGTCGTTATGGGTAGTCAACAGCCAGAAATTAGCACCAGTCTCACCATCGAGTTGCCCAGGTTGCCATGTTGAGGAGATCAGATAGGCAGGCGCTCCATGTGGCACACTGGTACTCAGCTGCATCCAGTTAGACTGAAAGCCGACCCCAACATAGTTGTGTAGTAAGGCAAGGCACAGATTCTATACACCTAAGGATTACCAGCATTTTTTACGAGACCAGAGGTATCTCATATTTCCTATTTATATTTAATCTATAATAGTCATGGAAGATGAATTAGCAAATGAATCAACAATGTATATTGTGTTAAGTGTGGTCGTCAACAAGGCCGTAGATTGATAAGGCTATCTATGAACACCTGCGGGCCTAGCATGACCGCCATAGAAACAGCTTTTGTCTACCGGAGAATCGACAAAATGACAGATTGAAGAAAGATTTCTATCGACCCGAGCATGGCGATGTTTGACATCGAGAAAAGAAATATTTCTTTTCTTCGTCGACATGTGTCTATCGCGTCGAGCATGACGACTATATTTTCTCTACTTTTGACATTTGGGAGTAGATATAACTTTCTATACGAAATGTCAAATACTCTACATCTCATCGGACCTAGACAAGAGTAGACAAGAATATTATTATAATTTTAAGATCTCAAAAAGCATTTACAAAGTATGTCGGGGTCCTACCGTCGTCATGTGGTCAGTTTTTATGCTGAGAAGAATCAGTGTAAAGCTCAAAGAACGAGCTATACGAGTGTTAAGCCTCTCGACATTGAAAACGTAAATGTGCAGAGATGGTGCAGTATTTGTGTGGAATCTGTCTCCTAGGATATCTTAGGTTCTGCCTGTTCATATCAATGAAGTACCTACCTACCTACAGTCTATTTTATTTCGTTGTGCTTTCCAACCAAAAATATGACAAAGTTTTCGTCCTTATAGATAAGTTAAATATAGAAAGATCTATTCATTTATTATTGTTTCTAAGATTATTTTGTCTATTATGTAGGTATTGCCCTTCATTGCAAGAAAATAATTAAACAGAAGAAAAATATTTAACAAAGCTTAATTGTTGCAGGTTCTTTGTTCGGGTCCTGCTTAGGTCATTAACAACATTACTAACCACTGTTAGCAAATTTTTTTAAGCAATTTGTTTTTGCAGTGAATACAAGGTTAGTATACCTAATATATTCCAACAGGTATCTGTGGAGATCAAAGGGGGAGGCCTATGTTCAGCAGTGGACGTCCTATGGCTGAGATGATGATGATGATGATGATGATACCTAACATTAGATATAACTCTATTTGAGATTGTAGATACTGAGTGCAAAATACCGAACATAAATGCCAATTATCCTGACAAAGTTCATAAACAATCAATTTTCAATAGTTCTCTCATTAAGAACAAACTGCGCAGGCTATATGACTCTAGAATTGGACAGTTTTATCTGCTAAGAAAAAAATGACATTTTAAATAAACAACCATTATGATTTTAATATTCACATTCTTTATTAAATGATATCATTTCAATAATTTATAATTTGTAAACTGACGACCCAGTTGTCATTTAGCATCCTTTTTTTGTAATCTGAAACAAGAACACAAAATTAAATTAACATTCATTTTCAGGGGATTCTAGTCATGCATTAGGGTCTTGACTCATGACATCAATAAGAATGCTGATAATGTGTCACTATCAGTATGTTATTCTTTTATTATACTGTAAAATAATTCTTGTAAAAACTCTTTACCAAACAGTTATTTCTTTTTGCAGGGTGCCTATACTACAACTCTTCCCGAAGAAAGGCAGAAAGAGAGACACACTAATGACCTTAGCGGTAGCTTACTACAAGCTGCAACTCACAGAAGAGCAACTATTATGAATATCTTTGTATATCAACAGTTCTTCAAACCATACAGACAGAATTGAGTTGCTGGGGAGTTTGTTCCACCGCTTCTGCTGCTGATTTTCAGCCTATTTTGAATAAATGACTTTATCTGTAGCCTTAATTTTATGTAAATAAACCTTTACCTCTGTGTAAATGATTGTCTCATTTTATTTTTTATCTTAAGAGTTGTTGCTTATATCACACAAGCAACAAATAGGTACTATAATTATTATTGCCATAATTATACTTTGAAAACAAAGCATGAGAGTTTTGCTAGAATGAAACCAACAAGTCTGGAGAACTATTACTAGTAAATGAATATTATTTAAAGACACTTACTAATAGAATGATTCTCGTGTCAACATTGTATGCCAAGAACTCGTTCTTTTCCATATTTTTTCAGCAGCGTTTGAATACGGACCTATTCTTCTTTATCGTGGCCTTCTTTTCCCAATGGATCGGGATACTATCTTCTCTGTTTATTGGATGGGACTTCGTACGCTGTAAATAAACAGGTTTTGTAACGACGAAAGTAAAAACACTTCGGACAATAATATAGGGAAGCAAGATAACAGTGAGGAACGCATTGAACTGTGCATGGCAAAGTTTTCATCAGACAATGCCACCAATCACCATTTATTGAGATTATTATGTTATTTTCCTTTGTTCTTTTCATCGTATGTATGGATAATTATTATGTTCGTATGGATTAATTACACACAACTATTGGAATAATCAGTACTTTATTTATTTAATCACAAAATCTACTTACTTTTTCCTTGCCGCACGCAGTAATCGCCAGTATTTAAATACTTAAAATCAACAACAATAATCGTTTTTTGTAAACAAACAAACATGAACCATTTTAGTTCCACAGATAAAAAATAAGTTCGATGAATACGTTTTGTTGTTACTTTGAGTTACGTGAGTTTATGTATAGGTTCATGCGTGAAAAATAGTGCATTGACACATTTTTTTTGGCTAACTAAACGTAAATTCATCGCAGAACGACCCATCACTAGCTACTTATCCGTTGCTATGGAAAGTCTTTCTCTTGATAGAAACGCGAGTCTACAGCTCGCGCCATGCTCGGGTAGAAGACATGTCGAGTGGGAAAGAAAGAGCTTTGTCGTTTCTTGGAAGAATAGAGATAGAATCGCCATGCTAGGCCCGCTGGTATCCTTGAAAATTCATCATTGATTTGATAATGAATCACACTATGAGTTTATGATTGACATGGTTCCTAGGCTTACAATCATCATCATCCTTCCCCATGTCGGAATTTTATTCGTGGTCGGCGCAGCATGTTTTCTCCTTCCATACTCTTCTATCTGCAGTCATCTCACAAGTAACATTCTTTCTAGCCATGTCGACTTTCACACAGTCCATCCATCTTTTCTTTGATCGTACTCTTCCACTATATCCATCCACATTCAAGCTCATCACCTTCCACATATCATGGTCCTTATATCCTACAGCTCCTCAGAAAGCCTGCCGGGGCTGCGGGATTGTTCGAAAGAGTTACCGCGGCCTTGGTACAGTCAACTTCAAGTCAGTGGTAACAGTTTTATAGGAAAATCGTCCTTATTACTATTGAGTTAAGGTGCATGACAGTTGCCACTGATGTGCAGTCTACCGTACATAAAGGGCTTAAGAAGGAACATGATGGGTTTTCGTCTGTAAAAGTCTGACACTCCCTCACGCTACTAACCCACAGCGGAAGGGTTCATTTGATGATTTCCCATCAAAAAAAGGCTATGCTCACATAGCTGCATCAGAAAAACAAATGATTGATTCCAACATTTTAAATTGACTTGATGAGGTCATACATCGGATATTAGTAAGAGATTGTGACCACTTCAAGATTATAAAGACATGTTAGCGGATACAGACAGATTTCAATAAGATACGTGCACGTTCGAGATTGTGTATATTCATAGCGGATATAGATTTCAGACGGCTGAGATAAATATGAGATAAGGGGCACACACATCCACTTTAGTGATATGACTTTTTTTTAGCTCAGAGTCAACAGCCGAACTCAAGGTCAACCTTTTAGAGGCAAACTTGCTGAGGAATTGTTTGAAGGCTCTAGGACAAATATGGGTGGGTTTTGGCCAGTAATGACACTCCCTAACTCTCAACCAAAGATGCTATTTCATAATACCAAATATATGCCTTATATACTATCTATTCTACCTCTAGTATTATTAAGAGTAAACATTTTCTATTTGTTCGAACCCTAGAGAAATGAAGCTATGGTGTGAAATATTATTTCACTATTGGGAAGGTACATTATCTCCGGGTGACAAAGGCTACCTCGGGAATCGACTGAAACGGCTATAAAGTCACTTTTCATAGACCATTAAAACCCTAAGACTTTGTGTGCAACCACATTGTTTGCCCATAACGTGCAAGTTACACCATAGAGTTCCACTTAGCTGATAAAGTCATCGAAATGGTTATCTGTAGTACGCTTGACATCGTACACTTCAAATAAATATATATTATTATCAGGACTGGAAACACCTGCATAACAGCGGTTTCAGACTAGCCGATCATAATCGATCATAAGGTTAAGCAATGCTTGGCTCGGTAGGTAATATCCCATCCAAAACAAAAATGTGAAAGACTGCCAAGTTCGATAATATGGGAATGCTTTGCCTATAAAAGAAGTGAGATCTGAATAAGTACCAAGTTCCATACACATACCTCAGTTAAAAATAGTTACTTTTTAATGATGTTACTTGGCAAGTTTTCATACACCTTGTTATAAACCTACTAAACGCAATGAATCAAGTATTTAACTTTCTATTAAAACTTGCCAAGTAATCATCATTAAAAAGTAACTATTTTTAACTGAGGTATGTGTATGGAACTTGGTACTTATTCAGATCTCACTTCTTTTATAGGCAAAGCATTCCCATATTATCGAACTTGGCAGTCTTTCACATTTTTGTTTTGGATGGGATTTCATTTATTTTTGTAAGGTTGTTTATTTTATTTTTTTCTTATGATGAAGTTAGTTAAAGAAATGTCTCATTTATACTATTTTTTAGATTTTTTAATATGCACTATGTTTCTTACAAAGAAATGAATTAGATTAACTAAACGGACTAGATTTACCAACTGACTGACATGACATGTTATCATATATTATGTTCGTGGATCAAAGATACACATTCGTTATTTTCGAAAGTGATTCACACTTGGCCGTTTTCAGATTTTTACTTTACTTTGACTAAATACAAACCTTTGTACCATTCGATGATATATTATATAAATATAGATAAATTTAGTTCGTTTTAGTTCCTTAGGGGTATATATTTACACCGGGTATAAAACACCTTCATTATTTTGAAACCGACTCACACTTGGCCATTTTCAGATTTTTCCCTTTACCTTGACATAAAGACCTACCTCCATGCCAAATTTCAAGTCAATACGACCATTGGAAGTGGTCTAGGTTTTTGATGAGTGAGTCAGTCAGTCAGTCAGTCAGTCAGTGAGTGTATAGTAAAAATAGCGATTTTCTGACGTCAATATCTCAAGACCTACAATAGGTATATTAATGAAATTTTGTATTTTAGATAAGTGAGGGGGTCTCAACAGATACTAGAAATTTGATATGCGTAAATAAAATAGATTTTGAGTTACAGGGGGGTCGAATTTGGCCCGAAATGGTTCGTGTAATATAACCCACGGCCGGTGTGCCGCTTTTTTTGCTCGAACTTGGCGGACACACTGCCGTGTGTCTAGATGTCATGACGACTTCCTACGTGTTTCAAAAGGCACGTTAAATTGATGGGTCATTTGAACACCTTTGGCCCCTGACATTTGAACATCTTCTGCAGTAGTTACAGGTAGACACAAGCAAAAAAGTCTGACTATCAGTCTTGCTCATCGGAGTATCGGGTTGCTTGTGTAACTGGGTTGAGGTGGACAGATAGGCAGTGTGGCACACTGGTACTCAGCTTTATCCGATTAGACTGAAAGCCGACCCCAAGATAGTTAGGAAAAAGATGGGCTGATGATGAATAATATCATCACCATCATCTCAGCCATAAGACGTCCACTGCTGAACACAGGCCTCCCCCTTAGATCTCTACAGATACCTGTTGGAAGCGACCTGCACCCAGCGTCTTCCTGCTAATATAATATACTTAGAGGTAATTCTTAATACTTCTTGAGGACATCGTAAATTGTGAATATCATTACTTATTTCAAGTATTTTGAAGCAAATACCATCATTATCATATTTTAAAGTATTCATTCTGCTTATTTCCTCTCCACACGGCACAGATAAGATATGGCCGGTGTTTCACTTCAAGTGGCATGATTACCACAATCACTTGATTACAAATGAAGTATGAATATCTAGTCCTTACCTAATGGGAATCTTCATACTTCAAGTGTTTTGACTCATTGCGAATAACTTATAGACCAAATACTAACTATTCCACTTGTGTCTTGGGGGAACTACCGAGCCAACAAATAACTACCTATGTATATGTATTGTAAAGCACGGGCTATTCAAACCATACAGACAGAATTGTATTGGGGAGTATGTTTCATCATTCCTTCTTCCCAGCAAAAACACATTAGAAGTGGCGAAAGTCGTGCTTTTTTGGGGCCTGTTATTTGTAAAATTGATTTCAGCCTACTTGGTACAGTTTGCAGTCATTACTTTGCAATTATGAAGTTAACGATTTGACTCCTGACGCATTTTTTCATACATACGAGTATATCCTGACAAGAAGTTTTGCTTGTCCCAAATTGATGAGTCCAGAATGGCTGAGGCTACAAACGGCTAACCTTAGCATTGCAAACTTATGTGGCTATGAAATCTAATATTACCAACCTGCATAGTAATTACCGCTAATGTCTGTGTGACAAGAGGCCAGTGTCCAGTAGTGGTAAGGTAAAAAAAATCGATGATGAAGAAGAATTCTTTCAAACTTACCTAACATAAGTGAATGATTAATAACTCCTCCGAAGCAGTATGCTACGACCAGCATCATGGGCCAGCTGAGCTGCACCACGAAGGGTAGCGAGATGATCTGAATGAGCACCATGGCAGTCACCACCCATTTGAAGTTCGGATCGTAGCCAAACAGCTTCTTGATCTGTGGGTATTTTTCTGTGGACAAAGAAAACAAATTGGTTACTTTATAGACCAGCCATGTAATAGTTCTTGTATGGTGGATCCCGGCTGTCATTTGCATACTTTGGTCGGCGTGACGGTAAACCAAATTACTTTCGTCTTAGGTCCTGTTTATTCCTAAAGTGAAGTATTCCCATTACTTTGGGCTCAATTTTCTACAGTAAATAGTAGTACCTGCCTGGCCAGAAAGTCTGATAACTAGTTTTACTAAAGGTGATAAGGTTGGTCAGACATCCAGTCGCTTCATGTAAAATATTGTTACTCGTCAGATATTATTGGGAAAAAGACAGGCAGTTGGTTGAACACAGGATTTTCCTACTCAAGAACAATAAGGAAAAGTTACTATCAGTATTTTCCATAAAGTATAATATGACGCGTATATTTTACAGCCTTGCCATAAAAATACTAAACCTAGCATTTTATTACGTTCTTTGTAGTCCAGTCAATTTAGACGTTTGAAGTTACATAAATTCACAACAAGCTCCAGTTTACCAATTTTCAGCTTCTTGTGAATTAATGTAACTTTACCCTCATTTTTTGTCTAATTTGACCGGACTATTATATTAAACAAAAAAAGAATTCCATGCAACTGCTCCGTTGGTCTAGCAAATACATAGCACGACTGTTTGCACGTGGTCTCGGGTTCGATTCCCGGGCCAGGCCGATATCACTGTATGAGTTTTAGAAACTTTCACAAAGCAGCCCGAAGCCTGGAAGCTGGTGATTGATACAACCGTGCATCGGAGAGCACGTTGCTATCGGTCCTGCATGTGATCTCTCTCCGGTGGTGTCGGATTGTAGTCCCATCGCGCTATGAGAGTGAAGGAATAGTGAGTGCACCTGTGTCCAAGCAAATGTGCGTGCACTATAATGTACTGGGCAGCTGCCTGACGGCAAGTCAATAGTAAAACTTTCCATTAAGCATTTGGCAATCACCAACCCATTAGTCTTCGTGTCCTTTCATTGAAATGACCTACTTAATGAAATACTTCACCCTCTATCGCACATTCCATTGGTACATGAACTGTTAATAAAGATAATTTTCGATAGCAGAATTACATAATGTCGGCTTTGTCAAGTCGATGTGATATATTTTAATGATATAATAAAAAAATATTTTATTTATCTCACGCGAGGATGTTTTTCCAATTATGTAGAGGTCGGCTTCCAGCTAAAAGGATGTTGCTGAATGCAGTGTTTTACAAGGAGCGACTGGCTATCTGACCTCCTCAACTCAGCAACCCAATACCCGTTGGTAAGACTGTATTTCTAGAACTAACATACTTGACGTCAATCTGTCACATGTTACAACCGACCCCTGTTTCAACATACCCCTTTGACTCTTAACAAAACATAAGTTAGCATATTTCTCGTAGCACTACTAATTACTTGAACAGAATACTTCATTACTTACTACAGTCACTTTAATTGTTCTAAATGAGAATCAATTAGCAGAATTTAAGTAGTAGAATCTTTGACTGTTTATTTGTTTGTAGAAGCTTACAACGAATCTTAATTGATGGAAGATCGTCAATGCGCGACAGATATGTCCTTATGTGGCACTAGCTGTTTGCCCGCGGTTTCAACCGCCTCCCGTGAGAACTACTGCCCGTACCGGGGTAAAATATAGCTTATGTTACTCGGGAAGAGTGTAGCTTTCCAACAGCGAAATAAGTTTTCAAATCAGTTCATTCGTTTCAGAGCTTTTTGGGTACAAACAAACTTTGAAAACACTCTTAATTATATTAGTATAGATTAAAAGATTCAAATAATTGATGAATAAGGATGACGCTTTCTTTCACAATCAGTTCATTAATAAGCAAGACTTTTAATTACAATTTATTTATCCTTTCTAATCTTATTAATGCGAAAGAAGTCTGTAGCGAAACAAATACTGAATCAATTACTATAATATTTCGTAGGTACACACGCAGCCTAAAGCCTGAAGACAGCCAAATTTTTATCTGCAGGATATTTTTTTAATGGTTTAAAATAACCCTAAACTTAATAGGGACAAATCCTGTCGGGGCTGCGGGATTGTTCGAAAGAGTCACTGCAAACCTGGTACTTAAAGGGCTTAAGAAGGAAAATGGTGGGTTTTACTCAGTTGACATTTTCCACGCTGCATCCACAGCGGCACGGGAGAAAAAAAAAACAATATCCTGGCATTTCGGAACTCGGTTAAAAATTGGTACAAAATGACGCATGTCTTTTGATCTAAGTAGGTAGTAACATAATCAAGTACATACCTACTACGCTATTGTCGTTAATACTTTTATCCGATTATTATCGAAATTGTTTATTTAACGTGTCATCAATCACGTAGACATTTATCGATATTATTTTGTTGTTATTTACACACTAGTCTTTCGATGTATTATCAATACAAGCTGTTTTCCCGCAGTTTCACCCGCGTCCCGTGGGAACTACTGCCCGTACCGGTATAAAATATAGCCTATGTGACTCGGGAAGAGTATAGCTTTCTAAAAGTGAAATATTTTTTCAAATCGGTTTAGTAGCTTCGGAGCTTTTAAAGAAACAACAAAAAAAAAATATTTTTTATATTAGTTATTAATTTGAATAAAATATCAAAAATATGACGGAACACTATCAACTACGAAATGCTAAGGAGTTCCCTAAACCTTTTTCTCAAACGATTTTCGAAAGTTGCCGTACCGCATACCACAGATTTCTCAGGGTTTCCATCATCAGATCCTGACCTACGGAAAACGGGTAGTATCATCATAATGACGCAGACATATTATAGGTAACCAAAACAGTTAACAACAACAAAAATATTATTATCACTTTTGTTCATATCATAGTAGGTATGGAGGTACCTATAAAGTTAATATTTTGAACTAGCTTCCGCCTGCGGCTTCGCCCGCGTCCAGTTCAGTTATAGGGTCATTTCGCCTGTTGGCGACCATTTAGTGCAGTTGGCAAGTTTGACGGCGATAATAAAAATGCTCCAGCACTCATTTCCATGTCAAATTTGTGTAATGTATTCCTTATATACTCTATTTTAAGATTAACTTTCAGTTGTATTAGAAATATCTTACGTTTTCTATTTAAATCGATAAACCTCAGAATTAGGCGTTTTACCCAGTTTGCGTCCACAAAATCCAATTCGCGTCCACCCATGGTCCAGTTCGCGTCCAGCGGCTTTGAAAAGGAATATGGGGGTGAAATTGTTAAGAATTAATAAAGAAAGATTGTATTTGAACAATTTCTTTATTTAACAATAAACTTAATTATTAAAAATCAACATTATCATCATTTAAAATTCACTTTAAAAAATAAAAATAATTCTTCTCAACATTGGTTTAAGTAACTTAAAATTAGGCAATTAATTTTGCAACTTGAAGAATAAACAGTAATCAGTTCTGTTAATTTTACTCTAAAATCACAGGGAATGCTTAAGATCCGCCTTGATTATACTAAGTTTTTGGCCATATTATTTTTTTTTTATTAGCCTATGCTGTCCCCACTGCTGGGCAAAGGCCTCCCCCATTGTCTTCCATTTTTCTCTGTCCATCGCTATTTGTGGCCAGTCCGAGAGGAAGCTGTCCAAGTCTTCTCTCCAGCGTTTTCTTAGTCTCCCTCTCGGTCACCTTCCATCCTCAGGGATCCAGTGTGTGGTGATGTTGGCCCACTTGTCCGGGTGCATTCGACTTCAACTTTGCAGACTTATTGCCCACATCGACTATGCCCGGATCTTGGACCGGATAATGTTGTTGCGTATCCGGTCACTAAGCCGTATGCTGAGCAGGCTACGCTCCATGCTCCTTTGGCATACTTTTAGCCTGGACTTTGAGATTCGGTCAAAGACCAAGTCTGAGCGCCGTAGGTTAGGATGGGCAGAATACACATGACTAGTTTCCGCTTCAGACATAAAGGGAGTTCTCCCTTCATGGACCAGTAGCTCTTCCAGGCGTTTTCGATCCGTAGATCGATTTCCTTTCATATTAAATTAACAAAACAATTTAATAATTTTGTGTAAACATACAACTAAAAGAATTGTTGAGTCAATAAATTATCAGACAAGGTAGCATATTCTTTGCATATTTTTTATCGATTTATTCTTCTCTCGAATAACATTTAACGCTTTATTTAAATCTTCTTCTGTGTATGTTGTCTTTTCCTTCTTTTTTCCTGTATCGGAAGAACTTATTTTAAATGAAATTACTTATATCAGTTGATAATTTAATTATAACCACGTATATATCTTAATAAAAAAATGTACTGTTTAATATTAATATTAATATATTAAACAGTATGTTTTAATTATTTTTTATAAGCAAGTATTTAACGAAAACAGTGGACGCAATTTGGTTTATTATTATAGAGGATAGTTTTAGTTCGCGTCCATTGTGGACGCAAAGTGGAAGTTTCGTAAAATTCGATGTAGTAATTCGCGTCCACCTTATTTTACTCGTTAAATATAAAAAAACATTACCAAATTCATAATAAACATTATACTTTTATTCATCATTAAACTGTAGAAATAGCTATCTATCCTAAAATTCACATAAAACAATATAAAACTTACCATCAAACACGCCGCTGCACACTAATTTTTATCTAAAATTCTGCGTGTTTTCGCTTTCTTGTTGAAGAGCCTAGACTAATTATTTTTTCTAAAAGGATTGGTTGGACGTACAGAACGTTCGTCTATCTGTGCGTGCCTCTTATACATTAACGTATTAGCGGTAATGACTTTTCGTTTGATTAGTGTGTTAATTGACTTGTTTTCGAGGATTTTTAAAAGGAGATCGGCAAAATGGACGCGAACTGGGCTATGGACGCGAACAGGCGAAATGACCCTATCGCGTTTTCAAAAGAACTCTTCAAAAGTCCGGGATAAAAACTATCTTATAAATGTTCTTTCTCAAGGTCAACTCTATCTCTGTATCAAATTTTATTAAAATCAGTTCAGTGGTTTAGACGTGAAAGCGTAACAGGCAGACAGACAGACAGAGTTCCTTTCGCATTTATAATATTAGTTAGGATAGATTAATCAGACATTTTCACAGGAAAACCACTAGTATGTTTATTATTTACGACTAAACTATAGATATCACGCAGGTGCGACGGTTTTATGACTCATAGGCAAATAACTGATAAGTATTATCTTCAAGATTATGATGGTACTAATAAGCTATCTATGTCTGCTAAACCAAATTATTTTCGACATACTGTAGGTTTTTAAAACATTATGTTTTAGGTACAGTTAACGGCTAAATAATTTCGACATATAAAATCATCGGCAAGGATATTGAGCCCTAACCTTCGCAGAAGTGATTTATTGGTTTGTTGCCATAAGTGTACAGTGCGAAAAGCGATCCCCACTCATCCGCCGAGAGCTCATTTATCCGTGCCAATAACTATACTATAAGTTTTTAAAACATCAATGTTTTAGGTACAGTAAGCTAAAGCATTTTTGAAGTTCTTTTAAATTGGTAACGATCAGTGAACGGAGGCTCTATCCATAGAAATTACATCCAAGGAACATGATGGGTTTTAGTCAGTAAGAGTCTGACACTCCCTCACGCTGCACCCACAACAGGAGTCATTTGATGATTTCCCATGAAAAAAAGACGTGACGAGTTGGCGCTCCTAGTTCCTGTGTCATGATTCAAGCAAGTACATGCCAAAATGTGTAATTGATTTTAGAACCTACTCTACCGAGAACAATGTCTATAATAGTTCTTCTATGATATGCGCCAGCCGTTAATGTAGCTTTGCCCGACCGACATTCTTAATTTTACTAAGAGAGCTGCAAATTTCTCGATCATTCCTTCAAATATTTATTTATTTAACACTTACTGCACATTTTGTACAATGGCGGACTTAATGCCTTATGCGTTTTCTGTCAGTCGTACCTTTGGGTGATGGAGAAATAGCAGTGGAAGGGCCAAAGTTCTACGAGCCCAACCTAGGAATCAAACTAGGAACCTCGAACCCGGCATTGCTTGGGATTATTGGGACCAACGAGACAGTCACGTTCGATAGTAGGATCAGGAAAATAAATTAGGCCACGTAAAACCAATAATCGTCATTTATGCGCCAAGTTTATCAATCGCGTGATTAATTATATTATTGATACAGAAGATATGCAGTCACGTTTCGATAGAGCATTCTTATAACAATTAAATGCCACCTGATAATTATCTATTGAGATAGGTAAGTGGATAGGTATAGGAAAACCTAAAAATATCATGGGTATCGTTGTTTTATTTCGCAGTGCTCATCTTCATCATTTTCCGAGCCTTTTCCCAACTATGTTGGGGTCGGCTACCAGTCTAACCTGATGCAGCTAAGTATCAGTGCTTTACAACGAGCGACTGTCTATCCGACCACAGATGTTCAATGACAGCCGGGACCTATAGTTTAACGTGCCCTCCGAAACACAGTCATTGATGTCTAAGATATACTTAGAAAGTACATAGAAACTTAGAAAAGTAATCCTAAATCTTTACTGATATAAAAAAAGGAAATATTTCCTTGTTTGTATCTTTATACCCTAACTAAAGGCTACGAAACAACTAACCGATGATTAGAAAAATTATTTTATTGTTGTAAAGCTACACTATCCCCGAGTAAGATAGGCTATATTTTATCCCAGTACGGGCAATAGTTCCCATGAAACCGCGAGGGAGCAAATAGTTAGAGCGAATAAAGTCTTAAAGATGAAGACAATTGATTCTATTACTAAGAAGTCAATGTACCCCAAGCCTCAAATAGCATGACTAATGCTATTACTCCACATTTACTAAGCACTTACTAACTAGTTAGCTGCTTGTAACAAGTTAATATAAGACAATTAGGAGCCTACATCTAATTAGGAGCGTTATTCACAGCTATACATGTTTTACCTCACGAATGTGGTTGAGCCATACTAGTGTGTGTAAATGCACAGGGGCGCGATTCTAATAATTTTACCCAAGCGACATACGATTCACATCCGACTGAGATCCAATCACGACTCAATTACGATTGAAGCGTATGTGGCATTTTTTCTTTTAAATTAACGTTTTTATCCTTTTCTGTGATTCAATAATGAATCATATTGTCTGCATTATTTACGATTGCAAATGATTGTAAAGCAAACTACCGTACAGACCAGGGGCCCGATTCTCCTAAGCTAATAATGTCAAAATTGAATAGAAATTGAAGCGCAATAGCAGTTTTAACCATATCGGGCATTCTGCTACTAATAAAAGACCAATAGTATTCAAATGATATTTGATTGGTCTGTGTATAAAGTGCAGTTTTGCAACCAAGGTTGAATAAATGAGATTTGATTTAATGTTGATTTCGTAAAATTTGACAGATTTCGGTAGGTTGACTTACTGGTGTCTGAAATTTGTCAGATTCGGTTTGGTTAACTTACAGGCATTTGCACATTCTGTCTTTGTATGAATAGGAGACTCAACCACTACTCTCAAGCTTACATATTATAATAACACAATATGCATGTACATTTACACACACACAAGTACGGTTCACCTACTTCAGTGAAATAAAACATCAATATGGAGACGAGACTATCTATTTATTGCAAAGACTTATCTTTAAAAAGTAAACACTATGTAAACTTGAGATTTCTACAGAATTTTATGTACTGTATCAATTGTGAGAATAACTACATGATTCATTATTTTTTTTACTTCAATCGTATGGCTGTCATTTCTGAAAATACTGAATGATGAATAATTTTTGTGTGTGAAATTGTAATAGACTACCAAATATCATAATAATTTTTACTGATTATAGTAAAGAGATTAAATGTGTGACTTTGCAGCTGGTATTGCTGAAAAGAAGAATAAATCATCTAAAAATCCACTAAAATTAAAATTTTACATACATACTGAAATTCATTATCCACCAAGCCTTTTCCTAACTACGTTGGGGTCGGCTTCTAGTCTAACCCGATGTAGGAGAGTGCCAGTGCTTTACAAGGAGCGACTGCCCTATCTGACCCCCTCAACCCAGTTACCCGGGCAACCCAATACCCCTTGGTTAGAGTGGTATCAGACTTACTGGCTTCTGACTACCCGTAATGACTGCCAAGTTCGTTCAATGATAGCCGAGACCTACAGTTTAAAGTCTTACATACCAAAATGAATAATATAATATGTGTTCAAAAAGCAATATTTCAAATAATCTAATCTCGCATTGTTCCCACCCACAATCAAATTGTATGTAAATTACTGGGATAATAAAGAGCTATCTTTTTTTATAGTTAATTAATATATTTGCATAGAATTGCTTGGCATGAAGCCATATCTTCACTTACTTGTGAAATTATGTTTATCTGTTTTTTACAAGTTCAAGTTTAATAGCTGAACTGGTTTTGATGTAATTAGATAGTGCAGGTTTTAATTGGGTTGAATCTACAACTAATTAAGTAGTGAATCACCACATTTTGTAAGTATATGAAAAAATTCTTGCATGAAAATCAGTTCAGTAGTTTTTAATTTAGATCGTGAGCAGACAGACAGATATGTGGAAAAATTACAAGTGTACTATTATTTTATGCTTTACGCTTAAAGTAGCTACAGAATTAATTGTACTAATGGAAGAGGAAACATTTCTTTTGTTTATCTCCAAAACTACCGGCTGATTAGAAAAATTCTTTCACTGTTGGAAAGGTACATATCGACGGCTCCTAAGTATACTGAGTCAACTAACAAATTTTGCGAATTGCATTTTTTTGTGTATTTACAATATTGATATTGTTATTTGTGTTAAATCACAAAAAAGTGCAATTCGCAAAATTTGTTAGTTGACTCAGTATACTTAGGAGCCGTCGATATACTCTCCCCAAGTAACATAGGCTATATTTTATTCAGTTATGGTCAGTAGCTCCCATGGGATGTGGGTGAAACCGTGGGAAAATTGTTGTAAAATATGTACACTAAATTAGACATTCGAGAATCATTTTAAAGAAGATAATATGGAGGTCTGATCAGTATCTATAATATTTTATGAAGTAGTAGATAAAATGCAAATGATGTTTGTCTCACCTCTATGATACAACAAACCTGTTTGGTCACTTTAAAACATAGACTATTGAGATAGTAAGATGGGTTCATGAATTTTTTCTTTGCCAAATGAAAAATCTATCAAAAATTGATGGTAAAAATACTGATATATTTTAGATGTTTTTTTTTTCATGCGACACGACAGCTCTCTGTCGCCGCGGTTGATTGATTGAATGAATTGATTGAATAGTACAAGAATGATAAGCGGAAATGAATGAACTGTGAAGAGCGAGAGCGAGTGATGTCTACAGCAAGGAGGTGTTAATAGGGAAATGAATCATCGATAAGTCTATATTTTAGTTTATCCTATCCACATTATTTTTTGGTCTAAAGGCCTAGAATAGTACTGGACTGATTCAAAAAATTATTTCACTGTTGAAAAGCTCCACTTAGCATAGGCTATACTTTATCCTGGTACCAGGCAGTATATACTCATGACTGTTCCTAATTATCTATCCGTTGTTTGATTTGACATTACTTGTATGGGGCGAATGTCAAAATTATATCTTGTGATTTAGATAGATTGAAAATTGGGACGCAGATGCAACATCTTCATTCGATGGTTAATATTTAGTTCTCTGTAGCATATTTAGTTGCTATCCAAAAAGTATTTAATAGCAGGACATCTTATTTATTTATTACACATGAACAAAATTCAGGGTCAAAGTGATAAAGAATATAATTGTATGCAAACTATTATGTCAATATTACACAATGTTTTATCAAATTTAACATCGTATGGAACTAATTTTAGTTCACATTTCGGTAAAGGGGCGTAGCTACTGTTCATAAATTGTTATTGAACATTCAGTTTCTAATTTCAAATGCATTAGAAGTAAATAAACTACGAAATATTTGTAGCAAAAACTGTTGCTGACCAAAATTTTAGGCCGTGACTTTTTTTTTTCATAAATTTCGTCAACTGCACAAGACAACGCCGGGCATCCTAGTAAGTCACTCATTACTAAACGTACGTGCATTCAAAGAGTTTCTATATATGATACATGACGTAATAACGTACCTAGGATTATTTTCCGGCGGCTCGCATGAGGTTCCTCCGTGTAAACCCACTCGAAATCTGTTCTGGAAACCCGGGCACCCATTTTTTATACACTATACGATACTGTTGCTTCTAAAACTTTAGTTTAACATCACACCGCGCACGATTTTAAGCGTCACTCCCTATAAATTTATAAGGAGACGGTTTAACACGAAATTATAGCTTTTTAGCGAATTAAATTCATGCGACACGACAGCTCTCTGTCGCCGCGGTTGATTGATTGAATGAATTGATTGAATAGTACAAGAATGATAAGCGGAAATGAATGAACTGTGAAGAGCGAGAGCGAGCGATGTCTAGACGAACGAGGTGTTGATTGGGAAATGAATCATCGATAAATCTATAATTTAGTTTATACTTTCCAAATACAAAGGAAAGTTTATAATTTCGATGCGGAGAAGAAAAAACGATGTCTTTATCGAGAGAAATCAAGAGAAATAGAAATTGGTAGTTGACATTGACAACCTTGACAACGGTGCCATGGGAATGGCCATGGGTCATGGGTTTGTGTCAAAAGGTCGATGACCCTGGATGCGATCCGTTATTTTTCGCATTTTACCGTAAAACAATAACTATCCTTTTGCAAAAAGAAAACTTTTCGGTTTAAAAACATTGTGTTGAGATAGTTTTAAGTTAATTTGCTTCGCCCTAACAGGGTAATGTATACCTAGGATATATAAGGATGCATTTCTGTAACTGTATACATTTTTGCAATAAATAAATAAAAAAAGTTTTAAAGTGTACGTTGGAATTAAATCCTTTTTTGTAGGTATACATGCTACTGTTTTCAATAACAGACGTCAGTATGCCAATCATTGATGGATTCACTGATTCACTGATGGATTCGTGGATTCATTGTAAAAAGAAGATTAATCCACAATAAAAATAAAATTATGTCAGATTTTCTTATTTAAAACGAATTTCGCTGTTTGAAAAATTTAGGAGCAAGGTGAGTTGTTATTATTGCAATAAATAATATAAACTTTTAATTTCTAATAAACATTACTGGCGTTATTGTTATTAGTTTTTACGGCTTGAGTATTGGAATCGTGAACAACAATTTGATACAACCAAATGACAAATATATGTTATGGACCAAGTGATAAATTGGGCAGTATACATAATGCCCGGTCATTATGAAAAATGCCCATTATGAGAGTGCCATTTGATAATAATTATTCAAATAATCAAATTGACCGGGCACTATACATATTGCCCGTGACCTTTTGGGCAAAGTAATACAAACATATTTAATTTTAATACAAACATTTTTATTGTTATTGCCATTTAATTTAAAATAAACTAAGTATCAAACGCTATGCTAGGACAAGTAGTCCAATTATTACTAGGGTGTGTTACCAGTGATGACTTACGGCACCGAAACGTGGTCTCTCACTATCGGCCTCATCTCAAAGCTCAAAGTCGCTCAACGAGCTAGGGAGAGGGCTATGCTCGGTGTTTCTCTATGTGATCGAATCCGAAATGAGGAGATCAGAAGACGAACTAAATTTACCGATATAGCCCACCGGATTAAAGTAAGTTGAAGTGGCAATGGGCAGGCCATATTGCTCGCAGAGCAGATGGCCGATGGGGTCGTAAAGTGCTGGATTTGAGACCACAGACTAACAAGCTAGACTAACGCAGCGTAGGACGTCTACCTACAAGGTGGACAGACGACCTGATAAAGGTCGTCGGAAGACGCTGGATGCAGGTCGCCTCCAACAGGTATCTGTGGAGATCTAAGGGGGAGGCCTATGTTCAGCAGTGGACGTCTATGGCTGAGATGATGAAAATATCAAACCACTTAAATAATCAGCCTCATGATTTGGATTAATTATGGAGGACTTCTGCCTTAAAAATTTACTAGTTTTGCATTTAAAAGTTAAGGAAAGTCATATTTAAATGTAACATAAAGTGTAATTGAAAAACAAAAATTTTACAACATATATTTGTTTTATAGAAATTATTTATTATTACAAAACAAAATAAACTAAAGTTTAAGCAATTAGACTTATTATTTGGCATAATTAACATCTTCTCCAAGTCAAATGAAAATATCACCGCGTAAAATATAGCTTTTTTATCAAATTGCCCAACTGTCATGTAGCAATATAATAATGCCCGTGCAATGTGATAAATAATGAAGTTAAGATAGTTATTAATCACTTGGCCCGATAAAACTAGACATTATTCATAATGCTCGGGCATTATAAATAATGCCCGAATTAATCACATGGTCCATAACATATATATACTTACCATTGACACCACCACCATCATCATCTGCCTAGTCTTTTCCCAACTATGTCGGGGTCGGCTTCCAGTCTAACTGGGTACCAGCAGTGTTTTCACGATATTGAAGTTTATTAAATAAGGTGAACTAAAGTTTTGTTTCTAATAACAATATATATAGCGTACCCTAATCGTAAATTGCGAACATTTTCCGTAATCGAAATGAAATCATTTAATTTTTGCTTTAAGAATCATAACTCGACTATGATATTGAAAAAGACTGGTTGAGCACAACTAAATCGACTAAAACCATTGAGCGCTCTATGTTGTCTCTGGTGCTCTAGGACTCGCATTCGCGCATCCATAAACAAAATAAAGTCTTTCTAAAGTTAGATAGTGAACATGGCGGTTGGTAAAAATAAAGGCCTCTCGAAAGGCGGTAAAAAGGGTGTTAAGAAGAAGATGTAAGTCTACAATAAACCTCAAATTAAGCACGCAATATATCAGTCTTTCGGTTATAAATATTTTCAGACTTGTGTTAAATGTGATGTTACAAATATTTTCGGATATAAGTTCCATGTCTCGTGTCAGGATGTTTTTACACTACACCGTGGTTTTATTAGTGGTGCACTCATTACAGTGTATTTCTCAAGTTATTATTCGTGGTTAAAAGAAAATGGCATGCAGTAATATATATTTCTTGTCCATTGTGGTGAGTTTTATAAGTTGTATAGTTTGAGGTTATATTAAATTGTTTTTCATTTTCAGTGTCGATCCCTTCACCCGTAAAGACTGGTACGATGTCAAGGCACCGTCTATGTTCACCAAGAGACAAGTGGGAACCACCCTTGTCAACCGTACTCAGGTATGTAAACTTTTCTAACCTCTGACCTAGGATGTATAAGTTCATGCCTTGTGCTGTTACCGGTGATGAAAGTGAAGTGCTAAGCTGTGGTCGTTTTGGCGGCAAAATCCAATTTTCATGCTGTAAAACTATTATTTTTGAATGTATTTAATACCACATGTGCTTAAAGTTTCTTATATACCTCAAAATCATGGTATAACCTCATCCTTAGCTAGTGTATATCCTTCAAATTTCTTAAGTTAACTGTATAGAAAATGGATGACCAAGTTTTTCTCAAATAAACAGAAAAGAGGTGTGTCCTTTAAATTCTCAAACAAATGGGTAGGTACTTGTTATTGTTTTATCAACCTAAACATGTGGTATTTAAAATTTTCGGACAACAAGTAACATTATAATTAATAGAAACCTCAAAACGCCAGTGTAACAGCTCAAACATGTACTTTTACAGTCTAAAACAAAGAAAAACAAACCAAAATGATGATCCACCTAGCTCGCAATGATAAATATCTGATGAAAACTTATGTTCCCTTTTGATTTACTTCTGAAAATTCTAATCACACTTTCCAAAAATTTTTATATTGGTACAAATGTACTAAAGTGTTTATTAATTTTGTTTTAGGGAACCAAAATCGCCTCTGAGGGTTTGAAGGGCCGTGTTTTTGAAGTCTCGCTGGCCGATCTTCAAGCTGATACTGATGCGGAGAGGTAGGTACTTATTTGTTACCATATCTGTAAATTTTTTATCTGCCTGTGGTACTATACAATCATCAGCAAGGATATTGATCCCTGACCTTCACCTGCGCAGAAGTGATTTATTGCCATAAGTGTACGGTGCGCAAAGCGATCCCCACTCTTCCGCCGAGAGCTCATTATCTGTGCCGATAACTATACCACTGTATAAGGAAACATTTGTGAAAGGGTCCTTCTAACCTAGACAGACATGTGTTGCTGGGGAGTTTGTTGCACCACGTCTTACCAGCAAAAACACAGGAAGACCTCTATGTGCAAAAACTGCTGTTTAGGAGCCTAGTTTCAATGGATGATTTTCATTTTAGACAAACACTACTGAAATATTTTCAGTCATTAATAAAACCATAGAGGAAAATTACACTTGTATTACTCACAAAATAGGAGTATATAGTGTATTGTTTACTTGCAAGAGCAACCAAATGAGTTTCAAGTCTAAAATTACAATTACTGCAGTCCAGCTATATGAAGGAATACCATATGGTCTTCATATCGTTTTAGTCTGCAGAAATCATATGCTGCCGCACGAAAGCGCCTCTGTATTTTATATACTTTGGTACCTTGTGTCGTTGCTACAAACCAATTATTCAAGAGAACTGCCATGGTCGACAATAAGGCCAGGATAAGATGCAATAATTATTATTTATGCAACAACTATAGTGGCGTCCATGGACGATTTCGGCCACGGCAGCTGTTCTCATTTAAGGAGATCAGCTAGCTGCGCAGGACTTATTATGGTGCACGAGCATTTGCACAGACACGAGTGCACTCACTATTCCTTCACTCTCATAACCCGATGGGATGGCAATCTATATACAACATAATATATGTATATAACTATAACTATGTACTATAATGTTACATTATTGTTTGTCAGGTCTTTCCGCAAGTTCCGTCTGATTGCTGAGGATGTTCAGGGACGCAATGTGCTCTGCAACTTCCACGGTATGGACCTCACCACTGACAAGCTCAGGTTTGTACCATTTTTGTCCTACTAGTTTCCACCAGCTGTATCACCCTCTCACTGAGATAATTACTGCCCATACCCAGACAAAATAGACTTATGTTAATTGGGGATAGGGGGTAGCTTCCCAACAGTAAAAGTATTTTTCAAATTGGCCCAGGGGCCCGATACTGCAGTCCAGCTATATGAAGGAATACCATATGGTCTTCATATCGTTTTAGTCTGCAGAAAGCATATGCTGCCGCACGAAAGCGCCTCTGTATATCATATACTTTGGTACCTTGTGTCGTTGCTACAAACACTATTTTCTTAAATTAACTTTTTCTTACGAAAAGTCAAAAGCTAGGTGCACAGTTCTAAAAAGTTAGTCTCATGGATATGAATCCGTGAAAACCGCCAAAGACACTTTTAGAACAATGCTTAGTTTAGATTTAGATCATTTATTTATATATTTATTTATTTTTATATACCTCAATAACAATGCAAAGTATAAACACTTTTGGAGCCATTTCTCTCGACATGCCTGCTAATTATGCTTATAAACTTTGTCTCTTTACAACAATATTAACAAACTCCTTCTCAACAGATGGATGGTCAAGAAATGGCAGACCCTCGTGGAGGCCAACATTGACGTGAAGACCACCGACGGCTACCTGCTGCGTGTCTTCTGCATTGGTTTCACCAACAAGGACTCGCTGAGCCAGCGCAAGACCTGCTATGCTCAGCACACTCAGGTAGGTTGAATCATAAGCCTTTTTACTGTCCCACTGCTGGGCACAGGCTTCTTCTCATAAAGAGAAGGAATTGGTGTTTACCATCACCACATTTTCGAGGCCTAGTCTATGCTCAAATGGGGTAACTAGAATCAACAATTCATTGAGTAGGCATTTATCTAAAAGTTCACAATCTTGACAGGACTTTTTACACATATGTATTGATCAAATAGAATGCTTTAAATAATGATTGAATTGACAAAGTAGTTGTATTTAACATAGATTTTTTGCCACATTTAAGTTGTTGCAACTGAGTTTATTGATAAAAAGTAATGTAAAGATATTTTACCTTTAGATAAATGCTTACTCAAATGGAGTATACCTTTCGCCACTGGTTTCACCCGCATACCTTAAAGAGTTAAGGCTATTTAATACTGAAATATTTTTTCAAATCGGTCCAGTAATTGAGATTAGCACATTGAAGCAAACTCTTCACAATTTTAGGAGAATATTTTCGCAGTCTGCACTATAAAGGGCCTAGGTCGCATTCTTGCTCTTTATAACTGCATCCCGCCGCTGCGTACATTATTGGGGCTTGCAAGACCACGATCGCGGCTTTCGGGTCTGTCTGTCTGTTGGCTATTCGTGGTCTTGGTACAAACACCCTCAAAATATACTGTGTTATATTGTTTTTTGCATGCAAATGTCTGTTTTATGGTCCTGATGTATTTTTTTATATTTTTCTACACCATATTACCTACAAACAAAAAAAAATTGTATTTTTGTTGAGGATTTTCATATTTTAAAAGTGCCAAAAGGAGGGTAAAGATCCCTATAAAAAGATAAAATTGAGCTACTATTTACGACTAGTAGGTAACTTTCTGTGTCAAACTTAAAACTAAAGCTTAAAAAATCGAGATATTTGTAGTGTTTAACATAAAAAAAGTTTCTTCATTTTGAAGACATCTATGACAATAAAATCAGCCTGAAAAAGAAAATAGTCAAACCTGTAAAATACTCGATGAGACTGCCCATATTATGTCATATACTTTATGTAGTTCTTAAAATCAATCAAAATTGTAGCACATAATGTTAGTTGTACATATTTTTTTTTTATTATACATACACATAATACAAAAACCCAAGTATTAAAGCATATTTATCCCGTTCTACCCAGGTCCGTGCCATCAGAAAGAAGATGTGCGAGATCATCACCCGGGACGTGACCAACTCTGAGCTCCGCGAGGTTGTCAACAAGCTCATCCCCGACTCCATTGCCAAGGATATCGAGAAGGCTTGTCACGGCATCTACCCGCTCAGGGATGTCTGCATTAGGAAGGTAGGTTTCGGTAGCATTTTGGAGTATTTTTGAAGTTGTGTTGGGTTGATAAGTTGGTATTTTTTTGTAAATTTATAGATAGTTTTGTTAGAAATTTTTAGGACAGGGTTATTTTGGGGGATGTCAATTCAAAATTTGTTGATTTTCGTCACGCTTTTGTGATATTGGGATTAAATATTTATTTAACGATGTTTGTCTATTAAATTTTGTACTATGCTTACAAAACTTACTCATTTTTCTGTGCAGCATTATACAATTTCTAGAAAAGCCTAAGGTTTAAAAGTATCGCCTATACTGACTTTCGTTCAGTTTTAGTAGTTGTCTATAAAGTCAAAAGAAACTGCTTTATTTGTAATCTGCAAGACTTATCAACTCAACCAAAACCATATTCAACCACAATGATGATCCACCTAGCTCGCAATGATACACACCTGATGAAAAATCTTGTTCCCTTTTGATATTCTATCTGAAATCACCATCCTATCACCAAATCACCACTACCACAGATCACCAGTCTAAAGTAACCCTTAATCACCAGGTCAAAGTACTGAAGAGGCCTCGCTTCGAGATCTCCAAGTTGATGGAGCTGCATGGAGAAGGTGGTGGTGGCAAGAGGGGCGAAGCTGGTGATAAATCAGAACGCCCTGAGGGCTACGAACCTCCGGTCCAAGAGAGCGTTTAAGTTAATATACTTTAAAAACTGAATTTTATGCGTTTTATTTCAATGTTTGCTATCTGTAGTTGTATTGGCGGCCATGTTGGAAAAGGTGAGCATTTGTTTTTTTTGTTCTTTTTTTAAATGTTGCCGCCAGAATTTTGTGATGAACTTATTTGCTACTAAAAAGTTCTAATTAGCTTTGCAATAGACAATTTTTGATTCTAAAAAATACTCATGACTCCAGTGTAAGTTTGATTTGTATAAAAATATGTTTTATTAGGTATTAGTTTTCCTTTGAAACTAGTAATTGTAAAATTCTGGTGGCAATTATTTTATCTATATTTGTTTTAAAGAAAATATTAATATGATGATCCACCTAGCTCGCAATGATACATACCTGATGAAAAATCTTGTTCCCTTTTGATATTTTGACTGAAATTGTTTCAATAATACATGATTGTTAAAATGTACCATTATCACTTTTCCTAATGTATTATCTTGTTTTACAGGAGGATTTGGTGCCAAAGCTGCTATCACAACTCTTCATTGTTTCTAAGTTGCCAATGTCATATCTTCTTCAGTTTTTGAATAAATCTGATTTTAAAATTAAAACACTGCGTTTTTATTTAACGAATACCTAGTTAAGGTATAGACAACGTTTAGAGAAATAATTTTCAGTCGCCTAAATAAGTGTTGTATTATTGTGTAAATATTTCGGACATCGGCGGCAAGCCATTTTCAGCCACAAAAATGCCCTTTTCTATGTGCCGTTATTTGTAGGCGGCTGAAATTAGTCTTCGTCTAAACTTTTGCAATGCCTACGGTATTCCGAACTACCTCAATGCCTCTGGTAGTGTTTTGTTAGTACTTTGAAAATCGCGAAGACACTAGTAGCCGCCGTCTTTTGAGGTGCTTGAGGCTAATTAATGCTGCAGGGATAGATACATAACCAGTATGTAGTGATCTCTATTTAGATACAGGACATGCAAAGTAAATAGGGGTGCGATCAAGCGTCAATGTCTAAAATAGTAGTTTAGCTACTCGACACTAGATGGCGCTGTTAGATATTTTTTACGCTCGCGTCTTAAAGTTCGGTATCTCTGCATATAAATAATGTATGTTATAATAAGTTTTCCATTGTTTATTTTCTTCATGGGCTAAATATTATTTGTAGAAATCATGTTATATCAATGTCAATCCCAGTTTTCCGTGTTCCGAATAATTGATTACCAACCTCCATTAAATAATTATCTGCATGCAAATAACTAGTTATTCCTTGGTTTAATTTCAGTTTATGTAATACAAACACTTTTATAGAAAATAAATTGATTGTCAGCTTTCCGTGTTTTTAATTATTAAATACATACAATAGCTAATAATTATATCTTTGCAAGTGTGTATTCCTTTGTGGTCCACTGATAAGAACTCGATATTAACATAAGTATGTCATTAATAAGAAGTTGTTACTTGTCAGGTTTTAATTGGTCAACTTAAGTGTATAATTGAACTTAATGCTCATCACGCACTAGCTTATAAAAAGAACCCAACACTACATTTGAGTAGGATAAATAATCTTGATGAGTAAGACTTTTTACACAAATAGATAGGTACATATTAAGCAAATTAACGACCACTTAAAATAATTATAAAATTGTTATCAATGTCATTGATTTTTAGACACAATATATTTATTTTTAAATAAATCAGCACTTTTCGAACGACAAAAACAAAAGACAGTCCCCAAAACGCCCGCCCTTTATAGTTACCGGCACGGATATTGAGCTCTCGGCGGAAGAATGGGGACCGCTTTGCGCACTGTACACATAAGGCAATAAACCAATAAATCGCTTCTGCGCAGGTGAAGGTCAGGGCTCAATATCCGTGCCGATAACTATACCACTTCCTATGTGTTTTACTGAGAAGAATAAAAATAAAATTAGAGCCCTGAAATCATGGTCTTGATAAACAAAATAATAGATATCTACAAGCAGCTATTATATTATAAAAAAAATAATAACGATTTGTCAAACAAGTACCTAATTACGAATTATCCGCGTTTTGCTAAGACAGACAGATATTACAAATTGTCGCGTATCACCGGGTCTAAGGAGGTCAAATTATTTATCATTAATTTATCTGTTCCACGCAATTATAATCTGTCGTTTGTAAAAACTATTACTTATCTGAGAATACGAAGAAATATTTTTTTAGGAAATCACGTTTCCTATTTATTGTTTTTTTACTAAATGAAAGATACTTTACAGGTTATTAAACTGAGTTTTTCTGCGGTAGTTAATTAGAGACAAAATGAAAAATATATCATTATGGTTGAAATGTTATGTCATGCCCCTTTTCATCATCATCATATCAGCCAATTGTCGTCCACTCCCGAACCTAGGCATTAAACAAATTTGGGCTTACAAATGACGTATCTATCCTTGGAAACCTGGAAAAAAAATTCATGTTTAGAGTTAATTAAAATCTTCCTTAAATTAATTATTTACACCTCACTTAACTAATACTTCATTTGCAAATGGATGTTTGTTTATTTTGCTTTAATCTATGAAAAAAAAAGTTGCTCTAGCTAGGCAGTGATAGGTGCACAAATGTTCAGAAGCCTGTAAGTCTGACAACCAGTCTTACCAAACGGTATTGGGTTGCCCGGGTAACTGGGTTGAGTAGTTCAGATAGGCAGTCGCTCTTTGTAAAACACTGGTACTCAGCTGCATCTGATCAGACTGGAAGCCGACCCCAACATTGTTGGGAAAAGGCTAGGCAGATGATTAAGGGAACGAACTAGTGCCAAAAACATATGTCGTCAGGGCATCATTTTGCGTTGCAAACTTCTATTTCTAAACTCACGTGGTGACACGTGAACTGTCAAAAAAAATAGACAAAAACATTGTTTTTCTAGCTTCCTTTATTATTGTCCTATGTTACGACCTCTGTTAATAATAAATTAGCGAAAATACCACGTAAATACTAATTGGTTATTCGTAGTAAGTGAAAACAAAAAGTAGGTAGGTATAGGTAAGTAAGTTTTCCGAACGTTAAACTTAGGAACGTGATTATTAAAGCTGTGTTTACATTACATTGGCCTGGGGCCCGATTCTCCTAATTTTACTTAAGCGACATACGATTCACGTCCGACTGAGATCCAATCCCGACTAAATTACGATTGAAGCGTATGTGGCATTCCGCAATTTTTTCTTTTAAATAAACGTTTTTATCCTTTTCTGTCATTTAATAATGAATCATTTTGTCTGCAAATGATTTACGATTGCAATATGATTAGAGAGCAAACTACCGTATAGACCAAAATCACTAAAATGGCAGACCAATCGCAAACCAATCGAATTTCGTTGGAATACGATTGGTCTTATATTAGTAACAGAATGCCCGGATTGGGTCAAACTGCTATTGCGATTCAATATTTAACTTAGGAGAATCGGCCCCTGAATTTCAAAAATTCACGAGGTTACAATATAAAATCATCTTAAAATGATTACCTAAACGTTAAAGTTTTTCATTCATTATGTCATATTATTAATACTTAAGTTAAGAGTATTGGTTTTGTCCGCGTCATCATAGAAGAATTACGTCTCAGTTTAAAAAAAGCGGCCAAGAGCGAGTCGGATTTCGTATTAAGGGATTTTTTTTAATGATAAGTGGTATTTTGGCATTTATTTACTTTCCAACGCATTCCTTACATTTTAGATATAATTAAATATAAGTATAAAAACATTGCAAAACATTAAAAAAGTAGAAAGCAGACGCGGTACAAAGGTAGGTACCAGTGGTTAGCGCCCCAGAGATAGAAACCTCCTCACAATACGCGCCGTATCAAGGAGAACTGTTCGCTGATAACAATAACAATAGCCTTCCTCGATAAATGGGCTATCTAACACAGAAAGCATTTTTAAAATCGGTTCGCTAGTTCCTGAAATTAGCAAGACAGAACGGAAATAAGAAAAATAAAAGTTTAAAAAACTTAAACACACGCTAGTTATGTATTGTCATCAGAACTCAGAGCGTGTGCAAAGGTCAAATTTAGTTCCAAGATTTTCTTACATACATAGTAACAAGTGAAGCTAATATACGCGTGCTAACAGCTGTTACAGCCTTTTTATCGTCCCACTGCTGGGCTGCGGCCTCCTCTCACACGGAGAAGGATTGAGCATTAATCACCACGCTTGCTCAATGCGGGTTGGTGATTTCAGACTACATATAGTCCAGGTTTCCTCAAGATGTTTTCCTTCACCTTTTTATCAGCCATTGGTGTCCAAGATATACCTAGAAAGTACATACAAGATTAGAAAAGTTGCATTGGTACTTGCCTCGAACTCACACCCTCATACTCGAGAGGTTGGTTCTTTGCCCACTTGGCCACCACGACATCACCTAATATACGCGTGCTAATAGCTAATAAGCTAATATAAGCAAACTTCAGAGCTGACGGAACCCCAAAAATTAACAACTTCAAGAACACAAACACGACATAAGAAATACACAACAGTTAATACGTAAGTTAGTAAGAACTATTCACTAATAATAGACCAGATTTTCTTATATCAGACGTATTTGACCTTCAGGTCGTTACGGGTAGTCAGAAGCCAGTAAGTCTGACACCAGTCTCACCAAGGTGTATTGGGTTGCCCGGGTAACTGGTTTGAGGAAGATAGGCAGTCGCTTCTTGTAAAGCACTGGTACTCAACTGAATCCGGTTAGACTGGAAGCCGACCCCAACATAGTTGGGAAAAAGGCTCGGAGGATGAAGGAGAAAACATGCTGCGCCGACCACAAATAAAATTGGGATAAGAAAGACGATGTGTGTGACATATTTAATTTTCAACCTATTTTAATGATTGCGTGTTGAGTTTTTATGCATCACTTGCATAGCTTTTATTAGTAGTTAATTGATAGGTACTTAGGTAAATTAATTACCATCTGCCAAGCCTTTTCCCAACTATGTTGGGGTCTAACTAGATGCAGCTGAGTACCAGTGTTTTACATGGAGCGACTGACTATCTGAACTCCTCAACCCAGTTACCAAGACAACTCGATACTCCTTGGTAAGGCTGAAACTAGGGCTTGTTAGGTGATTAAACCTGCAGCTCATAAGAAGAAGATTTGTAAAAAAAAACTATTGTTGCCATAGCAACCAATGTGAAAAATCTTCAGTTTTGAACGATGAATGATGGAAAATAATCCGGTCTACGTGATAACTACTTACAAAGGCTGACTTAGCTTAATAAGCGGATATGACGATACAAATTTACTAAACCTTGTAAAAATTACACCGCTATTAATGGTTAAGTATGAGAAATAAGCACCTATGTAATCTGTCTCACTGTTTTGAGACGAATTAAAGAATATTTCGATCGACTGTTATTTAAACATCTTTGGCAGTCGTTACGGGTAGTCAGAAGCCAGTAAGTCTAACACCAGTCTTACCGAGGAGTATTTGGTTGCCCGGGTAACTGGGTTGAAGAGGTCAGATAGGGCAGTCGCTCCTTGTGGCACACTGGTACTCAGCTGCATCCCGTAAGACTGGTAGCCGACCCCAACATAGTTTGCTAAAGTCGAGGCAGATGATGATGTATTCCCAAAAGTACGACCTATACCTACCTTTTTGAGTATTTTAAGCCACAAAACAAATAAATTAACCCTACAAAAGTTTTGTACCCTTTTAAAACAGCGTGAACATAATCACCCGATGAATGAATGACAGACAAACCGACAAATGATTAGATAACACTTCGGAAGTAGCCCCTCTCTCAGTCGATGTCAGGGCGCTCGCTACTTAATGTGTAAACAAGATAGAATTGTTATTATAAACTAGTATGTTGAAATTGTAAGAGTTAATAAATAATCTATACTTCTGTATTAATATAATAAAGAGGAACTTTTTGTTTGTTGGTGCCTGAATGGCTCCGAAACGATCGAACCGATTTCAAAAATTCATTCGCTGTTTTAAAGCTACATTCTTTCTCATAAATATAGGCTATATTTTATCCAGGTACGGACAGTAGTTCCCACGGGATGTGGGTGAAACTGAGGGGAAACGGGTAGGCATTGGTAATCTTGTAAATACAAATAAAACTCTGCCTGTCTGTTGGCTTTCACACTAAAACTACTGACTACTAACTTAGGTTCCCAGATGGCCTAAGAAAGGATAAGCTACTTTTTCTTCGGGTGCAAGAAATAATGCTGCAAAGGTACAGTAAAAAGACTGTCAGAAAATGCTTAAAAAAACGCAAATATTTTATAGGTAAAGTCACATGAAACAATAAAAAACTATTTATTATTCATAAGAAAAATAAATTATCATCTATTGTTTAAAGGAACTAGGCATGACATTGATTACCGAACAACTAAACTGCTAGGTCTAAAACCGTGTTTGGCACAATTGTTACTTAAATTACTAAGATAAATGTAGTTTGCAGGACTTTATAGAAATTCCCAAGGACACCGCAGTGTTCTTATCGAGTGAGCTGCAGGTTTAATCACCTAACAAGTCCTAGTATCAGAGTTGTCTCAAATCCGCCTGACGGGCTCTGACGTGGAATTGTAACGACGACTGCTACTGAGTAGCATTCGGGGACGCCGGTGGACGAGCCCTCCCAGGCACGGGGTTGTAGCATCGCCAGTTCTAAACTCCAGCCTGCTTTTTAAAAGTATCTAAAACACACAAAGGATTGCAGGATTGGCCAGAAGCCAAGTTTCGGAAAGCACGATAAACTGTAGATCCCAACTTTCATTTGAACATCTTTGGCAGTCGTTCCGGGTAATCAGAAGCCAGAAGGTCGGACAATTAGTCTTACCAAGGGGTTTTTCGTAGCCCGGGTAACTGGGTTGAGGAGGTCAGATACGCAATCGCTCCTTGTAAAACATTGGTACTCAGCTGCATCTAGTTATACTAGAAGCCGACCCCAACATACTTGGGAAAAGTTTAGGCAGATGATGAGCCGTTTTGGCTGACAATCAGCCGGGATAGTATTATAAACTCAAGTAGCGGTCAATGCCCTAATGACCAACGCCACGCATTGGTCTATTGCAATGCACTAGGATAAATTGTTACATCCTGTCAGTCGGTTCTAACCACTAATATCTAGAAATGCACCTAGATCAATGATTCTTCAAGTTAAGAAACGTCTTACGTGCGAATCTACGCAACTTTTAGTCGGCCGATAGTTTGTTCGGGCTCTTAAATCAGTATGAAAATGAATTACACGCACGCACATTACAGAAATCAGAAGGACTGAAAAAAAAAGATTTAAGTCTGCAATAGGCGGCTACTTCATTTGTTTCAATTCAAAAAATATTTCGAACTTGGTTACAAAACAGCATTTTTTGAAAGACGAAATTTACAAAAGATAGCCTTCAAAACGCCCACCCTTCACCACTTTCTATGTGTTTTTGCTGGAAAGAAGAAGTGGCGCAACAAACTCCTCAGCAACACATGTCTGCCTGTAGGTACTTAGGCTAGAAGAACCTTAATATTGGTATACTAAGAGGGTATTACTATATACAATATGCAATATTGACATAATATAAAATAATATGTAAAATACATATTTATTTCATTAACAAACTCCACATTAAAAGTTGTCATGGATGATACCTATAAGGCCGACATTTATGGTCAATGGTTTCAGTCTCATAGACTCTTCAAACGTCGTGGTGGCCTAGTGGGCAAAGAACCAAGAACCAACCTCTCGATTATGAGGGCGCGGGTTCGATTCCAGGTCAGGCAAGTACCAATGCAACTTTTCTAAGTTTGTATGTACTTTCTAAGTATATCTTAGATACCAATGACTGTGTTTCGGAGGGCACGTTAAACTGTAGGTCCCGGCTGTCATTGAACATCCTTGGCAGTCGTTACGGGTAGTCAGAAGCCAGTAAGTCTGACACCAGTCTAACCAAGGGGTATCGGGTTGCCCGGGTAACTGGGTTGAGGAGGTCAGATAGGCAGTCGCTTCTTGTAAAGCACTGGTACTCAGCTGAATCCGGTTAGACTGGAAGCCGACCCCAACACAGTCGGGAAAAGACTCGGAGGATGATGATGATGGTTTCAGTCTCATAGCATGAAAAATTATATCATCCTATATTATGCCCAGAACATCTAATGCTATAACATTACCTGAAACACCGGCCCAAATCTGTGTATTTTTTCTATTAACAACCATGGTCCGATTTCATGAATAGACTTATCTATTCTTTATATTTATGGTCACCGAAAGGTCATAACAAACGCGTATTTTATTTGTTATTTACATTTATCTCATTGTCCCAAAAAATTTTAATTAACATGCAAACTGACAAAACAATGGAATTATCTTGTGGATATTTTGACGTTAAGGCATCATTTAATAAAATATGTTCACTATTTCATATAATAAACATGAAGAAAAAATGCTTTAGCCATCATCATCATCATCTCATCCATAGGACGTCCACTGCTGAACATAGGCCTCCCCCTTAGATCTCCACAGATACCTGTTCGAGGCGACCTGCATCCAGCGTCTTCCGGCGACCTTTATAAGGTCGTCTGTCTACCTTATTGGTGGACGTCCTAAGCTGCGCTTGCCATACTCCATAGAAAAGAAACGTAAACTAAGGTGCATTTTTTTCAGTGTGGGACAACCCATCCTAAGTTAGTCTGGAAGAGATCACTAAGACAAAATCAAAAATGTACAAATCTAACTAGGTATCTTCTGGTCTAATCGCTAACATTTCTAAATTCTCCGCAAAATTGCAACCTATGTGAGCGAATGATAATGGTGGAATCTCAGCATGTTAGGAAATTGCACAGCTAAAAATATTTATAGATAATTAAGAGATAATGCGCAAGAGCGCAGACACAGGTGCACTCTCTATTCCTTCACTCTCATAGCCCGATGGGGCGACAATCCGACACCACCGGAACAAACTCTTAAGTAGCACAATATTAGTAGGTATTGACAACAGTGGATGGATGATTATTCTCGCCTTAAAATTCGAGGCTTTGTTAAAACACTACGTTGTAAGACAAAAGACTGACCTGAGAATCAAACCCAGACTCCTCTCGCCAAGAGCTTGCGACAAACACAGCAACAACATTTGCGCAATCAAAAATTTTCTTACCCCAACTTTTTCAGCAAAATCCTCAAAGAAAAACACATGTCAAATCAACAATAAATACTTAGCTAAAATTAAGTTTACGACAAAAATCTGTACAAAAACTCAAGCGCACAGATAACCCATTTAAATCGGAACAAAAAAATAAGTAAAGTTTACACATTGATAACCTAACTGTTTGACCCTTTTATCGGCAGTAGCTCTCTAGCCTCCGCCGCGATCACACGTCTCCCTATTAAAAATAATGTACTAAAAATTAATCGCGATAAAATGGAACACAATAATTTGGATAAAACGATGTCTTCCACTCCTATGCTGCCTAAAGAGAATGGTGATGAAAAAATGGTGATTATTACTCCAAGTAATGGGGTGGGGAAGATTTTGATAAGAGAGGATACAATTTTGACGAATTTGCACGGCTGTGCGGGATGTGGTAGAAGTCAGTTTACTTGTGGGGGGGTGAAAAGTCAGTGGTCGGTTCTATGTTGGGGAAAACAGCCGGAAAAGAAGTATTATTGTTGTAAGTATGCTTTTGTTTTTAGTTTATATTTGGGGTTGTGAAAATTGGGTCAGTTTTGATAGATGTTCAGTTTTGTGGAGATATGTAAAAACCGTTTCGGTTTCATTAGAGAATGTAACTTTCTGATTTGTAGCCGACTTGAAAAAGGAGGAGGTTCTCATGTTTTAATTGTGTCTTCTTTTCGATATAGAAGATAAACCATTGAAAGTTTAAGGTCCGTGTAACAAAAATACTATGCTGAAAACCGCATCAAAATCACGCATCATAATACGAGCACATACATACATACAGGTCAAAATGAGAACCTCCTATTTGCCGCCTGTTAAAATCTATTTGAAGACTCAAAAGAAGTATTTGAGTATTAAGAAAACTTATTTCAACCAATCAAATAGGTCCAAAACTATTAACGTTACCAATATTCTAATCTATTGTTTTGCTTATAAAATATATTTGACATTACTTGTATCATATCGGGTGTGTCGTTCACAATCACATTAAATGAAATGCGTAAATATACTGATTAATATATGTCGATTAACACAAAGAAAAAAAGAAAAATACGTAAAAAATAAAAAAAAGATTTTTTCAAACAAAGTAAATTAATAAAAAATTGCGAAAATTAGAACACCATATAAAAGTCAGTCATTACAAACAACTGAAATTCTCCCTTGAAAACTGACAGCTATCAACTGATCAAAACATTCGATACTCCCAACTTTATCTCTGCTTTACACATGTTGTTGTAAATTATAAAAACGAAAAATGACTCCTGTGGCTAAACCACTGAATGGATTAGGTTATTTTTTTTACAATTCGCCATAGAATATCATAAAGTATATGTAATAGGATTTAATGTGATTGTGAACGACACACTCTGTATGTGTCTAATGTCAAAATTCTAACTCCAGTTATCATCTCGATAGATAGATAGAGTATTGGGAGCGACCATAACACGAGATATATCGGGTATCGGTATAACATATCTAAGTGAACCATGAGTAGTTATATTTGACCCTAATATATTGCCAGCGAGTGTACGTTATTATTATTAGGTCTTCGTGTCCTTATTGGCGATACAATTATACAAAGTAATGTTTAAATGTTTCTTAGCCATCAAATTAAACTAACAAATACTAAGAATAACCATTTTTTTCTGTTAGTTTTTGGTACTCGGCTTCAAAACCGCTTTGAAAAATTATTTCACTGTCAGAAAGATGACACTCTTCTCGAGTAATGAGAAAATAAGCTAGGCAGATGGTGGTAGGTTATATGCAAGTCATATTTCAAGTACCTAAAACAATTAAGATCATTAAAAAACATTTATAAAACATAACCTACGACAATCAAATAGTAATAATGTCGTGGTGTTAAAGCACCAACCTTTCAAGTACGACTGTCTTCAAAGTCAATTGTTTTTATTCCAATTAGGCCTATGAAAGCTCTTTCGAAACGTCAGACTAGTTGCACGGTCCCAAAAAGTTGGTCTCATGGAGAAGAACTGGCAAGAAACTTCATAGACAGTCTTAAAAAAAAAGAAAACAATTATTTACAATAGTTTTCAAGCTTTTGGGGTATTGGGTTGCCCGGGTAACTGGGATGAGGAGGTCAGACAGGCAGTCGCTTCTTGTAAAGCACTGGTACTCAGCTGAATCCGGTTAGACTGGAAGCCGACCCCAACATAGTTGGGAAAAAGGCTCGTAGGATGATGATGAGTTTTCAAGCTTTTAATGAGAAAGTTCTAGGTATAATAATTATGATATACTTTTTATTATAATGAATCTTATATACAAGGGTTTTCCCGAAGTTTCAACACCATTTAGACGCAAGTTGGCACACCCTGTTACCGGCTTAGTTTCATCAAAATCCATCCAATAGTTTTAGCGTGAAAGAGTGTCAAACAAACTTAAACTTACTTAAACTTAAGCCTTTAAATATTAGGTAGTTAGTAGGAAGTAGGGGTAGGAAGTACGAATAATTATAAAGATTATGACAGTTATAATTTCTGGAATGTTAAAATTAATCGTGTGTTTTATGAACTTGGTTTTATGACAGTGCTTTACAAGGAGCGACTGCCCTATCTGACCTCCTCGACCCAGTTACCCGGGCAACCCAATACCCCTTAGTTAGACTGGTGTCAGACTTACTACCCGTAACGACTGCCAAGGATGTTCAATGACAGCCGGGACTATCTCAGGAAATACTGGATTTGTAAAAATCTTTCAGTGATAGATAGCCCGTTTATCAAGAAAAGCTAAAGCTACTTTTTACCGAGTGCGAAAAAAAGTTCGCACGGGACACGGGTAAAACCGCTAGTTATAAATAATGAAGTAGATAAGCAATTATTTCTAAGTACAAGTTAATTATATGCAAAGCAAACGTAAGATAGCATAGTAGTAGTTAACTATCGCAGATTGGGAGGTTCAAATTCCGTTTTAACAACTCCGATGAAACGTGGGAGTAAGAGAAATAGAGATAGATATAGTTAGGTACATCTCTTTATAGCTTTAGAATGATTCACTTATCTTTACTATTTTAACAGCCAATTTCCTCATCAAAAGTAAAAGCCAAAGTAATGTCGTAAATTAAATTAACGGTCAAGTTAGTTTTTTCAGGGCTAAAGTAACAGCAAAACTAATAGAAAAAATTTATTTGACCGTTACTTTTATATATTATTTGTTATTTTATATATGTAATTTACATTACTGTGGCTTTTACTTTTGATGAAGAAACTGGCTGTAAGTTACTTAACAGATATTTATGCGGTTTTCATCTTCGGATAGTATTTTATGAGGAATGCTAAGATGTAACTGTCAGTATTTGGTGGACTTGTTTTGTAAAACGGCTGAAATGAACAGGGTGAAATTGGTATGACTAGTTAGTTACCAGGCCACACAAAATCCTAGGTTATCTTCCTAAAGAATTTAGAAAGAAAGTAGAAAGAGTTGACTCTAACCGTCTCCAAAAATCAAATTAAATCCTAATTGATTTATCCGTTTAACCGAGAAAGCGTTACAAGATCACATTGTCATTAGATGCATTCTGATAAAACTTGGCAATAAAATAATAAGTACATGTGTTGGTAGCTGATTTATCAGAATAACACATAGACTACTATTTATTTATGTGCGGGAATTAGTTCTCCGGGAATGCTAGTATAAATCAAAATTACTAAAGACTTATTTAGCGAAACTTTTATTTTTTCCTAAGCGAAATTAAATTAACGGTGATTTATTTAATCATGCATAATGTTGACAAACAAAAGAATTAGGTTACTGTGTAATCCGAGTAATATGGGACTGCATTTAATCAGGGTTGCCATCGCTTCTAAAAAATAACTGTAAATTATGCAGAATATAAAAGAAAATAGAATAAAATACTGACAATCGCTCCGGAGAGTGACTTGTCATGACGAATTCCTCCGTGTTTTGGAAGGCATGTTTAATTGGTAGGTCTCAGTTGTCATTTGAACATCTTTGGCAGTCTTTACGGGTAGTCAGTTATCCAAGAAAACTCAGAAGTCTTGAGAGAAGCTATTTGACAAGAACCGTCTTACTAAGCTAACTGGGACTGAGGTCAGATAGGCAGTCGCTTTATGGCACACTGGTAACTCAGCTGCAGCTAGACTGTAAGCCGACCCCAATATAGTAGCGAAAAAGTTAGGCAGACGATGATGTAGGTAGCCTAAATTTTATTCGACTACTATTTATCTATTTTCGAAAAAAAAAAATCAAATTTTTGGTTTTTTGAGTTTCTCATACAAAGTGAAATTAAGACAGCCCTAAACAAAATGCGTTTGCTTAAGCTAAACATGATCTTTGACTTACCACGTGACGCAGCGATGTCAATAAACTCCAATTACTTTATTTTTGTAACGCTTAGCTATCAAAAACATAATAATGTCAATATTTGTGGTTTCGTGAAGTTTTTCCGGCATTTCGAGGGACTTCTTTCACGTTCTCAGATAAATTATAGCCTACTAGCTTCCGCCCGCGGCTTCGCCCGCGTAGAGTTCGGTTATATCGCGTTTCCAAGAGAATTCTTCAAAAGTCCAGGATAAAAGCTATCCTATATTCTTTCAAGGTCAACTCTATCTTTGTACGAAATTTTAATAAAATTAGTTCAGTGGCTTAGACGTGAAAGCGTAACAGACAGACAGACAGACAGAGTTACTTCCACATTTATAATATTAGTAGGGATTAGCGATCCGTAGGTACCGACTTTGCTACGTATAAATGAAGAACCGCTCGAAAGATTTTGTGCAAACTTCACATAAACCATCTACTAAATAGTCCGAACAAAGCCTAAACATTTGGTTTGGATAAAATTACAACGAAAAGTGGCATAAATTTTTATTTATTTAGATATTACTCGAGGATAGTTCAGCTTTTAAACAGTGAAATAATTTTTCGAATCAGTCCAGTACCTAGCTTCGGAGCCTTTAATGTACAAAACAAACGATAAAATGTTTCCTCTCCATTATGATATTAGTTTAGATGAATACTAATTTCCGCTTATTTGAAGTTATAAGTACTTTAGACATAATTATATCATCAACTCCATACAAGTAATATCAATTTCCTATCTGTAGTAATGAAAACAATATGTAGATACGATATTGGAAACAGCCGTAGGTAAATTAGTTTTCTTAGCGCTGATAAAAACTGTTGCAAGTAAAATAATCATTACAAGCGCCGTTAAATAATAACAAAATTAAACAATATTAGTTACAAACAATAATTATCTACTTACCTAGTATTTTCCCAATTATATTGGGGTCGGCTCCCAGTCTAACCGGACGCTCCAGTGCTTTACAAGAAGCGACTGCCTATCTGACCTCCTCAACCCTGTTACCCGGGCAACCTGATACCCCTTAGTCTGGGTAATTATAATAACTTATAAAAACAATATCGTACGACTATTTTTTATCAGCTGAAATGCTGAAGGTCAGAATATGTGTAAATAATATGATTTGTATTAAACTTTAGTCCGACTTGCTCTTTGGACACTAGATTATAATTTTTTGAATACAGTTCCGTGTTTTAATGTAGGTAACTATATAACAAATGATAAGTAAAAGTCAAAATTTTATTTCAAATAGATCTGTGAGAGCACTTTTGAAACGTCAAGCTAATTGCACGGTTCCAAAGAGTGGGTCTCATGGAGAAGAAATGAACGTTAGAATCATTATCATTTGTCGAAACACAGCTATGATACAATGTTCCAACTTGAAGTTTCAGTTCATATCTTCCGGCTCCATCATTAGATCAGTTACAGTACCATATTATTGTATTGTCATCAGAACTACATACAGCTGCCAATTTTCATGACGCTACGATCCTTGGAAGATGATTGAATTAGTTACTTTAGATTCAATTACATATTTACATACCTAATAAAAGCTTGTTAATATTTAGTAACTTTCAAGCAAATAAAAAAATTCTTCAGCTTTTTATTAACAACCAGCGGTTTTTCCGCATTTTCACTCGCATCCTGGTGTGATTTTTCTCGTACCGGGATAAAATATAGCCTATACTATTCAAGCATAGTGTACATTTTCGACAGTGAAAGAATTTTCCAAGTTTCGGAGCCTTTAGGATAGCAACAATGTTTTGCTCTTTATAAGGTATATGTATAAGTAAATAGATTTAGTAAGGTGTGGTATTGTTAATAGATATAGGTACTAAGTTTATATACTAAGTATATACTTTTTTTCATTACTACTGTTTTTTTGTAATTATGTTGCTGTGCCCTAAGAGGGCCCATAATTGTACTGAAGATTTGAAGCCTTGTGTACCATCCGTAACACACATTATGGAATGCAAATAAATGAATATGAATATGGATAAGTCGATAACAATTAAAGCTCTTGTTTGTGTGTTTTTCATCTCAGCATTTATTTCACAACGATTAAAAGTCAAGTCCAAAGTCTTACCCCATTTTTTAAGACAGCCTAAATACCAGTTAAAGTGAATTAATTAGGGTTTTTTAAAATCCACTAGCTGATCTGTTATTTCACGGTATGAGTCACACTCAAAACAAATAGTTCGACAAACACGGAAATAATCTTTAGTTCCTAGTAGGTACCTAATAATATAAATGCTATCTGTAACACTTTTATGCTAAAGCTATAGTAAAACAAAAGAAAAACACTATAACTAAAACGCGTCAAAAAATTCGTCCCCATCGCTGTCAACTGGGAGCGTACCCAAGAGGCTGGCAGCATTACCTCGTTGGATGATCATACTGATCCTTTGTCCGAGGTAATAGCCAGCCTTTCGGTCACGAGAAGCGTCAACCAGCCGCCTAGACAGATATTGAAATAAGGTGTGGGCATTCGGACCCCACGACCCGAGGATCTATGAAATGACATTTGGTACTCAGATAGTTTAGCATCTGAGAAAGGACATAGACTCCTTTTTAACTGGTTGCGGGTAATGATTCTCCTAACATGTGGATGAAACCGCGGGGTACAATTAGTAGTGATGATGACGATGATGATTCGTGGTGGCCTATGCCCACCAACCTCTGAAGTATGAGTTAAGTTTTCTATGCCAATGGCTGATTAAAGATGAAGGAAAAAAATGGAAGAAACCTGGACTGTAAAGTCTAAAATAAGCAACCCGCATTGAGCGCACGTGAGGATTAATTCCAATCCTCCTCTGTGTGAGAGGAGGCCGCAGACTCCCTGGACAAATGGAATTACCTGCATTCCGACTACTTTATGTACCTAGGTGATGGGCATATTATTTAATATATTTATTTTTTTGTTCCAGTATTACTGTTAATATCTACAACGTTCGTGCTGAGTATGATCGGGACGATATTCTTCTGTTTTACGAATACAATCAACGATGCTATTTTGTCTGTGAGTATGTCTTTTTATTTATTAGTTTTAAAATATGCTGTCATGAGTTATGTAGCATGTATGTATGTGAATGGAGAGGTAGACCAAAGAGAAGATGGATATAGATTGTCTGAAAGATGACACGAATAATAAGATAGCTACGTCAGTCCAGTAGTCCAGTCCAGTCAGTATATATATCTGCGGTTAACAGATCAGTGGTCAGAGGGAACTATTTCCCGGACTCGAATTAAAATTAACCTATATTTTATTCTTAGCTATAGATCTGCAAAATTTCATCAAAATCCCTTCAGCCAAAAAGTATTAAACATCTGTACATCTTTACAATTTTTGGCCTTTATTATAATAGCCTAGCTTTTGTCATAACTTTGTTGAGGTCGGCTCCCGTCCAACCAGAAGCAGCTGAGTATCAGTATTCTTCATTAAATGACTACCTATTTGACCACCCCCACCTGGTCATCTTTTGCCTCTTGGTAAGACTATCCAGCTTCTGACTACCCCGTAACGACTGCCAGACATATTCAAACAACAGCCAGGACCCACCACCACCACCCAGCGGGGCCCAGCAGGGCCAAGGCCTACCGGGGCTGCGGATTGTTCGAAAGAGATACAGCAGGAGGGGTCATTTGATGATTTTTGACGTCGTTAAAAAAAGGAACCACCACCTTAACCTACCTTCCGAACATAACAATTAAAAACTATTCTTCTTTCCTCAGAGCATGGTGATCCGAAACAATTCACTGGCATACAAGATCTGGAGGCGGCCTGATGTCCAGCCCCTGATGAAGGTCTACCTCTTCAACTATACTAACTGGGAGCAGGTGAAGGATCGGAACGAGGAGAAACTAAAGGTTGAGGAGGTCGGGCCTTATGTTTATTCGTGAGTATTTGGTTTAAGTTAATTTACTCGTTATTAGTTTAAGGCTGTGTATTATATTAGCTGTATCACGCGTTTTCCTGGAAAACTTCTTTCCGGATTTGAATAAAACATACGCTTTGTTCAGCGTATATAATGTAGCTTCCTAACAATGAAAGAAATATTCAAATGTTCAGCAGGTACCTAAATCCGGATTCGATGCTAAGTAAACAGTTGGTTTAAGAAAAACGGAGGACAGTTTTGAGTAAGATTGAGGGGGGTCAATCGAAACCATCTTTGAATTTGGTCTATGAGAGAAAAAAAAACTATACCTACTAATATTAAATACTGAAGAGTTTATTTGTTTGAACGCGCTAATCTCGTACACGATAGGTCGATTTGAATAAATCTATGTTAGAAAACGTATTTACTGAGGCAGGCTTTAAGCTACTTTTTAGGCCAAAGCGTTTACCACGAGGCGCGGGTGAAACCGCTTGAGGTAGTAAAATAATGTACTTAAGCAGTATATAATAACTATCATTTCTAACACATTGATAACTACGTAAACAAAGCAAATTAAAACAAAAAACATATGTTCAATATTAGCCTTGAAATATGCCATATCGAACGGAAGAGATATCGCAATTTCCCGGGTTCGATGCTTTCCCAGTGTAAAGTCCAAAGTAAATGTGCCAAGGTTTTTTTCAAGCGATATTTTGTAAGGTTTTTAAATGATCATTAAATTAGTTAACTTACCTCCCCACTCAGAGACATTTAATGGTTACTCAAGCCATTCCTTAGTGAAGGATTTGTATGACATTCCGTCACTAAGGAGTGACTTAAGTAATCAATAAATGTCTCTGAGTGGGGAGGTAAGCAGTGTATTGCAGAAAAAGAGAAAAAAATCTAAAAATCTTTTCGAAAAGATCTTATTATATCTTATAATATCGACGCCTAAAAGTGTTGATTTCAACCTATTTACAAAATAAATATTGGTTTATCATGCTCGGTCCAAAACATCCACTCTGATTCATTTATAAAGCTGAAGAGCCGGTTTGCTTGAATGGGCTAAATTCAGAAACTATTGGACCGATCTGAAAAAATGACTCAGTGTTATAATAGCCCATTTAATGAGGAAGGCTATAGAATAATTTCTATTCGGATGGGCAAAGTAGTTCCCATGGAATGCAAGCGAAACAGGGCCTGAAATCTACTTTTTGAAATAAAAGAATGATTCTTTCAAAAAAATAATTGCATAAGTTTTATTTTTTTGTTCTTTCAAAGTCTTTAGATAAACTGAATGTCAATTACTATCTTAAAATATTTAATTAATATTTAAAGTACCTAATCAATTTAATATAAACATATTTATATTTCTTTTGTCGTCAGACGAGAGAGGTGACTGTATTTTTCAGCTAGACAGACTATAATACCTATTTATTAACAGAGTCTTTATCTAAAACAAAAGGTCTTTACCACACCCATTTTTCGACATTTCTTTGTACGGTAGACTGCACATCAGTGGTAACTGTCATGCACCTTAACTCAATAGTAATAAGTACGATTTTCTTATAAAACTGTTACCACTGACCTGAAGTTGACTGTACTAGTATTTTTAAGTTGTGGTAGCCTAGTGGGTAAAGAACCAACCTCTCAAGTATGAGTCTGTGGATTCGATTCCAGGTCAGGCAAGTACTGATGCAACTTTTCTAAGTTTGTATGTACTTTCTAGGTATATCGTAGACACCAATGACAGTGTTTCAGATGGCACGATAAACTGTAGGTCCCGGCTGCCCTATCTGACCTCCTCAATTCAGTTACCCGGACAACCCAACACCCCTTGGTTAGACTGGCGTTAGACTTACTGGCTTCTGACTACCCGTAACGACTGCCAAGGATGTTCAATGACAGCCGGGACCTACAGTTTAACGTGCCGAAACACAGTCATTGGTGTCCAAGATTTACTTAGAAAGTACATACAAACTTAGACGATTTGCATTGGTACTTGCCTGACCTGGAATCGAACTCACGCCCGCATACTTGAGAGGTGTTTCTTTACCCTCTAGGCAACTTCGACTTTTAATTATATTTTAACCTACGTTGTGTACCTATATTTTAAATGCAAGGACCAAAATTCTTAGAAGAAATAACAAAATATTGTGCAATAGATACATTCCGCATGACTCAGCTAAATTTAGACAAAAAATAAAATTTTCCGTTAACTATAGATACATAGGTACTATATCTGTCTCTATTTCTGAAACGAATTCAAGAAATGCAAATCATGATTTAAAAAATCACTGCAAACTGTCTTAATTGTTATTAATTGAATTAGGTACCTAAAAGCGAGCAATCCGGGATTCCTTGTATATTAACTAGTTGCCGAAACCCGTGTTTCGTAGGAACTAGGTACCTACATATTTCGCGCATCCGGAGAAAAAGTAACTCATAAACCTTTCTTTGTAAATGGGCTATGTAAAACAGTTTTTTTTTCCAATCGGTCTAATAGTTCCTGAGATTAATACCCTTCAGCTTTATACTACACTAGCTTCTGCCAGCAGTTTTAATGGAACTAAGTCGCGCACACGGATAAAAAGCGGATAAATATAGCCTTCGATGATAAATAGGGCATTTAACACAGATTACAAAAAAATGTTCCAGTAGTTCTTAAGATTACCGCGTTCAAACAACAGACAAAGAAACAGCCGCATTGTGTAAATCATCCCGAATCACTTTTGTCACGGTTATAATATCTATCAGAACTTTTGTATTACGTACGAAAAGCATATGAAAACTAGCTCAGCAGTTTCCAAGTTTATCGCGAAACAGACAAACGTGGCGTAGAGCTTTGTTTTACAATACAATATCTACTGTTTTATTGACAATGTATGTGATCTCCAATCACGCATACATTACATGTTTCGTCTCGTTTCGATAAGAGTTAGAGATAAAGTATTTTTTTCTCTAGAATCACGCCATTTAAGTTTTATTTGTTGGCAAACATTTATTGGTAATTTCTTGACACTTAGTAGCTTTTTTAACTACGTCAAAAATCATCGAATGACCCCTCCCGCTGTGGGTTACGCGCGGTGAGGGAGTGTCAGACTCTTACTGACTAAAAACCGTCGTGTTCCGTCGTAGGCCTTTTATGTACCAGGGCCGCGGTAACTCGCGCCCTCAGCCCTCCCTCAGCCCTGACAGGCCTTGGCCCTGCTGGGCTCCCTTGGGAGACAGCTAATAGCTTAACTGTAACCACCATTGCACCATTTAGCTATAACGATAACCGAACCATTTTCAGTTGTCAAATTGATGAATCGCTGATTTGACCAATGCGCGGCAGGCAAGTATTGGTTATGGTTTGGTTATCGTTATAGTTAAATGATGCAACTCAACCTAAAAGTTGTTTTTTTCACTGTGACAATGGCTGCTTAGTGGTTAATAAAACCACCCTCTCAAGCATGAGGGTTCGATTCCAGGTCAGGCAAGAGCCAATGTAACTTTCCTAAGTAATAATTACTACCTACCTTGAACACCAATGGTGTAATTATTGACTGAGTAAGGGTGAAAGAATAGATCTTGAGGAGTTTTCATCAGTCTTTTTATCGTCCCACTGCTGGGCTGCGGCCTCCTCTCACACGGAGAAGGATTGAGCATTAATCACCACGCTTGTTCAATGCGGGTTGGTGATTTCAGACTATATAGTCCAGGTTTCCTCAAAATGTTTTCCTTCACCTTTCAGTCAATGGCTGCTTAGTGGTTAAAACCAGCCTCTCAAGTATGAGTAACTTTTAAAGTTTAATGTACCTACTTACTTTCTAAGAATATTGAACGAGAATGACTGAGTAAAGGTGAAGAAAATCATTTTGCGAAAACCTGGACTTTAAAGTCAGAACCAAACCGCTTAGATCAAGCGCGGTGATTAATGCTCATTCCTTCTCTGTATGAGAAGTGGCCGTAACCCGCACAATAAAAAAAGAAAAACTTCTTTTATGTTCAAATTATTGTCTCTTGTTTTTATTAACTTTTGTATTTATTTATCTTTCTTTTGTCTGGTCTATCAATCGTATTCTTGTAAATAAAATGTATTTTCTTTCTCTCTTTCGTATTTAGCTTGATAAAAAGTGAATGTATATGAAAGCACGCGTATAGTTAATTGACCCAATAAACATTCGATACGTATGTACTTAATGTTTTCATTCATAAATAAGAGATTCTATTATCTACGAACTAGTGAACAAAGTCTACAATTGTTGCTAGTTTTGCATTTAATTCTAATTACTTTCATCATAATTAATGTTACGTCACTTAAGTATAAAAGGATTTTCCAATTTCTAAATACATCATCATCAGCCGTTGTATCGTCCCACTGCTGGCCTGTGGCCTCTTCTAATACGGAGAAGGATTGAGCGTTAATCACCGTTATTTCAGATTTTAAAGTTCAGGTTCCTTGAGATATTTTCATTCAGCTTTTACTCAGTCATTGGTGTCCATGATGTACTTAGAAAGTACGTATAACTTAGAAAAGTCATTTTTACAACATGTCTGACTTCGAATGAAACCCGACCACTAGGCCACCACGACTTTTATCAAAATGATTGAGCGACATTTTTGTTCATACGTTTCACGACGTGCATAGTTTTTTCATGTTGGGGTCTGCTTCCTTTCTAGCGAGCAGGTGAGTATCAGTATGCCAAGTGGAGGTACTCCCTATCTGACCTCACTCCACAACAAAGTTACCTAGGAAACCCGATACCTCTTAAATATCCATAAATTGGAAAAAGAGTAAAATGGGAAGCCCCTTAAGAGTTAAATGGGAAGTGCCCAGGGCCTAGACAAATGATGAGTATTTTTTAAAGTTTCATTCTATCAATACCTTTTTTTTTTCCGACGTTAAAAATCATCAAATGCCCCCTCCCGCTGTGGGTTAGCAGCGGTGAGGGAGTGTCAGACTCTTACTGACTAAAAACCGTCGTGTTCCGTCGTAGGCCTTTTATGTACCAGGGCCACGGTACCTCTTTCGAACAACCCGCAGCTTTTCTATGGGCCTTGTTGTCTGATTTAAATAAATAAATATTTACAAACAATTAAAAACTATGCTGGTAAAAAAACTCAAAAGCTTATACTTGATGAGGCTAGGCATATGATAGCTTTATTTTTGCAAAACCTTGTAAACAATACGCCTACCTACGTATTAGGTAAGGTCCACGCTATTACGTCAATTTTAAAGTCTATCCTAGGTAAAACGTCAATGTCTAGTCTGGTGACGTCACGAATTCAAAGTATAAACTATATGATAACACAAATTACTGGATGCAAACATTATACCTAGTTATCTGAATAGATATTAATTAAGCCTAACGTGTCTTCCGTGTTTCGAAAGGCACGTTGAATTGTTTGGTCCCGGCTGTCATTTGAACATCTTTGGCAGTCGTTAAGAGTAGTTAGAAGCCAGAAAATTTGACAGCCTGTCTTTGCAAAGGGTGTTGGATTGCCCGGGTTACTAGGTTGATGTCAGAGGGTGAGCCATACTTGTGTGTGTAAATGAGTACGTGCATATTGTCTTTGTATGCGTAAAGTCGGGAGCGTTCAGTAGTGGTCGAGTCGTCGAGTCATACAAAGATAATGTACATTGTACATGTACCTACATTTACACACACGAGCGTGGCTTACCCCCGATTGTGAGATAAAACATCTCCAACTGGTTAAGGGCTGGGCCTCTAACTAATATGGGGTTGCACACCAACGCACGCAAAAATTAAACCTGGAATGGAATATAATATCTGAAATCGCAAACCCGCCTCTCGCGCACGTGGTGATTAACGCTCAATCCTTCTCTGTGTGAGAGGAGGACGCAGAGAGAGAGACGCGCCTGAGTAACTGGGTTGAGGAGGTCAGATAAGCTGTCACTCCTTGTAAAACACTGGTACTCACCTGATGTTAGACTGGAATCCGACCTAAACCTAGTTGAGACAAGCCTAGGCTAGGATGGTGATATGCGCTTGAATAACAAGCGTATAAAACGCTAGTCTGAAACAGTACTACAATCAATAAATTCGGCCTCCCGCCACGCAATATACCCCCATAGATGATCAACTTTATGGCTGCTATAACAAACATTGTATTCGGCAGTCTATTATCTCCAATAACACTCGAAATAACGATATATTGGTTATTTTTAGTACGTACTGAGTATTATAAATGTATATAGCGATTTTTTATGTGGACGATAATGAACCATAAGTGGCTTATGTGTCAAATTCTTAAAAAAACTTTGCCTAAAACGTATTTGAATGCTAGGTACCGACCGCATATGCCGACTGCATGAAGTCGGCCACAGCTACACTACTGCCTTTACATGAAACCGTTTTGACGTCAAGTTGTAGTTGACTGGTGTCTAAACACACTATGCCGAGAATACGCGACGGAAGTTCGGTATGATTACGCCTGCAATGCTATTTGAATTACTGGCGACACATTATGCCGAAATTACGTTGCGTTATAGCGTACAGCCGAACTTCAGTCGGGCGTAAGTTCAGCGGAAATTCGGCGGTAACGTATTCTGTAGAACACACATTATACGCGACCGAAGTTCATAAACACAAAATTGCGCAACTGAACTTCTGCCGCGTAAGTTCGGCACTTATGGTGTGTCATATCAGGCGATTACGTTGGAACGTAAAATCAGCCGCGGAACTTCGGTCGCGTATTCTCGGCATAGTGTGTTTAGACACTTAGCTTTCAATACGCACCATTATGCCTTCGGAAAAAAATAAGAACGCTTCTTCATTTCGGTCCTCTGTAGGATCTATTTTATCCAGATACAAGAAGAAGGTTCCGTGTGACGTAGGTTCATTAACTATTTATTAATACATCATTTTAATCAAAATCAAAATCTTTTTATTTCACATAGGCCTTTGCAGGCACCTATGAAACGTCACATTAGTTGCACGGTTCCAAAAAGTTGGTCTCATGGAGGAGAGCTGGCAAGAAACTCCATGGACACTCTTTTTAAAAAGTAATACAGTCACAGTACAAACAGTCTATTACATAACATATAATTGTAAGGACTTTGGATACAAAATATGACGTACCTGAATTATCTACCTACATGCCACCATGAGCACGCGAGCTTTTGATTTGCGACCCCTGTCATTTTTATTGGGTTGCCCGGGTAACTGGGTTGAGGGGGTTAGATAGGCAGTCGCTCCTTGTAAAGCACTGGTACTCAGCTACATCCGGTTAGACTGGAAGCCGACCCCAACATAGTTGGGAAAAAGGCTCGGAGGATGATGTCCTACGGAGTTTTGAAAACGGTTTCTTTATAAGGAACCATAGCTCCGTTTCAGCTTTACGTTATTTTTGTATATGTCGGCGTCAGGATCCGACATCGTTAAATAAAACAAAGGAGTTCTCACACAATCACTTGGTTTATTCCAATTAACACAATATTAGTCACTACAATTATTTATCACGAATTTGTGGGAGGTGTGCACTCGGCAACGGTCGGCGAACGAATGACCCGAGTCGTTTTTTTTTTTTTTTTTTTTTTTTTTTTGGTATGGCATCTCGCAGTTCAGCCTAGGAGGCCGTGTACTGCTTAACCGGACTTTTCCCTGTGGATGCCTAGAATTTATGGCCTCCAGCCAGGGGCGTAAAACAACTTATAAACTAAGCGACTGCGCTAAGGGTACCCCCTGTGGGGTCGGACCTCGGCTTAGGGCGTCGCTGGGGAGGCAGCAAAGGGACAGGCTGGATCATATGATCATTATTATTAAATGGGGAATTTAAAGCTACTGGCTCAGCTCGCGGGCTGGCTCGATGAGCAAGGGTCGGGAGGACAGAGAACGGGACGTCGCGGCGGACCTCGGCGGCGAGGTTTGTACGAACGCGGTTTGTGCTTGTGTAGGGTGCTAGTGAGTTTACTACTCTCTTGGAGGACAGTTATCTCATCGTCAGGTTCTAGAAGGGCATGCCTAGGGCGGCGAATCCTACTGATGCGGGAGGGAGTGTAATTACTGGCTGACACGATGAGTGAGTTATCGTGTTTCTCAGCGCGTTCGAAGTACCGTATGGCGGCACGCTTCATATACTGGCGGATGGTAGGGATTTTTAAGTCGACATGAAGAATCTCATTTCGAACATAATAGGGAGCTCCTGTGATTTTCCGTAAAGCACGGTTTTGAAGGGCCTGCATTCTGTGAAGGAGGCGATGGCTTACCTGTGCGAACACAGGGCAAGCATACATCATGACGGGGCGTATGCACGATCCGTAGAGGCGTAACTTGGATTTAAGAGATAATTTGCTCTTTGAATTGAGCAAGAAGTGCAATCTGCCGTACACAAAGGCTGCTCTAGAGCGCACCTTACGTATGTGCTCGGCGAATGAGAGGCGCTGGTCTAAGATTACACCTAGATATTTGGCATGCTCCTTCCAAGGAATCGGCCTACCAAACATGGTGACTGACGGGGGCGCGGGAGGAAGCCTACGGCGGGGGCTCGAAAAGAGTATGGCCTGGCTTTTGTCGGGGTGGAGTTCGATTCTCCATAGCCTAGTCCAGACACCTAGGGTGTTGCAATAGGCTTGGAGATGTCTCACTATGGCGGCTGGGCTGCGGCCTGAGCAGTAGATTGCCGTGTCGTCGGCGAATAGGGCTAATTGAACATGCTTGTTCTTAGGAATATCGCTAGTGTATAGCGTGAAGAGGATGGGGGAGAGTACCGAGCCTTGTGGGACGCCAGCTTTTATAGGGTGGGCCGAAGAGAGAGTGCCGTCTATGCGATAGCGAAAGGTGCGATTCGACAAAAAGTCTCGTAAGATGACGACGAGACGGTCTGGGACACCGAGTTGGTAAAGCTTGTAAATCAAGCCTTTGTGCCAGACTTTGTCGAATGCCTTTGCTATGTCGAAGAGAATCGTGCCAGTGAGTTGGCCACGTTGGAATCCGTGGCTCACACCTTCCACGATGCGGTGGACTTGTTGGACACAAGAGTGATGGGTTCGAAAACCAAACTGTTCTAATGGAATAAGACTCTTTGCTTCGACGTAATCTTTGAGACGCTTATAGATAAGTATCTCGTAGATCTTGCCGAACACATTGAGTAAACTGATAGGGCGATAGCTGGACGGGTCTGATTTTGGTTTACCGGGTTTGGGAATACCGATTACGGTTGCCTCTTTCCATGCCTGTGGGAACAGGTTATGGGTCATGGCGCAATTGAAGATCGCGGTCATGAGCATTACGAGGGAAGCGGGTAGGATTTTGAACACTTTATTGGTTATTCTATCTGGGCCCGGAGCTTTACGGGGTTTGAGACGTTTGATGATCTCTGCCACTTCGTCTGGAGTGACGAGAGGCAAGGGATCGTCGGGGTCTTCTTGCGGTGGTAGGGAGGATCTGCGCTCGACCTCAGCTTCGACCTTTAGTAGGTGAGCCGGGTCGACCGGTTGGGTACTAGGCGAGCATTGAGCCTCGAGGCTGTCGGCCAGACATTCCGCTTTTTCATCGTCCTCGAAGGCGATGGAATTGTCGGGGCGTTTGATCGGCGGGGTGGAAGCTACTTCATCGGATTTGAGTTTCCTTTGAAGCTGCCAGAAGGCTTGATGAGTCGGCTCGAGTTCGCTCAGCGTCTTGTCCCAGCGCGTTTCACGCATCTCAGCAAGGCGTTCCTTTACAGCACGCTGTAAGTTACGCATGTGAGACTTGTTAGCGTCGCAGGGAAAAGTACTGTAGGCACGGACAGCCGCGTTCTTCTCGGTCACCAGAGCACGCACGTCATCCGGGAGCTTGAAGCGATGAAAGCTCGTCGCTTCAACTCTACGTGAACACTTGTCCACGGTGGATTGTACGTGCTCGGTGAACGAGCCGATCGCGCCCGTCATGTCAGCGACTGAGTTGATTTCATCGGGAATTGATTCTAACTGGGCGGAGGAGGATTTCAAGCTTTCGCTTAGCATTCTCCAGTCCGTGACAATCTGGGTGGGAGGAGGGCGATCCGGGTCGAGTGAGCCTGAGCGCGAGGCTAGTTCCACAAGAACCGGTCTGTGGTCGGAGGTGAGCTCGTGTAGTACCTCGATCGAATGTAAACGTAAGTTTACGTTCTTGAGGAGCGCTACATCGAGAACGTCGGGAAGGTGGTCGACTATATTAGGAAAGTGAGTGGGATGCATCGGAGCGATGACATCGAAGTTGAGGGATTCACACTGATTGAATAGCAACCTGCCTCTTGGAGAAGTAGTGTTGCTATTCCAGGCGGGATGTTTGGCGTTTAGATCGCCTGCTATTATTACAGAGTCGCTCAGGCCTAGTAAGGCTCTGAGATCGTTCGTGAAAAGGATCGGGTCGTAGGACTGAAAGGATGAGGACGTGGGAGGGCAGTAGGCCGATACGAGAGTGATCGACTGGTGCTGGGACATGGCTAGTCGACAGATCGAGGCTTCAATGCAGCTTAAGTCGGGGGGAGTGATCTCTACACAATGTAGCGATCTTTTATAATAGATAAGCGTGCCGCCTTTGTGGCGTGTGATCCTGTCATTTCTAATTAACTTATAGTTAGCTATATTAGGGCCGCGTACACGCGGCTTTAGGAAGGTCTCTTGTACGAGAAGAATGTCTATCTTATGGGATTGTAGGAAGGCGGAAATCTCGTCGCGTTGGCCGAGAATACCGTTGGCATTATAATAGCCAAGCCTAAGGGAATGGGGTTTAATTTTGGATGTATTATCCATTTCTATTTCCTAAAGTGAGGCAGGTTTTGAACTGCCTGGGCGACGTCTGAATACTCCTGCATAACGGAGTAGAGTTTGATAAGGTCGCCATTGCTGGCGACTATCTCCCTCGAAAGTTGTTGAGCTCTGTCGCTCGTGAATACACTGAACGTGCTCAGTATAACGTTCATAGAACTGAGCGCTGATACTGGGCTAGAAGAGGGCGCGACGGATTTGGATGGCGCTTGCGCTTGCGCGGGCTTGGCGGCTATAGGAGCCGCGGAGGGCGCGGAGGGCGCGGAGGGAAGGACGGGAGGGACGCGAGGTAAGCTCGCGGGCGCCGCGGTGGAATTATTCACCGGGGCGGGAGTTGGCTGGGGCTGAGTTGGCCTCGGGGTTGGAAAGGCTCTCTGATGGTTGAGAGGGTTCCATGGGGAGGGCCGTTGTGGGCTGAGACGCTCGGGAAGTTGAGCGGTAGGTAGCCTCGCTGATGGGCTTTCCCTTAGCTGGCGGGCGTTTGCACGCTTGGCCAGCTTGGGAGACGTTTTTGGGGCCTTTGGGCAGCCGCGGTAGTTGGCGGGATGGCCTGAGGCGCCGCAGAGTACACAGCTCGGAGGCTCGGTGCACAGAGTGCGGTCCTTGGGTCGCGGGCAGTCGGAGGTGCCGTGTTGGCCTAGGCATTTCACGCACCTAGGCTGGGCGAAACAGTTGCGCTGTGAGTGACCCCACAGTTGGCAACGGTGGCATTGGGATACAATGCCAGATCTATTTGGCTTCTCGATTGAGATGCCGGTTAAATTACACACCGATTTGATGTTAAAAATCGGGTGGATTTTGGAAGGACACGGCTCGCATACTACGAGCACCATGTCGAAGGCGTGGCCGCTGCGGGCGCGGTGCATCCTATGGACTTGCGTCGCAGGGATGTTTTGTGACTTAAGGTCACTTAAAATGTCATCCGAAGGGATTTCCTTCGGAATACGGGTAATGACGACCCGGAGAGGTTTTTCCTCAGGGAGGGAGTACGTATGGAACGAAATGTTCCTCGCTCTTAGCGCTTTAGTTATTTCCCTATAGTCGTCTGACGTAGGGAGGACGATTTTGATACCGTTGCCGGTATTGGAGGCCGATCTGTAGTTGATCTTACGATCAACACACAGCTTGGACACTTCGGTCCATTTCGCCTTGTCCTGTAAGTATACAGGCGGCGGAGGTTTGCTTTTAGGTGCGCTTTTGGGCTTAGCGGCACCTTGGGAGGAAGCGACCTGCGAGGTCGAGGGTGACGGGGCGGGGGATGCTGTAGACACAGCGGGCGGGCTAGGGAGAGGAGATGCGGCAAGGGCGATGGTCTTGCGCGCCTTGTCGTTGTTTTTGTTCTTTTTCCTCTTACCTCCCTGTACGACGGTGAAGTCTTCGTCGGAGGAAGAGGAGTCAGAGGGCTCGGAGGGTTGAGCATCCTCAGGGACGGGTGAGGCAGAGCGGGAGGACGAGGTGTCCATGCATTCGGCGTCGACGTTTGACGCAGGTGCACTCGCCTGAGTTATTTCCATTGTCTGTGAGACAATGGGATTAGAAACAATGGTCGAGTGCAGCTGGGCATCGACCATTGTATTGGGGATTACCGTTTCCGCTAATGCGGCGGTTTTCCCCGAAGAGACAATTATAGGCTCGACAATGGGGCGCGGCACAGCTGCGCCGGCCTCCTTTGTTGAGCCGTTATCTATAACACAATAGCGCGCTAGGCGCGGGTCCTTGATATCAAGGTTACTAATAATGTCGCCATATTTGGCGACGATGTCTTGGTCCTTGAGGAGGACCTCAAAGAAGAACTTAATTACTTCGGTAGTCATTTTCCCGTGAGGGAAGAGGGCTACCGAGCTAAAAGAGGTGGGGGCCTAATTATAAAAACCTAACAACCTATCTCCTATCTCCTATCTCCCCGGGTGGATGGGCCCGGGGATGTGTAACCCTCCCTGCCGGGTATAGGCAGGGAGGTGAGTACCTATTGGTGAGCCCTAAGCTTGTAAACCGTTCGCCAGTCTTATTGTGCGAACGGGCCCTAGCCAGTCTAGTGCGAAGGGTATAGAGATACCCAACCGACACCAGGTGTGTAGCTGTGAAAGCAAACCAGATGCAAGGCACGACTAGGAGATCCCCCAAGGCCGAAATCCGAGCTCCCGTCCAATTGACTGCCTTGCCCTGAAGGGGTTCGGCGGGTGTGATTGGGTCAACACCCTCTCGGCTTCGTTGTCACCGTATGGTTTCAACCGAGAACCACGAAACTGTGGCTTTTACCCAGAAGGGGTCAACTGAATTTACTTGACACAAACGTTTTAGAAACAGGATAATCGTCCGCCGCTTTGAAAAAAGCAGCTTTAGATTGATATATTTGTAGTCGGCAGAGCGACTACGGTGAGCGTTACGTCGGGCGTAACAAAGACAAAAGTCGTAAACGGGCGAGCGCAGAGCGACACGTCCGTACACGACGAGAGTCAGAAGTGGAGTCCTGACCCGAGTCGTGCGCGCGCGCCGCTTTATATAAGGTCCACCGTTGACAGATCGACGGTTGACACATCGACGGTGGCGCCGTCATATATATATATAACACTATATTTCTTGTTTCAGACAACAGTTAGAGCGAGTGAACATAGAATTCAACGGGGACAAACTAAGTTTTCAAGAGAGAAATCATTTCCAATTCCTAGCTGACAAGAGCAATGGCGCCCATTTTGACCGAGTCGTTGTGCCAAACCTGCCTTTATTGGTAAGTTTTAATCCTTATTTGCCTAGCCTTTTCCTTAGAATATAAATCTTCCTTTTAGGAGCCATAAAATGACCAAGGGGTATTGGGTTGCCCGGGTAACTGGGTTGAGGAGGTCAGATAGGGCACGCTCCTTGTAAAACACTTGTACTCAGTTGCATAGGGTTAGACTGGAAGCCGACCCCAACGAAGTTGGGTAAAAGGCTCGGAAGATGATGATGATGATGAAATGACCCCTCTCGTTGTGGGTGCAGACTCTTACTGACTAAAACCCATCATGTTCCTTCTAAAGCGCTTTGAGTACCAGGGTCGATACTAGAACCTTTTTGGAATACTGTTGCAACCTCAGTGACTATCCTGGCTTTCAGTTTTCGACTTAAGATATCAGTATTTTACAAGAAACAACTGCCTATCTAGCCTCTTCAAGCCAGTCACCTGTGTTAGCCAATACCCCTAGTTGTTGTCAGACATACTGGCTTCTGACTACCCGTAACGACTGCCAAAGATGTTCAAATGTCAACTCTTAAGTAACAAGGATAATTTATTCTAGATATTGTGTACTCACTCATATACTTATTGTAATTTTTACTGAGCAATATATAGCCTATCTTATCAGCTGTGTTGTTCGCGAAAATAACACACGATATGAAAGTTTTTATTACATAAAAAACACTACTAATTTCACGCTGTCTTACCCACGTCCTGGTGGTCGAGAAACGAAACTCCATCGAAATCGGATTGGCCATTTTACATGCAAAAATAATGTAACACCTCCGTGCCTGGAAGGGCACGTGGCGCCGGCGTCCCCGAATGCTACTCAGTAGCAGTCGTTGTTACAATTCCACGTCAGAGGCCGTCAGGCGGATTTGAGAAAACTCTGACACTAGGACTTGTTAGGTGATTAAACCTGCAGCTCACTCGATAAGACGACGGAAGATATTTATAAATGACCGATTATCTTAAAATTTATCTACCTTCACCTTGCCTTTTGTTCCTACTATGTAGCCTAGCCTTCCAGTCTAACCGGATGCAGCTGAGTAGGTACCAGTGTTTCACAAGGAGCGACTGCCTGTTTGACCTCTTCAAACCAGTGATCCTGGCCACTCCTTGGGAAGACCTACAGTTTATCGAGTCTTCCAAAACTCGGAAGACCTCGTTATGAGAAGATGGTCGTCACCATGGATCCATCATGGACCTTATGATGGACCGATTCGCGCTGCTTTATACTGCTATAATTTCCATAAGGTTGTTGTAAAGCTAAACTTCTGTTTCAGGGTGTAATCTCGAAAGCCGTGAGCATGGATATAAATAGTATCGCTCAGATTACTCTGAGTTCTGTCATGAGCTATGCCAACCATCCCGATGCTTTCCTGACTCTTCCAGTGCACAGGTGATAATTTTCTCGGAGTTTTCCTAAGACTTAGAGTCAGCACATTGCAAACTTTTAGTCGGCTGCTTTGGAAACCACGAATCTTTATCTCGGACCTACATCTGCGCAGAAGTGATTCAGCTCAAGATTCGTGCTCATCAGTGGTAACTGTCATGCACCTTGACTCAATAGCAATTAGTACGATTTTCCTATAAAACTGTTACCACTGACCTGAAGTTGACTGCACCAGTGTGCCACATGGAGCGACTAATCATATGAAGTGTTTGTCTTTATTCAGGTTCCTTTGGGGGTACGATGACACCATCATAGACACTGCGAAACCCTTCCTAAGTCTTGGAGGTCAGCTGAAGTTCGAGAAGTTTGGTCTTCTTGTTACGGTAATTTTATTTTATTACTTACCAGTTTTTTGAGAGAAATTCTTTCCGGTCTCAAAAGTCTGCATATATATTCTGATGTAGAGACTATATTATGCTCAAGTTTCATCCAAAGTTTAGGCGACATAGTTACATTCTTTCTCAGATTATCTTTCAAAATCGATGGGTCCTGGATTCGATTACCGGATTGGGCCGAAATCCGTTTTTCATGTTCAGAAACCTTCACAAAACATTTTGGAGTCTAGAAGATTGCCTGGGCACACAATATAGCCCTTATTGTCATATGCTACAGAAACTTTCCAACAGTGAAATATTTTTTCACATCGATTCAGCAGTTTCTAAGCTTCTTAGCGTACAAACAAACAAGCAAAACTCCTCATTATTATCTTCTTTTTTTCAGAAAAACGGCACTGTATCTGAACGTTTTACAATCAACACTGGTGAGAATGATAAAGACAGGATGAATATCATCGAGGAATTTGATGGCCACGACCATCTGTCATTTTGGGGGAGCACGGAATGCAATAGGTAAGCCACCTTAAACTATATTATACCCCAGAGTCCATTAATGCAGAGCGGAGTGGGTTTTAAATAACCAATAGTAGGTACCTATTTCTCCGCTGAGGAGTACTTTGGACGAAAACGAGACGTTGTAATGCTAGGTTATTATTCCGGTCCGCTTTGGTGGAGTCTGGGCCCCCTCAATTTGATATAATTATTTACTATAAGTAATATACTTAACTGACACCAATGGCTGATAAAAAGGTGAAGGAAAACATATTGAGGATACCTAGACTGTGTAGTCTCAAATCAGCAACCCGCATTGGGCAAGCGTGATGATTAATGCTCAATCCTTCTCCGTGTGAGAGGAGGCCGCAGCCCAGCAGTGGGACGATAAAAGGCTGTAACAGAAATATACTAAAAATTCTGTCAATGTTTAAAAGAATACAGCAAAAAAATCACATTGCTCTCTCAAATGTTTATTTCATTTGTGATTGTAGCCATAGCAATAATATGAATACATAAATTGTGATCTCAACTATCGTTCACTTAAATTCAGGGGATTTTCTCTTATTTACTTACATGGGTTAGAAAAAATCCCCTGAAATACTTAATTAGTAAGATTTTCTCGTGTTTTCAAATAAATGTGGCAACTTTGAATCATCTAAAGTCAATGACTACTAGATATACATGTTAATGAGACTAAATAATTACGACTTATCAACATTTTGTAATGCGCATACATCTTCAAGTCAATGGGTTATCTGAAACGATAAGGCAAGCGCCTTTAGCTCCTCTCAGACTTTAAAAATATCGTGTAATTTCAATAATTGTTTAATTTAAATGGCTTATAATTTTCCATGACCAAATCATCTATAGGTACTTCATATATTTTTTTGGTTGTTTGTTCGCACCCTAGGTTCAGAAACTACTGAATCGATTTGAAAAGTTCGTTGACGGTTGGAAAGCAACACTATCCTAGGGTGATTTATGCTATATTTTATCCGGGAACGCGAAATAGTAGCCACGGGATGTGCCACGGATACATGTATAGTCTATTTCTATTTCACAGTCTATGTAACAAATATTCTGACTGTTTTGTACATAATAAAATTGGCAATGCTCAATCAGGATAGGGACGATTTTTTTTGTAATTTTTAAGTATTTAGGTACACACTCGCTTAGTTCTTGTTATATATAAATACTTTTAATATCTATTTGGCATAATGGTAATTATGTGTAATTTACTTTATATTTATTATGTGTTTCCTTCTTCCATACCTTCCTTTCTGTCGTCATCTCACAAGCAACATTTTATTCTAGCCAAGTCGACGTTCACACGTTTCAAAGTGAAACGTCAGAAAATTAATAGAATTGTTTTTTATTTCAGCATCGAGGCATCAGATGGTTCAATCTTCCCGCCTTCTCAACTGGATAGGAATACAACTCTGCACGTGTTCTACCCCAACCTGTGTAGACGGCTGCCTTTCCAATATGAAAAGACCGTTGAGGTAAGCCATACCTAGGTACCTACTAATTAATATATTACCTACATAATTAAATAATTTTAGGAAGATACATCAACTAAAAGCAATCTACCTTTAAGTTTATTATAATCTACCATAACTAATAGTAGGTAAATTGTGTAAAAAGTCCAAGTTGAATTAAACACACCCTTTTTACCACCAGCTACTCGCCGCGGTTCCACACGCATCCCCAGGGAATTACTTTCCGCAAAAGGACCGTTTAAAACTGTTCATAATCAAAGTAATAAATGCGAAAACAATGCTGTCTATATGTCGCGTTTTCACATCAAAACTACTGAACTTATATTTTTGTATAGACGTAGTCTCAAACCTGAAAGCGGACAAACTTAAATTACCTACTTTTTACGCGTTTGCGGAGTGTTTTCCTGCGGGGATCAGCTAGGCCTGCATAATCATAAAGAATCGAACATAGCTAATATTTATGCCTCTCAAAACACAGACATATTAAAAAGTTCTTTCCCTCCACAGATATCAGACGGCATAGAACTCTACCGCTACAGAATGCCTCTCGACGTATTCGACGATCCGGAACACAACCCTGAGAACCAGTGCTACTGTGAAATAGACACGGCCACCTGTCCTCCTAGGGGCGTCATTAATGTCACTGATTGTACTATGGGTAAGTTTATCTAACTCTGAGGGAATAGGGTGGTAAATTTAGTTCAGCGCCATCTGTTGTCGAGTAGCGGTACTATTTTTTGTTTTGAATAGCCTTTTGTGTGCTTTGGGAGTTTCTTGCCCGTTCTTCTCCATAGGAAGCTACTTTTGGAATGGGCAACTAGAAGCAAACTTATTTATATTTTTGACGTTCATAAGTGCTTATAAAGGCCTAGATGATATAAAATTATTTGACTTTAAGTTGAAATGTGTCTAAAAACTTGCCGTTTAAGTGATAAGGTACAAACATACAGTAAAAGATAAGTAGACCACTTCTTTGGCGTAGCTCAATTATTTAATGAATTTGGATGTAATTTTGATATGACTGTATGTGTATGTTACTTGGAGATACTTGCATTACTTACTTTTTTTCAACACCAACACCTTAGAGGTAGAGCAGCTTCTTTTAGGGACCTTTATTTTATAACTTTATTTTGATTCATAATCCTCCACTAAAACGAGCAAATACATAATATTCATCATAACATTTTTGTAATTTCAGGAGCCCCAGCACTGGTATCGTTTCCACACTTCTACCTGGCGGACCCTAAACTCCGCGAAGATGTGATTGGCCTGAAGCCTGACCCTCTCAAGCATGACTCCTTCATTGACTTGCACCCGACCCTCGGCATCGCTCTTAGTGGAAAATCTAGGTAAGATATTTTCTTCTTCTTTCGTGTCGATGACAGGTCATATAGTGATTCTACACTTTGTCAGCCCAATATCAGCCAAACTAGCCGCCACAGCGAGCACGGATATATTAATGGAGATATTTTAATAGTAGCTGTTTTGCCCGCGTCCCGTGGAAACTAAATATATAAAACTAGCTGATCCCGCGAATTTCGTATCGTTTAAACCTTCCCTGGACCTCTACAAACATTTAAAACCAAAATAAGCTAAATCGGTCCAGTCAATGTCGAGTTTTAGTGAGACTAACGAACAGCAATTCATTTTTATATATAAGAGAAGATATAGTCTATGTCGCTCGGGGACATCTAACATTGAATGATTTTTTCGGTTTTCCTGTATCTAACTCTTAAAGGCAACAAAAATCATATAATTTCGTTATTCAAACATCTTATCTCCGCCCACTTACGATATCCTTAAAAGAAGAAATATTCGTTTAGAAACCTCTTATATCTGATTTAGTAGGGCCGCGATCCGAGATTGTCATAGTTTATAAACATTCAGTTAACAAAAATGTATTTCTTTGACAGCATTCAAATCAACATACAAGTGAGAAAAAGCGACATGTTTTCATCTGTGAAATATCTTGACCAAGGACTTATACTGCCTGTAGCCTGGATCGAAATGGTAAGTCACACTTCTTATCGCTAGATGTCGCTGTTACAAGATTATGATGACGTTTCTTGTGTCATTTGTGAAAATAGACGTCGCTTTGGTGAAAAGCTTCTTTTTCAAAAACCAAGTTATACTGAACAACAGCAAAGCAGTGCATTATAGTACATTTATCATATCATAGAGGTAATTTGTTGACAAAAAAATGCATTCATGTATATGTTATGGCATTGACGCTTAATTTAAACACACTTTAAAACGTTTAAACGTGTGATATCGTTTATTATCAGTAAAACACAATAAATTATTTTAATAAATTCTTTAAGCAAAATCTAACAATCTGCCTTCTCATTTCCAGGGTGTAGAAGAGCTACCAGAAAGCCTACGTTCCCTTGTCTACCACGGTACATACTCTACGGCAGCAGCCCAGCTAGGTCTCACAGTAATATGCGTAGTAGCTTTCATAGGCTCCGGCATATGTCTTCTCTGCACCTTCGCTCGTAGAAAACAGAAGCCTTGCGCTACTCTAAAAGTCAAAATACCTACGGAAACTGAGTTAAAAAGTCAGGCTTCATGAGATTGTGAAAGTATGAAGTTTGTACTAAGTGTATGAATGAATTGTTATTTCAAATTTCGGTAGCGGCAGATTTTAATATCATAACTATCTAAATGTGGATTTCAATAATGGATCCATCCATTTTGGTTCAGTAGAAGGTTGAATTTTGTCATTAACTTCATATAAGTCATGTCTTTAGTCTCTAATAGTAAAACTATGGATAGATCGGTTATGAAAATCTTTAATTAAAGATAGGAATTTTTATATAGGCCCCTTTCTAATATAAGAATGTCAAATTTCTATGTCTATCTAGTAAGTGAATTCATAAATAGATATGTTTTTGGAATCCGCCGTGAAAGATTGTCGTGGCCATATTGAATTGTCACTTGGCGCCTTTTTTTGACATTTCTTGCGCTTTAGTTTAAATAGTGATTATATGTCATTAATTAATGTTTTTTTGCGATCTATTTGCTATATTACTATAGTAAAAATGTTGATAGTACTAATTTTACGGTTTAAAATAATTACTATTGATTTAAAAGCATTTATAGCGTCCATGGAGGCCGTCAACTCGAGTGAGGTAGTCAAAACCGAGCCTTTTTTAATTCTAACTAATATTATAAATGCGAAAGTGTGTTTGTCTGTTATTTTTATATAAGAGAAATAAATGTGAACAGATTTAGCCCCATACAACTCAGTGTACTGTAAAATTTCTATCTCTAGTTTGTTAAACAATAGATAGATACAATATTGGGAATTAAAAATAGGCGTTAGATGAGATTCTGAAGCCAGTCATAGACAAGTTTTTTATTCTTCTGGGAAAAAAAAATCTCAAAAAATGTTTTGGTTAATCCGTGGGAACAGCTCTTAGAAAATATATATTATATTTTTTATTTATTACAATTAATTTAATATTTTTATATTAATTAATGTTTTAATATTTTCTCTATTAATAGAAGGTATATTGTGTAGGATTATAGGTATATTTTATATTTTATATCTGAAATAGATCTGTTTTCATACCAAAATATTATGACAAGAAGTTTTTTTTTATATAATGTATATTTTTATTGGTATAGAATAATATATCTACATTAAATTAGGATTTAAGGGAACAAAAATAACATATTTTTATATAGATAAAAATAACAATTATATTGTTGTTTATTTTGATTAGTGAAATAATTTTACATTAGGTAGGTATATTTATAGTTTTCGTTTGAAATGTAAGAACTTATGTGATCTGATTGTAAAAAATGATTGAATTTAATATAAAATAGATTTTAGGCGGGATAGCTGAACGTTAACTATTAAGTTTTATTTTTTATATAAAAAAAATAAGTACACAATTTAACTATAACGATGACCGAACCATTTTTAGTTGTCAAATCGCCGATGTGACCAATGGGCGGCAAGTATGCGGCTGGTTATGGTTTGGTTATCGTTATAGTTAAATGGTGCTACTCTCTTTATGTAGGCATAATTTTAAGTATGTGAATCTCCTGTCAAAAATAAAATCATACAAACGAAAATATACCTTTGGATAACAAATATTTTGTGAGTTGACAGCTGTCAATTTTGCATTTTTGTACTAATTCACAGAACTGTCAACTGCACTGAAAAACGGTAAGACCTTATATTGGTGTATGATGTATAATAGTTATGCTACTCAACACTAGATGGCACTGTTTTCTACTTATATCATTGGTAATGACTAGGAATTGGTTATCTAAATCTAAAACAGGCCATTTATTAATATTTTTTATATATAGCTTGCTTATTGTTACAGTTTTGTACTAATAAATATACAATGAAATTCACAATTCAATAGTAGCTGAAAATTAAGTCATACACTTTTGGCTCAATCTCTTTTTTTTAAATAGAAATAGGTAAAATCTTTCATTACCAGTAAAGTCCATAGGTGAATGTTAGTATTTTGTCATAAATAAATATCTTGTAAAAATAATTTAATTAGGATAAGAATTAATTATTTGTAATGTTTTAAATTGATAAATGAATGAGAATTTTTGGAGAAAATAGATATTTTTAAAATATAATGCTGACTTTTATTTGGCTTTTCCTGATCTCTCTCCGATGCATGGTGCCGGATTGTCGTCCCATCGCGCTATGAGAGTGAAGGAATAGAGAGTGCACCTGTGTCCAAGCAAATGTGCGTGCACTATAATATGTCCTGCGCAGTTGGTTGATCTCCTTATATGAGTTCAGACTTCAGTCGCCGTAGCCGATAATCGGCTAGGAGGACATCATCAAGCCATGGACTCAGTTCATCGTCATACATAGATACATGTCGATTACGTGTCGATGACATAATGATCTGAATAAAAACGACAAATTGGAAACAATATAATTTAATAAAGAATTGAGTATTCGCCCACAGAAAGATTAACAATAAATCTATAGTTAAGTAGAGATTCTCTTACTTCTTACTGAAATAACTAATATCACATATATTTGGGACATTCACTTTGATAAATTATTTCTTAAGTATCTAAGTCAGAATATTTTAGAAGGTGACTATTTCACAATAATCATTTTCCTTCCTGAAACCACATATTTTTATTGAAAAATTAAGAAATTGAAAAAAAATTACATAACTTTGGACGGTATTAAAAAAACTGTAATAGGTACCTTTTTAGTTATTTCGATCATATGTATGTGAGAACAAATATATTCTTTGAGAAAGTAATCATTAATTAACTCGGAAACTCTTTTTGGTAAAAACGAATGCGTTATTGGCAACATAATTAACAACAAGAGTCCGTTCACATAGACCGCTCGGAGAGCATCGGCACGCATTTCCTTTTCACACAGACTGGAATCGGCTCCGATCGTCTGAAAGAGCATGCAATCGGAACCAAACGTCTGCAAGATCAAGAAAAAGTTCGCGATCGGAGCCGGTCAGCTCCTTTTAATATTTCACACCTAGCGCCTTCGAGCACTCTTAATGACAAAAGCAGTACACATGCAAAAATAAACCTCACTACAAATAATTTGAATTTGCTTCCTCTCCGTGCCGGTCTGTCTGAACGGACCCTAACGTTCATTAAAAAATATATAAATAAATATATATTTAACTTCGAGTAAAAAGATTCGTATTTATGCCCCTAGGTAGAGCCGTTGTGCACATTCAATATGTCACCGAAATTATTTTTGTCTCTCCTTAATAACTAATTATTGAAGCCAAAATTAATGTCTAAAAATGTATTAGAAAGAAAATAATTTTGTTTAAGCATTTCTCATCCGACGACCTTATAAAGGTCGCCGTCGACGCTGGATGCAGGTCGCCTCCAACAGGTATCTGTGGAGATCTAAGGGGGAGGCCTATGTTCAGCTGTGGACGATGATGATGATGATGATTTCTCATTAGTTAGGTTTCAAAAGTTAAACAATATTTTATTAACTTTTATTTACATTAACTTTGGCTTCGATCTTAAATTACTAACTAAAGTTAATTTAATAATAAATAAACTATCTAAGACTATTTTCAGGCTAGTATGACTTTACAGTGTGCAAACTTTTAACATTTTTTCTTGCTCAAATTGAATATAAAAAAATATATTTTGATCCATGAAATACATATAATTTGAAAATTATCCTTATCCAATATTGTTCTTAGGTAAGATTTTAAGAAAAATAAAAACACTATAATAATAACAAAAAGGCCAATATTTTTGGTAATTACATTTTGTTATATTTAGGTATATGTATATTTTTATTTCAACAATAATATAGTCATACTATCCTACTAGGTAATTGGACCCTCATAAGTGCCTTGTCTTAAATCTCTGATACCCGACTACATCCCTACCAACTATAATAAGTCAATAATAGTAACTCGATACAGATCCATTTAAATGCGATTTTTAGTTTTATTCTTAACAACTATTCCATATTTTTCACACATTTTCACTAAGACTCAAGTTCACCGATGGCCGAAGCACTCGTAGTCGAGGCCCCCGATTCGGTTTATTAAAAGCAATTTTTGGGGACTTCAGCTACAAGTGCTTCGATCATTGGGGACCTATGCTACGGACAAAGTTCACCGACTACATAAACGTCGTTCATGTGCTTGGGCTTGCTAAAGGCCTAAATGAAATAAATTATTTGACTTTGACTTTGAACGTCAGTTTTCTTAAAACAACTGTTTATTATGAAACATGAATGTTTTTATAGTAAATTGTTTTTTGTTAAGAAAACTAACGTTTATGTTATTTGGTGAACTTGGTCGTAAGTGCATACCCTTTTTTTTACAATCAAAAATCATGTTACCACGAGTAGGTAAATGTATGTTTATTTTAACATTTCATGTCATTTACTCAAGAATGACTAAGACTGCAGTTTATATTTTTATTAGAATATTGGACACTTATTCTTTATTTTCTTGAATAAACCAGAGTTCTTGGGAACCTCAATGGCTGTCACCAAATGTAGTACATAGTCTCCCATAACTTCGCTACCGTCACTAAAAATTGTGACTCGCGCAGTGTTTCTGAGACGACAAAATTTTTTTGGCGGGAGCGGAGGATACTGCAGGTTTCCATTATGTTTGATGACATTTTTACATTCTTGTATGGAGCAAATTTTTACTGAGTTTTTGTTCTACACTTATTTATTTATTGATCTTCAAGTCAGTTTGAAATAGTAACTTTGTAGACAGTCTGTAAATAAAACTGAGGTTTTACTTTTTATCTGCGTTTTTCTTTGGTGTAAGATTTTAGTACTTATCCGTAGCTATACATAATAAGTATTTGTATATAAGTATAGTCCATATATAAGCTACTGTCAGTGCGTAATATGAGGTGACACAGGTCGTTGTGCGACGGCGACATGCGCGTCGAGCGTGTCAGACGCGCGTGATGTGCGCCGCAGCCACGCGCCGCCCACGCCGCGCTCCGGAACTATGCAACACAATATAGATATTATAAGTAGGTACCAATGAAATTGAGCAATATACTCTCATTTAGCGAGCCTTTTCCCAACTATGTTGGGATCAGCTTCCAGTCTAACCCCAATGTATTACAAGGACAATCCCGGAGGTCCCCGTGCATTGGAGAGCACGTAAATGTCGGTCCTGCTTGTGATATCTCTCCAGTGGTGTCGGATTGTCGTCGCATTGCGCTATGAGAGTGAAGGAATAGTGAGTGCACCTGTGTCCATGCAAATGTGCGTGCAGCTTATTTATTTATTTATTTATTTATTATTTCAAAAATGTACAGTTTTAAAATAAACATTTCCCCACAAAACCGGTTTATCGGTTTGACTGTGGGTGATGAGCCGCATTGTCTACATAAACTTATATAAATATATATTTATATTTTTTTTTTAAACTACTACAATATATATTATAATGGTATTACGCTACTCAATTATTTTATGAAAATACTTTTTTAACTTAACTTTAAAGAGTTTTCTATTATTTTCTTGTCTGATGTCTGCCGGTAAACTGTTGAGCACATATGGTACACGCTTCTTTAAAGTTCTATCACCAAAATAATTATGAACCCTTGGAACATTATATTTACCGGCAGGCATAGACCGGCAGGCATCCTTGAGGTACCCCGCTCCGTACCTTCACACTGTCACTGAAAGTATCACTCACCTTTACACGGTAGGAGCGCGCTGTGAGGTAATCACTAAACCATTTGTTCAGTGGTTGTCTCACACCGCACTCCTCCATCGCGTTAATAAGGGTATCTTTTTGTAAAGTATCAAACGCTTTCTTATAGTCGAAAAATATAGCTATTACAATTTTTTTATCTTCTAAATAATTATTTATTTCATCAGTAAATTCAGATAACAGTGTACTTGTACTTCTGCCTTTTAGAAATCCGTGTTGACATTTGTTAATAATATTATTCTGTTGTAAATATTTTCCTAGTTGATTGACTATGCATTTTTCCATGATTTTATCTATGCTTGACAATATAGCTATGGGTCGATAATTGGTTATGTCTTTGAAGTTTCCTTTTTTGTGTATCGGGCGTACTATAGCCTCTTTTAATTTATCTGGGAAAGTATATCTAGCAACCGACAGGTTTACGAGTTTGGCCAACACAGGACACACTTTATTCACAATTAGTTTTATATCAGACATACGCACGGTATCAGTTCCCGGTGATTTATTAGTATTCATTTTATTTATAATCTGGCTGATCCCCTTGATCAAAACAGTAGCCTTGGCCAACAAACGCCACAATTATTACATATATCTTCTCCATAATTTCCAAAATGACTTTTATATGTGCAAAAATGGACTTAAACTCTACAATTAAAACCTTTAACCCTTACCTGGTCCACTCTCACTCTTCTGTGTAATAAGCTGTCTATACTCAGTAGACAGCCGTCTTCTTCCATGTTCATACTTAGCTTCCTTAGCCAGCAACGCTTCTCTCTGCATCTGAGTCCTCAGCTCACTTGGTACGTCAGGAATGAAGAGTTGCATCAGGCCTGTTAGGCCGAATACCACGTGCTGGAAGTAAAGAAAGAAAGATATAATTTTCCTAGCCTTTTAGCCAAAGTATGTTGTGATCGGAGAGCACGTTAATGTCGGTCCTGCTTGTGATCTCTCTCCGGTGGTGTCGGATTGTCGTCACATCGCGCTATGAGAGTGAAGGAATAGTGAGTGCACTTGTGTCTGCGCAAATGCTCGTGCACTATAATATGTCCTGTGCAGATGGCTAATCTCCTTACATGAGAACAGCCGCCGTAGCCGATAATCGGCTAGGAGGACATCATCAAGCAACGGACCCAGTTTGATCGACACACGTATGACATGATGATTGAATATGTCGGCGTCAGGATCCGACATCGTTAATTAAAACAAAGGGGTTCTCACACAATCACTTGGTTTATTCGAATTAACACAATATTAGTCACTACAATTATTTATCACGAATTTGTGGGAGGTGTGCACTCGGCAACGGTCGGCGAACGAATGACCCGAGTCGTGCGTGCGCGCCGCTTTATATAAGGTCCACCGTTGACAGATCGACGGTTGACACATCGACGGTGGCGCCGTCATATATATATATATATGATAGCTTATAGATCTGAGAACAACCGTCAAGGCAATAATCGACTAGGATGCCATTATTATTTTTTAGTGATCGGTTTCCAGTTTAATTGTGTGCAGCTGAGTATCTGAGCACCACATGGAGATACTCCATTTTTCCATGTGTATCTTAGACACCAATGTAACTGACTAAAAGTGAAGGAAAACGTCTCGCCCGTGTTGATTAACCACTGAGTAAGAAAAGATGAGTGGAGATGCCATAATGCAGGTTAGGTGCCTCCTGCTAGGTCCAGGTAGGCATGACCAAAACGATCTGTTGCGAGTAAATTAATGAGGAAAGAATATTATTCTTACCTCAAAAACAACCACAAACGCCAGTCTAGCAGCGAACACATGCCAGTAATGTGGAGACAATCCATAAGGGTCTGCATGGTCAGGGGGGTTCCTGTAGCCGCGATACGCGCATACGGGGGGGTCTTCCTCATTCTCGTCAGCTCCCCAATCCTCGCGGTAGTCTGATGTGTTGAATACTGGGGTGGAGGGGAGGCAGTAAGTTTAAAATTTAAGTGTTGCAGTTCTAAATAGAGTTATAAGATTGCTCTCATAGCTAATTTCAAGAAGAGAAACTCTTCGTTCTGCTTACGGCTGGTAGTTTTTTTAGACTAGATGTATAACCAAATAGATATATGCTTTATACGTTATACCAATTTTCAAACTTTTGCTTTCATGGTACTCTACTTAAAGTAAGTAACAAAACAAGTAGTCTTCGCTCGCTGAGAGTGATATAGATCTTCAAGACAATCTTCAGACGGGACGAGAAGAAAAGAGTAAAGATTCCATCGTTTAACTACTAACTATCAAAGCTTCTCTACGAGACCCTCACAAACAAATGGGTGACAGAATTGCAAAGTTATTTCGAAGTTGATGAGACCTGCAGCTAATTAAAAGAAGATATAATAAATATTCAGTAAAGTTCAACTTACATGATAAAGAATGATCGATGTACCCAGCTAACGTGTTATCCGGTGAGTAAACATATTTGTACACCATACGTGGAATAAAATCACTGGTGTACGCTATCACGAATGCCTGAAACGAAAAGAAAAAATCATCATCTGCCTAGCATTTTTCCAACTATGTTGGGGTCGGCTTCCAGTCTAGCTGATTATCAGTGTGTCACATGGAGCGATTGTCTGACCTCCACAACCCATTTACTTGGGGCACACGATACCCCTCGGTAACGGTAAGATTGGTTAATATTTTTTTTTTGTACTCCGAAGAGTCAGAAACTACTTGAATCGATTTGAAACATTCTTTCACTATTGGGAAACTACACTATCCCCGGGTGACATAGGCCATATTTCGTCCGGGTCTGGGTACGGGAAGTAGTTCCACGGGATGCGGATGAAACCGAGAGAAACAGCTAGTAGAATATATAAGGGTTAAAACAGTTTTCAGACAACTATTTTAAATGGTAATTCATAAATTACTCACATTTGAAACCACAGCTGCATATGTAATCCCTTTAAGAATGCCGTACCTGAAAAGAAAATAGTTTTTTATAAGTCATCCTACAATGTATTGTCATCAGAACTACATACAGCTGTCAATACTCCTACGGCCGTGACCCTTGAAAGATGGTTAAACCAGTAACCTTAGATACTATTAAATAGCTACTTAGGTACAGGTCGACCTAATAAAAGCATTCTAAAATAAAAGATCCCCAAAAATTAAGGACCTCCTCGTTTTTGGGAAGTCGGTTAAGAAAGGCTGATGATGAAGTACTTACCAAGCGCCAATATCTTCTACTCTTTCAGCGAGCGGCCTTCTTGCTTGAGTGACCATCTTGTAAGCATCCAGGCGTATTTCAGCGATGTTGTTCAGGAGAGCGAAGAGTGGTGCTAAGGGGAACGCTGCTACGAAGAGAGTGACGAAACCGTATTGGAGGACTGGAAGTAAATGGAGATTTCTTTGGTTAATATATTAGCTTCAGCCAGTGGTATCATCTACATATGTTTCCAGGGAAATACTTTCCCTATTCGGATGGGACCAAAAATTATCCTACAGTCGGTTCCTGGTTCTAAGGTACTACACACGGCAGGTACACTCCTATTTTCAGCCATATTGACTTTTCACTTTCACAGAAAATGCCGAACAGATTTTTATGAATTTCACAGGAGTTAGGTGACAACTAAGAGGTGAATATGGACTCTTAGGTAGGTATATTTGTGATTTTCTTAATTTTGATTCCGTTTCGTTTCACGAAATGGGGTAAATCTTAGGTAAATATAGGTAAATACAAACTGTCATTGTATGACTCGGCGACTCGACCACTACTGAGCCCTCCCTACCTGAGTATACGCATACAATGACAATGTTTATATACATTTACACACACAAGTATAGCTCAACCACTTTCCTGACACAAAACATCTTAACTTTTCTGCCTCTCAGAACTTAAATACTCACTCATCTCCAAATATTCATCGAACAATGCCAGTCTTCCAGGGTCTTGGAGGTGGTAGTCCTGTTCCCATGCCATGTGAGGCTTGCTCAGGTCTCTGGTCACAGCTCTGTGGGACCTCTGACGCCACCAGTTGTGGAATTTCCTGATGATGGAGAGGATCTTGGGTTAATAGAGGGTAATCTAGATAAAAATTATAGTAAGTCTTCGAATGTAGTGAATCAATTTGTAAAATGATTTCATTGTTGGGAAGCTGTACCATCTCCTGGGCTGTATTTTATCCGGGTGCGGGAAGTAGCTGGTGAAACTGCGGATGGAAGCTTGTTTTAAATAAAATCCTGTGCCTCGGAGAGCTCATTAAGCTGTCGGTCCGGCTTGTGATCTCTCTCCGGTGGTGTCGGATTATCGTCCCATCGCGCTATGAGAGTGAAGGAATAGTGAGTGCACTTGTATCCAAGCAAATGCTAGTGCACTAGAATATGTCCTGCGCAGCTGGCTGATTTTTAAAATAATAACTCAAAATCCTTTCTCAGCTCTCTACACTACCTGTGTACCAAATATGTATAGGTAATTTTATTGTTAAAAAACTTTCGCATTTACATTATAAGTAAGAATCATACCCAATTATCATGCAGCAATTTTTATGAAATTCACACTCGATAGTTTTTAGTTCTCCATAGGCCATGCTTAATTATTTTGTCTACGCCTTAGTACGGATAAATCAAAATAGAAGTTTAACACACGATTAACGATGACTCTTGGTTGACAGAAAATGAACTTGATGATATTTTTATTGGTCCATTGTTCTTGTGCCGTTGGCAAAAAAATTGTAGGTAGCAAACTGAATTTATACGAATCTCTATAAATGTAAATCTAAGAGGAATATTTTATTATTTTTTTCTTCATATCCTAAAAGCTCCGAAAATCTGAACCGATTTGAAAAATTCGTTAACTATACTATCCCCGACTAACATACCTAAGCTATTATATTTTATGCCGGTACCTCGTAAACCGAAACCGCGAGAAACAGCTAGTACTTATGTTATTTTACAGATTGTCAAATTGATCCACACTTCGATATCGTTATCCTTACAGCCTTTGTATCGTCCCACAGCTGGGCTGCGGCCTCCTCTCACACGGAGAAGGATTGAGCACTAATCACCACGCTAGCTCAATGCGGGTTGCTGATTTCAAACTTTATAGTCCAGGTTTCCTCAAGAAGTTTTCCTTCACCTTTTTATCAGCTATCGGTGTCCAAGATATACTTAGAAAATACATACAAACTTCTGACCCGGAATCGAACCCGCGCCCTCATACTTGAGAGATTGGTTCTTTACCCACTTCTATATATGAAATCAAAAATAACCTACAAATTTTTCGTATTTCTTTTTGCTGGCAGTACTAAACTACTGGTCAAAACAATAGACACCTTTGTTTAATAATAAATGCTTATAATGATGTTTATAAATATAACAGCATCCTCAAAATATTGGACACGGGAACGAATTCGTTTATTTGTTTGTCACACCACACAGACTCGTTAAAACATATAAGTTTGTATGTAAAAATAACAATTTCAGCTACTAAAACTTGTTTGATCTATCGAAACGTCGTTTCAACCACTAATTCTAATTTAGCCCACTATTATACGTTTACGCACTAAAATGCGGTTTTGCACAATAAAATGCATTTCAGCCGTGAATAGTTATAATATTTCAACTACTAAATCGCGTTTAATTGTTACGTGAGTAACGTAAAGTTCGTTACACCCACGCATTTCACTCGTTAATTCTAATTTCACCCAGTAAAACGCATTTTCTCCGTCAAATCCGGTTAGATTGCTTAAATGCGTTTCATTTATTGCTGTCTGGTTTAATGCTAAAGTGGGTCTTTTTGACACATTCTTATTTACTCAATGATTTTTCCCCCATTTGGTATGTTTTCTTTATTTCGCTAGTATAGAGACACACACGCACACACACGTACGTACGGGTATCCGAGCTCGACGAAGTTGTTGACGAATTGCTTGCCGATCATGATGATGGCCAGTTGTATGCACAGCTCGGAGAGACATCCGGCTGGCGAGCAGATATCGCCTTTCAGCTTCAGCAATACTCATCTTTACGCCTGATATAATCTATAGTATGTTCTTGAAGTGCCTTTTGCCCACTGTGACGCGTTTTACCCACTACAGTGTGTCTCACCTACTGTAGTGTGTTTCACCCGCCATAAAGCATTTCACCCACTAAACACATTTCATCCACTATAGAGCGTTTCACCCACTACAATGTGTTTCACCCATTAACCGCATTTTACCCACCATAGAGCGTTTCACCCGCCATGAAGTGTTTCACCCGCCACTAACCGCATTTTCACGCGTCAATCCTAGTTTCACCCACTAAAACGCGCTTCACTTTTTCTGTCCGGCTTAATGCTTGACTGACTATTTGACACATTCCTAGTCTCTTAATGAATTTTTCCCCCATTTTTCTCTCGTTTATCTTTGTTTCGCTAGTATATAGACACACACGCACACACACGTACGTACGGGTATCCGAGCTCGACGAAGTTGTTGACGAATTGCTTGCCGATCATGATGATGGCTAGTTGTATGCACAGCTCGGAGAGACACCCGGCTGGCGAGCAGATGTCGCCTTTCAGCTTCAGGAATTATCGTCTTCACCCACTTCACCCACTATAGTGTGTTTCACCCACTACTGTGTGTTTCATTCACTGTAGTGTGTTTCACCCGCCATAAAGTGTTTTACTTACTATAGCGTGTTTCACCCAGTACAGTGAGTTACACCCACTATTGTGTGTTTCACCTACTACTGTGTGTTTCACCCACTATAGTGTGTTTCACCCACAACAGTGGATTTCACCCGCCAATTCTAATTTCACCCACTAACACGCCAAATGTAATTTCAGACACTAAAACGTATTTCACCCGTCAATTCAAATTTCACGCTTAGACGCATTTCCCCTACTGATGTCTAGCCTAACGCTGAATTGGACCACATTTCTAAAGATTGTTTCCCCTATTTCTTAACTTCTTGGTTTCGCTAGCATAGAGACACACACGCACACACGTACGTACGGGTATCCGAGCTCGACGAAGTTGTTGACGAATTGCTTGCCGATCATGATGATGGCCAGTTGTATGCACAGCTCGGAGAGACACCCGGCCGGCGAGCAGATGTCGCCCTTCAGCTTCATGAATTCTGGTCTTCACCCACTTCACCCATAGTGTTTCATCCACTATAGGGTATTTCACTCACTATAAGGCATTTCTCCCACCAGTGTGATTCACCCACTATAGTATTTTTCACCCTCCATAGTGTGTTTCACCCACTACAGTGTGTTTCACCCGCTACAGTGTGTTTCACCCACTATAGTGTGTTTCACCCACTATCCTGTGTTTCACCCGCAATAAAGCGTGTCACCCACTATAGATCGTTTCACCCACAACAGTGCTACAGTGTGTTTCACCCACTAACACAAATTTCACTCGGTAAAACACATTTCACCCGTCAATTAGATTTTCACCCACTAAAACACATTTCACCCGTCAATTCTATTTTCACCCACTGAAATGAGTTTCACCTACTGCTGAATTGGACCTGTTTGGCACACTTTTAAAGTGTTTTTCCCTCATTTTCGCGATTATTTGTTTTGTATCTATCAATTTTCTGTTTCCCTGCTATAGAGACATCCACGCACACACACGTACGTACGGGTATCCGAGCTCGACGAAGTTGTTGACGAATTGCTTGCCGATCATGATGATGGCTAGTTGTATGCACAGCTCGGAGAGACACCCGGCTGGATCGCATATGTCGCCTTTCAGCTTCAGGAGTTCTCATCTTTACGCTTGATCTTTAGTAGTATACTTTAAGGTGTGTTTCACCCACTATGACGCGTTTTACCTACTATAATGTGTTTCACCCACTATAAAGACTTTCACCCACTATAATGTTTCACCCACTATAGGGCTTTTCATTCAGTACAGTGTGTTTCACCCGCCATAATGTGTTTCACCCACTATAGAGAATTTCACCCACCATGAAGCCTTTCACCCACTAACCGCATTTCACCCGTCAATTCCAATGTCACCCGCTTAAATGCATTTCACCCGTCAGTTCTGGTTTCACCCGCTTATACGCGTTTCACCTACTAACCTGGTGTCTAACCTAAAGTTGAATTGGACCTATTTGGCGCATTTTTTAATGACTTTTACCCTACTTTTACCTTTTGTCTTGCATTGTATACTGTAATATATATTGTATAATCATGGTTTCGCTAGTATAGAGACACACACGCACACACACGTACGTACGGGTATCCGAGCTCGACGAAGTTGTTGACGAATTGCTTGCCGATCATGATGATGGCTAGTTGTATGCACAGCTCTGAGAGACACCCGGCTGGATCGCATATATCGCCCTTCAGCTTCAGAAATTCTGATCTGCGGGCTTGGTCGTCGCCTGGGTAGTCGTAGAAGCGGCCCTGGGAGGTAAAAGATTGGTTTGTGTTTGTGAGTATTTAAGGGGGGTAATAATAACACACACAAGCACACACAGGCCACAGGGCAGTACATAGGGGTAAGCATGAGGGAGTAAATAGCGAGAGACACATGAGGGAGTACATAGGGAACTATACATAAGAAATTATACAAAGGTGATTAATAACGGAGTATGTAAAGAGAGTACATTAAGGGAGTACATAAGGTTACTGTATTGGGGACTTAATAGGGAGAGTACGTCAGTCGTACTCGGTACGACAGTATGGGAGATGATAAGGTATTTCATAAGTGACGGAGAATGCATAAAGGGCTGTCAAAAAATCTCATAAAGGGTTTTATAAAAGGGAGTATATAGAAGAAAATATAAGCGTGTATTAGGGAGAGTAATATGATAGAGTATACAAGGGAGTATATATGGAGATACCATAAAGGAGGACCTAGGTTTAAGTAAATTAAAAGCTTATATGTACAAGGCAAAAGTTCAGGATAAAATATCATCTTCTAATATTCTAGACTCACCTTAAAAAACGCGATGTAAATAAGAGAAGAGTAGAAGTTCATGAATTCAAAGAAGAATATTTTAAACGTGTATGAGTCTTCATACTCAGTTTGAGTTCGTGGGTTCTCCATGTTAGTTAAGTAGACTGCTACTTTTGCATATATCTGGAATAAAACATCGGAATTGAGAACCTTTCTTTTGGGAAGTCGGTTAAAAATGGGTTTGACGAGTTGGCAAAGTAATAGTAATAGTCTTCCACTGTGGATTTGGAAAATTCTTTATAAAATCAAAAATGCGATGAAACTCTCTCTCTGTCTGCCCGGCTTTCACGGGAAAGCTGCTGAATCGATAGTAATGAATGTAGCTAGAGCCTGAGAAAAGACATAAGGCTACTTTTTAACCGGATACGGGAATTAGTTCCTGAGGGACTCGGATGCAACCGCGGGGTACAGCTCGTTTAAATCTAAAATGTATTTTTTGACCTTGTCATGACCTTTTAGTTAAAGGTATTTAATCGACTTCAAAAATTATCAATTTATGGGAACATTTTTCAATGTTTTGCTTTTCCCTCCCCCCTTTTTGGAAGACCGATAAAAGGTAACCAGATCATTCAAATCACCAAAATCATGAAACTTACCCTAGTGAGTATCATAATAATGATTAAATTGATGATAGCAGCAGTCATGGTAGTGAATATCTTCGTATGCCGTTGTATGAAGAAGCCAGTTCCACCATAGATTACAGACACCATAGATATTCTGTAGATTATCGTGCCTAACACCGCACCCATTACTATGGCTATCTGAAAGAAGAAAGAAAATCATCATCTGCCTAGCCTTTTCCTAAGTATGCTGGGGTCGGCTTCCAGTCTAACTGGATGCAGCTGAGTACCAGTGTGCCACGTGGAGCGACTATCTAATTTCGTCAAGACAGTTACAGCCAATAGATATAGGTTGTCAGACTTTTTGGCTTTGAGTAGCAGTGACGACTGCCAAAGATATTCAAATGACAGCCAGGACCTAGAAAAACGTGCCTTTCGAGACCAGAGGAACTTGTCATGACAAGATGGTCACCCATCTAAGGACGACGAGCACGTCTTTATAAATAAGGCAATTAAGTCAACCATCTTCCAAGGATCGTAGCGTAATGAAAATCAGCAGCAGTATGTAGTTCTCTTGCCAGCACAATATATAGAATATATGAACTGACACTTTAAGATGGTTCATCGAATCATAGCTTTGTTTGGACAAGTTAGGAAATTCTTACAAATATTTTGAAAACCGTGTTTATCTAAAAAAAATTAAGCTATGAATTTGTGTATGTCTTACCATGAAGAGCACTGCAGAGCTACTGGCTACGTATTTCATAGTTTTCTGCCAGGTAGGTAAATAAGGTTCTTTCTCCCTGGTCACTGGGTTGGTCCTGTATGTCTTTACTGATGCTTCGAACTCAGGTCTTGGGTCTTCATCCTGGTAGAGAAAGATTTAAGATTAGAACTAACACTCTGGTCTCTTTAGTTAGCAGACTATCGTCCGATAGGTGACTGACAATATTAATTAATTCTTAATTTTTGAACCGAAATCCGTCATCATGGGTAATTTCTGCTTACTGAATTAGGTAGCTCTTGTTTCTTAGAAGGCAGTAACTTGCCATTACATTTCACTTTAGTGACTTTAGAAAATAAACAAAGAAAAGACTATTTACCCAACTACCAACCAACATAAAGTTTGGTTTGTACCTTAAAATCTTTAACATCTAACGGTAAAGTAATATCTAACGGAGATTAATGGAAGTGCAAATCAAATTGGGCTGAGCCTAAAAAAATTGGAAACAGGAGGAAGAAGAAGGTTTGAAGAAGTTACCTGATCAACTCCGCCCATATCCCACTCCCATCGTAGAACTGACTGTTTGCGTTTCCAAAGCTCTAGGAATGTAGTTGCTGAAAATGTAATAAAACATATTAGGATAGTCAAGATTTTGGGCATCAACGTAGATGCATATAGTGGAAGAGGACGACCAAAGAAACGATGGATGGATTGTGTCAAAGACTATATGGCGGCAAAGAATGTCTTATGAGATGACGGTAGATAGAGAGGTATGGAAGAAGGAAATATGCTGCGCCAGTAAAAAATAAATAAATAAAACTAAAGCCTATGCTACAAAATTACTGTGGCTTTATATTGGTAAAAGAATTTTTGATATCAACTCTGTATGTAGATCCCGAGGTAAATTTTTACAATGGTGAATTTAATTATATAGAAAAATTACATGGTAAATAAAAGATACTTACCCCAAAAAGACATAAAAATAGCGAAGAACACTGTAGCAGGGTTGTCGAACAAATACGTGAGCTTCGCAAACAGGCAGGAGTCTGACAGGGTCTGATATTTACAGGCTTTGTCGCAAAGAGGACAGAGTGTCGTGTTCCCAGGTCCTTTGGAGTCACAAATCTCTTTGCTGAGGATAAAAAGAGTATTTTAAAACTTCTCATAGGTAACAATTATTTACGTAGAAGAATTTTATGAATAGAAGCATTTTTAACTGACTTAAAAAAACGAGATTCTCAGTTTGACCTGTATCTTTGTGCGCGATTACCTTACGATTGGTTAAATCAATTTTGATGATGTGGTTTTCAGCATGATATTGTCAGACTTTGGAGTAGGTTTCAGGTACTTAAGTATATATTTTTTTGTAATCAGTATTTCTTTTTAAGAAAAGTGGCTGATTTCAGATCTTGTGCCTGTTTCTCCGTGTTTGAGAATACCTTTCGTGTGGTTAACGGCTGTCTTCTAAAAATCTTTGGCAGCCGTTACGGTGTAACCCAAAAATTCTAGCAACCAGTCTTACCAAGGGTTCACCAGGTTTCAGGTTTCACGACGACAAATACTTATGAAAAGGCCATACAAAATAACCAACTTACCTAGGTATATTATCCTGAGAATCCATACTGGCTAATCCATATAGAAAGCAGAGGGTCCCAACTATAGCCGGGGCATATAACATTTTGGTGTAAAACCCTAGCCAGCAGAAATAAAGGCCTATTTTATCACCGAAGTATCTTCGAACCAGCCAGAGAGGCTGCTTTTTGTACCACTTGCAGGGTCGAGCCCATTCTAGGTATAGTAGCTGGAAAAAAATAGTAGATGTTTTATGTCATGAAAGCAGTTAAGCTTACTTGAGTGTGTGTAAATGAACATGCACATTGTCTTTGTAAGGGTGACCTCGGAAGCGTTGGGTCTTATATCGCACGTCCACTGTGCCCTGAAACTTGCTCGCGGGAGGACTTAATGAGCGCATCCGGCTGTGCTCTCGCTGTGGCGGCATATTGGGCTGACATAGTGTAGTCTCAACATATGACATGTCATCGACTCGAAAGAAGAATAAAGATAATGTTACACACATGTATGGATCAAGCGCTTTCTTGAGATACTTTAACTGAAATGATGTACATTCGTTTTGGTCATATAACTTCGGTGATCCATTACTTCCACAACAATTAAGTAAAAATGTAAGAACAAGACACTGCACATGCGCGTTGTTTCAAACGGTTGATGTCAGAGCGGCAAAGTTATTTTACAAGGGCTGTATTTTTGAAGTAATGCTAGATCGAAAATTTGTTAAAATGTAACTTCAATAAAAAAAAAAGATTTTTGGAGCACCAGATTAATTAATAAACTGATATGAGTTTCAGAAGAATAATATAGGCATGGATTCAGCAAAAACATTTTTTTTATGCTCAAAGAGACCAACATTTATGTAGGTAATATTTATTTCCAAAACTGTTAAAAATATATCATCATCATCATCATCTCAGCCATAGGACGTCCACTGCTGAACATAGGCCTCTCCATTAGATCTCCACAGATACCTGTTGGAGGCGACCTGCATCCACCGTCTTCCGGCGACCTTTATGAGATCGTCTGTCCACCTTGTTGGTGTTCGTAAAAATATATATTTCTACATAATATCCAAAGTACATGAACCACTTACTCTTCTATCAGTAACACTGCCATCAGACATGTCGACTTCATATCTTCCTTCGTGTAGAGGAAAACACGCGGTATATGTACCGTCGTTTAGCAGTCTTCTGATACCCATCTGAAATGTTAACACTAATGTTAGTAATACCTTCTTGGTGCAGGCGGTCTTTAGAAAGGTGTCTATCTTATCATGATGAGTTCTTCCAAGTTTTGGAAGGCACGTTAAATTATTGGATTCTTCATAGTTCATGTTTGGCAGTCTTTACGGGTAGTCGGATGAAGTCTTAGTAAGATTTCGATTCCAGGTCAAGCAGGTATCAATTTATTGTATTTTTTAAACTTATATGCACTGAATACTTCTTGGTATAATTTGGACAATAATGACCGAGATAAGGAAAACATCTTGAGGAAACCTGGACTTTAAAGTCTGAAATCGCCAACCCACATTGAACAAGTGTAGTGATTAAAGATCATTCCTTGACTGTATGAGAAGGGGATTATGATGATGCTCATAATTTTCTACGTACCTTAGTTTCGTTGTTATCATATTTAGCTCTGAGCAAAATTTGCATGACTAGTAAACTTCTTTGTGCCGGTGAAAATTGTGTGTGTCGGTCTTTTACTAAAAACCTGAAAACATAGAAAACGGTCACGTTCGAGTAAGAGTTGTGCACCGAGAGGCATAGCATGACATTGACATGAGCATAACATTAACTAATTGGTGGTAAATTTTAAAGACGATGTCAAAAAAGTTACTAACTATTAAAAAAAAACATCGTGGGGTTTACAACGCTTTCAAACCAGTGTGTTTTTCACGAATAGGACATTGGCGAGGTCCCAGGCGATTTTAATTGTCATGGTTTGAAATCCGCGCGGAAACGCTGTAAGAATCTGCCAATTTCCTCTACCCACAACAAAAGGGGTCATTTAATGATCCAAAAAAGTCCAAAACGGCAAAATTACTTACATTTCCTCTCTCCTAGCGCCTCTCTGATCAGTAGCGCCATAGAAGGAAGGTTCGGGTCCTATTCTAGAGTGCTCGTACTCGTACAGCTGTTTCCATCGTCGACGCCATTTTGAGTGCCAGCGTTTGTCTTTCTCTGCTTGTTTTTCGTCGCTCTGTAATATTTTAGCAATTTGAGATTTTGAATAATTCTCAGTCCTCTTTCTGCCCACAGCATAAATGCCCCTTTTTTCTTAACTTACACTAGTTTGTAGTTTGAAAATTCATAGTTAACGGTTGTTTAAAGAAAACTGATGTTTACCTTGACGGTAAAATTACTTGGGCCCAAGCACCAAATACAGACTGGAATTTATTTAGGTGACCGGTCCACCGAAATCGTTGCTAACAGGGCAAGAAACAAAGTTTGTATTTTCGCAGAGATTTTAGACAGAAATGTTTGCACGCAATGTGTTACTGTTTGCTTGTACATATGTACTCACCTACTAAGAGTATCAGCAGTAACCATCATCAGAAAATTATTTCTCTACATCAAAAATATAAAAAGTACTCACCCAAGCTCTAACAGAAATAGTAATAAACCGTTTGGTGGGTAGTTTCATGCCGATCACCTCCGCCAGCCTCATCTCCGTCTTCCAAGGTATGTGTATCTTCAGAAACCAGGTCTTCTCGTCGAAAGACAGGCATTTGTTCTCTAGTTCTAATTCTAGACCTTCTTTTATTAAGTTTTCCTGTGAAGAGAAGTTTTAGTATCATTATCTGCCTAGCCTTTTTCTATGTATGTTGGGGTCTACTCCAAGTCTAAAAATATCTATAATTTAGCTGTTCCTCGCGGTTTTATGGAGGAGGGAACTACCTCCCGCACCTGTATAAAAAGTAACCTACGACCTTTCTCGGGTTCAAGACTTTGATGGACGAAGTTACTTTCATTTCATTTTCGTTACATTCATAGTATTAAGTAAGGTGTAGTCAGTTTATTAACCGACTTCCCAAAAAGAGAAAATTCTCAATTCATTGGAAAAATACACTATCATATCATACCTGGAATGTTCTTCTGTGTTCCCGTTTTCTCGCTTCATTTTCAGTCATAACTCCATAGTCCTCTTCTTCATAAGCTAAGACCATGTCTATCCTTCTTCTACCGTCCCTGAATAGTAAGGATTCTGGCTCCAGACCCTGAGAAAATATTAAGGCATTTCATCATATACATAAGCTTCCAGTCTAATCGGATGCAACTAAGTGCCAGTGAGCCATATGGAGCGACTGCCCATCTGACCGCTTCAACCCAGTTGGATGAGCAATCCGATATATTCTCTTAGTATGTCGGACTATGTATCTGAATTCTGATTATTAGTTATAGGTATTCAAATGACAGAAGGAACCCCAACAAGTTTAAGTTCCTCCCGAAACACGGAGGAACTCGAACTGACAAAATGGTCACCTACCCCCGGACTGAACGTGCTATTCGTGGCCTTAACTTATTGCTTTCCTCGATACATTGACAATCTGACACTGGAAGAACTTTTCAGTAAACAAACAAACTCTTCAGCTTTAGTATATCATACCTCAGGGCTGGTTTCTCCCACATTTTGATCTTTTTCATTCTGGTAGGTAGGTAATGAGGGTTTCTTATCTTCTTTGCCATAGTCAGAAGTCTTGCTGTCCGTTTTTGACTGAAACATAAAAAAGATCATTTATATTTAAATATATTTATTTATGTTTAAATGTTATCTAGCTTTCCGAAATACGGAAGAACTGGTCATGATAAGATGGTGGATGGGTAACCACCCGTCCACCCAACCAAGCGTTGCTCAACGTTTTAATCAATCGATCCGCATACAGTCTTCATGTGTTTTATCCAATTAAAATAAGATGTTCATGATCCTTACGTAGAAAACCAGCAATTATTGCCGAGCACCAAGCTGACTACAATGTTATCGAGACATGTAGTTTTAGCGTGAACAAACATCCAAATATTCATAAAATATATTATGTACTAGCTTCCGCCCGCAGTTTCACAAAATATTGTTACAAAAGTCTAAGCTATGTTTCTTCCCTCTAATTTTCAGCTCAATCGGTTCCAGACGTTCACGCGTGACCAAGGGATATGGGGATTCATTATTATATATATAGATGTGTAAGACGTATCTACCTGAAAGCTCGGCTGTGGAGTACCAGGTAGCGCAGTAGCAGCATCTTTAGCCTTCGCCGTGAAGGCGCCTGCAGCTGAGGTCACATTCCTCACGAACCTCCAGCCTCTAGGCCGCCTCTCTTCGGAACTGCTGTCTGAGCGGATGGATTTGATGTCATCTCGAAGGTGGATCTGGAAGTAAAGGGGAACTGTTTGTTAATGAGGACTTTGCGAGAAATCTGTAATTCATTATCATCCTCCTGCCCTTCTCAAAATTGTATTCGGGGTCTCCTAAATAAATCTACTTTTGGGGATTTTAATGCTCAATCCTTCTCCGTATGAGAGGAGGCCTGTGCCCAGCAGTGGGATGATAAAAAGGCTGTAACAGAACAGATTTGGGGATTTTATCGCGGTTATATTAATATTATTTAATACCGACGTTTCGGGTCTAATGTTCGCGAAAGTGTCAGAAATCAACAGGGTCTTCTATCTTAAAATATCTGCTCTCACCAACACGCATGCTCAATGGTGTTTCTACGACGAAAGACCTCTTTTAAGTTAAACCTATTTCAAACAATTTAAAAAAGACCGCTGTCAATTTTACGTCAAACGTCAAAAAAACTAGACAAATTATCTACGTAAATTGTACAAAAAACCTACAAAATTTTATAAACAAAGACATAATGATAAGTTGATTTGTGAAACATAACAGAATACAGAAAAAGAAACATAAAAAACATCAAAAATTGAAGTTAAAAGTGTTAATAATGTAAACATCAGATGACTGAAGAACCTGCTTCTACAAAATTCCGTTTCCTAACTTTGGTTATAAATTCATGTGATTTTGCAAACGAGAGATACCATGAGAAAAGCTCAAAGTATTCCATAACCCACGATTTAATATCACCAACTGCAATCTTCTTTCTATACATAAGTCTTGGGATCTTTCTAGTCGGAGCGAGCATAAAAAGTTACGCGTCAAGATTTCTGCAACTGTACATCATTCTAATTGGCTTGATTTTAGAAATTTCTCTCTCTGTTTCCGTTTTATCAGTACATGTTAGTAATAATTCACCAGATACTATAGTAAATGGTATGATACCTATGTTTATAAGCACTCTATTAGTGGCTGACTTAATTGTGGTGTTTTTTTCTATCAAGCAAGCTATACCGACTACTCGTCGAAGGGATACGTTACCGAATACTGATGTCGAACTGAGGACGAGATTGAAATCTTTGTTATATTAATGTGTCTATATTGTAATTTGTTTTGTTTGTAATATATGGTTGGATTGTTATTTGTGTACTTTTAAATAGTTAGTCATCATCATCCTCCGAGCCTTTTTCCCAACTATGTTGGGGTCGGCTTCCAGTTTAACCGGATGTAGCTGAGTACCAGTGCTTCACAAGGAGCGACTGCCCTGTCTGACCCCCTCAACCCAGTTACCCGGGCAATCCAATACTCCTTGGTAAGACTGGTGTCAGATTAACTGGCTTCTGGCTACCCGGAGCGACTGCCAAGGACGTTAAATGACAGGGACCTACAGTTTAACGTGCCATCCGAAACAGTCTTTTGGTCTCTAAGACATACTTAGTAAGTACATGTCATGACATGTCGGCGTCAGGATCCGACATCGTTAAATAAAACAAAGGGGTTCTCACACAATCACTTGGTTTATTCCAATTAACACAATATTAGTCACTACAATTATTTATCACGAATTTGTGGGAGGTGTGCACTCGGCAACGGTCGGTGAACGAATGACCCGAGTCGTTTTTTTTTTTTTTTGGTATGGCATCTCGCAGTTCAGCCTAGGAGGCCGTGTACTGCTTAACCGGACTTTTGACCCGAGTCGTGCGCGCGCGCCGCTTTATATAAGGTCCACCGTTGACAGATCGACGGTTGACACATCGACGGTTGACACATCGACGGTGGCGCCGTCATATACAAACTTGTAAAGTTGCATTGGTACTTTCCGATACCCCTTAGTAAGACTGGTTATCTGACGATTGTCTTATGATAGTATCAGATAGGTAATGATTAGATACATACCACCCAAAAGGGCCCCGTTCTCACCGCACGAACTTTTATTTCATCAATATGTCTTAATTTCACTGAAGTTATTAACTTATTTTGATTGCAATCAGTCATTATAATTGTTAATGAAGATATTTTTCCAAAACTAAAAAACTTTGCAGTGTTTTTTCTCGTGTTGCGAGATTGAATAACTTTTAGAAACTGACCAAAAACTAAGCTGTAATGTAACTGAAAGTTGGTCAATCGTTTCAGGAATGGTTACATTTGCAAGGCCGTTTTTAGGCATAGTGCACACTTTTGTGACCTGAAAATTAGCTCAACCTAGTTACCCGGGCAATACAATATCCCCTGGTAGGATTGGTTTTTAGATTTTCTAGCTTCTGTCTACCCGTAACGACTGCCAAAGATGTTCAAGTGACAGCCGGGACCCACCAATTTATAGTGCTTTTCGAAATATGGAGGAACTCGTCATGACATGATGATCACCTATCTATAAAACGACCGCACCAAGCGTTGCTTAACCTTATGATCGATAAACCCGTGCCTCTGATACTTAGGCAATTGTTAGCCGTTTTCTATATTAATTAATTCAGTTATTGTGTCCTAAGCTTTAAAAATTGTTCTCATTAGGTCACGCGATATCACATTTCTCTCATTTTAGGTCAATATCGGTATGAAAGATTATTGAAAATTGTATTTCTCCAAAACCTACCTACCTCCTTGTTAGGGATTCTAATCTAAAAGACAGATTTGTCAATTATATCGAGTCTGGATAAATATAGTGCATCATAGAGGGGAAAAAAATCCAAAGTGACTTTTTCGTATTGAATTTTTATTTGCAGTGTAAAAAAGCGTGGTGATTATAACAGCCTTTTCACATTAGCAGCTAATCACTTCTGCGCAGATATAGGTGAGAGCTCAGGATTCGTGCCGATAACTATATCATGCTACGTAGGACTGTAAACAATTGACTACTAACGCCTTAAGCCTTAAATGATGAAAAACCGAGCAGAAAATCTGCCAGTGTGAAAGCACTGTAAAGCTCGTGCTTTAATTTTATTCAAATCAGTCATTGAGAAGTGTAGGTAGCCTGAAATCGGTACTAGGCCGATTTTTTACAAAAAATTGATTATAAAAATAAACAAAACAGTACCTTTTTCTCATCGTAGCCACCAAACGGCATATTCTGAAAATATTGAATATTTATTATTAATTTCAATTAAAAATAAAATATGCTGAGCTTATAATCAGAAAAAGGTATTGAAAAAGCGTGTTTTTTTTTTAATTAAACAGTATCTACCTACATAAAGAAAAATGTTTTTCAAGTACTAAACTAACTTCCACCAGCGGTTTCACCCACGTTCCGTCGAGACTACTTTGCGGGTAAAAACAGCTTAATATTATTTTTCGATAAATGGGCTAACAATAAAAGATTTATTTGACAGAAATAATGGTCAAATCGACGACTTAAAATGGTTTGGTTATCGTTATAGTTAAATTGTGCAATCTATACAAAAATATGATATGCTACAAACTTACCTTATTAGCAGGACTTTCCATGATGTCAGCTAAGGAGGTTCCGAAAGCCGACTCCGGTACGAGACTGTCAGCCGACTTCCATGGAGCTTTCTGATGTAGAGGAGTGCCTGGTAATGCTGACTCGTGGCTTCGACGACGGGCCTTCGTGGTCTGAAAAATAGGTGTGGATTGGATCATCTGCCTAGCCTTTTTGTAAGTGTGTAATTGGATTCTAGTGTAATCGAATGTAGGTGAGAGCCTGTGTGTTACATGGAGCGACTGCCTATCTGACTTCTTCGACCCGTTTATCTGGGTAGCTCGAGACGCATTGGTGAGAGTAAGACTGGATGTCAGACTTACTGGCTTCTAACTGAATGGCTGCTGAAGATATTCAAATAACAGCCGGGACATTTTGACATCTTTATATATGGTTTTCGTTTTATAGGTCTTATTAAGAAAATTACCTACTATTGACTTTACCATAGTCCAAATGTACATAAAAACATAAGAGCTTTCGTCAAATAACTTTTCCGCTCTAAAGTCAGCCATTTGATGCCTTGCACATATGCAATACAATAACTAAATAAAAATGTATTGTTTATAAATTTTGACTGAAGCCAACTTAACCACGGCCATAGTACATAGAGGGCTTCAGAAGGAACATGATGGTCTTTAGTCAGTAAGAGTTTGACACTCCCTCACGCTGCACCCACAGCGGGAGGGATTCATTTGATGATTTCCCACCAAAAATGGTAGCAAATTACTATAATGTTTTCTTCTATACCTCTCTACATATACTTTACTATTTATATATTCTATACAACTTGCCAAGACCTGTATTTGTTGGAGCCAGAAGTGTTAAATATTAAAAGAAAAGACAGATCACAACGAACTTACCTCTATATAGTTTTTAGAGCGCTGTGATGGGGTCATCAGGAAGGGTCAGGGTATGCGAGCGCTCGCTTTTATAGGCGGTGGTGGGGATCGAAACTACCATCACAAAGTTTGGCTTACAGTATACATTACCTTACATACCTGTTCCTCCCCTCCATCAGACAAGCTCAGCTCAGTCCTCGTGGTGGATGTCGAGCTGTTCAGCTCGCCCCAAGCGTTGAAGTTTGTCACGTTGGCTGTGGGCGGCTCTGAGCTGGTCCCATCTGGAATTGGTGAAGAGTTTGGGTTGAAAAAAAAGTTTAAGGATGCATAATATGATGGTTTAAGATAAAATATGGTTCATGATCAAGTGTACCTACTAAATGTTAGGAAGCTGAAAGTTTGTTACTTTTCCGATTTGAAAAAGTGTCTGAATGTAAGATGGTATGTTTACCGAGGTAGGCTTAAGGATACCACTGGAGGAAGCTTGGATGAACGTAGCTTTGGACAGATTAATGTATAAAAATTGTTTGCAGTAGGGTAACTATTTACTTGTTATAAATTCGGTATGTGTTAACCCCTTATATTGTGCGCAGATCTACACGAGATACAATGGATTTTCTATTGTTCTCTAATTAGCGGCATTCAAGAGGTTAAATGGATAGAATAATTTAAATTAAATGAAACTAACTTTGTCTGTGGCCCTTTTACGGCAAAACCACTAAACCGAAGTCGTTCTAGCGGAACTTGAGTGAAACTACAGGGAACAGTTAGTATAGTTTATATAGGTACCAGAATTAGGTACCTACACATGGAAATAGGTGCACCTCTTGTTACAAGCAATTTTTCACTTAATTTAAGTAAAAAAATCAAGCAGTTAGTTTAGGAACTTACCTCCCCTAAGTGCTTCCCTCTTCGCTCTCCCACCATCATCACTATTCCTTCTAGAAGAATTCTCACTGTGACTAGTTTTCAGCCTCTCACTCTCATAACTAATAGTATCCAGCAGAGGATTGGGCCCAACCTGGTCCAACCTTTGGCCAACCTTCTTGCCAAGGATTTTCAAGTCTTCGCCAAGTTGGTCCAAATGGTCCAATCTTCTTGGTGCTCTATAATCGAAGAGGCTTGTGACTTTTTTAATCGGTGGTTCCTCGAATTGGCCATCGTCCATGGTTTGATTCCTGGAATGTGCAAAAAGGTTCTCGTTATTTATTTTTAAATGGACAGAAGAGGATTTGAAATACAAATCGGGTCAGTAGTTTTGAAACCGTTAGGGTCCAAAACTACTAATAAAGAGAATATAATAAAGAGGAATCATGTATGTTGAATACATGATTCCTCTTTATTATATTCGTATAGACAGTTCCTCACGTTTTCACCCGGATCCAGTAGAAAATATTTCACGTACTTATCGGGATAAAATATAGCCTACTAGCTTTTCGCCCGCGGCTTCGCCCGCGTGGAATTCGGTTATATTGCGGTATAAATCACAACTATAAGAAGACTTCTCATACCCACGGAAAAATCTAAGAAGCGCGATGTAACGCTGGATACGATTAGTTGTTAAACCAAAACTGAATGGTACACTATATTATATGTTTTCCCTTGTGGAGCAAAAACACCGCGACACAGAAAAGCACAACGCCATCTATCGAGCTATCGGGAAGCTCGCGATTGAACAATGAGCTGCAGGTTAAAGCGCGATATCATTGCACTTCTTACGTATCTTAAAAAAAAACAACGTCACCACGTTTTAAAAAGCTATCATTCCACTTCTTACGTATTTTAAAAACACATCGTTACCACGTTTTAAAAACACCCAGCGCCATCTATCGCATACTTCAAGAATTAAATAACTTAACTAATACTTATACCAATTAGTAATTCGTTGAATTATAGTTATTTCAGGATAAGTAGATGTAAAAAAAACAGTTAAGACGATAAAACAAATTGTACGTCATCCCTCGGGAATTCCTCATTTTCGAGGATTCATTATCGTATCATTTAGCTTCTAAATTTATATGTTCATATTCGTTTGCAATATATAAGTAGATGTAAAAAAAACAGTTTAGACGATTAAACAAATTGTACATCATCCCTCGGGAATTCCTCATTTTCGGGGATTCATTATCGTATCATTTAGCTTCTAAATTTACATGTTTATATTCGTTTGCAATATATTACCTTGTTTTAAACGACACACAGCGCCATCTACAATCCATCCATCAAGCAAACAGTATTTTTGTTTTCCCTCGGGAATATCTATTTTTTTTCGGGATAAAAAGTACCCTATTATTTAATCCGGACTTCTAACTTTACGTCTGCAAAATTTCAAAGCAATCGGTTCAGTAGTTACGGCGTGAAAGCGGAACAAACAAACAAACAAACAAACAAACTCACTTTCCGATTTATAATATTAGTAAGGATGTTTTACGGTGATAGTATAGTTTCCCAACAGTAAACATATATTGAGTGTGTGATGTAGGAAAAGCTAGGCAGATGATGGTGAACTCTCTTTACAATGCTGTATTATAGGCCATCAAGAGGGTTTGATAAAACTCTGAAACCTAGCAAGGGTTAGAAAATCTACAGCTCACACGATATGCATAGTGTATTTCAATTTGTCTTTTACATTATAAAAGAAAATAGTGTATCGGAAGAAGTAGTGTAATGCGTATTATGAAAATTCGATTACGAAAATCTACTTTTGAATTGAATTACAAGTGTTTATCACACATCATAAATAATAGTAAATCAAATCCATTGTTCTTGTTATATTTTTAAAGATTAGTCTATTTTCAATCAACTTGAAAAATAAGTGTACATTATGTGTATGTAATGTATATTCGTGCGCAATTATCTCACGTTTGGATTAGCCCATTTTAATACGGTTTTTAGCAAAGTATTTGGCATTTATTTAACTCAGCGTTTATTCAATGTTTCAATATTAAAATGTTTGTCTGTTTGCCGTAAAGAAACTACTGAACCGATTGAAAAATTATTTCACGGTGGAAAGCTACAGTATTCCCGAGTGACATAATACATATGCTATATTTTATCCCGTTACGAGCAGTAGTTCCCACAGGACCCGAGTGAAACCACGTGAAAACAGCCAGTTTGTAATAACACCATTATTTTTTGTTTTATTTACGACCTTCCTAATTCCTATTATCTGTCTATAACAATTTATTATTGTCACGATTTAGACATAGACATATTTTCTTATCATGAACTAAGCAATCAGTAAAATTATGACAAATGTTTGGATCTCAAATAACTGGGTTTATTAGACTGGTTTGGGTTTGGTTTCTAGTTTCTAGTCGTATAGGTTGTGGTGGCTAAAAAACCAACCACTCAAGTATGAGTGTGTAGGTTCGATTCCAGGTCAGGCAAGTACCAATGCAAATTTTCTATGTTTGTAGGTACTTTCTAAGTATATCTTGAACACCGAGGACTGTGTTTCGGAGAGCACGTTAAACTGTAGGTCCCGGCTGTCATTGAACATCCTTGGCAGTCGTTACGGGTAGACAGAAGCCAGTAAGTCTCACACCAGTCTAACCAAGGGGTATTGGGTTGCCCGGGTAACTGGGTTGAGGAGGTCAGGTCGCTTCTTGTAAAGCACTGGTACTCAGTTACATCCGGTTAGACTGGAAGCCAACCCCAACATAGTTGGGAAAAGGCTAGGCAGATGATGATAGATGATGAAGGTTGGAAATGAAATACTAATAAATAAATTGTTAGTACTTACTTACTTATAAGTCAATTTAGATATTTTAATATTAGGTATTATCTAAATTGAATTATGTAAGTACTAAGTAATATGTTGTACATGTGAATATTGAAATATTAGGTAAAGGATAAATTGCTGGATATTATATAAATTGACTAACATTAATACGTACTAAAATATTATAACAATTTTATTCATTTTCATTAAACCGCTATAGAAATATTATTTTCGGTGCTTTTTGAAGTCGTATTTATAAAAAAAAATAATATTTATGGCTCTAGGTATTAGCATTTCTATGAGTTTTTTGACGCATAGTTATTTTTTTTATTTTTCTTATTACTTTTGTAAATATTTAGATAAGGTAGGATATGTACAACTATCTAAATCCTTCTCCTTACCCTGACAATTACTATGCTGAAAGACCCACCAAATTCAGTTCAGCCAAACACTACATAACCACACACAAACAAACACACTAGTCAAACTAACAACCTCTTTTTCTGAAGTCGGTCAAACAAAAAACAGCTTTTTTTAAAGTCGGTGAAACAAAAAATAAAATCGACCATCACTCATTTGACATACGGCTATCTACGGACCGTTTAACTCCCAGTAAAGGTTACCACCGATCGATACAGTTTCAATAATTCATAGTTTAGTCGTGTGACCGACCGCGTGTCTTTTTATTTGCTTTTCGTAGTCGGTCAAGGGGTAGGCAGAATTCTTAGTAAGGGTATTTTTAAATTTAACCACTTATATAGAATTGAAGTTGTGGGTAAAGAAGCAACCTCTTCTTTTTATGGGAAACTAGCTTCCGCCCGCGTAAAGTTCGGTTATATCGCGTTTCCAAGAGAATTCTTTAAAAGTGCGGGATAAAAACTATCCTATGTTCTTTCTCAAGGTCAACTTTATCTCTGTACCGAAGATTAAAATCAGTTCAGTGGTTTAGACGTGAAAGCGTAACAGACAGACAGACAGTTACTTTCACATTTATAATATTAGTAGGGATCATCAAATGACCCCTCCCGCTGTGGTTGCAGCGTAAGCGTGTCAGACTCTTACTGACTAAAACCCATCATGTCTTTTATGTACCATAGGGCCGCGGTAACTCTTTCGAACAATCCCGCAGCCCCGGAATAGCCAAACTTTCAAGTATGAGTGTGGTTTCGATTCTAGGTCAGGTAAGTATGAACCACTTATAAAGTTTGTATGTACTCTCTAAGTAGGTAAGTATATCTTGGACAATGACTGTGTTTCAGTGGCCACGATAAATTGGTGGGTCCCGGCTGTCATTGAAACATCCTTAGCAGTCGATACTGGTACTCAGAACCAGCATGAACAGTTTTTTGTTTTTACCCTTAAGTGGCTCCGAAACTTCTGAAACGAAAATTCTTTGACTGTTGGGAAGCTACACTATCCCCCAGTTATATATGCTATATTTTAGTTCGGGTACGGGAAAGAGATCCCTTGGGACGCGGGTGGACCATTTAGTAAATTACATAATAATGTGGGCCAGAAGTGTATATATTATGTGGGCCAAAAGTCATCAGACAGAGTTACTATCGCATATAGGTACAATATTAGTAAGGATTTATCTATTTGTGATAACAAGCTGGACATATGTCACGTTTATATTAATTACAAACTGCATAGAAACATAACTACACGCGACTTTGGTAGTACATACTTAGTTATTTTCTATCCCATCAGAGAGCACGTTAATGTCGGTCCTGCTTCTGATCTCTCTCCGGTGGTGTTGGATTGTCGTCCCATCGCGCGCAGAGAGTGAAGGAATAGAGAGTGCACCTGTGTCCAAGCAAATGTGCGTGCACTATAAAATGTCCTGCGCTGGCTGATCTCGTTATATGAGAACAGCCGCCGTGGCAGGCAACCGTCTAGAAGGACATCATCATCATTTGATATTTTTAAACGTTTGTTTCTAATCATATTGCGCCTAGCGCAACTAACTTGGGAGTTTCCTAACCCAAAACCATTCAGCAGAGAGGCGCTGACATACCATTAATGTAATCTTTTCTCCTCAATGTAATAAATGCAAAAAAAAAAAACAAAAATAAAATGTGGAAAAAAATATATCTCTATCTAACTGAAAATCAGTCAGGTAGTTTATTTATAAATAACTTCTTACATAATTTTAATGATAAAATTATATACTTACCTACACCTATTATATAACTTATTACCTACTAGCTTTCGCCCGCGGTTTCACCCGCGTCCCGTAGCCGAATGGTAACAAAAACTATCCTAAAACCTTCTCTCGGGTCTAAGTTACCTCCCCTCTAATTTTCAGCCAAATCGGTCAAGCCGTTTTCATGTTATGTCGTGACAACGGAAAGCGGGTTTCATTTTGTATAATATAGATATATAGACTATCTACACTTACTATAAATATTTAAAATATTGCATCAAATTTCAGTCAGTAATTCTAGAGCATTCCATCTGTCTATCAATTTATAACAATTGCGTGCAAGTATTTCTTAAATGTACGAGAAACCGCAATTTTAGTGGAGTTTCATGATAATAAACTCGCAATATTGGAAGATTGTCTAAAGATTATTAATATATTTCAAGGATCAACGAGAAAGAACGTTTCTATGCAGGCGTCGGAATAAAGTTATGAATATTTATATCGAGTATCAAATATTGAAGCATCCATTACAGTGTAATAAAGACATGCCGTCTTACCACAAAAACTTTTAAACGTCAGTTTATGCCTTGTCTAAAAAAATGACAAATTATGACGTTGACATATGGTTCATTTTGCAGCCAAAATTTTATTAGACAAGTGTAAAACAGGGTTTAAAGTTTTTGTAGTAAGGCCCTAGTAGTTTTAGAGTTGTTTATAAAATTAATAAGCATAAATTCTAAACAAATATAATATGTAATTCATTTTAACCTAGCAATTTACCCTGGCTTGGCAAAGGTGGGTATAAATTATATTATATACTCAGAAATACATATTAAATACAAGTAAATAATAGGTAATTAATCTGCTTTTTTACGGCTTAAACTGCTGAAATGTAAAGACTTAGGTTGGTTATGTTTTATGAAATAGTTAAGTAGATAATTTAATACCTAATAATAGAAAACAAATGAATGAATGATCAATGAATGAAAATTTTATCCCAATTTTAGCCCATTTATAAAATTACGTCATTAGGTCTACGACGGAACACGACGGTTTTTAGTCAGTAAGAGTCTGACACTCCCTCACCGCTGCTAACCCACTGCGGGTCATTTGATGATTTTTGACGTCGTTAAAAAAAAAGGTGGTTACTTTAGCGGTGACAAAACAATTCACAGTATTGGTAGGTACCTATCGAAAAACGTCTTCATTAAAATACTAGCTTCCACCAGCGGTTATACCATCGTGCCGTGGGAACTACGCTCACCTGGATAAAGAGATACTTCTTCATCGTTCCTCGATAAATGGGTTATCTAACACTGAAATAACTTTTCAAACACGTCCAATAATTTCTAAGGTTAGCTCGTCCCAACAAACTGTTCAGCTTTATAATATTAGTACTTTTATACAGTTTTTTTTACTGTCAAAAGACGGAACTATATACTACACAAAGCCAGCGCGAACTTGACTACTTTTCCGTAGCATATAACTAAAGAGATTACTAGTATTGAATAAATCATTTTGCGGTATGCACTTAATATGTATGAGAATAAAGATGTCACGGCAATTTCTCATACAAATTACATGACGAGACACGGAAAGCAAGTTAATGTTATACAAGTAGATATTTACGTAATATATAATAATCTTTACTATGTATAAATCATTGTCATTGAACATCCTTAGCAGTCGTTACGGGTAGTCAGAAGCCAGTAAGTCTGACACCAGTCTAACCAAGGGGTATTGGGTTGCCCGGGTAACTGGGTTGAGGGGGTCAGATAGGGCAGTCGCTCCTTGTAAAGCACTGGTACTCAGCTACATCCGGTTAGACTGGAAGCCGACCCCAACGTAGTTTGGGAAAAAGGCTCGGAGGATGACTATGTATAAATCATCGGCACAAATCTTGAGCGCTGACCTTCTCCTGCGCAGAAGTAATTTATTGGGTCCCTTTTGTGGTATGAAGTGAGGCGCGGGGGCGGGCTAAAGCGGTGATTGGCCCGCAGCGCATCGCGTTATAGCCGTCACTCGGGATTGTTACAGCCTTTCTTTTTATCGTCCCACTGCTGGGCACAGGCCTCCTCTCACACGGAGAAGGATTGAGCATTAATCACCACGCTTGCTCAAACGATTGACACTCACACTTGGGATTGGTTCTTTGCTAATAAATCACTTCTGCGCAGGTGAAGGTCAGAGCTCAAGATTCGTGCCGATAACTATAGTAAACCTGAAAATTGGTATAACCAATGTATTTTATCAAAATTTTGGGAGCATTATAGCTTAGGTATCTATGTATCTATCTGTACTCATCATTTCCCAACTATGTTGGGGTCGGCTTCCAGTCTAATCGGATGCAGCTGAGTAGCTACCAGTGTTTTACAAGAAGCGACTGCCTATCTGACCTCACCAACCCTGTTATCCGGGCAACCCTATACCCCTTGGTAAGACTGGTTAACAGACTTTCTGGTTTCTGATTAGCCGTAACGGTTGAAAATGATGTTCAAATGACATCCTGGGCCTAGTTTATTGTGACTTATGAAAATTTTCATGAATATAAAGTGGTAAATGAAACATGACAAAATTCTTTTGTACTGCAAAATAGAGTTTTCACGATTACCAAAGTTTATTTGTTGAGTAAATAACTACGTATTTGAAGTCAATGACTTTGCTTACATAAGATTATCTCGTGATCTTGGGCCAAGAGTTCTTATAGCATTTTTCTTATGGATTCCACCAAAATTGTACACCCAAATCTTTTTGCAAACAAACACGACGCTGGAAGTTTTCTTTATCCATTTATTATTTCTAGCTATGACTTCGACTTTCACACAATCCATCCATCGTTTATTTATATTGACCAAGGTTTGGGTGATATAATATGTATTTATAACGCATACCTATATATCGTACTAGGTAAAGTAGGTATATATAGTTTATATCAGTTGTGTTTGCACCCATAACACAGGACTCAAGCTTATTAATAGCTTACTATGGGGCTAACCGACTGTGTATGAAGGTGTCGCGATATTTATTTATTTATTCAATCAAAGTATTTAGTCGGTCTAATACCTACTAGATAGGTAGTTGGGCACATAAATGTCGGTCCTGCGCCTGATCTCTTTCCGGTGGTGTCGGATTGCCGTCCCATCGCGCTATGAGAGTGAAGGAATAGTGAGTGCACCTGTGTCTGCGAAATGCTTGTGCACTATAATATGTCCTGCGCAATTGGCTAATCTCCTTGCATAAGAACAGCAGCCGTAGCCGATAATCAGCTAGGAGGATATCATCAGGTAGACTGATTGTTGTTATGTGCATACTACAAATTATCGACCTATTTAAAGTTTTCAGTGTGTGGGTTCTTTAAACAGGAAAATAATTATGTTTTGATATGGGTTATACATAGGTACAAACTCTACCTAGTGGTTAACGAGCTGTCGATTACAATAATATTATTATTATTGTATGTACCTATGTAATTTAAATTAGATTTCGCGCAGCCGGATAAACTGAGTGTAAATGGACTATTTTCAGCTATTTTAGGCTCTGTGTAAAAACCAGATTTAATTTATTTGATTCGATTCAGCCGTTTTGGCTTAAATGCTGAGAACAGAAAGACAGATGCCCATTTTCACCAACAAATACCTAAATTTGGCGATCCCCTAAGACCATTCAGGGAACACATTATACGAATTTCGTTTCACCAAAGTTTAAGTGTCTCTTTTAACCTTAAGTATAAGAGGAGCCCTTATTCTAACTAAGTGACATTTATTTAGTTAGGGAAACCTTAAGAGATTTTTGATGAAAACGGGCTAAGAGACTCTTTCGCATTTATATCATTAACAAAGACGTAAAATTACGATTTAACTCCTTAAATTGGTCTGATCAAAGAACCAAATTTCATTCCGATCCCAAAACAGTGCCAACCTAAGTTCGCCTCTAATTTCAAAAAACAAACTTTAGACAAAACTGATTCTATTTTGGTTAACATAAAACATCTGTACGTAATAAAGAGTGCTATTGTTTAAACCTATATTTAACACTTTTCTGTTTTCTGATTGATTTGTGTGACAGCCAGTGGTCGTCTTTTATTTTATTTTTTAACGACGTCAAAAATCATCAAATGCCCCCTCCCGCTGTGGGTTAGCAGCGGTGAGGGAGTGTCAGACTCTTACTGACTAAAAACCGTCGTGTTCCGTCATAGGCCTTTTATGTACCAGGGCCGCGGTATCTCTTTCGAACAACCCGCAGTGCCAGTGGTCGTCTTATGTTTCTCTGCCGGAGCTGCGGGATTGTTCGCGCGAGTTACCGCGGCCCTGGTACATAAAGGGCTTAAGAAGGAACATAGTGGGTTTTAGTCAGTAAGAATCTGATACTTCCTCACGTTTCTAACCCACAGCGAGAGGGTCATTTGAAGATATCTGCCTAGCCTTTTCCCAACTATGTTGGGGTTGCCTACCAGTTTGACCGGCTGCAGCTGAGTACCAGTGTTTTACAAGGAGCGGCTGCCTATCTAGCCTCTTCACCCAGTTACCCGCTCAACCCAATACCCCTACCTAAGTAAGACTGTTTGTCAGACAGGCTTCTAACTGCCCGTAACGACTGCCAAAGATGTTTAAATGACAGCCGGGACCTACAGTTTATTGCCTTCCGAAACACACATACATTATAAGATATTATAATAGGTGATGATATTAGTATTTCTGCTTACCCCAAATCATTTACAGAGCAAGTTACGTTCACAATAGAACTACTATTCTCACGTATGTTAGAAACAGTTTAACCACTATGCTTGCGTGACTGATCGGCTTTATAATCCAGTTTAAGTTGAACCCTGGTTTAACGGCCTGTTTTTACTATTACATATGCTTTAGAAGGTATCTATAGACATTAGGGTGTCCCAAGACATAAGGGGGAATTTTTTTTTCTCGAATTCAAATACGCATACCCTCTAATTTTTTTCGGTTTGACCTCATTATCTCCTATAATAAATATTATCTCGATCAGACAGTGGTAACCCGTGCCGACTTAATGCCAAAGTTTCACATGAAAATTTGTACTGACTTACTATGGAGAAATTTAGATCTTAATTATTATAACTAAAAATAAACCTTGAATACATCCAAATAATGTTTTATCTTCTCATATACATTGAAAAATAATATCATTGTTAAAATTTTCATTTTAAAGTAGTTTTTTTTTACAGTCAGGATAAATTTTCCGATGTTCTAGGACTGTACCTAACAATAATTGTTTTTGTTCCTCATCTACTGTGATTAATCAATAAAAGTCTAACATGAACTTCACCGATCTTTCGGCCACATCGTTCACTAACTCTCAGTGCTGAAACTTTGGCTTTTTGATACGAAGCATTATTTGACTAGAAGGTAGGACACATTCATGTAGAAAACTGTCATTATACATATTTTAAGGCGATCGATCAAAGAACTCGCTTTTTGCTGAAATGAAGTTAGAGCTGATTTTGTCATACAACGTACCGTAAAGATCTTCTTTTGAAAAAAAAAAAAATTAACCAAAGACAAAATAACCCCTGAAAAACGATACATCCAATCGTTTTTCAAGAGTTATTTTCCTTTGCTCCTCTGAGGCAGGCGCTTTCTGTAACTAACTGTAGGCCGGCTGCTCTCCTGACTGTCATTTGACATCATGGACAGTCGTTTCGGGTAGTCAGAAGCCAATAAGTCTGACACTAGTCTTATCAAAGGGATATTGGGTTGCTGGGTAACTGGGTTGAGAAGTCAGATAGGCAATCGCTCCTTGTACAACTCTAGTACTCAGCTGAATCCGGCAAGACTGAAAGCCGACCCCAACATAGTTGGGATAAGGCTCGGGACATGATGATTTATTCTTATTAATCAAAATCAAATAAATTACATATCTAAGTTGCTGAAAAAGTCGTGATAGCGTTGTTTAAAAACGTCTTGTGTCTTTTGTCCCTCCAAACTTGATACAAGGTGACAAGTTTCGTCACACAATTAGGCAAAGGTTTAGTTGGAATACGCGCCTTTTCCCAGTAGATAATATAATGCATTCGCGACTAGTAAGATTTACGTTTTCATTCACAATTTAATTAATTTCCCGAATATCACAACATAGTATACAACAAAGTCGCTTTTTCTGTCCCCGTGTCCCGTTGTAAGCTAGCCTAATTCTTCAAAACTACGCAACCGATTTTCATGCGGTTTTCTCTAATAGATAGAGTGATTAAAGAGGAAGGTTTACATGTATAATAACACACATTAAATAGTGCAGAAATACTGTTATTCCGTGCGAAGCCGGAGCGGGTCGCTAGTTGTACTATGAAACTGCCAGAACTTGTCCATTAGACGGAAGTTTTGAGCCCGTCATTTGATGCTTTAGGTCCCCTAATTAAAAATATACTCTTTTTATAACTGCTTAAGTCTAGTGACATGTTGGCTGTTTGAAAACAATGATTCGATCACTAAATAACAAGAAATCACAAGCACATCGACGAGTTAGATCGCGTTAGTCTTAGAGAGCAAGTATGACATACATTCAAATGTAAGTCGGCACGGGTTACCGTGGTCCTACCACCATAAAATTTTATTTATAATAGTTTTGGACCAAAAGGAAAAAAATAGGAGGGTATGCGTTAAAAAAAAATGACTTTGATTTTTTTGGGACACCCTAATAGACATATGTGTAGTTATATGTGTTAGTATGAAGGTTATACTTAACCGATTTCCAAAGTAGGAGTTACTCATCATCTCCCGAGCCTTTTTCCCGACTACGTTGAAGTCGGCTTCCAGTCTAACTGGATGCAGCTGAGTACCAGTTCTTTACTAGGAGCGACTGCCTACCTGACCTCCTCAACCCAGTTATGTGGGCAACCCCTTGGTTAGACTGGTCAAAGTATGAGGTACTCAATTGAGTTATAAGAAACGTGCTTTTTACTATCGTTAAGTATATCTACGTCTTCTTATAGAGTGAGCTGCAGGTTTAATCACCTAACAAGCCCTAGTGTCAGAGTTTTCCCAAATCCGCCTGACGGCCTCTGGCGTGGAATTGTAACAACGACTGCTACTGAGTAGCATTCGAGGACGCCGGCGACACGTGCCCTCCCAGACACGGGGTGTAGCACAGCCAATTATTTATCTGACCCAAGATTGGAGTGAAAATACAAGGAAAAAAAGCATTGCACCCATATTAACAATTTTGGAATAAATATTTTCACATCCAAAAAATAAAACCCTGCGAAAGAACTAACAATTCATCGCTCTAGAAGTCAGTGTCTTGAAAGTTACCATCGACTTAAAATAACGAACTAATATTTTGCTTCTCTTTTGTTTTTTGGAAGCCATTTCAAGAAAGACTTATCATAAATATTTTTCTGTTTTCAGAAGTCTTTTTTAATCAGACAAAGTCGGTTAAAAATAGCGTTAACTTACAGAATTAAAGGTCTAGTATTTCTGGTTGAATTATTATAAAATGGGGCCGTATGACCTTCGTACGTATAATCTGTCGGCTGATGCGTTAATGCACTCAAATTGTCTGCTTTAATTTGTTTGTGTTCATGGTCTGTGTAAGTTTTATAGGGTTTCTAATTGAAAGTATGTTTTTAGTGTGTTTTTTAAACTGTCAATAAAAAGAAAGCACTAGGAAACCATACTTTTATAAATACAACCTAATCATGGTCAAAGTTTATTAGACTTTTCTGATAAGTCCAGACACAGCTATGACACAATGTTCTACCATGAAGTTCCATTTCGACATTACCATAGATAGCTCTCTAAATATAAAACAGTTTTTTATTGAAATTCATAGTTTTATTTAATTAAACATCATTAATCCAAACGTGAACGCCAAAAACAAAAGACAGCCCCCAAAACGCCCACCCTTCACCACTTCATGTGTTTTTGCTGGGAAGAAGAAGTGGCACAAACGTCCCAGATTTTCTTGAAATTAGTCTTTTTTACACGCTGTAATTTTAACAACTTTAGCAGTTGTTACGGGTAGTCAGAAGCCAGAAAGTCTGATAACCAGTGTTACCAATCGGTATTCGATTGCCCGGGTAACTGGGTTGAGGAGGTCAGATATGCAGTTGCTCCTTGTAAAGCACTGGTACTGAGCTGCATCCGTTTAGACTGGAAGCCGACCCCAACATAGTTGGGAAAAGGTTAGGCAGATGACAATGACTCTTTTTCCCAAGTTTGCTACAATATGACGTAAGTATGTTTACCCATGTATGTAAGTGAGTATGCGAACATTCTTGTATTTCATAATATTTGAAAAGAATCCCCATTATGTTTGGAAAGACAATTGTCAATCGTTTTTACTGGTATTTTGTAAATGGATGTCTTTGACGCCTAAACAATGAATTACATTCAAATGTTTTGAAGATAAACAAATGAATATCTAGGTTTTAAAACAATTGCCTAGCTTCTCTCAACTGTTGGGCTCGGCTTCCAGTCTAATCGGATGCAACTGAGTACCAGTGCTTTACAAGGAGCGACTGCCTATCTGATGTCCTCAACACAGTTACCCGGGCAACCTGATAACCCAAAGACAATGAAATTCCATAGGGTACTTTGTGCGATAATCCTTGGTAAAATTGATTGTCAAAAAACTTGGTAAAACTGTATGTTTCTGGGTTTTGACTACCTATAACGACTGGCAAAGATGTTCAAATGACAGCCGGGACCCACCAATTTAACGTGCCTTCCGAAACATAGAGGAACTCGTCATGACAAGATGGTTACACATCCACGGACCGACCGCACCAAGCATTGCTTAACCTTATGATCGATCTACCCGTGCGGTTGTATCATAAGTATCTTATTATAAGGAAATATATAAATTACATGTTCTCTGGCCCTTGAACTTAACTTTTTGTAACAAAAACCAGTATATTTATGTTAATAACTACCTAATTAAACAAAAAATCATGGATTTGCCGTTTCCCCGTGTTTCACTCATGTCCCGTGGGGACTACTGCCCGTACCGGGATAAAATATAGCCTATGTTACTCGGGAAGAGTGTAGCTTTCCAACAGTGAAGGAATTTTTCAAATTTTTTCACTGGTTTCGGAGGCTTTACAGTACTGTTACAGCCTTTGTATCGTCCCACTGCTGGGCTGCGGCCTCCTCTCACACGGAGAAGGATTGAGCATTAATCACCACGCTTGCGCAATGTGGGTTGGTGATTTCAGACTTTATAGTCCAGGTTTCCTCAAGATGTTTTCCTTCACCTTTTTATCAGCCATTGGTGTCTAAGATATACCTAGAAAGTACATACAAACTTAGAAAAGTTGCTTTGGTACTTGCCTGACCTGGAATCGACCCCACGCCCATAATATAAATAAATCATACTCGAGGTTGGTTCTTTACCCACTAGGCCACCACGACTTTAGAGTACAAACAAACAAAAAAAATGATTCTTCTTATTATATTAGTATGTAAGTATATAATAGATGAGACACAAAAACTGTAAGTATGTATTTACAAGAAGAGAACAAAAAATCTTTGTAATAAGTTAATTTACCTGTGTATAAATTATTTTTTGCTAAGCTGTTTTATAGCATTTTGATCTAATACTGCTTTGAAGCGTTTTAACAAGCTTTTTCTGATTGTTTTCCGAGGAAACTTTAACTTTATAGGAAGAAGTACTCTAGTTAGGATCATCATCCTCCGAGCCTTTTTCCCAACTATGTTGGGGTCGGCTTCCAGTCTAACCGGATGTAGCTGAGTACCAGTGCTTTACAAGAAGCGACTGCCCTGCCTGACCTCCTCAACCCAGTTACCTGGGCAACCCAATACCCCTTGGTTAGACCGGTGTCAGACTTACTGGCTTCTGACTACCCGTAACGACTGCCAAGGATGTTCTATGACAGCCGGGACCTACAGTTTAACGTGCCATCCGAAACACAGTCATTGGTGTCTAAGATATACTTAGAAAGTACATACAAACTTAGAAAAGTTGCATTGGTACTTGCCTGACCTGGAATCGAACCCGCGCCCTCATACTCGAGAGGTTGGTTCTTTGCCCACTAGGCCACGACTACTCTAGTTAGGATATACACATATTTATATATATATGTAATATCTAGACACACGGCAGTGTGTCCGCCAAGTTCGAGCAAAAAAAGCGACACACCGGCCGTGGGTTATATTACACGAACCATTTCAGGCCAAATTCGACCCCCCTGTAACTCAAAATCTATTTTATTTACGCATATCAAATTTCTAGTATCTGTTGAGACCCCCTCACTTATCTAAAATACAAAATTTCATTAATATACCTATTGTAGGTCTTGAGATATTGACGTCAGAAAATCGCTATTTTTACTATACACTGATTCACTGATTCACTTATTCACTTATTCACTGACTCACTCATCAAAAACCTAGACCACTTCCAATGGTCGTATTGACTTGAAATTTGGCATGGAGGTAGGTCTTTATGTCAAGGTAAAGGGAAAAATCTGAAAATGGCCAAGTGTGAGTCGGTTTCAAAATAATGAAGGTGTTTTATACCCGGTGTAAATTTATACCCCTAAGGAACTAAAACGAACTAAATTTATCTATATTTATATAATATATCTTCGAATGGTACAAAGGTTTGTATTTAGTCAAAGTAAAGTAAAAATCTGAAAACGGCCAAGTGTGAATCACTTTCGAAAATAACGAATGTGTAACTTTGATCCACGAACATAATATATGATAACATGACATGTCAGTCAGTTGGTAAATCTAGTCCATTTAGTTAATCTAGTTCATTTCTTTGTAAGAAACATAGTGCATATTAAAAAATCTAAAAAATAGTATAAATGAGACATTTCTTTAACTAACTTCATCATAAGAAAAAAATAAAATAAACAACCTTACAAAAATAAATGAAATCCCACCCAAAACAAAAATGTGAAAGACTGCCAAGTTCGATAATATGGGAATGCTTCGCCTATAAAAGAAGTGAGATCTGAATAAGTACCAAGTTCCATACACATACCTCAGTTAAAAATAGTTACTTTTTAATGATGATTACTTGGCAAGTTTTAATAGAAAATTAAATACTTGATTCATTGCGTTTAGTAGGTTTATAACAAGGTGTATGAAAACTTGCCAAGTAACATCATTAAAAAGTAACTATTTTTAACTGAGGTATGTGTATGGAACTTGGTACTTATTCAGATCTCACTTCTTTTATAGGCGAAGCATTCCCATATTATCGAACTTGGCAGTCTTTCACATTTTTGTTTTGGGTGGGATTTATGTTTACAGCACATAGATTATCCCTACTAATATTATAAAGGCGAATGTAACTCTGTCTGTCTGTTAAGCTTTCACGTCTAAACCACCGAACTGATTTTAATAAAATTTGGTACAGAGATAAAGTTGACCTTGAGAAAGAACATAGGATAGTTCTTATGCCGGACTTTTGAAGAGTTCTCTTGGAAACGCGATATAACCGAACTGGACGCGGGCGAAGCTGCGGGTGGAAGCTAGTATAATATAAATAATAGTAGGATATTATTAAACAGTGAAGATAAAACGATTAATACCATAGCATTATTTATCGTTTCCTCATAACAAAAAAATTCTCTAATATTCTTCTCTTCATACTAAGATTAAGATATTTTTGTCGTAAGATCTCCGATATAAATAGTAGCTATATTTCTTACCGTGGGTGGTGTTACAGAAATATGTACGCAAGATAATTACCTACTTATGTAAAGAGGATATTGGGAAAGAAAATTGTTTTTGGGTTTTTACATTTAGGAATTTTACAGGAAAAAATTGTAAGTATGAAAGAAATGAAATAACGAATAAGAGTACCCAAACAAAGTTTTTCAGTCGGACTGATACTGGCTAAATACCTGATCTTCGTAATGTGCGTACTACCATTCATCTTCATACTGATTTATAAGCCCAAACAAATCATCGGCCGACTAAAAGTTTGCAGTTATTAGACTCTTCTTTGGAAGACTTGCTTATTTACCTAAAAAGGTACCTCAACTCAGAAAAGCGTTATCCTTCTGGACCATCGGGTAAATTGGTCTATGGCTGTTCTCATATAAGGAGATTAGCCAGCTGCGCAGGACATATTATAGTGGTGCACTCACTATTCCTTCACTCTCATAGCGCGATGGGATGGCAATCCGAGACTACCGGAGAGAGATCACAAGCAGGGCCGACATTTATGTTCTCTCCGATGCACTTTCAGTTCAGATATATCGATCAATGAAGTAAGTATTTAAGTACTAGCTTCCGCCAACGGTCTCACTCTCACACACTTACCGTGGGAACTGCTTCGAGCAACCGGATAAAAAGTCTATAACAATCGGTCATCCAGTAGTTACTGAGATTAGCGCGTTTAAGAAACTCTTCAGCTTTCTAATGTAGATTATTTTATCGTACCCAACCATACGTGTCGTCCATGTAACAAACATTTGCTCAATCCGGGAATCGAACTATCCTTACTAATTTATTGTTCGCGACAGACATTCCCTAATGCATCACCGACCATCTAATTTTACTGTAATAATGGGGTTAATTCATCATCATCATCTCGTGCATAGGACGTCCACTGCTGAACATAGGCCTCCCCCTTAGATCTCCACAGATACCTGTTGGAGGCGACCTGCATCCAGCGTCTTCTGGCGACCTTTACAGGGTCAATTATTTAAGGATTTTTATTTTTAACCGACAATTCTTGATCACTACGCTGGCATTGTTAATTATAAACAATAAGAGAGATTTCTTTTGTTATACAAGATTTAAACGCGGTTTTGCGTGGCTTAAAATTAGTTACACTATTTATCTTTTGAAGTCGGTTAAATAGGTGTTTGTATGGAGTATTTCTGTAATTAATTATTATTATTTATCATATTAATATTATAAACGAGAAAGTTTATGAGTTTGTTTAAACATAGATTTATGTTTATTGCATGTTATAATTAACATTTCACCTTCTCAACCTCTAGTTAATATCAGATAATAATCCTTACTAATATTATCTATACTAATATTATAAAGCTGAAGAATTTGTTTGTTTGTTAGTCTGAACGCGCTAATCTCAAGAACTACTGGACCGATTTGAAAAATTCTTTCAGTGTTAGATAGCCCATTTATCGAGGAAGGCTATTAGGCTACCGCTGACAGAAGCTAGTAAATGCTAAAGTTATTCTGTCTGTCTGTCTTGTTTTTACGCGAAAACTGCTTAAAACCGGCTTTTCACTATGGGATATAATCATTTTATTCAAATCATTTTTTATTCATTTATCAAAGTTCACATTAAACAACATTATTTCTTAAAACCTTTTACCCTGTGTATATATATTACATTATATTATATATTAATATATTATAATGAAGAAGCATCATTTTGTTACTTTATATCCAAATCTACTGAACCGATTTACGAAATTATTTCACTATTGGAAAGTTATGCGGGTGAAACCGCGGGAGACATACCTATGTTTTGTAAATATGTGTGTCATCATATATTGGCATAATTAAATAAAAACCGGAAAAATCATTGAATTTATGCTACTAATAGCAGATCAAATGCATTATAATTCAAGATCGTTACTCACTATTTTCACGGTCATTTTTGTAAACTGATAAAATGCTGGTTTTAGTGATTTTTATTTAGAATTCAATTAGAATCACTTTAGTTTATATAAATCATGGTTTCACTCGCGTCTTGTGGAAATTACTGCCCGTACCGGGATAAAATATAGCCTATGTTACTCGGAGAGAGTGTACTTCCCAACAGTGAAAGAGTTTTTCAAATCAGTTCAGTATTTTTGAGTATATTCATTACAAACACACACGCACACTCAAAAATACAAATCTTTCCTCTTTGTAATATCAGTGTACATTTAAAGACGAATTTAAAAACATTAATATACTTATTTTTAACAAAACTAGTCGATTTCCCGCGGGATCACCCGCGCCCCCGGGATATACTGTCCGGGCTGGGATAAAATATAGCCTATGTTATTCGAGCCTATATAGGTATCCAAATGTAATGTGTATAGCCTATGTAAATCGGTAAATTAGTTTCGGAGCCTTTAGAACACAAACAAACAAACAAAAAATGTTTTCTATTTATTTTTATCACGATTTAAAATATAAGAAAGGGAAATATGAATGATTTTTGTAAAAAAACTGAATCACTTTTTAGAAGTGTGACAAATTCTTTCTTATGTAAACAATCTTACATGAACCAGCGATAAGAATTTTTGCTCTCATAACTTCTGCAATTTTCTCAAAAATACGATTCAAAAAAAATATCTTACCTTAATAGTTTTTAGTCCATTTAAAACACCACACAGCACCACTTATAATTATTTGACAAACAAATCATATTTTATAAATACACTTAAACCGTTTAATAGGAATTTTATATTTATAAGTAAGTAAAATGTTTTTTTATTACGAGATCTCTCGCGCCATGACAGTAGCGCGCTTCCGCCGGCGTTCGATTTTCAAATAAACTATCCAAGATGGCCGCTTGAATGACAAGGTGATGTGTAGTGATGTGACGGCGGGAAAACTGTCGATAGATTTTCCAATGTTTTTGTTTTGTTTGGCAGAATGGCGTGTGATTTATTTTTTCTGTTATATCCGTTATTCCGTATAGATATAGGTTATTTACCTTTATATCCGTTGAACTTGTATAAAAAATAGATGATCGTTGTTTTTTTCTGATAAATTAATCAATTTATTTTTATTTAAACAAGCTATTTTTTTGTAATGTACTTGCCTAAATATGTACATTCTATAAGAAGTTTTAAATCAGGTCTTAAAATATAATTCACTAATAATGCACTTAGCGCATTAAAACAGTATTATAGTTTCTATTGGAAACAGACGGCTCCGATGCACGGTAAATTAAATAGTTACATAAAATTTTTCATGCTCCATTTCGAAACTGCTGCACATTTACACTCGTCTACATTAGTTTGCCTTTTATTAATACTAGAAGATTTCCCGCGGTTTCATCCGAACTACTTCCCATACCTAATGGGATAAAATATAGCCAATGTTACTCGCAGATAATAATGTAAGTTACATAATTATCTAATGGTAAGAATTTTTAAAAATCGGTCCAGTACCAAAATCAAAGTTTATCTACAAACAAACAATACAAAATTTTCCTTCATATAATATTAGTGCAGATTACCTTTTTCCCTCGGTTTCACCCACGTACCGGGGAAACTTCTTTTCGTACCGGGACAAAATGAAGCCAATGCTCTTGGATAGTCTACTTTTTCAACAATGAAAGAATTTGTCAAAGCGGTCCAGTGCATTCGGAACCAGAGTTAAAATCTTGATTATATTAGTAAAGAAAGTTTTACACTGCACACAGCTGACCACAATATACAAATACATAATAAATACAGAAGTCTAATAACCACGAAACTGACAGCCCAACATTCTAAAACACACACCAATTTGGAACGTATCACTTTTTTTCAGTATCAAACTGACGTTTATTCATTCAAACTGTCGGTAAAACTACAGATTACAACTCTTCAGAGCTGTTGTAGTGTATCTGTACGCATGGAGAACAAAATGACTAGTGGAGATGTCATAACGGAAAATCTCTCAAGAAAGTAGCGCGACAACATGCGGGTGTTCAACGGACGAGGAACGTAACTGTCTCCGCCTTTATGCGCCTTTTTTGGACCGGTACATTTTTTGTACATAAAGATATAGATTTTATCTAGGTTTAGGTAACAATATATATACTTATATATGTACTATATAGATATTACCTTGTTTTAGGTACTAATATATGTACGCTTTACGAGCATTGCATATTGAAACTTGTATATTATACTAACACCTTTGTAACCTATGAACATAGATTAAAGAGCTTTGACTTTGACTTTTTGACTTTGACTTTCTGACTTTGACTTTGTAATAACAAAAATCGTTGACAAAAGTCTCAAAGAATCCTATCGCCTCGATAGTTTACTCATAACTGATCGTTTTGGTCATGTCCACCGTACGGATTTGACCTAGATGAAGGCGCCTGACCTACCTGCATTATGGTATCTCTGCTCATGTTTCTTTACTCGATGTCTGTACGGTATAAATCATTATTTATAGTTTCTCTCTTTAGAAAAACTTCACGGAAAAGTTTCGTACTAGCGTTTGTTTTTGTGAAATCTTCAAGGTCGTTACGGGCGTGCATTGCGAGAAGTAAATTGTATTGCAAGCGTCGGTGACCTGTTTTATTTAAAATAGTCTTTGTTTACCTACTGTTTTATATTGAGATTTAGTAAGTACGTTGAATAAGTGGGTCTCGGTTGTCATTTGAATATCTTTGGTAGTCGTTACGGGTTGTCAGGAGCCAGAAAGTCTGGCAACCAGTCTTACCAAGGGGTCAAGTCTTATCAAGGGTTGAGGAGTTCAGATAGGCAGTCATCCTTTGTAGTATACTGGTACTCAGCTGTATCCAGATAGACTGGAACCTCAACGTAGTTGGGAAAAGGCTAGGTAGATGATTTTATTTAATAATGAGAAATTCTTATTTTTACAGCAAAACAACGAAACTAGGACAAATACATCGTTTAGTAATCTTCAAAGCATATGATGCAAGTGGTATTTATACGTTCTGATTACGTCCCGATCTTTCATCGCTGTTTTTATAAGAAATGGCTTTTTTGGACAGATCAAGAGACAGAAATAAATGTGTATTTATGAAATGCTTAATACTTTGCATACATCAAATATGTTCAAGTGACAGCTTGCGCCCAATTCAACGTATCTTTTGATTTAAAATGGAATAAATCTATGAAAAAAAAAATGGGATATCCCACAAAACCAGAACGTTTCATAATATGTGGGAAATCTTATCCCTTACTTATTTATATTTATTACCTTACCTTATTTATTTATATTCCTATATTATATATTTACAATTATATCATTAGTTACAATTGAATAATATAGTGCTTTGTCTCGTCAGTTTGTCTATTTAAAATAACTTTAATCTACTAAAAGTTTGTTTTAGTTTTATATTCATATTTATTTGCATACCATAATGTTACAAGGGGCTTAAAGCTAGATACTTATTATGGACCCTGTTAGGGCACAGCAAAAGAAGGCTAGGGAGTTTAATTACATATTTAGGTAGGTACAATAGTAGATAAACGTTTTATATTTTTTTATTCCATGTTAGGAAAACATTATATAAGTTTTTGATCCGGGTTCGAGAAGAAGTTACCAGTTGATACGGGTGAAACCACTGACAGAAGCTAGTGCTAGATTTAATAAGGATGTTTACAGAAAATGTGTTTGACCTTACAGCAATTATCTCACTGCAGATTAAAGGTCTTTATAAACAAAGAAGTATCATTGATTGCAAATCTCGTGTATAGGATTTCAGGTTCATTAAATCTTAATTTTCTTAAATCTAGCTTATGCCCGTGACTTTGTCCGCTTTAAATTAGGATTTAACTCTGTCCTTCTGTCTGTTATGCTTTCACGTCTAAACCACTAATCTGATTTTAACAAAATTTGGTACAGAGATAGAGTTGACCTTGAGTAAGTACATAGGATAGTTTTTATCCCGGACTTTTGAAGAATTCTCTTGGAAACGCGATATAACCGAACTCTACGCGGGCGAAACCGTGGTAGGAAGCTAGTTACTTTTTTGGGGCTAATGTCATGTAATGAAAAGCTAGTATGTAATAATGGAAAAGAAAAAAAACTCATTGCAATTCCGGATGTATACCTAAACCCTTCCTTAAATGCATCGACTCATACTGAAAGAATATTTATTTCAAGTCTGATTAGTAGTCAATCAAGAACAGGATTTTATCAAAGAGGACCACTCTTTGGAGATGGAGACATTATTAAACAAAAAAAACTTTTTATCGAAAATGAGGAGCGAAGTGACAACTTCAATATAAAAAACCTAATCCTATTTTTTTACCATGAAACAAATTTAAATAATTGTCCAGCCAGGTATTAAATATAATAAATATAACCGAGTACCAATTTTATACATGCATCGTACCTCACAATCAGATTTATAATTTATCGATATCGACACCCACCACAGCACAAAACGTCGAGCACCGTGTAATTTGGTGACACGACACTAGCATCGCTACGTCCATGATTACCAACTGACGAACATACTCGATTTAACGCATACACAGATATATATGTACTAACTTTATATAAATGTAGATGTATGTATACGAAAATCTTCAAATAGTTATGTGTAGTAATGTTGTATGTATGTACTTTCTAAGTATATCTTAGACACCATTGACTGTGTTTCGGATGGCACGTTAAACTGTAGGCTCCCGGCTGTCATTGAGCATCCTTGGCAGTCGTTACGGGTAGTTAGAAGCCAGTAAGTCTGACGCCAGTCTAACCAAGGGGTATTGGGTTGCCCGGGTAACTGGGTTGAGGAGGTCAGATAGGCAGTCGCTCCTTGTAAAGCACTGGTACTCAGTTACATCCGGTTAGACTAGAAGCCGACCCCAACATAGTTTGGGAAAAAGGCTCGGAGTATGATGTTGTAAAGCCGAAGAGTTTATTTGCTTGGACAAGCCAGTCTAAAGAAGTTAGCCCATTATTAGGCAATAAATGGGCCAATTTAGGTGGCCGAGAAAGGCTATTATATTATTATTATCCGCGTGCGAAAAGTATAGTTCCTGCGGGACTCACTCAATACTTCGGTAACATACTCGATTTAACGTATACGCAGATACATATGTACTAACTTTATATTTATGTAGATGTATGTATAAACGAAAATCTTTAAATAGGAAATTTATAATGTTAGTACTTATATTTGAGAGTTTGTTTGTTTGTTTGACGTAGGATCTGGAGCTAGAGGTCCGATTTGAAAAAAATATTTCAGTGTTAGATAGCCAATTTATCGAGGAAAGTTACAGGCTACCGAGTCTGTGGAGTAATTAAGTTACCACGGGACGCGGGTGAAACCGCTGACGAAAGAAGCATTGTGAAACAAACGTTACTGAGTCTGTACGTCTTTCTGTCAAAACACACAACTACATAATGAACGTTTGTGTTTTGGAAAAAAAAAACATTAAGTCAGGCAAACGCTACTGGCCAGCAGCCAGACTCTGACGACCAGTCTTACCTAAGGGTTGTCCAGGTAACTGGGTTGAGGAGATCAGATAGGCTGTCACTCCTTGTAAAATACCGGTGCTCAGCTGCACCTAGTTAGACTGGAAACCGACTCCAACGTAATTGGCTAAGCAGATGATCATATTGATCACATGAGGAGTTATCGTTCTCAGATATTGATAAAGATATCAGGATAAACTGTTTACATAATTATGTTATCAAGATGTATACAAAATATATCGTAGATTTATGATTCATCCGTCACCGCAATATAGAGTTTTTCTTTGGTTTTAAACAAAAGACAATCTTATCCTTTCATCAAAAATCATCAAATGACCCCTCCCGCTGTGGGTTAGCAGCGGTGAGGGAGTGTCAGACTCTTACTCCCGCAGACAATCCCGCAGGCTTCCCCGGCAGGCCTTGGCCCTGCTGGGCCCCGCTGGAGTTGCTGACATCTCTTTGAGGAGCGCGTGGAACAACGTGCGCCGCCGACAAGACAATCTTACCCTTGGATCTGCCTCTCGGAGAAACTCTTTCTCACCCGGATTAAATGCCTTTTCATCCCACCATCTCGGAAAGAGTAGTTTTACCCTTTGATATCTGAGCGCAAAAGTCGTTTTTATCCTCTAGAGCGGCAAAGTGATTTGAATTTAGAACATCGTGTACAATACTCCATTTGTGACAATCTTGATAAGACTTTTCAAACAAATACATATTAAACAAATAAAATACTGCTTAAAATAATTATTAAATTAATTAAGTAATTTTTATTATTGTTTTTACATAGATTTCTAACCTCATTTCATTTTTAAACCGAGTTTTTAAATAAATGAACTTTAATAGGTACTTCTTTTTAATTTGATACTCATATGTGCGCGCCATTTTGTTTTTTTTGCATTTAGTAATTTCCTCGATGAGGTGGGATGAAAAGTTACGTGTTGCACTCGAGTGCAAAGATTTTTCACCTTGTGCTCTTTTGATTCCCTCGCTGTCGCTCAGGATTCTAATTATTGAAACACTCGCTACGCTCGTGTTTCAATTTTAGAATCCTTCGCTTGCTCGGTCATCAAAATTGAGCCCGCGGTTAAAAAGCAACTTTGCACTCTTGTATAACAAATAACTATTTTTTGTCAATTGACAGTTAGTTCGAGCTCATAAATCAGTATTCAATTGAATAGTAGTAAGCACATAACTACGATCAGGTATAAAACTGACTAAAAACTTGAATTTAATTCTTAAAAAAATACTTTTTGACAACCATCAGCTCAACTGTATGGTTCAGTAATTTTAACATGAAAGCGCATAACTTTTCGCACAGTTAAAACACCAGTTGCTTTGTCCCAAATACCTAACTATATTTATCTACCGTGTTTCGCAGTAATATCCGAAAATACTCACTAAATATATTTGAAATTAGCTAAACTCATTAGACCAAGTGCTCACTGCTCAACTAATATAATTAAACAAAGTGGATTAATCTATACTAATAAAATAAAGAGAAAATATTTGTTTGTTTGTACTCTTAAACCTTACCTTTAACATCTTGAGGAAACCTGGACTATAAAGTCTGAAATCACCAACCCGCATTGTGCAAGCGTGGTGATTAATGCTCAATCCATCTCCGTGTGAGAGGAGGCCGCAGCCCAGCAGTAGGACGATAAAAAAATCGGTAAAAAAACTTTTAAGTCAAACGGTTTTATCTTATGTGCACTGAAAACTAGAAAATAAAAAAATAGTTACTTACCTGTCAACCTACGTAGGTGGTCTTGGTCATATTAGACTAAAATAAAAACGTGGGGCCCATTAACTGTTGCTGTAGTACTTTCTTCTAGAGGTATAATAGGTGTGGATTGCATCGACTTACTATAATCGTAACTGGAGATTTTGACAATCAATAATCAGCCGTAGCGGCTTCACCAGCGAACGCCGAGCTCATGATCTACCAAAGTATAAAGATATGCTTTACCATAGGTAGGATTTCAGAGGGGCCCCACGTTTTTATTTTAGTCTAATATGACCAAGACCACCTACGTAGGTTGACAGGTAAGTAACTATTTTTTTATTTTCTAGTTTTCAGTGCACATAAGATAAAACCGTTTGACTTAAAAGTTTTTTTACCGATTTTTTATTTTCTAGTTTTTAGTATTTAATGAAAATGTCTACCGAATATTCCTCATTCTATCTAATTCATTTAGTGCATCATTATTACATGGTCTCTTATCTGATAATTTATTACAATCTGATTTAAAAAAAAGTCAATTTATTTAACGACGCCAAAAATCATCAAGTGACCCCTCCCTGGGTCAGCAGCGGTAAGGGAGTGCCAGACTCTTACTGACTAAAAATAGTTATGTTTCGTCGTAGGCTTTTTATGTACCAGGGCCACGATAACTCTTTCGAACAATCCCGCAGCCCAGGCAGGCCTTGGCCACGTTGGGCCCATTCATTTGATACCCATATTGAGGGGGTTGTGGAAAAATATGTAATCCGCCATTTTGTGCCGGCGGCCATATTAGATTTACAATGTTATTGATATTTCTATATTGTATTGTCATCGGAATAAAAGGTTTATACAAAATTTCAGATTAATCGGTTGACAGGAAGAGGGTGAAATTTGAATTACTAAATTTGACCCAAGAATAAAACAAACGGGATGAGCTAAATAAAACCGTTTAAAAATTGTTATCAGCCATTTGGTAGCGGCGGCCATCTTAGATTTCAATTTTGCATAGTAAATTGTATTCTACTTGTTGAGACCTTTCATTTGATACCCATGTTGATGGGATTGATAAAACCTAAGTTATCCGCCATTTTGTAGAGGCCGCCATCTTGGATTTGAATTTTATATAGTACATTGTATTCTACTGGTTGAGCACTTTCATTTGATACCCACATTGACGGGATTGATAAAACCTACGTTATCCGCCATTTTGTACCGGCGGCCATCTTGGATTTGCAATGTTATTGATATTACTATATTGTATTGTCATCGGAAATAAAGGTGTGTACCAAATTTCAGATCAATCTGACAACAGGAAGGCACTCAAATTTCAATTTCTAAATTTGACCCAAGAATGAATAAATAATAAATAATAAAAAAATAAAACCGTTTAACAAACGGGGTGAGCTAAATAAAACCGTTTAAAAAGGCTGTAAAGTTACCCTTAAAACCTTTAAAAAATCTTTCACTGTTGGAAAGCTACACTCTTCCCGAGTAACATAGGCTATATTTTATCCCGGTACGGGCAGTAGTTCCCACGGGACGCGGGTGAAACCGCGGGAGAAAGACTAGTTTACTTTGTTTTTCGGACTTTATAGGTGAGGTTTTAGGGTCAATAAACTTGTTTGATTTTATGTGTATAGGGGAACATATAGCAAAAGTCGTGGTTACCTAGTGGGTATAGAACTAACCTCTCAAGTATGAGTGTGTGGGTTTGATTCCAGGTCAAGCAAGTACCAACGCAGCTTTTCTTAGTTTTGTAGGTCATTTCTAAGGATATCTTGAACACCAATTGCTTATTAAGTGAAGAAAAAGTTTTCTCCCACTTATAGGTATCTACTTATGCGAAAGTTTTTAAAGACATATTTATTTACGAGTGTATTTATGTAAGGGCATCCACGGCCGATTTCGGCCACGGCAGCTGTTCTCATATAAGGAGATCAGCCAGCTGCGCAGGACATATTAGTGCACGAGCATTTGCGCAGATACTGGTGGACTCCCTATTCCTTTACTCTCATAGCCCGATGGGACGGCAATCCGACACGACTGGAGAGAGATCAGGCGCAGGACCGCACGGGTGAATCAATCACCAACTTCCAGACTACAGGCTGCTTTGTGAAAGTTTTATTGTACCTACCTATGTATTTATGTTCGTATCTCTTTCACACAAAAATTACTTGATGGACTTTGATAAAACTTGACAGTTGGCATCACACCACACCTGATGTATCAGAATAAAAGGGCATGTGATGCGGAGGGATGAGAGTCATGTTGTGAGGAAGGTGATGAGTATGAACGTGGACGGATATAGTGGAAGAGGAAGACCAAAGAAACGATGGATGGATTGTGTGAAAGTAGATATGGTAAGAAAGAATGTTACTTGTGAGATGACGGCAGATAGAAGAGTATGGAAGGAGAAAACATGCTGCGCCGACCCCAAATAAAATTGGGATAAAAGGCTTCTATTACTACCATTGTCTATTTGCGGGAAGTAGCTACCTCGGGACACTAGTAAAACTTAGGTGAAGCTATTACCAAAATCTGTAATTGTCTTACAAATCAAACAGATCCAAAAATAAACCAACTGCTCAGATGTACCTAACCAAGGGTGGCATGATTTGTACTAATTATTGATAGCTTTCGTGTATGATAGTGACGCTACAATGACGTCAGCGCTTGCAACTTTGATGAGCACCATACGCAGCTGATGAGTATCTATGTATAGAAATAGATAGAGTATCTATGTAGAGGTATAAATATATCTATGAATAGAGATGGACTGCCTCGTTGGTCTAGTGGTCGCAAGCGCGGCTGCTGTGCTCGAGTGTCGAGGGTCGGGCCGAAATCGCTGTGTGGGTTTTCTTAAGCTTTCACAAAGCAGCCCGTAGTCTGGAAGTTGGTGATTGATTCACCCGTGCATCGGAGAGCACGTAAATGTCGGTCCTGCGCCTGATCTCTTTACGGTCGTGTCGGATTGCCGTCCCATCGGGCTATGAGAGTGAAGGAATAGTGAGTGCACCTGTGTCTGCGCAAATGCTCGTGCAGCATAATATGTCCTGCGCAGCTGGCTGATCTTCTTAATTGAGAACAGCCACCGTGGCCGAAATCGGCCGTGGACACTATTATAGAAATAGATACTTTCCATGGAGAACAATATGTCTAGCGGAGGTGCCATAACGGAAAATCTCCTAAGAAAGTAGCGCGACAACATGCGGGGGACGAGGAACGTTACTGTTTTCGCCCTTATACATCTTCTTTGAACCCGACTATTTTTTTTCTACTATGAATTGTTGACAGATGTCTCAAAGAATCCAACTTTGTTCACTCGTAACAGATCGTTTTGGTCATGCCCATGGTATGAATTTGACCTAGGAGAAGGCCTGACCTTCCTACATTATGACATCTCCGTTCAATTATATCCTTACTCTATGGCACTTTCTCTTATTTCAAGAATGGTCTTATTAACAAATCTACTAATATATAGTTTGAGACACATAACTCTGCAATCTGAAGTTAACCATTGGAAGCTGTGCTCATCCGAAGTTGGCTACTATTGACTTGTTATTGGCCCAAACTGGATATAACTCCCTTGATCATTTTTTTCCCAGAACACGCAGGGTTTTATTATCCTGAAAGAAATACGCTTAATTGCAGATACACTGGGTCTGTTTGAAAGCAAAGAAAAGGTCTTAAAATATCCAAAACACACCATTAGGCCTCCGACAAAAATATCCGTAGTAGAAGTAAATGTTGGGTTTTACCATTTTACGACAAAAATAGCCATAAATGTTACCTTTATAAAAAGTTCTTAATTACTATGTTTTAGAGTGAAAATATATCAATAGCCTCCGTAAGTCCTGTTTACTCTAACATTCACGTATTGAAGTATTACTTAAAAGTTTAATTATGTAAGTAGGTACCTAGTACCTACTGGTTTCCATGAGCGGTTTCCCTACGTCCCGAGGGAAGCATACATAAAAGCCCAGTACCTACTTACTAATCTAATTGATAAAAACTTTTACGCAACGCTCCACCTTCGTAAAAATTAAATCATCATCATCTCCCGAGCCTTTCCCCAACTATGTCGGCTTCCAGTCTAACCGGATTCAGCTGAGTACCAGGGGCCCGATTCTCCTAAGTTAATAATGTCAAAATCGAATAGAAATCGAATCGCAATATGATCGCAATAGCAGTTTTAACCATATCGGGCATTCTGCTACTAATAAAAGACCAATCGTATTCGATTGACATTTGATTGGTGTGCGATTGGTCTGCTATTTTGGTGATTTTGGTCTATACGGTAGTTTGCTGTACAATCATTTTGCAATCGTAAATCATTTGCAGACAAAATGATTCATTATTGAATGACAGAAAAGGATAAAAACGTTTATTTCAAAGAAAAAATAGCGGAATGCCACATACGCTTCAATCGTAATCGAGTCGGGATTGGATATCAGTCGAATCGAGTCGAACGTGAATCGTATGTTGCTTAAGTAAAATTAGGAGAATCGGGCCCCAGTGCTTTACAAGGCGCGACTACGCTATCTGAGTTCCTCAACCCAGTTAATAGGGCAACCCGATACCCCTTGGTAAGACTGGCTTACTGGCTTCTACTACCACTACTACTACTACTACCTGTAACGATTTCCAAGGATGTTCAATGACAACCGGGACCTACAGCTTAACGTGCCATCCGAAATACAGTAAGATATACTCAGAAAGTACATACAAACTTAGAAAAGTTGCATTGGTACTTGCCGGACCTGGGATCGAACCCACGCCCTCATACTCGAGAGCATTTCCATAGTATTATTTTACTCTTTGCTCGAGAGGTTGGCTATTTACCCACTAGGCCACCACGACTAAACATTAAATATTAAAAATATTTTTCAATATTAAAGTCGGCTTATTATTATTACTATACCCTATCCACGGAAGCAAGAGCTAAAAGGTAAACAAAGAATGACACTTTTTCAAGATGGCGGTATAACCCGACCGATGACAAAATCACAGATACTGCGAACATTTTACACAAAAATGTGACGTTTTGTCATCGGTCGGGTTATACCGCCATCTTGAAAAACTGTCATTCTTTGTTTACCTTTTAGCTCTTGCTTCCGTGGATAGAGTATAGGAGGCCTAAATAAAAGAAAATCACAACTTATGTTGTATAGAAATAAAACATTACACATAGGAACGTTTAGTGTAGGCGTTAGATAAACCTCTTGAAAAAGCTTTGAAGATAACTATCTACCACTGTGACACGAACAATTACATAGAAAACAAAACCAAATAAAACCCTCACAGGGAATGTCCAAATATTTAATTAGTTCGAGGCCTTATCGGATGACGACATCAACCTAATTTCAGTTTTACCAATCAATACGTATATCAAAGGGGTATACTATATGCCTTGCGGAGCTGCGGGATTGTTCGCGCGAGTTACCGCTGCCCTGGTACATAAAAGGCCTACGACGGAACACTACGGTTTTTAGTCAGTAAGAGTCTGACACTCCTTCACCGCTGCTAACCCACAGCGGGAGGGGGGGTTCTCCCCTTGTGTACTCTCTTATGTGCTCTCTTATTTACTCTCTTATGTACTCTCTTATGTACTCACTTATCTACTCTCTTATGTACTCTCTTAAGTACTCTCTTATGTACTCCTCTTATGTAGTCTCTTATATATTCATCTTATGTACTCTCTAATCTACTCTCTTATGCACTCTCTAATCTACTCTCTTATGTACTCTCTAATCTACTCTCTTATGTACTCTCTAATCTACTCTCTTATGCACTCTCTAATCTACTCTCTTATGTACTCTCTAATCTACTCTCTTATATACTCTCTAATCTACTCTCTTATGTACTCTCTAATCTACTCTCTTATATACTCTCTAATCTACTCTCTTATGTACTCTCTAATCTACTCTCTTATGTACTCTCTAATCTACTCTCTTATATACTCTCTTACGTACTCTCTTATGTACTCTCTAATCTACTCTCTTATATACTCTCTTATGTACTCTCTTATGTACTCTCTAATCTACTCTCTTATGTACTCTCTAATCTACTCTCTTATATACTCTCTTATGTACTCTCTTATGTACTCTCTAATCTACTCTCTTATATACTCTCTTATGTACTCTCTTATGTACTCTCTAATCTACTCTCTTATGCACTCTCTAATCTACTCTCTTATGTACTCTCTAATCTACTCTCTTATATACTCTCTTATGTACTCTCTTATGTACTCTCTAATCTACTCTCTTATGTACTCTCTAATCTACTCTCTTATGCACTCTCTAATCTACTCTCTTATGTACTCTCTTTTATACTCTCTTATCTACTCCTCTTATATACTCTCTTTATGTTCTCTCTTATGTGCCAAACAATCAATCGTAGTTTTTCGTTGATTTTCATATATCGGGTGTGTCGTTCATAATCACATTAAATGAAATGCGTTAATGTACTGGTTAATCTATGTCGATTAACAAAAAGATAAAAGAAAAATACGTAAAAATAAAAAATGATTTTTTCAAACAAAGTAAATGGAATAAAAATTTGCAAAAATTAGAACACCATATAAAAGTCAGTCATTACAAACAACTGAAATTCTCCCTTGAAAACTGACAGCTGTCAACTGATCAAAACATACGATACTCCTAACTTTATCTCTGCTTTACACATGATGTTGTAAATTATAAAAACGAAAAATGTCTCCTGTGGTTAAACCACTGAATGGATTAGGTTAGTTTTTTTACAATTTGCCATAGAATATCATAAAGTATATGCGATATGATTTAATGTGATTGTGAACGACACACCCGATATAGTAGACCTCTTTACCAAACTATAACCCGTTCTAACTAGTTAATAAGACACTGACACTCCCTCGTAAATTCATATGACGTCAGTAAGGAGTCGTGACGTCATGGATCGTTCATTCAATTGTTTTCTGAAGGCTTGCGTCAGAAAACATGTGTGGTTTATTGAGAGTACGCTTCTTGGTAATAGGCTAAATATAAAGAGGAAAGTATTAAAAATCACAATGATGATCAGAGATTTCGATTTGTATTCGAACAGGTTCCGACTGCCATTGAACAGCCTAGGCAGTCGTTACGGGTAGTCAGAAGCCAGTAAGTCTGACACCAGTCTAACCAAGGGGTTAAGGGTTGCCCGGGTAACTGGGTTGATGAGGACAGATAGGGGCAGTCGCTCCTTGTAAAGCACTGGTACTCAGCTACACCCGGTTAGACTGGAAGCCGACCCCAACATAGTTGGGAAATAGCCTCCGCGTTTCGGAAGGCTTGTTAAATCCAAGGCCTCTTCTGTCATCTCTCAATCGTTGGTCAAAGTCTGACAACATGTTCCAAGAAGAAGTATCAATCGAATTGACTAGGAGTAGGTAGACTGGAAGTCAACTACAAAAGCTGATAAAACGCTGAAGGTCATTCAGTGAAATCGAAACTACAGCTTTGAAATAACAGTGAGGACATACCACTGATTAGGTACCATTAAAGTGCCAGCCAGCTGTTTAGTTCCCCAACGAATTCTAAGAGACAATCATAGGATCGATATTTTTTTATGAACCTTATAATATGTGCATGTAGGCATATAATTACGGCCGTTTCGATCCAATTATGTACTCAAAGTTAATTTATTTAGAACGTCATGTGTTTTCCTGAGTTTTGCTACGGGAAATTGTGGACTTTTTTACACGTGTCTAAGGGCTGTGCATTCCATACTTTTGACACGATTTTATTAGGTCGACCTGTATGTAACTATGTATCTAATGGAATCTAAGTAAGGTAACTAAATCTTCTTCCAAGGATCGCAGCGTACCTCATGAAAATTCGCAGCTGTGTGTAGTTCTGATGACAATATCAGAACTACATACAACTGCCATGGTTAAGTCAAAATGGTCTGATGACGGAGCCGGAAGATAGGCGTTGGCATTCCATGATGGAGTATTTTAAGGGTATTTTGCCTTAAGCCTTGTATCATCCTCATCTTCATGCCTTTATCCCAATTTTATTGGTGATCGGCGTAGCATGGCTTCTCCTTCCATTCTCTTCCATCTGCTGTCATTTCGACTTTCACACAATCCACCAATCGTATACCTACCATGATAGATATACTTCTGTTCTATAGGTATTTAGTAAAAGTAAAACCCCTAACTCCTGTCTGAGGTATCCCTACTTCACGAATGACGTCACGAACCCCGTCGCGCCAGAGTCAATATTTTGACAGCAGAACTGAAACAGCAATAAGTACGAAGTGAAGGGTACTTGCTCTAATTTGTTCGTGGAAATGGGCTGTAGGAATAGTGGTTTTTCCATTGGAAAGTTTTTGCAAAAGAGGGTCTTTCTAGCGGTTTATTTGAGTATATAAAATACCTAGGAAGGAACATGATTGATTTTAGTCAGTAAGTGTCTATCCGTCAGTTGCACAAAGATCTATTAAAATTAAAGCTTCATTAAATCTTTTGCTTACACTAATTTTTGTCTTATTGACAAAGAAAGAGTCACCAACATACTTAAAGAAGCTTTAACTTTAATGGACCTTTATGGAACCAACGGTCTCTCACCGCTGCTAACCCACAGTGGGAGGAGTCATTTGATGATTTCAAGTCACAAAAAGGAAAAGGTCTTATAAAAATCAGCCTGATTTATCTGTCCTACAAAAAGTCTGACGTGGGAAGGCAGAGACACAGTTTTCAAACCTACACAGGCAAGGTAGGTTTCCTAAGACCTACAGTTCACCTATATTACTTAATAACTTATGATTATGACCCAATACTAATTAGTAGTTTCTAGAGCTTCTTCGTACATAAATAATTGTATTTCACGGATTTCTTGCGTGGGATTAAACTATGGGAAAGTACAGAGGTTTGCTACAAAATTAGACCTCATTCGAAATAGTTTCGGAACAGAAAACATATGAAAAGGTCAAAGTAATTTAAGTGGCTTCTTGGTTTTACCTCCTATATTATTACTGTGGTTCTAAATTAAGATGCAGGTGCTTATAACTTAATTATTTATGTGGAAGTTTCCTCGGAGTTTGTCTGTTTTCCTATTGGAACCTTTTGTTTTACGAAAATGGCCCTTAAAGTTGGACCATCTTTGCTATTTGTCTGGTTGTCGAAAATAATGTAACAGGGAAGTTAGAACTTCATTTACCTAGTACTTAAATTGAATCATTATTTGATATTTTTTTATCGTGAAACAGAATTAACCGGGCGGCGACCACTGTGTAAATATTTGATTTGGTAGTATTTTTGGAACATGCTCTTTAAAAATGAACTTGTCGATAGAAGTAACGCCTAATGGCCTATTTTCTGTTTTATTTTTGGTGGAAGAGTAACAAGAGGTACCTATAATAATAAGAATTGAAGTTATTTCACTACCTACCTATTATAAATTATTTTTTTTGTAGGTATTTAGCTAACGCTTGTAGGTTTTTTTAATGTTTCAATTCGTTTGTCGTTGCATTAATGACCAGCATAGCCTGTGAAATCATAGCATAATATTTTACAAAAAATCATATGAGACAAAAGACCACTTAACAAACCTGAAACATTAAAAATAATAACACGTTCTGTCACTGTCAAGTATGTCAATGTCATTACCGTCATTACAAGTTGTCAGCCTTGTTTTGGTTATCGTCGCTTTCGTAAACATTTCAAAACTTTTATTAAAATTAGTTACTTATATATAAAATGCCTCCAAAAAAGAAAAACTCGGAATTATCAACGAAAGAAGAGTTATCAAAACTAGATAAAGATGTAAATAACACTCATAAATCAACTTTTCTTGAACATAACCTCTACGTATAAACTTTAATGTTTTTTAAATTTATTTTCAGGATTTGATAGCAAAAATAATACAGTTGGAAGCTCATAACTTGCAGTTAAAGAATATTATAAGTAAGAACTTTTCGGAAGCTACTAAAAAGGATGATAGGGAACATAAAAATAAATTGGATTTTAGCAAGTAAGTTTTTAAAGAAAATATTTTTTGGAAGAAGATAGTAGCTAATAGTTGAACTCTAAGTAGACATACTCATATATATCAAGATACCACATAATATACATCTCAGTATTCAGTAGGTACAAGATTTAACACTTTCATAAAAGATTATCCACCTAGCCTTTTCCCAACTAAATTGGGACCAGTCTAATTGGAGGCAACTGGTATCATTATTATATTAAGACGATACCTGAGCAACCTATTTCCTAGAGGGATATTATAAATTGCATATCAAATAAATAATCGCCTATCAATAAATACTCATCATTTATATTCTTTTTTACATCAAATAACTTACTTCACTACAAATAAACTAAATGTTTAACAAAACTCAAACTGCAGATAATTCGAAATTATACATCAATATGACATTACTTTTTTCTTATAATGCAATACAGTTAAATTTATTCTTGTACAAAAATACTACATGCAAGCATTAAATACTGACTGCACAGCAAATTTTCCATATTTCATAGCAAAATAACTATCCCAGTCCCATATTAACCAGTAAGTACAACAAAACCTGTTCATCATATTTGTCTTAATTTTCAAAAAGCCATGCTCGGCAAATTTTATGATTATTATAACAAAAAAATCCTGTCAAATTGCATTATTTCTAAAAGCAGAACAAATTAACTGAAAAATTGAAGCAAGTAACGAAAACGAATCGCTGCAAAACCGACTCCACGTAGTCTTGTTTGGCCTACCCCTACAGTGCAATTCAAAACCGCGTAGGCGCGGAGGGGCGAGGCGGCCTGCGAGCGGAGGCGCAGGTAGTTTTAACGCTCGCCGACGCGGCTGAGGCTGGCCGGCCGAGCCGGCCAGTAAGCCGAAGCTGCGGTGGTGAGCGTGAAAACCATCTGCGACGATAAGCTCGCATGGGACCGCCGGAGCCACGAAGCGCCGGAGCCGTGACAGAAGCCATGCTGCCATGCATTGCTGCATGTTGCATGCTTCCTCCATGTTGCATGCCTGCTTACATGCTTCAGGCTTGTTTGCATGCTTCTTACAGAAAAATAAAAATTCCAAAACTATGCCAAAAGATGATTCTGTCTATAAACATTCTGAAACATGATAGTTCTGCCTTTTAATGACTACTTATATGAAGTGTATGCCAAAAGGAAGTACTGACAATGACTAAAAAGTGCCTATTGGGCAAACAAGGAAGCGTGGACGCTTATTAATAATTCAATAAATTACAATTTTGTATTTAATTTTATATTTTTTTGCTGATCTCATTATGTGGTAATTAATAAATAAAAAGATGACTGTGACTAATAAAATGCTGTTTTATTCAGAAAAACTGCTGTAAATAATATAAAAATAGAAGCTATATTTAAAGGAAAAAGAGTTTACATGTATAATGTGCATTAAGATTGTTAGCTGTGCATTGATGAAAAAGCTTTTGCTTTAGGAAAAATAGCTGTACGCTGCGAAAATAAATTGTAGTGTGTTTAGTGATATTTTGAGTTGAATATTTTGCTGTGCAATCAGTAATTTTGATGGGAATTCGGAATTTTATTGCATAGAAAAAGGATATTTTTTGATTTGCGTTTAAATACTACCCTTTCCTAGACATGTTTTCAGACTCTCTCTCCCCCTCTCAATTACAAAAGATGTTCAAATAACATCTTTTGTAATTGAGAGGTTCAAGATTCAAGAAACAATAATTATATGTTCACAGATGCCACTTCCGAAGAGTACTCCTCCGGATCCTCTACTTTGGTTGGGACTACAATGGTCTAGCGGTACAGGAAGATACGAACCAGACGATCGAACATCATTTGTTTCAAGCGTTAACTAAGTCCTGTTTGATACAAAGCAGAGAGACGTCTGGTTACCATCGATGCGGACGCACTGATAAGGGTGTTAGTTCTTTCGGTCAGGTAAATTGAATTTTAAGCTGATTACAGGTCTAGTTGATTAATTTTGGATTTCTGTAGTTATCTATTTCACTCCTTGCAGGTGATGAAGCTTTTCTTATTTGAAGTTGACTATTCATATATTATATGTCATAAAAATATATGTTGAAATCATTTATTTGCTTATGAGTGAGGCTTATATCAGAATTCTGAAGTTATTTACAGTCACAGTTACTTTGCCAGTCCGAAGTTGGCTTCTAGTTCTCGAAAGTCAAAATTACAAATTCATTGATTAATGATTGAACAAAAGCACCATGGCTCTCTTCAAATAGCTTTGCTATTTATGAAGTCAAAAGTACAAAAGCGTTTTGTACACACATTTCAACTATTTTCACAGTAAATAAGCTAACTTTACCACAGTAAAGTTATTTACCAACAGCTGTACTTCACCATTTCTTTTACAGGTCATATCAATATCACTTCGGAGTAAGTTTCCACCATCAGAACAAAACACACAAGAGGCCATAGACAATGAGATGCAATACTGTAAGATACTAAACAGGTTGCTACCTAAAGATATAAAAGCAGTCGCTTGGTTGCCTATACCTGAAGATATGCCTGAATATAGTGCTAGGTAAGATTGGTATCTTTGGTGTTATTTGGTACTAGCTTTTGCCAGCGGTTTCACCGAGTTTTCTGATTGACAGGGATAAAAAGTTACCTACATATGACTTGTATGTTATTCTGATCATTGCCAAGTTTCATCAAAAGCCGTTTGGTAGTTTTTACGTGAAAGAGGGACAAAAAATTTGTGTACATGGATACTTTCGCGTCTATAAATATGCATCATCTGCTTAGACTTTCCTCAAACTATGTTGTTGTCAGCCTACAGTCTACTAGCCGGATACAACTGAATACACACGCTGGTGTTTCAGTCGAGTGCTTGCCTATCTGACCTCCTTGACCCAATTACCCGGCGAACTCGATACACCTTTTCAAGACTAGTTACCAGAGCTTCTGTCTTCTGAATACTCGTAACTACTACCAAAGATGTTCAAATGACTGCCGGGGAACCATCAATTTAACGTGCCTTCCTAAACAGAACTCCAGAACTTGTCATGATCACCCTATACCCACCTGCGTGCTCTTGTCACTTGCGCATGTTAACTTGCTCCAACTACATACACCGTGTAGACGCACCCTTACTGAAAAATACTCTCTCCAATTTCAGATTTGACTGCAAGAAACGCCAGTACAAGTACTATTTTCCCCGTTCGAACTTAGACATACAAGCGATGCTTGGTGGGTGCGCTCGGCTTGTAGGTAGCAATGACTACCGTAACTTGTGTAAGATGGATGTCGGTAACGGCGTGCTGCAGTTTACAAGGGAGATCATTAGCGCTCATGTCTTACCTGTTCATAGCGCAGATGTGGACGAGCGTGAGTATGCGGCTAGGCATTTTGTTTTAATTGAGTTTTCGATGGAAAAATGTGGCAACTTTTCTGCGCACTTGGATAGAATTTAGCCAGTAGACTTTCTTGATTGGGTTTTTTTTTCAAATAGGACCTGTTTTGCCTGAGATTCAGCCGAAAAAATGAACTATTGGGATTCACAATTTAGAATTATAAATAACTAGCTGTTTCTTTAGGGAATTACTTCTCGCACCTGGATAAAAAGACATTTTTAAGGTTCTAGACTTTTGCAAATCGGTATGCGGCTTGCAATAACCGATCTATTGTTTTTGGATTACATATTGAATTATGACATATTTATATGAAGTTAGCTTTTCCCTCTTCCCCGGGGTACTATCTACTCTATTCTAGACTACGGATTGCAATAAGCGATCCATCGGTTGTTTTTCGCTTAGAGATTGTAATATCTCGCTACTGTGTACATACAAGCGATGCTTGGCGGCTGCGCTCGGCTTGTAGGTAGCAATGACTACCGTAACTTGTGTAAGATGGATGTCGGTAACGGCGTGCTGCAGTTTACAAGGGAGATCATTAGCGCTCGTGTCTTACCTGTTCATAGCACAGATGTGGACCAGCGTGAGTATGCGGCTAGCCTCTTTGTTATGTGAGCTTTTTGATATAGTGTGCTACTTTCCGCAACTGGATTAAAAGTCCCTCCTTAGGCTCTAGCATTATGCAAATCGGTTCTTTGCGGGTTTCAATAACCGATCCATCCGTTGTTTCTTCGATTAGATATTGAAATTTGACATAATTTATATGAAGCTAGTTTTTCCCTTGCCAATAGAACTGCTTCCCGCATCTGGATAAAAAAGTCCTTCCTTAGCTTCTAGTCTTTAGTTTATGGAGATAGGTTCATTGCGGATTGCAATAACCGATCCATCTATTGTTTCTCGATTAAATATTGAAACTTGACATCATTTATATGAAGCTCGTTTTTCCCTTGCCAAGGGAACTACTTCCCGCAGTCGGATAAAAAAGTCCTTCCTTAGCTTCTAATCTTATATGGATATAGGTTTATTGCGGATTGCAATAAACGATCCATCTATTGTTTTTCGATTAAATATTGAAATTTGACATCATTTATATGAAGCTAGCTTTTCCCTCTTCCCCGGGGTACTACTTCCAGCATCTGGATAAAAAGGTCCATCCTTAGATTATGCAAATCGGTATGCGGCTTGCAATAACCGATCCATCGATTGTTTTTCGCTAAGAGATTGAAATATCTCGCTCCTGTAGACATACAAGCGATGCTTGGTGGCTGCGCTCGGCTTGTAGGTAGCAATGACTACCGTAACTTGTGTAAGATGGATGTCGGTAACGGCGTGCTGCAGTTTACAAGGGAGATCATTAGCGCTCGTGTCTTACCTGTTCATAGCACAGATGTGGACACGCGTGAGTATGCGGCTAGCCACTTTGTTTTACCAACTATGTTAGTGTGCTGTAAGTACTATTTCCGGCACATGGGTAAAAAGTAGACTTAGGCGTTCCCCACCTGTCATTTTGTTTTTTGTGGTTTTTGATAGTGTACTGTGGAAACTACTTCCCGCATCTGGATAAATAGTCCCTCCAAAGGCTCTGGCATTATTCAAATTGGTTCCTTGCGGATTGCAATAACCGATCTATTGTTTTTGGATTACATATTGAAATTTGACATCATTTATATGAAGCTAGCTTTTCCCGCGTCCCAGGGGAACTACTTCCCGCATCTGGATAAAAAGTCCTTCTTTAGGTTCATTGCGAATTGCAATAACCGATCCATCGATTGTTTTTCGACTAAAGATTGAAATATCTCGCTACTGTATACATACAAGCGATGCTCGGTGGGTGCGCTCGGCTGATAGGTAGCAATGACTACCGTAACTTGTGTAAGATGGATGTCGGTAACGGCGTGCTGCAGTTTACAAGGGAGATCATTAGCGCTCGTGCGCAACCTGTTCATAGCGCAGATGTGGACGCAAGTGAGTATGCGGCTAGCCACTTTGTTATGTGTGCTTTTTTATATACTTCCCGCATCTGGATAAAAAGCCCCACCTTAGGCTCTAGCATTATGCAAATCGGTTCCTTGAGGATTTCAGTAACCGATCCATCCGTTGTTTCTTCGGTTAGATATAGAAATTTGACCTAATTTTTATGAAGGTAGTTTTTCCCTTAACAATAGAACTACTTCCCGCATTTGGAGAAAAGATACTTCCTTAGGCTCTAGTCTTTTATGGAGATAGGTTCATTGCGGATTGCAATAACCGATCCATCTATTGTTTTTCGATTAAATATTGAAATTTGACATCATTTATATGAAGCTAGCTTTTCCACTTCCCAAGGGAACTATTTCCGGCATCTGGATAAAAAATATTTCCTTAGATTCTAGATTACGGATTGCAATACCCTATCTATCGATTGTTTTTCGATTAAAGATTGAAACATCTCGCTACTGTATACATACAAGCGATGCTCGGCGGGTGCGCTCGGCTTGTAGGTAGCAATGACTACCGTAACTTGTGTAAGATGGATGTCGGTAACGGCGTGCTGCAGTTTACAAGGGAGATCATTAGCGCTCATGCGCAACCTGTTCATAGCGCAGATGTGGACCAGCGTGAGTATGCGGCTAGCCTCTTTGTTTAACTAACTGTGTTAGTGTGCTGTAGGTACTACTTCCCGCAACTGGATAAAAAGTGCTTCCTTAGACTCTAGCATTATGCAAATCGGTTCCTTGCGGATTGCAATAACCGATCCATCTATTGTTTTTCGATTAGATATTGAAAAGCTAGTTTTTCTCTTACCAAAGGAACTACTTCCCGCATTTAGATAAAAAATACTTTAGGTTCTAGCATCATGCAAATCGCTTTATTCCGGATTGCAATAACCGATCTATTGTTTTTGGATTACATATTGAAGTTTGACATCATTTATATGAATCTAGCTTTACCCACTTCCCAAAGGAACTTTTTCCCGCATCTGGATAAAAAGTCCTTCCTTAGGTTCATTGCGGATTGCAATAACCGATCCATTGATTGTTTTTCGACTAAAGATTGTAATATCTAGCTACTGTATACATACAAGCGATGCTCGGTGGGTGCGCTCGGCTTATAGGTAGCAATGACTACCGTAACTTGTGTAAGATGGATGTCGGTAACGGCGTGCTGCAGTTTACAAGGGAGATCATTAGCGCTCATGTCTTACCTGTTCATAGCGCAGATGTGGATAAGCGTGAGTATGCGGCTAGGCTTTTGATTTGAATATGTTATGTGTCTTTTGGTGTGCCTTGACAACTTCCGGCACATGGATAAAAATTTGCCCATGTCTGGATAGGTTATGCGTTCATTTGTTTTATTGAGTGTGTTTTCTTATGTATACTTCTTTGCGCACTTGGATAATTTCTTGAAAAATTCCGGCGCATGGATAAAAAATTGCCCTTGTCTGGGTAGGTTATTGGTTCATTTGGCTACGCTTTTTGTTTTATTGAGAGTTTTCTTTGGTTTATTTCGTGGTTTCTTTGGTTTTTTGGTGTCATTCATTTGGTTCAATAAAACAAATGAAGTCTTTAGATTCACAGTCTAGCTACTATTTGTTTAATACTAGCAGTTTCTTACTAACATCTGGATAAAAAGTCCTTCCTATAGTCCTAGACATTTATACCTTTATAGATATTGACATACAGCCTTACTTATAAAATAATAAGTTATACTTAAGGGGTGTTTAAGAAAAAATCTTACTTATAAACGTGGCTGAAATAAATCATTTTCTTAGCAATGTCTTAAATGAGCTGTCAAATTAAGTAGCCTCACACCCTTGTTTAACCCGCTAATTAGCAAAATGGCTGGATTCTTACCAGCTGATTTTTCATTTCCGGTTTATTGACAGTTCAACTTTTTAATTTTATATTTTACGGATGCCATTGTTGCCATTACACAACGTTTTCATGACAAATATTTTTTTAAGCGACCAACATTCCGGTAGTGTTGAGAAATTAGTATGTTTTTATGTCATTATCTGTTCATTACTTAAGACATGCTTAAGCAACGTTTATAGGTCAAAATAATTTAATCACTACTTAAGGCTTTGGGTAGTAATTAGTTAAAACAATGATTAGAAGATGATTAGTTGATTTTTATAAGTAAGGCTGTTAATTTATATTAAGCTTTGGTAGGTATGTCAAAATTGAATTTCCAATTTTAAAATAATCAATACATCGGTTATTGTAATCCGCCATTATTAGTTTTGGCGCGAAAGAGCTTTTACAGACAGAGTTATGTATTTTCGCACCTATAATATTACTAAGGTTGATATTAAATACTAATATTTTGTTTCAGCCACATCAATGTACTACCTGAACATCGAAGGGAATGCCTTCCTCTGGCATCAGATCCGGTGCATCATGGGGCTGCTGCTCCTCATTGGTGAGGGTAAGGAGACCCCTGAAGTTATCAGTGAGCTGCTGGATGTTGAGAAGTGTCCTAGGTATGTGTAAATATGATTTGTATGTTCTAGTTTTCAGTATTTGATACCTATCCATATATTAAACGTAGGCTTACATTTCTAAATATTAATTATTTAAAACATATACAGTCTTACTTATAAACGTGAATTAAATAATAAGTTATACTTAAGGGGTGTTTAAGAAAAAATCTAACTTATAAACGTGGCTTAACTAAATCATTTTCTTAGCAATGTCTTAAATGAGCTGTCAATTTAAGTAGCCTCACACCCTTGTTTAACCCACTAATTAGCAAAATGGCTGGATTCTTACCAGCTGATTTTTCATTTCCGGTTTATTGACAGCTCAACTTTTTAATTTTATATTTTACGGATGCCATTGTTGCCATTACACAACGTTTTGGTGACAAATATTTTTTTAAGCTACCAACATTCCGGTAGTGTTGAGAAATTAGTATGTTTTTATGTCATTATCTGTTCATTACTTAAGACATGCTTAAGCAACGTTTATAGGTCACAATAATTCAATCACTACTTAAGGCTTTAAGTACTAATTAGTTAAAACAATACTTAGAAGATGATTTGTTGATTTTTATAAGTAAGGCTGATAGAATAGTGTCTCACCGATATCGGGAACATGGTCACAGTTTTTGTTATAGTGGTAATATTAATACTTAAATCATTCGTGAAACTGTTTAATTATCACTCTTGACGAGGTACAGCCTAATAACACACAGACAGAAAAGTCTTAGTAAATTTGCCTTAAAAAAAAAATAAGATTAAAACACATAGGTACTTAATCTTTTTATCAGTCGGGTACCTACAATGATTATGTTCGCAAAAAAATCCTCCTAACCCCCCACCGCAAAAAGAGGGTTGTGATAAGTTTGATCGCTAGCTAGGTATTTTTTGGTTGTGCCACAGTAGCTCTTATACGGACAAACCGATTTTGATGCGATGGTTTTAGTTAAAACTGATGTTCCTCCTATTAATGGTGCAAAAGTGCATTAACTCAATTAGTTCGTTTATTTTCTTTTAATCCTTAATTTATTTATTTATATTATTTTATTTTATTTATATTATTTTATTTTATTTATATTATTTTATTTTATTTATTTATTTGCACCACTAATCTACCGTTTGTTTATTTTTCCACAGGAAACCTCAATACAACATGGCATTAGACCTACCTTTGAACTTATTTCACTGTTCATACGACTTACCAGATGGATGCAAATGGGTGTATCAAAAGCAGGAGTTATCTGAAGTATTGAGGCAATTACAAAGCGAATGGACTATACATAATATCAAGTAAGTTACTTAACTAAAGCCATCTTTAGAACAATAACTGGGTCCCGGCAGGTGGCTCTGTTGTCGGGCGTTTAAAAATAAAGCAATAAAGTTTCTTGCAGACAAAAAGGACAGAATTAAATAAACAAAAACAGTTATTAATTTGTATAAAGACGTGTGTGTACAATGTACATACATCATAAAGTATATAGCCTTTACAGTCTATGTCATTCATCTTGTGATTTTAAAAATTAAATGTGATGCTGATTTTCAGTCCAGTTTGAATAAATGGTAAATATTCCGTGCACCTGGATAAAAAAGTAGCCTAAAAATAACCTTCCTCCACACATCACCTTCTTCTTCTTCCTCCTGCCCTGTTCCCAATTTTATTTGGGGTCGGTACGACATGTCTTCCGCTTTCATTTTCCCCTGTCACTCGTCATACTGACACTCACTCCCTTCCTGTTCATGTCATCTTTCAGGCAATCCATCCATCACTTATCTCACTAATATATTTTTGCTAAATTGATCCCGAGATCAGCATGTTCAGACAAATAAACTTCATCTTTATAAAATTAAATACTTATAACTAATTCTCTATTTTCAGAACAACAATGATTCATGATGTCATAAATGAATTAGAAGTTAAATACTCAGAACTGTGCGAGAACGAGACAACAGATGCGGATGGCAATAAGACAGAAAAGGACAGAGTTATAGCTTACACAGAGTGTTTGCTTCAGGGTGTGAAATCTAGAGTATATAAACCTTTGTTAAAAAGGGATACTTGTTGTAAGTTGTATAAAACTTTTCTAGCTTAACATTAACTTACCGCACCTGGATAAAAAGTAGTCTCTATCGTTTCTTAAGTAAGAACTAGCTTCCGCCAGCAGTTACTACCTTGTCCCATGAAAACTACTCTATGCACCCAGATAAAAACTTTATATCCTATAGACTACAGCCAGCCGTCTTCAATAAAACAAATAATAAAAATTGGTTCAGTAGTTACTGAGATTATCGTATTTACACAGACAAACAAATAACAAACAATTTAAGTACAAATCAGTTACATGAACATCGCATCGCAAAGTTTGCCGTATTTACCTGCTAGAGTTCACAATTATAAATATATTTTTTGTTACAGCAAGCTTAGAAGAAAGAATTGAACATTACAGAAAGAAAAGAAAAATAGCTGATCCGGATGAAGATGTGAATAGTAAATAAATACATATATTTTGTTACAAAAACACCTGTTTTTATTTAAAACACACACAAACAATTTGGTCTGGCTATTTTGGATATGTCATTGACCCATCTCATAGGAGGACGTCCTCTGCCGCGACGATTCTCCCATGGTCGCCATTCTATTAGCCTCCTCCTCCTCCAAAATAGCCGGACCAAATTGGATGAAAGTGGCAAGAAGTAGGCAGAAATGGAAAGATTTGGAGGAGGCCTACGTCCGAAGACGGACAACCTAGGGGCTGTGATTTTTGATTGTGATTTGTGACACAAACAAAAACTGCAAAAACGCGCGCATTTTCTATATAGGTGCTGCTGTGCTTAGCTCCCTTCAGTGGTCAGTGGTCTGACTCGCGTCCCGAGGGAACAACTTCGCGCACCCAGATAAAAAGTAGCCTATGTCCTTTCTCAGAGTCTAGCTTAGCTAGACTATCTCTGTACTGGACATTTAAATTGGTTCAATAGTTTTGGCATGGAAAGCCGGACAATTAGATAGAGTTACTTTCATATTTATGAGATTAGAGAAAAAAATATAGCGTCTAAAAGTTTTTCACTACCTATAATCTCACTATCACTGTATTTAGGGCCCTCGCGACATTACTATCATGATTATGATCATCGCATTATTAAAATAAGGTCATTGAGCCATTCCACTATTAAAAAGCACGCAAACGACCTCTAACAGTAGCGGGACTATTTTGTGCAGTAATTGTCTCCATAATTATTGTGGCATTGTAGGTATATTGTACCTGTATTACCTGTGCGTAAACCGGCCGCTACGGCGAACGGCCATTACTATCTCGCGTTATTTCTTGAACAGTAGGTATTAGAAGGCCGCTGCAACCGGACAGCAGGCTCGGCCGCGTAAAATTTCGAAACAGAAAACTTGTATATCCTATGCTAAAAGTAAAACAAAACGCACCATTAAATTTTTTTTGCGCCATTTTTTTCACACTATAACCTAACTAAATTGTGTAGCCGCGTTTGTGGGAATACTTGTTCCGTATCCGTGTTCCATTTTTTTCGATCGGGTAATATAATTTTGACAGTTCAATGAAAATATTTACGTGTCGTGACGTTAGTGAAAAACTTTTTGCGATCGAATAAGTTTTTAAATGTAAAAGTAATGGTTTAGTGACTGTTTTTTGTTTGAAAAAGCTGTAAAAATAATGTTGTGAGTGTGTGTTGTTATGTGTTATAAATGTAAACCCTTGGATTACAATTTTGAGGTACATATGATTTTTTTAGTTCTCAGTTTTAAAATTAAATATATTTTTATTGTTCACTGTGTTCAGGCAGTGTTTGATGTTTGAAACAGTTATTATTGTAGTGCAATGCATAATAAACAGCGTTATTAACTAATTTCTGTTCAATTAGTCCAATAACTTCAATAATATTAGATTTAGATTAGGTAACAAACTAAAACTATTGAAAAAAAAAACAATTGAAGTCGAAAACCAGATTTAAATTCAAACAGATTTAAATTAAGAACCCCTAAGACACAACATTATTCTAGTATAAAATGTGAAAGGTGAATTTAAGTCATGAAAATTGTTTTGCATAATTGCAGACACAAAAACTCATCATCATTTCCTAAGCCTTTTTACCAACTATGTTGGGTTCAGCTTCCAGTCTAACTGGATGCAGCTGACAGCCAGTGTTTAACAAAGAGTAACCTGCCAATCTGACCTCTTCAATCCAGTTACCCGGGCAACCCAATACCCCTAGGTAAGACTGGTTGTCAGACTTACTGCGTTCTGACTACCTGTAGCAACTGCCTAAGATCTTCAATGACATCTGGGACCTACTGTTTAACGTGCCCTCCATAAAATAGTCATTGGTGTCCAAGAAATACTAAGAAAGTACATACAAACTTAGAAAAGTTGCATTGGTACTTGCCTGACCTGTAATCGAACCCTGGTTGGTTCTTTACCCACTAGACCTTCACGGCTCACAATCTGACATCCAATCATGATTGTAAAAAACGCATGTTCAAACATTATTTACAAAAGGGCAATTATAGGCTGAATGAATTATTTCCTATGCCATTATTCAACTGCAAAAGGAATTAATAAATTCATGTTTCTTTCTGGTTCCTTGGTCCGCTTAATTTATGACTGGCAATAAGTATAATTCAGTTGTTAGTGTAGAGAACTTGTTGTTTTCCTATGATTTTACTTGCATCTCATGAGATGGAACGAATGCCCATACCAAAAAACATATAGCCTCAAGTTTAATTAAATAACATCTCTAGAATGTATAAAAAAACATGGTGCTTGCAGCTAAGTAAGTCTCACGGGTCTATCAATCATAAGGTTAATCAAAGCTTAGCAGGGCACTCTATGCATGGGTTATCATTCTGTCATGACGGATTCTTCCATGCTTTGGAAGGGACAATAAATTCATGGATCCCGGCTTTAATTTTAAAACATTTTCAGTCAGAAAGTCTGATAACCAGTGTTATCGCTTGGTATCGGCTTGTCCAGGTAGCTGGTTTGAGGAGGTCAGATGGGTAGTCGCTCTATGTAAAACACTTGAAATCAGCTGGAGTTGGTTAGACTGGAGTCAACCACAAATAAACACAGGTAAAAGCAATACAAATTAGCAAAAAAATGGAAAATAAACTTACTCTTTTCTACTCATGCATGTTAAGATAAGGATTTTGATGATCTGATCTTGAAAATATTTAATATTTGAAATGGTACCATGGTACTGAGTAGTACATGGAACAAATATATCTTAGGCAAACAAGAAATATATTTTTAGGATTATTTATGTATGTCTATTTAGTATCCAAAGAACAATGTCAGGTTTCAGCCCACCCAATCAACTTTTAAAACTAAATTCTCACGGATACAAAGTTCTTTACTACAACAATTTAAATATAAAATACTAACTTCTTATAAAATATTTAATTGTTATCCAGAACTTTTCCAAAAAAAAAATAGTATTTTAATAAGTAATTATTTTGTTTATTGAGTTCAGGTTTTTCGTTTTAATAATTTGGAATAATTTGGTTTTGAGAAGTTCAATGCAAAAGTGGAAAACATAGAAAAGCTTCTGAGATTAACCTACACAAAAAACTGTAAGAATTTTCACTGTACATGAAATATTTTTATTGAGCCTAAGTTACTATGGACGTCTGACATTGTTCTTTGTTATTCTTCAATTGTCCTATGCAGGCCCGCCGTAAGCGGGCGTGCAGCGCGTGCACCGCACGCGGGCGGCACGTCCTAGGGGGCGGCAAATCGAGCGACTTATCACGTTATATTAAAAAAAAAACAATATCTTTTTACCAATTATTTGATTTCAATATTTCCGAACACAGCAATAGCGCTAAGAATATTACTTACACTGCCGATTTCAGTTACATCTGTTGATCATTTTCAAAATTAAAAATTATTACAATCGATGTAAGATCAACAATTGGCGTAGCGTGGGGGGAGAGAGCAGGGGGGGCAAATGCCCTGGGCGGCACTATTTAGGGGGCGGCAAAATTAACCCATACGGCAAAATTAAACCATAATTACGTAATAAAAATATTTTTACTAAAAATAGATGAGTAGATTAGCAATAAAATTTCAGAAAAACCGCCCTCGCTTTGGTCGTCCCCTATCAATTTTGACGGGTTCATCCTTTGCATCCCCAAAAAAAATCGCGCTAGCTGCGCTCGCGCCTCCATGTCAGATATCGCAGTCAGTAGCGGTTTTATGGTAGGGCGCGGTCGTACGACGGCCCAGGGCGCCGGATATAAGGGGCGCCGCAGGCGCCCCCAATCAATCCTTGTTCAGAATGTTACTCCTATTTTTGTTTTAAATTTCATCAAAGATTGCAACTTACAAGAACTGTATCCAAATGAATGGATAGCATCAGGGCCATCTTAACCTATGGTGCAGCGTGTGCGAATAACCTGGGCGCCGCGGGCTCAGGGGCGCCCAAGGCGAATTTGTGTTTAATTCGGCGTTAAATTTGAGAAATTCTCGAAGAAACACTACTTTTATGTCCCAAAACTCAAAAATTTTCGCGCTCGCTTCGCTCGCGGTTTCCTTACTTTACGCTTCAATTTTTTATCACATATAGCTACTTTTAATGTCCCAATACTCAAAAAAATTCGCGCTCCCTTCGCTCGCGGCTTCTTCACTTCACAGTTGCTTTTTACTAAATATGTTTAGGACTTTTAGTGATCCAAAACTCAAAAATTTTCGGGCTTGCTTCACTTTACAGTTGTTTTTATTTTTCAAGATTTTTTAGTCTACCCTAGCAAAAAGGGAGCGTAGTTTTGAAGTTCTTTTATTATTAAGAAAGTAATTTCTAGTTTCCATATGAACTTTCTTATTTACGGTACTACTTTAAGTCCCAAAATTTTAATACATAGGCGCCATCATCAACAAAGAGTTATGTACGTTTGGGCAAAATTTTAAGTAATTTTTGTTTTGAGTTCTAAAATATTACAAAAAATTTCGCGCTCGCTTCGCTCGCGCAATCAGAAGACACATTCCAGTGTTTTTGCATTCACCAACCAGCAACCGATGGTTGACTTAAAACCGGCACTGATCGCAATTTATCTTTGTTTAATTGTTGAGGCCTTCAATTCCGAAAAATCATTTTTCGCGCACGTCCGTTATAGCTTTTTGTTCACTTTGGCTTTTTATGGTATGTTTACTTCATGAAAACTCTAAGGAAAAAATCGCGCTCGCTTCGCTCGCGGCTTCATGTACATTTGCACTTCATTTCTGTGCATATCTTACTTTTTGACTTTGCTTTGTTAATTTACAGTGGTTTTTATTTGTGTTGTGTCCTTAGACTAAATACATTTCGCGCTCGCGTCGCTCGCGCTTCCTTACATATGAAATATGTCTCATGCGTTGATTTTTTCAACGGAAAACCCACCAAAAACCATTAATAACATATTTTACTGAAATTAAACATTGCTGTAGATAATTTAAGTTCGTAGGTTTAAGTTACCCATAATCTGTTCTAAGCACTTTGATATACATTATGTTGGTACCTACCCATTAATCACAATCTTTCAATACATAGCGGCCACTTGGGTAATGATGCCCTAAGCAATTGCTTAGTCTGCTTATGGGCTAACCCAGGACTTCTTAGGTTACTCTAAGACTTGAGCATTTCAAGTAAATAAAAAGTTATGTGTAATATATGTTATGTACCTATTGCAATATTTATGTATCCAAAAGGAAGTGCTTTTTCTGCAATCAGAGCGGTGCATGTAGATATTTTTTTCTGTTGGACAAGTAAAATTGATATGAATGGGCGGGTGGGTCCGGACCCCCTGGACCCCCCCCCCCCTTATATATTTTTTGACAAAACCCTGTATAATATGTAGTCGTAGGGCGGCATAATCGGTTTTGCACGCGGGCGAACAAACAGCTAGCGGCGGGCCTGGTCCTATGCCTACATGTCTAAAGTAATTAATGCACCTACCCTACCATATTATCTCCGCATCACCCTAAGGTTGACTGGATAGAATGATTAAGTCCGCCTTTGTAATTGTACGATTGCATAAAGTTAAATAAATAAATAAATATACTCAAAGGGAAAACCTTGCAACTCGCACTTGGCCGGTTTTTTTGTGTTTTTCAGTATTTACGTATTAATAAAGTTTTTGTTTATTTTGCGTGTTTTTTAAATATGTTTTTGGGCCATTGCTTTGTTTTAACGCCTTTGTACCACGCCTTGTATGCATAATTTATGCTAACTCTAATATGGTACTGCCTTTTTTATGGCAATTGAAAATATTAATTAATATTAGACTAGCCACTTTCCCGCGGTTTCACTCGCAACTTCTGGGAACTACTGCCCATGCCGGGATAAAATACAGACTTAGGTACCTACTTGGGAAGAGTGTAGCTGCCCAACTGTTACTGTTACAGCCTTTTTATCGTCCTACTGCTGGGCTGCGGCCTCCTCTCACACGGAAAAGGATTGAGCGTTAATCACCACGCTTGCCCAATGTGGGTTGCTGATTTCAGACTTTATAGGTCCAGGTTTCCTTCACCTTTTTATCAGCCATTGGTGTCCAAGATATACATACTTAGAAAGTACATACAAATTTAGAAAAGTTGCATTGGTACTTGCCTGAACTGAGTCGAACCTACACCCTCATACTCGAGAGGTTGGTTCTTTACCCACTAGGCCACCACGACTTTTTGAATTTTTTGAGCTGCCCAACAGTGAAAGAATTTTTCAAGTTGGTCCAGCAGTTCCGGAGCCTGAGATTTTTTTCTTTACTGCATTAGTGTAGAAAAATACTTTTGAAAAATGTATTTAAATGATTTTCTTTTGTTTCAGATCCATCAACTTTAAGCATGAGGCACCAACAAAAAAGATTTAACAAAAAAAGTTTAAAATAATAACAAATGACTGTAAAAAGGCCAGTATTTACTTAAATGTAGTTTTTTCAAGTATGTGATTCTCTTTAAAACTTCTTAGTTGAAGGCCAGTAATGTAATATTAAGTTAAAAGTAGAATGTTAAGTTATGTTTCTACCATGGAGCATGGAACACCATTCCTTTGTAAGTATTATTTTCAATTCATTTTAGTTCTTTTCTCATGGTTTTGGCAGGAGTTATGAATTGGGGAAAAACGTTTAAAAATCTTGATTGAGACCCCCTTATTTTTTGTGAAGTCGGCTCGAAATAATTTCAATTGGTTATTCCGAAAGCAGTACCTACATACCGACAAGCACTTATTACTGAAAGCAGTTACAGATACCGGCACGGATATTGGGCTCTCGGCGGAAGAGTGGGGATCGCTTTGCGCACCCGTACGCATAAGGCAATAAGGCAGTAAATCGCTTCTGCGCAGGTGAAGGTCATGGCTCGATATCCGTGCCGATAACTGTACTAGATGTCTTCAATTAGGTAACGTAGCCGTTTTGAAGTTGGCTAATAGACACTAATGACACCGTAATATTGAAATTTAAAAATTGGTACCTATTGGCTATTGCCTATCTGTCCTCGTCAACCAGTTACCCGGGCGTCCTGATTCCCCTTGGTAAAACAAGACTAGACGCCAGATTTTCTGCCTTCTAACTAGCAACTACGGCGACTGTTAAACATTCAAATGACGGCCAGGACTCACTTTAAGGTGCTTTCCGAAACCCATCTTGATAAGATGGTCACCCATCTATCGGCGAACATATAATAACGTATAATTTGTCTTTCCTTGTCCCCCAGATCGCGAATACAGCATGTGAGGTGAAGAACGCACTAAAGGAGTTTCATGGTTTATATGGTAAGTACATGACCATAAGCTATAGCTATAAGAAAAATACATGTGCCAATAATAAATAAATAAAATACATCTTCAGATAAATAAATAATGATATACTTAACAATAATATGAATTTCTAGATATCAGTTAGATATTTGAAATGCTTGCCGATGATATGGGTATTTTAAATGAAATATATTCGCGTAAGTGTCAGATATCAAGATATACCTAGGTCTTTCTTTATGCCAACCAAAGGCTAATTAGGATAACAACCAAATTGAAAACTGGAATATAGATAATAATTTAGGGCTCTCCCTTACAAATTGACTTCTTTTGATTGTTTTCTATAGTGGCCGGATTAGGCCGGTTTTTATTTATAAAGTTTTCTTGACACAATTTGCAAGTCCTATGTCCCCCAGATAGGGCGTAATAAGTTCTTAACTTCTTGCATCGATTTAACTTAAAACTTGCTTCAAACTAAAGATGCCACACATAAGCCTAATGAGCGGAGATTCGCCGAAGGTGTGGTAAGCAGTGTGTCAAAATAGAGCGGCGATGTCCTGACCTTGCTATCTCGACCGTCGCTACTAGTAGTCTCACTTAAGGGCAAGATATAGTCCCATGTGTAGGCTGTCATTTGAACATCTTTCGCTGTCTTAATGACGAGATTTCGCCAAATTTTACCACTGAATTCGCTCAAAGCAGCAGTCTAATCAAATGCATCCGAGTACCAGTGTTTTACATGGATTTTTTATTGATAGGACCTTCTAAACACAGTTATAATAGCATAAAAAAGTAGGTAAAGATATCCTACAGCCTTTTTTGATAAGTAGGCTATCTAAGTATCTAACACTTGGATAGCCCTTAGCTTTTTCTCGATTAGCGCGTTTAGGTACTTGCCTATCTTGGAATCGAAGTCACACACTCATATTTGAGAGATTGGTGCTTTAACCAATTGGACACCACGAGTTCTTATTAGCACAAGTTAACTTAAATGTGCTTAAAACTTAAGATGCCATACATAAGCCTAATGAGCGGAGATTCGCCGAAGGTGTGGTAAGCAGTGTGTCAAAATAGAGCGGCGATGGCCTAACCTTGCTATCTCGACCATCGCTACTAGTAGTCTCACTTAAGGGCAATATATAATCCCATGTTAGGATCATCTTCACTACCATTTGAACATCTTTCCCAGTCTTTATAATCTCTTTAACCTTCTCATGTAGAACAAAATGACTAGCGGAGATGTCATAACGGAAAATCTCCTAAGAAAGTTGCGCGCCAAAATGCATGTGTGCGGGGGACGAGGAACGTTACTAGCTCCGCCCTTACACGCCGTCTTTGGAACCCGCCCATTTATTTTAAAACCAAACCATTTGATCAAGATCGGTCTTTGACTAGAATATAATGACGACATCTACAAATGACGAGGTTTTTCTATTGTTAAAATTGGTCCCGTAAATCAAGAGATTATCCTCAATATTTCACGTATGTATAATAATACAAGTAAGTATATTAGTTTCTGCAAGCGGTTTCAGCCGCATTCCGAGAGAAGAATCCCGGAGTTTCTGATGATTACTGCGTTAAAGAAAGAAACAAACTATGTATTTAGCTTTATAATATTAGTATACATTTTGAATAGTTATGGTTAGTTTGAATTAGCGATATTCCGAACTAAGAGCTTCGCCTTACGAGTCGAGCTCATCAACGAAGTCGTGTCGCAACACACGATTTGATACATTCGGACACGAACATGCCTAAAACTGCGCTAAAACTACTGAACTTTTGTTGCGGGAAGTGGCTCTACTGGAACGCAAGTGTAACCATAGCGGCTGCGGGATTGTTAGAAAGAGTTACCGCGGCCCTGGAACATAAAAGGCCTACGAAGAATCACGATGGATTTTTAATCAGTAAAAGTCTGACACTCCCTCACCGCTGCTAACCCACAGCGGGACGGGTCATTTGATCATTTTTGAGATGGAAAAAAAAGTTTTACTATAGCAGAACAGCTTATATTGGTACTTATGGATGACAGTTTCGATTATTCTAAATTCGCCATGTACCGAACTAAGAGCTTCGCCTTACGAGCCGAGCTCATCAACGAAGTCGTGTCGCAACACACGATTTGATACATTCGGACACGAACATGCCTTTTTATCGACCTTACTGTACTTGGAAATACTTCTACATCATCACTTGAGAGTTATAGTTATAACGCCCTTTTTGCATATTTCTGTATAATATTTGCTGTCAAAATCCAGAATTGATGTCCTTTCGGTGTTAAATTGCTAATTATCCTTGTTGAAATGTTTGAGAACTTCAAAAAATGGTGTCCCTGATCTCCTGCTGTGGAAGGTGTGAAACATCGGGGAGTGTCAGACTTTTTCGACTTGTTCCTTTTGTGTACCAGTGCCGTGATAACTCATAGGTATATGCATTTTAAATATCACTCATGAAGACTCTTGTTTTCTTAGGATTAAGAAGTTCCACTTTTACCTGTATGAAGTGGAAGTTTTTTCGTCCAATTTGCAAATTATATTTCAGTGTTAGCTTAATCTATGGGGAAGGTTAAATGTTATTAGACTTTTTATCAGGGGTCTTGAAATAGTTCTAACGCTGGCGAAGCCGCTGGAGGGAGCTAGTTCTTTTATATTGACCTTCCATTTGCAAAAATTACCACAGCCAAAGGCACAGAACAATACTAGCTTCACTTATGATTTGCCTTTAAAATTAATCCACTTAATAAGATCGTGTCGCAAGCCACGATTCAGCCTCTTTACTGACCTTCGTAGGTAACTCTTTGAGGTCATGTTGTATCCTCTTCCTTTTTGAAAATACATGTTTATGTGTAGTAATACTAGGTCTTTTCCGTGGTTTCATCCGCGTCCTGAGGGAATCAACTCTCGCAGCTGGAAAAAAGTAGTCTACGTGTCTTTTCTCTTGACTGCACTGTCCGTAGGTAGGCAGATTCAGAAGTTTTGGTCTGAAACTGCTACTGCCAGACATACTGAAAACCATATACTTAGTTACTGAAGAGTTTCTTTGGTTGAACGCGCTAATCTCATAAACCGCTGGTCCGATCTGTCAGTGGTCGCGGAAGAATTTATTTTCACGGGACGTGAGAGAACCCTAAAAATATAGCGAGTGATGCGAGTCAACTTGTGAATCAGTATCTTTATAAATCTGTCCGTTTGTTCGCGTCAGAAGTCTAGAATAACTCAACGGATTTTCATGCAGTTTTCACCAATACCCAATAGCCCATGATGAAGATTTTGGTCTATAGTTTACACCCATACGAATCCCTAATGAACAATAGTATAATGTTATCATTCAAATTCTGAATCAGCACATTAATAGCAGTTTACGTTTAACTACTATACAGGATGAGTTGGCGCCACTAGGTGAAGGCCAAACAAGATGGCGGCGATGCGCCTGCGCAGAACTCCTGTATTTACTCTTCTATTTCACATATATCTTCATTATTTTATATCTAAGCTCCCAAACTACTTCTTCTTTCTCCTGCCCTGTTCCAAATTTTATTTGGGGTCGGCGCAATATGTCATCCTCTTCCATTTTCCCCTGTCTCTCGTTATACTGACACTCATTCCTAGGCTCACTAAGCTCCCAAACTACTGCTACTACTATTTTTCAAATCGATTCAGTAGTTTAGGAAGAGCTCGTGGCTAAGTCAGAGTCGCGATCGTAAAGTTAAGAACCGAAACAAGTGAAACCGAAATATTACGTTTTCCATGCAGATTCTGGTTGTTTACAGCCCCTGCGTTTAAGCGGGAAAATTCTCAGGTTTCCTACCAACGAATATTAATTTGGTTACAGCTGTAGGTACATGTTACTTAGCGGTTTCTCGCGGTTTCATCCGCTTCTCGAGAACCCTCACCCGGATAAATTACAGCCTCAAATTGGGGATAGCGTAGCTTCTCAACACTGAAAAAAGTTTTCAAAGCGGTTCAGCAGGTAACTAAAATGTTTCCTCTTTATGATATAGAGTATGTATAGATTAACTATTTCAATTGAATAAATTATGGTTTCGCTTAGTTTACATAAGTTCAATGAAACTCATCAAGATGTTACAACTGGTAACTAAACCGGAAACTATACTAGTCTTCCACAATGTAGTACATATGTATGTAAACATACATAGTTCTGCTTAATATGGAGCCTACATGTAAAATGACAGCTGACCTTGTATGGGAACGGGATACACACGGATGGATAAGTTAGACAATGTTGGTAATGCTGCTGGAAAAAATAATAAATCTATCAATGTAAAAACTAGTTCTCTATGCTGCTTTGGTTGAATAGGGTATTTTAGTCTAGATGAGAAAAAAATTAAAAGTGTATTACAATGATTGTTTAGAGGAAAAGCAATCGGGAAATGTTAGTTTCACTTCGTAAGGTACATAAATATATTTTTTATTGCAGTTTAAAGTTTTTAGGTTTTTTTATCTGTCTTTGAACACTACGAAATGTCGCCGCCATGCTAATGACGTCATTACGGTAGTAAACAACTTTTAACCAAGTGTTTCTCATATTTATATCCACTGGTACTTGAATCCATAATTTGTCTGGTGTTTTTACACTAGTGTTCTCACATTCAGAAACAACACACCAACGATACGAAGCATAATTACTCATTATTAAAATTTTCAATACATATCAAAATATGTATTACTGACAGCTGTAGTTTGTTTACTAACGTAATGACGTCATGACCAAAAAACAATCATGGCGTCCGTTGTGTGCCGCGTTTTCGCGAAATACGCGCGAAATTTGAAATTATGATAAAACAATTTATATTCGTACATAACGTGAGAAAAAAAATATTTTTAATTTTTTAGAGATATATTAAGACTAAAGAATGTATTCAAGATATATTTCAAAAATGCATGTAATACCCTATTCGCAAGTCTCAATTAAGCCTAAATTACTTATAAGTTAAAGTTACCTATAGCTTTTCACATAAATAATATATGACATAATGAAACTTGGAACGACGTGACTGCGTTGCACGGGATCTCGGGTAGACTGATCGATTCCTTGGTCGGGAATTACTTTGCTATGTGAAACTTGTACAGATCATCCTGGCCAATTTGCTTTGATTTAAGAATCTTTTACAAGTAAGTTGGTGAGTGATACGTGACCCGTGCATCGGAAATCACGAAAAAGTTGGCCCTCATTGTGATCTCTCTCCGGTGGTGTCCGATTGTCGTCGCATCGCGATATGAGAGTGAAGGAATAGAGTGCTTCCCTGCACTGTGTATTCTGTACAATATGTTCTGCGCCCTTCGCCTCCGACAATCGGTCTAGAGTAGACTCTAGATAGTAGTAGAATCGAACGCCATTATTATTATTTGGTGGGAAAAGGCTCTATGAAGAAACAGCCAACATGTTCGCTACCTATCCACTCCGTGAGTCTGACAACACATTTACTTCAACAAATGTATCGTGGGAACAACATAGCATTTTGCGCTTTCACTCGACCGCTTGAAGCGTTCACTTGTCAATCTTCACGATGCTAGATTTACTGCCTAGCGCCGGGTTGCGGTTTTGGTTGTACTTTTTGTGGATATAATATGAAACATAGTGCTCACTTAAGGCCGTAAGCCTATCTAAAGTATGTAAGAGCTAGCGCGCATTGGTGACTATTATCAGCGTGACAATTGTGGATGGATGCCACCCAGTTGTCACGTCGTAACATGCGCGCATCTCTATAAATATCCACGGATTTGATAAGTGACAAAATTTTCATGATGACAAAAGTCACCAGTGCTCGCTGGCTTTAAGAGTGTGAGGGTTCGATTCCAGGTTATACAAGTAGCAACTTTGCTAGGTTCCTTCTCTCAAAGTCTTGGACTCTAATAACTGAGAGAAGGTGAAGGAAAACAATTTGAGGGAACCTGGACTTTAAAGTTGGGAATTGCCAATCCGCCTTAAATTATCGATGAGAGGACTCCTGTCCCCGTGCATTGGGATATAGTAGACTGATGATGATGAATCATAGTCAGTATATGAATATACAACATAGTGCAAAACTTCTTTATGTCTGTATGTATGTCAGTATTTAATAATGGTATTATCTTGTTTCAGGATGAGAGGGAGGGCGCGGGGCGTCGTGGAGGCGCCGTGCTGCCCTCTACAATGGAGGTGAGTACCTCCCATTACTTTTACGATAATTTATACCGGTCTAAGAAAGGGCATTGGCTACGATTTATCTGGGTGCTGGAAGTAGTTCTCTTGGGTCGGAAACAGAGGAGAGACAGAAATGTGTACGCGTTGCGTCGTCGTCGGTGAAACAGAAAAGGTTTATGCGTCCCGTTGGTGCGACTCCACAACCATGTGTTCGCACCCAAAGGTTGTAATTCCACAGACATTTTAGAAATGTCCACAGGTCTGTTAATGTTTTTAGAGCTAGTAGACCAGAAGAAACATTTGTGTACGTCCCAGTGCCGCACTCCGGTGCCTTTAGTCTTACTATGGTTTCAACTTTGGAGTTAAAATTTGCAGTAACAGTTGGCATAAGGTGTATAGCTATGGGAATGAGCACAGGTGATGACCCTATCTATTCACCATGATATACCGACCGACGTTCGTGTATTGACGTCTGACAACCCTGAGTGACGACTGACAATTTTATAACCAATAAGCTTATGTTATTGGACTGCAGTTTTCGCGTGCTTTTCAGCTATTGCAATTCTCGGCAGATTTAGAAAAACCTTTGGTTGTACTAGGACTAAGGCTGCTGTGCTGCGGAGATGTTACCTAGTTTTTATTATATTGGTCCATCAACGATTAGCAATACGAGACAAGCTAGTTAAAAATATTAAGTTTTGCACATTATGTTAAATAGATTGCAAACAGCTATAAATGAACACAACAATCCAATAAAATGTTAAATGATATAGAGAAACAAATGCTTCTCGGTACACAGGGCTCCAGAAGGTCTAAGAAAGACAGAAATCTTCATCGTTGTACTTAAAGCTGCTTAAGTATTTCTTTAGTCTTAGCTAAAATAAACCTATTTATAAGTCAAATATTCTAGAAAATTCTATCATGAAGAAGTCAACAAGATTGCATGGCCGACCAGTATCTTTATGAGAATTAAATGGCCAATGGGCGTGTCTCCATAGAATATTATTACGTGTAAATTGCGCCTGAGCAATTGTTTTTACCATAAAAGGGGGTTTATCGAGGTAAAATCTGTTTAATTTGAATAGAGGTAACGTCTAAAAATATTGTAACCTTAGGAATAGTAAATAAAAGAAAACTAATAAATTAGTCAAAGATGATCATGAGTTCCTCCGTGTTTCGGAAGGCACGTTAAATTCCCGACTGTAATTTGAATAACTTTGGCAGTAGTCCGAAGTCAAAAATTATGACAACTAGTCTTACCAAGCGGCACCTATCGGGTTGCTTGGGTAATTGGGCTCAGGAGGTCAGTTAGGCAGTCGCTACATGCGGCATACTGGTACTCAGTTGCAGTCAGCCAGACTGGAAACCGACTCCAACAAAGTTGGCAAAAGACTAGAAGTCCACTAAGACAGAATTTTGAGTAATTCAACCCCTAGAGAGTAAATAAATTGAAAATTTTGTATGAAACTCAATTTTTCAATAGTACAAATTCACGCTCACTAACTTTGCAAAGCGTTTTCATAAAGGTAAAAGACTTAACACCTCAAATTAATCTCCACAGCGTTAGAATATCACTTGTACGTTACATAACAGTAGTTTAACCTATAATAGAGAATACCGTTAAACCAGTAACGACGATAACTGAACCTAACCTAACTTTAACACCAGTAGCCCAGTTACACTTTTACTAACCATAAGAGTACAAACACGCAACTTTTAGTCGGCCGATAGTTAGGGCTCATAAATCAGTATGAAGATGAATGGTAGTACGCACATGACAAAGATCAGGTATTTAGCCGGTCTCTAACTTATGCACAGTTTTTGATCTATATCTCAGAGCGGACAAGTGTTTCGGCAGGGCTGTTATCGTAAATGTTGTTCTGGATAGAACAACATTTACGATATGCATTGAGATGCCCTATGCATTGATATGTGTGACATTGCTATTGGTGGGGTGTACCGGGTCTCATATATTTGTGTCCATTGTCCTTTATATATGAAACAATGTTTAAGGTTCTTCTAACCTACAGACAAACATGTTCCCAGCAAAAACACATACTAAGTGGTGGAGGGTGGCCGTTTTGGGGGCTGTTTTTTGTAAATTCCTGACGTTCAAAAAGTGCTGCCTTGCAGCCAAGTTTGAATAAATGATTTTTGATTTAGGTACCAGACTGACTGAAAATAGAGATTGCAATCGAGATTTTCTTTAAAAAAATTGTTTATCTTCAGGTCAACTGTCGGCCGACTGTTTAGTCTGCAGTGTAGGTACTCTAAATGCCATTATATTCACATGAATATCCTATAAAAGCATAGGAGATAAACATAACGATAGGAACCTTCAGAATTCTCAACATCGATGAAATAAGGCACAAGATAATCGACTCCGTATCGAATAGGAATCGGGAATCGCCAACAGACAGCAAAATGCAACCGTTGCAAAACTCATTCCAAATAAATTCTAAATTTAAATGGACCAATGCGATACACCGATTTGAATATGGAACGTTCGAACGGACCAATCGTAATTGATCTATTGATTTGTCAGTTATCTGATTGTGCGACGGGATTGGGCGATTGCGAAACGTTTTCTATTCGGGTTCCATTCGGGAAAGTTCGGCTTTTATAGTGTTGTGTGAGTGGGTAGGTAACACGAAGTAGAGAAAGATAGCAGAGATGACATAATTCAGATAGGCGAGGCGCATTCTTCTAGGTCAAATAAATACCTAAGGTATGGGCATGACCAAAACGATCAATTACGAGTGAACTAACGAGGCGTTCACGCTCTTTGAGACTTCTGACATCGCTTTTTGGTACTACCAAGAATGTATCGGGTTCAAAGAAGTCGTATAAAGACGAAACAGTAACATTCTTCATCCCCCGAACACCCGCATGTTGTCGCGCTACTTTCTTAGGAGATATTGCGTTATGACATCTCCGCTCGACATTTTCTTATCCATGGTTGGTACTGGTAGTTTATGCTGATATTAATTTAATTAAGGCGGCTGAAGTTGTAAAATATGAGGTAATATAAACTAGGTTTGTGCTACAAATGCCTTTATGTTATTTGTGAGGTTCTAACGAAGTGCCTTATTGGTTCTGCTTTCAAAATTAAGATTTAGCGCCATGGTGGCCTAGTGAAAGCTGGTCCAGAAGTTGTAGATTATCGGGGCTGTGTGATTGTTTGAAAGAGTTATCGCGAACCTGGTATATAAAGAGCTTCAAAAGGAATAAAGATGGGTATTACTTACTAAATGTATGACACTCCTTCCCGGCTTACCTGGGTCATCTTGAGGGTTTTAGGTAACTCACAAATGACCCCGCAATCTGGAAGTTAGTGATTGATACACTCGTGTATCAAAGAGCATGCAAAAGTCAATCCTACGCCTGAATTCTCTCCGGTGGTGTCGGATTGCCGTCCTGAAAACTATGAGAGTGAAGGAATAGAGTGTGCACCTGTGTCTGCGCAAATGCTTGTCCACTATAAATGTCCTGATCTCCTTTTATGAGAATAACCGCTCTGGTCGCCAATTGGAGTAGATGCCATTATTATGGATACCTACAGGATAAGGATAAGGGATGGATTCGTTATAATGGTGTCCGCGGCCGATTTCGGCTACGACGGCTGTTCTCATACTCTTTATACATGAGTCAGGTACTCCAAAGGCTCCACTCGTTTGAATGCTCTAAGACCCCAGCGATATAGTAAATCATGATGACGTACAAGCTAGGCGCGGTCGGTTTCCTAACGCTGGTACATCATCGGTAACATCCTAAAGTTACGCAAACTGAACTGTAGTAAACGAAGTGGTGTAATTTCATGATCGTTTCGTGTTTGTGGTTTATTTTGGAGGTTTTAGTTTCTTCATCATCATCCTCCGAGCCTTTTCCCAACTATGTTGGGGTCGGCTTTTTGTTTCTTACTATGGAAATTGCTTCTTTAAGGTAGCTTGCACCCGAGGCTTCACCCGCTTCCCGTGAGGGTTGTTGCCACTTTTTATACGCGCATTTTTATAAAAAAGTTGCTTTATTCGACAAATGGGCTATCTATCACTGAATGAATTCTTCAAATCGGCTTCTGTGATGAGCGCCCTCAAATGAACTAACTCTTCAATTTCATAATATAAGTACAGTACAGATTAAAATAAATAATTACTGGTTAAAATGACTGAGCGGATTGAACTCAAACTTTAATGTAAAATTGTGGCCCTGAAGACATATATAGGCTTCTTAGTATTTAAGTACGTATGATTTAAATCCTATGTTCAATTGGTTTTACAAATAAAATACGAGTCACAACTATAAGAAAAATTCCTTAACTTTGGGGAGGCTTCACTATCTGCGGGTGACATAGATTATATTGTATTCGGGTACAGGCAGTAGTTTCCACAGGACACAGGTGATACCGCGGGAAACAACAAGTAATTCATAGAAAGAAACCGAACAACTATGTTTAGGAAAACTCTAGTATATAATATAACTAGTAGCACTGACAATACCGGCTGAGGTAGCGTGCTTGGGCGCGGCTGATTTCATAAGCGGATGTCGGCGCCATCTAAAGGCGTTTCACACAAACAATTATAGTGTTTCTACCATCAGTTTTAGTTCTTGGAGGTACTTTGTCTAGAGACTTTCTTAAATCTTCATGGTTTTCTGTCTGCATAGCATTCTAACCAAAGTTTTACTTGTCTCTTAAGGGAACTTTACATGTTTACGTTCAAATTTTCATGGGTTTCTGTCAGGATACCATCATCATCTGTCTAGTCTTTCTCAACTATGTTGGAGTCACCTTCCATTCGAACTTGATGCAGCTGCGTTCTATTGTACCACATGGAGCGACTGCCTATCTGATCTCCTCAACTCAGTTACCCCAGGCATCCCAATACCCCCTGGTATGACTGATTGCCAGGCATTCTGGCTTCTATTTACCTGTATCGTCGAAAGCCAGAAGCCTGTAAGTCTAACAAATAGACTTACCAAGTGGTATCGGGTTGACGAGGTCAAATAGGCTGTTGTTCCATGTAAAACACTGGTACTCAGCTACATCTTGTTAGACTAGAAGCTGACCCCCCACATAGTTGGGAAAAGGATAGGCCAATCATAAAGTTTTTAAGACCACAACAATAATTGTGACCCCTTTTCCTTCGCAGACAAGTTAATTTGTACATGTCCACGACATAGTAATCACGACACAATTAGGGCTGTTCACGTAGTTATCGATAAAAATCGTGATGTTACACAAGTGTGAAGGGGCGTGTCTGCTCGCTGTGTGTGCGCAACTCGTTGCGTTGAGTGCGGTTTGTTATATAGCGGGTAGTTTTTCTTGGGTAAAGCTTGTTGACTTGAAAATGTTCTTCTTATTGAGTGAGCTGCAGGTTTAATCACCTGACAAGCCCTGATGTCAGAGTTTTTTCAAATCCGCCTGACGGCCTCTGACGTGGAATTGCAACAATGACTGCTATTGAGTAGCATTCTGGGACCTGAAAATGAAAAAAAATCTAGTTAGTTTATGACTATGACCTCGAAAATAAAATTAACAAACTCTATTCTGAAATGCGTTACCTACATAGCTCTAAAATTCTGTAAGTTTTAGATCAAAATAAAATTGAGTTGATTTCGCTACTGATTTCTATTGCAGCAATGCATTATTTTACATATGTAAGTACATATTATCAGGAAAACAAAAATATTGTTAAACTTCAAACCAAGAATATCGCAAATCTAACCGCTAACATTAAGACCCCTCCCTATCCGCTATGTATGCGCAAGCGTCGACCACACACGAAGATGCACGATCAACGCCGAACTGTAATTCTATGTAGTGTTATAATTCTCAAGTAAATTATGTGTTATTAGCGGCTCAGACTAATTGTTTCTTCAGGTTGAAATCTTGCAGGACTTTGTTTTATGATATGTATGTAGTAATAAGTGCATCAAAATTAACGACCAAAGAAAAGATCAATGGAGTGTGTGAAAGTCGATATGGGATAAGGGTAAGAGGATGATGATGATGATGAATTTGCCGAGCCTTTTCCAACTATGTTGGGGTCGGCTTCCAGTCTAACTGGTTGCAGCTGGGTACCACTGTTTTACATAGAGGGCCTGTTTATCTGACCTCGATAATGACGATGCTCCTTTTTATGACTGAATGGTAGACGTTTTGTCTTCTGAATATAATCATCGGCACGAATCTTGAGCGCTGACCTTCACCTGTGCAGAAGTAATTTATTGGGTCCCTTTTGTGGTATGAAGTGAGGCGCGGGCGGGGTAAAGCGGTGATCGGCCCGCAGGGCATCACATCATAGCCATCACTCGGGATGGTTCTTTGCTAATAAATCACTTCTGCGCAGATAAAGGTCAGCGCTCAAGATTCGTGCCGATAACTATACCCGTGACGACAGCTAGAGATGTTCAAATGACAGCCAAGACCCACCTATTTATCATGCCTTCCTAAACACGCTGGAAATCGTCATGAAAGATGATGAATTCACGGACATTGCTTGATCTTATGATCTCTCGACCCGTGTGGCTATAACTTAGCCTTAGCGGGCTCCTCTGTTCTATTATATCAAAAACCACTTCAAAACTGCTTAACCTTGGTCTCATTACGAAGCCACTCCCCATAATACAGCATTTCCACCAATTGAAGTTAATAACATTTAAATTAATACCAACGGCGGCTCTATAAAAACAGGTATATCCGAAACTAATAAAAAACTCAAACGTTTAAAACCAGTTGTTAAACTTACTCCGTTTCCTTTAGGGTTGCCTATTTGAATATTAATTTTACATAATTAGTGGTTGTTTTCCTCAGTTTTCATTGGCGTCTCGCATCCCCGTAGAGTAGGCATATACAAAAATCTTTTAGGGCCTACATACCAATGCTTTTAATATCTATCTGTTTATTAGTAAGAGCCCACAAACTTAAATTTTGCACTCTAATATTCTAATTAGCCGAACATATCGTTTATTCGAATGCACGATACGTAGGAACTACTGGAACGCTTTGAAAAATTCTTTCTAAGTCCCGAAAATTCTAATTGTATGCTCCGAATATCATAACACCAGCTTCAGAAAGCGTTTTCATCCACGAGTCGTAGTACTAAGCTTCGCGCAACGTAATGAAAAATAGCGTTTTATCGATCTCAAATATTTTACTGTTTCATCTCAATCAGTACCTAGGAGCATAATACACATCTCCTTCTCCGTCCATCCACTACTCGGTACCACAGTAGAAAACTAATACAGAATTGTGTTGCTGGGGAGTTTGTTCCACCACTTCTTCTTTCTAGCAAAAAAACATAGGAAGTAGTGAAAGGCGGGTGTTTTAGGGGCTGCTAATTCGACCTTCAAAAGGTGCTGATTTTCAGCCTACTTTGAATAAATGACTTGTAATCTTTATACAGAACTGAAAACACTATACTTCTAAATAACAAATATAATAAACAAAATGCGCCAACCCTAATAACAACAGACTGCCGTTTTCATAGTAATCGTTGAAAATTTCATATTTAGCGTCATAGTTTCACAATTAACGACGTAACTGTTAATTTATCCTTGTTCATGCTTTGTTTAATGGCGTATGTGGAAGAGGTCAAATCATTCATTAGTTGGGGTACTGTTGGTTTTTTTAAGGCATCTACCTATTGCCATGCATCGTAAAATTCCTCCGGTGCTGTCTCTTTGTTTTCATTAAGTTACTGACCGGTGTTTCATCCACGTATCAGTAATTGATTGTGATCTACGGGAGTAGACGAAAGGTATCTATCATATGTTATTTTTCAAGCTGTTTCCAGAGGGAACTTTTTCAGCACTTATCTGTGTACCTTGGTATTTAAATAGGTTCGGGAAATTATAATATTGGTAACTAGGGATAGTCTTGCCAAGCCGGGTTGATTCTGAAGTTACACACGAGTGTCTCAATTATTTCTGGATCTTAACAGGCAGTTGTCATCAATGTAGATTTTAATATTATCATAAAATCCCAGAAAAAGCTCATCAATGGCACTGCTAGTAGGTTTCTATGCTAGAAAGTGATATAAGCCGTCGAAAGGTCAGCGGTTCGAGTCTCGAACGGTGTAAAGGTCGCGCGCATCTTGCCCTATTGAACTACTGGCGTAACTTGTTTTATTTTCAATATTTACCTGATACCGTGGATATCTGAATTAGATGTAGATTGCTGATATAAATTGAAATACATAACTTATGTCGAATTACCCAAATAACTCATCATCATCCTCCGAGCCTTTTTCCCAACTACTTTGGGGTCGGCTTCCAGTCTAACCGGATGTAGCTGAGTACCAGCGCTTTACAAGGTGCGACTGCCCTATGTGACCTCCTCAACCCAGTTACCCGGGTAAGCCGATACCCTTGGTTAGACTGGTGTCAGACTTACTGGCTTCTGACTACCCGTAACGACTGCCAAGGATGTTCAATGACAGCCTGGACCAATGATTGAATTTTTACAATTTTTTTTACCAATTTCTAATGACCCAAATAAATACTCAAGCATAAAGAAGCAACGGAAGGAAGGTACGACGGACCAAGGAGTATCGTGTGGCCCGGTTAACACTGGTACTCAACTGCATCCAGTTAGACTGGAGGTCAAAGAAAAGGCTTAGCATATAATGAACACAGAGAAACGCGACAAAATAAAACTTATTGCAGTTTAAAGTTAGATTAGCTGCGAAACTATTCGCAGGATCAAATATCCCTCTGGCTGGACTATCACTTATAAAAATAATAAACAATATCTCGCTGTGGCGACATATTGGGCTGACAAAGTGTAGTCTCACTATAAGACATGTCATCGACACGAAAATAGAAGAAGAATAAACAATTGCAAATGAAAATCTTGTTCCATTTGTAGTTGCACAGGTAATTAAGAGGACGAATTGGAATTTTTGGCGCCAAGGATGTCAATTTTTCTCAGTAAATACAAAACGGATCAAAATACAACTTGGTTACCTGAAAGTTCATAATATAAACCTTATTTTGTTAGTTGTAGAAACATGATTAGGTAACTTTTATAACAGAGAAAAATATATCAAACATACCTCTTTTTAAAAAGAGATTCACATATTATGGGCAAACGGGACCGATTAAAGCCTCTTAACTTTTTTAGTAGTTGAGTATATACATACTCTTTAAAATTGTAGAAGGATTTTTTATCAAATTATCATTTCTAAATAATAAAATTACAAAACCATTTTGTCGCTTACGACTTTTAGTTATAAGCTAGCGCGCGTATTGTTATCCTCGCCCCGCTCAGACGCTCCGACCCCTTTTGGCGCCTTAGATGCGCGTGCCGGTTATGGAATTATTGTTGACCAATTCCTCGCCTTAAATTGATAAATTGACCGTCTCATTGTTGCAGGCTTGCGTGCCGCCGATCCAGTTGGAACCAGTAGACCTGAGCCTCAAGCGACCGCCTACTCCTAGAAGACGAGGTCGTACAGTTGGTAAGTTTTCTTCAAATAAAGTAAAAGTATAAAGTAGATTGCGGAATTGTTTGAAAGAGCTACAGCGGCTTTGGTACGCGGCAAACGTAGAGGTAGGTGGGATTTAATCAAAAAAAGTTTGACAATCCCCTTCGCTGGACCTTCTTATTCTTATTCTTATTCTTTATTGCACACTAAACAGTAAATACATACGGGATACAGACAGTTATGTACAACGGCGAGCTTAACCCAGAATTGGGTTCTCTTACAGCCAACCTTAAAGCGATAGAGATATTCGTTTTTTGAAACTAATATTATTGGGTCTTAAAATAGAAGATTGAGTAAGAATTCTAATTTTATTTTTACACGAGAAATCTCAAAGACATTGAAGGTTTAACACAACTAAAACTAAAAGGTTTAGCAACACAACATGATTGGGAAAAAGGCTCGGAGGATGAGCACAACTTCTTAAACTTATTAAAGCAAATTGTTTGTCTGAATAAACGCTTTATCTATCTATCTATCTAAAACACCGCTTTAATCAAGCAGATTACTGAAATTAGTCGTTCAGGTATACGAAATTGAATCTTTGGCTTTCATTGGTATAACTAGTTGAATTATTCGGGTTTACCTACTGCCAATTATTACGTTTTAACACAGCATACAGAAGTAGCTTTCGCTATTCCATGACGTCACAACTTGCGTGAACATAAGTGCTAGTACTCGGTTTTGGTCATTTGCGACACTATGATGGCTCTCGTTACGGTAAAGATTGCTGTTACAACATGGACGCTATTATCCCGTACTTAGGTACCAGTTGATTTTAGTTTAATGTTTCTTTTGTGCGTGGTTGATGTTTTTGACAGGTTTATGTGTTTAGAGAATAAGCATTATGTCTGGTTGGATTCAGTTTATTCTATAGTCTGATCAGCATGTCTTCTTCTTCTTAATGTGACGTCATCTCAAGATCTTTCCAGACTTAAGCACCTTTATAGGTTTATATGAAATAAAAACCTTTGATTTTGACATACTCTCTTTCACGCTATTTGTGGTAAAATATCTTTTATTTGATGATTAGATTGCTCTCTTTCCAATTGCAATTATGTCATACTCTCCTATTCTTGTAATCACCTAAAAGTGCTCTTGTTAACCGATTTCCAAAAAAGAGGTTCTCGATAAGGATGTTTCCATGTATATTCAAAAGTTCTAAAACTTACCTATACATATTTCGATTACCTTCCCTTTTAAATTGGCAGTTGATTGTAAATAGTTTTCGCGAGGACACTCCGACAAGGATGTACCATGCCGGATCTCTACTTATTTTAATAGGTGTAGGCTTCTTGTATTATCGAGTATTTATATCGAAATATGTAAATAATTATGTCTTAAAAACCAGAAGCAGGTTTGTTTAACGAGGAAATTACAAGAAATAGTTTAAACATGAAAATCAACTAAGATTAGTCAAGAACGCGGCAAAATCCTATTCTGTCAAACTATAACATGTCTTGTCACAATGACGTTCGAAAAAAGAATCTTCCAAGCATAGATGCACGGCTGAATGGCGAGGTGTCTATGGTCGCTCGTCTCTGCTGCCCTCTTTGTAACTACTGGCAGCTAACACGGCCTCTCCTGACACCCTGACGTCCTCGGCAGGATCTGGGTGAGCCTGGTTGAGTCTCGGAACACCTGCACATTCAATAAGCGAGTTGGATATGGCTCAATTTCGTCATGGTTTATGGTTATCATGGTCATTATCGTTTTCCTGAACACATGACACTTTCAGAATAAAAATTATTCGAGGACTTACAAACCTCAAACAACAAACAACATCAACTTTAAATCAAATAACAAGTGCAAAATGAATAACAGAACACTGGTATACCACCCAGTGACTCGCAAATAAATAACGTCAACATTAAATAAAATAACAGATACAAAATTAATAACAGAACACTGGTATACCACCCAGTGACTCGCAAATAAATAACGTCAACATTAAATCAAATAACAGGTACAAAATTAATAACAGAACACTGGTATACCACCCAGTGTAAGTGTGTCGAGTGTAAGGCTGAAACATATTAGTTGTACACATATAAACACACAACATACAAAGAAATCATGTAAACTATTAACCTGGTTTCGAGTCTAAGCCTGAAACATAAATCATGTTAGAAGAAACACAATTACTTTTACTGATTAGTTATACCGTGAGCGCAAGCGTGCACTTAAGCGCAAAAAATGTGTTATCAATCAAGAAAGAATCATAGTCAAATCAAGTCATAGTCAAGCCAGGGGCTCAAAATATACGGAAGTCATGGTCAAGGCAAGTCATAGTCAAGCCAGGGGCTCAAAATATACGGAAGTCATGGTCAAGGCAAGTCATAGTCAAGCCAGTTGTTCAGACTATACGGAAGCCATAAGCCAGGGGCTCAGACTATACGGAAGCCATAAGCCAGGGGCTCAGACTATACGGAAGCCATAAGCCAGGGGCTCAGACTATACGGAAGCCATAAGCCAGAGGCTCAGACTATACGGAAGCCATAAGCCAGGGGCTCAGACTATTCGGAAGGCATAAGCCAACAGAACCAGCAGGAGCAGCAGCACAGCAGCGCTCGTGCCAGGATCAAGAGCACCAGCACAGCAACGCTTGTGCCGCGACCAGGAGCACCGGCAGAGCAGCGCTCGTGCTGCAATCAGCAGCACCAGCACAGAAGCGCTTGGGCCACAACACGGCCGTTAAACATTCTCGTGTATAAGTCTGCGAACAAACACTTACGACATACATTTCGTTCGGCCACTTCTGACCTTCAAAATCTTTCATCAAATCTGGAAAGCTTTTCGCTCTCAAAGAAATAAATTCAAGGCATAACTTTGAAACTATGTCTCAGAAATATCATTATTACTAATCATGTATCAGCAACGCTGAAAACACAACTACCATTGCGGTTTGATAAGTTACGTGTAGTTGACTTCACTTCAGCTTTTGCTACACAGAATACTCATAGGTGACAATACCAATGGTTGGTACATTATTACACATTTTTTCACATAATACAGCTAAGAGCATAATTACTTCCGATTTGTAATCAAAACAATAGAACAGATCACCTGATAATATGCCTGGTCTACTATCCACTGGCGTTCATTACCACAGTATGCCAAACGAGATACTGGCCGTCAGCATTCCGTACAGCATGCAAAGCTTGTGCAGCAGCACAGCACCCGGGGAGCATGAAGTGTCACAGCACTCTTACTATGTCAAACGACACAGCACCTGGAGCGCTTGCACCATGACCTCACACGGCTTAGGCTTATCCGCAATACCTGTAGTCAAACGACAAGCAAGCAAGCATCTGGCTAAGGTAACCAAACATTCAATTGACAGACTCTCAAGCATTGTCATGTTACAGATTTGAACATTAGTTAACATCAAAAATTAATGCAACCGAATTACATAATCAGTAAAAGAAAATAAAAACTAAGGTCTGAAAACAGACTTTCAATTTGTAAATTGTAAAATGGCACCAAAAATCTAGAGCCTGATGCACAATTTTAACTATTCCATTTCAATGAAAACAATTTGAGTAAGTCAATATCAAACAGTGTGCATTTATATCACAAAAGCAGTAAACTTATTTTTCTGTGTAGGTACTTGTTGAAACTCTCATGAGCAGAAAGATTAGAAATAAATATTATTGGGCTCATTTACATAGTAAGCCTGTTAGTTATCTAACTCAAGTTCTCATACACATTCAGTATGTCTTTAACCAATAAACCACCAAGATGGATTACAAGACATGTATTACATAAAGGCTAAATAAAATCGGATTGATCTCACCATTCACATACAGGTAGGTACATTACAGAATTCTTCCCATAACATCTGGAGCATGACATGCATGGACAAGGCATGTTGTTCACGGATACCACAGCAATACATAGGCAGAAACTCATTCCACCCAAAACACACGAGAGCAGCATCAGTGTACTAAGCTCGAGCAATTCTCGAGCTACCTGCATAGCATTTTGAATCTACCGTTGCGTAGATTGCAACGCACTGTGATCCATTATAAAATTAAAATAGAACGGCAAAAACTTCAGTAATGGCGGATATCTTTACACCGCGTCGTACTTAATAAAAGTGCCAATGAATCTGAAACTGAAATCAAAAACTTTATAGTGGGAGTGAGACTATCCCACTTCTGATCTTAAAAACCAGAAGCAGGTTTGTTTAACGAGGAAATTACAAGAAATAGTTTAAACATGAAAATCAACTAAGATTAGTCAAGAACGCGGCAAAATCCTATTCTGTCAAACTATAACATGTCTTGTCACAATGACGTTCGAAAAAAGAATCTTCCAAGCATAGATGCACGGCTGAATGGCGAGGTGTCTATGGTCGCTCGTCTCTGCTGCCCTCTTTGTAACTACTGGCAGCTAACATATGCATATTGACAACTTATTTTGATTCTTTTGTAGGCCTGCAAAATGTACGTATCTTTTTTTAGCACAAAGTATTGACATTCATAATTGTATGCTATTACTAGGGATCTGTAAGATAAAGAAAAATACTGGCACTAAGCTCTTTGGTCTTCTGGGCCTTTTGCTAACATTGTTGAGGTCGGCTGCAAGCCGAAACATTTTTTTTTTGTGCCCCGTAGGCTCCGAAACCCCTGAATCGATTTGAATCTAATATCTTTCACTGTATGGACAGACAACCTTAAAAAGGTTGCCGGAAGACACTGGATGCAGGTCGCTTCCAACAGGTATCTGTGGAGATCTAAGGGGGAGGCCTATGTTCAGCAGTGGACGTCCTATGGCTGAGATGATGATGATCTTTCACTGTTGGAAAGCTACACTCGAGTAACATAAGGCTATATTTAGTTCTCTATAAAGGGAAGTTCCCCCAGAACGCATGTAAAACCGCGGGAAACGCCTAGTTACCAAGTAAACTTACATTATACTTGAACCCACTTACAAGTCGTGTGTTTGAATTATTCATACATAATAGGCGGAAATGTCGCCTCCACTCAGCGATGCTCAAATTGATATACAGCGTACTCGAGGTCGGCAGGACTAAACGGATGTATTCCCGGATCTAGCGACAGATTTGTATTAGTAGATAATTTTTTGGTTAGTATTAGCTGTAATGATCGATCGATAGATTGGACTCTGTTTAAGTCTAGATTCTTACGTGCTTTAAAACTGACGAGATTTTTTGGCAGTCAAAATCCTTTATCATCATCTGCCTAGTCTTTTCCCAACTTTGTGCGGGTTGGCTTCAAGTCTGACCTGAAGTTGACGCAGTGTTTTACATGGAGCGACTGCTCTCCACAACCTAGTTACCCGAGCAAACCGACAACCCTTGGTGGGATTGTTTTTTGGCAAAAAACAGGCTTTCTGACTTCTGAATATCCGTAATGATACCATGAAACCGTTTTATCGCGCCTTCTGAAACACTAAGGAACTCGTCAAGATAAGATGGTCACCCATCTACCCATCATCTGCATGAGGCACGTTCTGTAATGGTAGATGTAAGGTTGTGTGTGTAAATTAATAGATAAATCTACAGACCCATCCACGGAAGAAGGCTTATGGGGCTTTTATCTGCGTGTGCAGAGCAGTTCTCACAGAGAGCAGTGAAACCCCTGATGAAAGCTGGTTTTTGGATAATCTACTAACGCGTCAATTAATCTCTGAACTACTATGACACAACAAGCCGTTAACTAGAAAACGCCATTCAATAATAATATTCGTTACAAAACGTTGATACACTTGGGTGCAACTAAAACGGGGTGTTATATAAACTGAAACTGCAAACAAGATAATCGTGGGTTTGACGACCCCGTTGGCTCGGTGGTCACCATGCCGGTCTGCTGAAGTGAGGATCCCAGGTTCGATCACTGGTACGATCCACTTTTGTGTGATGAGCATTGAGCATGTTTGATCGCTGTGTAAATGTAGTTTATCGGTTTTATTACCACAACCACGAGCTAAAAGTGCTCATTTGACGTTAAGAACCTTTCATTCTTTTCCATACATGTCATAGGATTTGAATATAAAGAAAGCATCAGGTGAAAACAGTGATATTTCTTCCAAACAGACATAACTATAAATAAATTATAGCAATAAGCATAGATTACACACTTTTTCGCGGCATTAGTGCACGATGCTTTAGAAGAGATGCTCTAGAAACTGAAAATCTTTTCCACGTTTTGTGTGTATTGTCCAAAAAAAATATATAATATGGGCAATGAGAGTTGCACCTACCACTTCTACAGATTTCACTACCACCCTAAAGTAGACTGGTAGAGAACGCCTAAGGCGTTATAAATAAATAAATAATGTTCTGACCCAATTTCCACGCAGCACACTGTACCTATATATCGGCAAACATTTGAAAGTAAACTCGCTATTTACATAAACCATTCTGTTATCTAGTTGTGTAATCCTTTCCCCTTTACATGGTGCACTGGTAATTAACTAGTGATATTGAGACTTACACCAGTCTAACCAAGGGGTATTGGGTTGCTCGGGTAACTGGGTTGAGGAGGTCGGACAAGCAGTCGCTCCTTGTAAAGCACTGGTACTCAGCTGCATCCGGTTAGACTGGAAGCCGACCCCAACATAGTTGGGAAAAGGCTCGGGAGATGATGGTGAGACTTACTGACTATTGTCCCAATTTCCACGCCGCGCAGCGTACCTATACTGGAATATTTTTTCCACTTATAGTTAAAGTAGCTTTTGCCCGCGACTTCGTTCGCGGAGAATAGTGACTTCCGGCAGATTTTTGGTTTTACCCAAATAGTTCCCTATTTCGCTGGATAGATGGCGCTGTATGTCCGAAATAAATTTTATTTTTTGTAATAAAAACTATCCTATGTCCTTTCTCAAGTTCCAAACTTTATTGTACCAAATTTCACACAAATCGACTCAGTAGGTTAGGCGTGAAATAAAAACAGACATACAGAGTTACTTTCGCATTTATAATATTAGTTAGAACTTACTACACTTCTTAAAAAAATTATCCTGTATCGTCTAGCATTTTGAAAGTAAACTCGCTATTTACATAAACGGTTCTGTTATCGGTTGTGTAATCCTTTCCCTTAACATGGTGCACTGGTAATTAACTAGCGATGGTGAAAGGGAAGGGCTGATACAACCTGTTTGTGGTCGATACGGGTATATAAAGGTTTAGTATTTGTTAGACCTATTTTTAAGAACAAAATGAGGAAAACAGCTGTTCATACGTACAGCAGCTATCTATACGTACTAATATGATAAAGAGGATTTTTATGTGGCGCTCGTACGAAAGGCTCTGAAATGGCTGCATGTAGTTTCTATGAGACGCGGGTAAACCCACGGAGAAAAGCGAGTATCAATTATAGCTGTTTTGTGTGTTTTTTTTCAAGGGGACTGCATTCGGTTAAAATATATGGGATATTTAACCCTGAAGAAGCCTGTCCTCAACTATGTTGGGGTCGGCTTTTAGTCTAACCATATCAAGCTGTGTGCCAGTGCTTAACGAGGAGCGACTGGTTATCAGACCCCCTCAACCCAGTTATCCGGGCAATCCCTTGAGACTGGTTATCAGAAGAACATAATTACTCTGATACTGATCCTGCTATGTAGTTGAATACAAAATGCTAATTCTAAAAGTAGCGCATACATATACAAAAATATGCATTTGATTCGTAAGATTATAACGGTAATGCAAATCTTAAGAACACCGCTAGAATGCCTAAAAAACTGAGGTTTGGAATTGCCAAGTCATGTTCCTAGAATATTTGTATCTTCTTTCTTAGTACATATTATGTGGTTTTTTGCACATCCAAAGATTAAGTAGATATGACTATTACCCGTGCGTACGTTGGTACGTATATCTAGTCTTACTCTCTTACTGACTGCTGTGCTTCAGGTCTTTTTTTTTTTTTTTTGGCGACGTTAAAATTCATCAAATGACACCTCCCGGTGAGAGAGTGTCAGACTCTTACTGACTAAAAACCGTCGTGTTCCGTCGTAGGCCTTTTATGTACCAGGGCCGCGGTAACTCTTTCGAACAACCCGCAGCCCCGGCAGGCGTGCTTCAGGTCTCAGGCAAGATTCTCGGTTTGGGCCCAAATCGCTGAGTCTGGCAGTTGGTGATTGATACAGCCTTGCATCGGAGAGTGTTAATGTCGGTCCTGCTTGTGATCTCTCTCCGGTGGTGTCGGATTGTCGTTCCATCGCGCTATGAGAGTGAAAGAATAGAGAGTGCACCTGTGTCAAAGCAAATGCTTGTGCACTATAACATGTCATGTGCAGCTGGCTGATCTTCTTATATGAGAACAAATGTGGCCGACATCAATCGGTAGTTTGAACGTAGCTTTAAAAGTTGTTTTGCGATTTTTGTATGTAAAAATAAAAACTTAATTATATACCTACAAAAACATCTTAACGCCCATCTTCGATATTACAATAAAAATAATAATTACAGTACAATAGTTGTTTTCCATTTTTCCATTCAAATTGGTAGAACCACTTTGTGTAAACAATTAAAATCAATGCTATACCGGTACCTAGTACCTAATTATTATTTTATTGTTACCAATAAAATTAATAAGTTTAGGTATTTAAATTAAAAGGTCGATGAGGTACTTTAAATAATGCTTTTTAAAAATACGTTTTTCTTCTTTGTCAGGAGCTCCACTTTAGTTTCAATAGGTACCTTAAAGTTTACGTAGAAGAGTGGTGAAGACAGAAAGTTTGACAACCAGTTTTACCAATAGGCCTGAAGAAGAGGTCAGATAGGCAGTCGCTCCATCCGTTACACTGGTAGTCAGCTGCATCCCGTTAGACTGGAAGCCGACTCCAACATAGCTGGGAAAAGGCTACACAGATGATGACCTTTAAGTTTAAAGCATTACCTTTGCCGACGAATAAATATTTGTCAAATGGTTTTATTTTCAGTCGATTTACAAGCTTTCCATCATTTTACGTAAGTCGGTGCATCAAACAGCATTCCTACCCATCCCTCTTAGCTTTATAGGCGCGTAACTTATGTTTAAGTCAAAAGTTTAACCTACAAACAGCACACATACATACTGTCTATGTGTTTGTATCACAGATTAAAGACGAGCGGAGATGCCATAATGTAGGTAGGTCAGGTGAACTATCCAGGCTCGGGTTCTTTGAGACATCTGTCATCGACTTTTGGTATTACAAAAAAGTCTTGGTGGCCTAGCGGGTAAAGCATCAACCTCTCATGTACGAGTGTGTTCGATTCCAGGTCAGGCAAGCACCAATGCAGCGTTTCTAAGTTTGAATGTGCTTTCTTGTAGTAAATGTATCTTGGACACTAATGACTGATAAAATGGTGAATTAAAACATCTCGAGGAAACCTGGACTATAACGTCCGAAATCACCAACCCACATTGAGCAAGCGTGGTGATTAATGCTCAATCCTTCTCTGTGTGAGAGGCGGCCTGTGCCCAGCAGTGGGACGATAAAAAAGGCTGCAACGAAAATAATGTCGGGTCCAAAGACGGCGTACAAGGGTAACAGTAACGTTCATCGTCTCTCGAACACCCGCATTTTCTGTTATGGCACCTCTGCTAGTGATTTAGTTCTCCGTGGTTTGTTTGTATGTGTAATCGCGTATCGATGTGCAGTCCATCTGCCGCGCCCGTCGGCGTCGTGATGTTACCGTTCTTTGAATTTAGACTAGTGATGCGACTTGTATCGATAAAATTATGTCGATAGTTTTAATTTTACATTTTAGGTATGTTTGAGATTCCTTTGTGTTGTAGGTCATTTGGTTTTGAATTGGTTTGAAATTGTTAAGTCCACATTCATATTGAATACTTCATTTACCTACATGGAGAAAAATGAATTACTATTTACTTACGTTTTTCAGTGACATCTGTTGAATTTTAAATAAAAAATACTATTTCCAAACAGCTTATTTTATATTTTCCATAAATATCCTACAACTAAAGGAAAAAACACAAATAAACAGATAGGCATTTAATATTGAGAACGGCCGTAAAACGACAGTGTTTTAAAATTTTAATCAGTTTTCAAATTAGAAATAATGAGGGTGTATAATGATTTATTGATCCTAATTGTTAACAATTTGCCTATTTATAAGTAGCGCTATTAAAGGATAATTACCAATATCTTACGTAAGTAACAACAAATTAATTAAAATGATAATGTTTCTAATTTGCTCAAAACAACTTGTTTTCTATGAAATTGTGTTAAAGTTTTAATTTTATGTCCATTTTTCATGAAATCTTTAGATTTTTAGTGTTCAAGTCAATTATAAACTTTGTTAATTAGTAAAATAACAGAGTATTAGAAAAGTAGTAGAAGTTATGAGAGTGAAGGAATAGAGATAGTAGAGCATGTAGTGGTAAACTTATCAAAATCAAAATAAATTATAAAAATCTCAATATACATAGAGGGCTCAAGAAGGAACATGATGGGTTTTAGTCAGTAAGAGTCTGACACTCCCTCACGCTGCAACCACAGTGATAGTGATAGGGGTCATTTGATGATTTCCCACCGAAAAATAAAATAAAAAAGGCATCTTTGATTAATGTTTCTTACATAATAAATGAGATATAGACAGAAATATCTTTCATTACAAGTTTTCTAGTACAGATATAAATAGTTAAACGCTTAGCGTGTTTTCATAAATAACCTAATATCCACTCCGTAACAAAAGTGCCATTATGATAATAACACTTAATTATTATCGACCTAAATTAAATTCAAGGTTATATAAATAGTAGATTTGTATTAAAAATCGGTTTCTTTTTGTACGCAGTGATTAGTTACCTTCCACCATCGGCTTTTACCACGTCCTTAGGGAACTACTCAGTGCACATGAACAAATTGGCTACATAAAAGTGAAAGGATTTCAAACCGATTAGCGATTGTTCAATCGTTGAGCAAGTAAACAAAAACTTTTCATCTTTATAATATTAGTTTAGACAGAAATCGAATTAAAAAAATAAAAAAGGATCCTTTTTGTAGGCTATATCTGAGCAGTAAAGTTTTACTCGTATAAAGAAAATTGCAAAGCGAAAAATCTCTAGCAACTTTTGTGCCGAGGTTACGAGCAGCTAGCTAAAATCTCAAATATAGGTTGCAAATGTGATGTTTGTAGTTTTCTAGTTTTAGTTGCCCACACTCCCTTAAAAGACATTTGATGATTTCCCCACTTAAATACAATTGTATCAAACAAAAACTTCTGAAATTTTATTCCAAAACTTTGCCCCTACGCAAGAAAGTGTGTATGATCACAGTGATTTCCAACTCCATTACTTATCGATTTATTACAATTTGTATAATTATTTTAGTTCAACCTCAAATTACGCTATTGATTTATCGATATCATCAGATAATGATGTCCCAGCACGCGACTTTTGGTCTCTTTTAGTAATTGTTATTTATTAACCGTAGTTTTAGATAGGAGAGTCTAATTTATACATTAAGGTGAATACTTTGATTTGTAGCGCGAAATTCTAAATAAAGTGTTTTAGTATATCTATTAAAAAGTCGTGGTGGCCTAGTGGGTAACGAACCAACCGCTCAAGTATGAATGTGGGTACGATTTCAGGCCAGGCAAGTACCAATGCAACTTTTCTAAGTTTATATGTATTTTCTAAGTACATATATCTTGGACACCAAATAATGTTATTCGGAAGGCAAGTTAAAATGGTGGGTCCCGGCTGTCATATGAACATCTTTGGCAGTCGTTACGGGTAGTCAGAAGCCAGTAACTCTAACAACCAGCCTTATCTAGGGGTTTTGGGTGGCCCGGGTAACTACGGCTTGAGGATGTCAGTCGCTCCTTGTAAAGCACTGGTGCTCGGCTGCATCCTGTTAGACTGGAAGCCGACCCCAACATAGCTGGCTGAAAAGGCTAGCCAGATGATGAAGTTGAACCATTCGCCTTAACAGTACTTAGCAGATAGTAGAAGTTTTATTCATTTATACATTAAATTATGAAATCCGGTGTTTATTACTTCGCGAGAAATCCTTCAGTTTGTCGACTGTTTTTTAAATTAAGTACGAAGATAATTGCAGGCGCTTGCTTTGATTGTTTGGCCCTTTTTAGAAGTAATTACAAGGATATTTATTACTTTATTCATATTAATGTGGTTTGCTTTATGATTATTCAAATATATTGAAGCAAAAACAATGTATTGTAAGTGATATTATGAATGTAAGGGATTAATGTTGAATCTATTTCTAATGATTGGTTTTTATCTGTTTTATGCTTATAGCTGTAAGAAGGTAACTTTGGAAAATGTATATCTCTGGATACGTGTATAGATGTGTCTGTAACTACAAGATTCAGCTGGTGATGCAAAAACTTTACTTTCCTGTCATCTTCATCAACCTTTTTGTTCTAAGCGTGTCTTACTTTCCAAGTTAATTCAAAACCGAACAAATCTTTTTGTCGGGTAGATATAATTTAATGGATTTCGCAAACAATTTAAATGAAAACTAGATAAGGTGATTTCTTGAGGAAGTTTGAAGTAAGCATATTATTTTCAAAACCTTGGCGGATCAAATAAAATCTTATCGACACCATTTATCGATAACACGGTCACATCACTAGCGTACAGTGGGTGCAGCATCTCGTCCTAGTTGCTAGCGATGTTACTCAAACACGCGGCTTATTTAGATGCGCGCTATTTATTCGTGTTGCACTCATTAATATGGGAAATGTCGAGTCTTTTTGTCTGTATTATGTCGATGTTAAAAGACTATATTACTTTTCCTAGTAATGGAAAAGCTTAACATTGAAACTGATGAAAGATTTACTAAAATCCTGATACCTATACTTTTATAATGAGGATTTTTTTTAATTTCTAAGGTAATCCGAAACCATTGGTAAGACTTGGTTGTCAGACTTTCTGATTCACAAGACTTCTCGTAGTGCTGATTTATCTGTCTAATCTGAAAGATTTTAATCTATACTAATGTTATAATATAAAGCTAAGGACCTGGTTGTTTAATCACGCTAATCTCAGGAACTACTTACACCGATTTGAAAAATATCTGTTAGTCTATTTATCGAGGAAGGCTACACTTTTAATCCAATTGCGTTGAATAGGCAGTTCCCACGGGATGTGGGTGAAACTGCTGGCAGTAGCATTTACGTCAATGCGAAAATCGCTTGATAAAACAAATCTATTCAAGTACTTAGATAACCCTAAACTACCAATTCCTTAAACGTAACTCTAACTTAGCTAAGTATTGGCAAACGTTTACCGTACGTAGCCCTAAGTGACATCACCCGTGCTTATTTAACTTAAATATAAGTTATGTCGCTGTTACTGCCACTGGGATACTTATTTATAACTTAATCTTGGATTTAGAGGGTGAGGGCTGAGAAAAGCGGAGCGATTTTCGTAAAATTAATTGTGAAAATTGCAAAAACTGTTAACAAGAAAAATATAAACAATGCAGGATTTTTCTGTTTGACACGTGGACTGGGGTGTCTTCTCATACAGAAAAGGAATGAACGTTAATCATCATGTTTCTTCAAGGTGAAGGAGATTCAGACTTTTATAACCAGGTTCCCACAATAGCCAGTGTCTTCGTCTCGACTAATATTTTTTCACGTAAACCATTGCAAAATAATGCAAAAAGATATCTACCTCTATATTGATGCAGGTCTTCGGAAGATGTGCGCATAAATTATACTTAGATGATATAAGCATGAGTTACATAAAAAATAATATGCACTGAAAGTCTTTTACAGAACTCATAAACCCGCTTACGCTTATGACTATGTCCGGCCCATAATCCAGTCTAGCTCACGACCTTATTGGGAGAATATAATAAATTATAATTTATAATAATTAACCGATTTGATGACAGAATTATGTTTCGTTATAAGTTGGTTTATAAGGGCCAGGATTTGAGGTTATGAGTTAGCAAATATTGAGTTTATTTGATAATATAGCTGTTTTCAGTGGTTTCACTCGCGTCCCGTGGGAACTACTGCCCGTACCGGGATAAAATATAGCCTATGTTACTCGGGAAGAGTGTAGCTTTCCAACTGTGAGAGAATTTTTCAAATCGGTTCAGTTGTTGCAGAGCCTTTAGGGTACAACCAATTTTTTGTTTTTTCATTTTTATTATATATATAAGTTACATGTTAGATAAAATATTTATATACATAGATGGGATTTCTGACAGATACTTACAGAGTTTATATGGACGATTCGCGGCTAATTCTCGGGAACTTCTAGTATGTTTTGAAAAACTTTTCTACTGTTAGATTGCCCATTGATCGAGGAAAGACGTAGGCTATATTTTTATCTATATGCGTTAAGTAGTTCCCACGGGACGCGCGTGAAAGTGCTGACGGAAGCTAGAAGGTCATCCATCCTCCGAGCCTTTTTCCCAAACTATGTTGGGGTCGGCTTCCAGTCTAACCGGATTCAGCTGAGTACCAGTGCTTTACAAGAAGCGACTGCCTATCTGACCTCCTCAACCCAGTTACCCGGGCAACCCAATACCCCTTGGTTAGACTGGACTGACGGAAGCTAGAAGGTAAGTACTTACCTATTTATTAATGTATACAGCTGACCATATTGCCCTAAGTTCGATTCCCGGATCACTCCAACTAGGGCGATGTCTCAACATTAATGAATGCGAGTCAATTAGTACTTTACTACTAGATCACAAATCTTAAATGTTTGTAATCCAATAAATATCTTATCTTAGAATTTGTAATACGGTCATTTGTTACTTAGGACTTACTTAGATAACTTAAGTTGCTTACATAATTGTTATACGGTTAATATATTATAGAAATGCTATGATAGTATAAGTTATGTTACGTCTGTTTGCCTATTGGAGATAAACTCAAAAACTACTGCCAATCTGGCCAGGAAAAACTTAATTTTCAATGTAATAAATTCTTTCGCCATTGGATGGTACTTATCCCTTCTTTCTTTCTCCTGCCCTGTTCCCAAATATTACTTGGGGTCGGCGCAATATGTCATTTTCTTCCATTTTCCCCTGTCACTCGTCATACTGACACTCACTCCCTTCCTATTCATATCCTCTTTCAGGCAATCCATCCATCTTTTCTTAGGTCTTCCTCTTCCTCTCCATCCATCTACATTCATACTTAGCACACACTTTGTTGCATGCGTATCATCCCTTCTCATTACATGTCCATACCACGACAATCTTCTACTTCTCATCTTTTCTGTAACTGGCGCTACTTTCAGACTTCCTCTAATGTAATCATTCCTCACTTTATCCATTCTTGTAACACCACACATCCATCTCAGCATTCTCATTTCTGTTACATGCACTCTCTTCTCGTCCCTCTTTTTCAATGCCCAACACTCCGATCCATACAGGACGACAGGTCTAATGACGGATTTGTAAATTTTGCCCTTCAGTTTGAGGGGCATCCGCGGGTCACAAATAGCGCTAGTTACCTGTCGCCACTTCATCCATCCAGTATTGATCCGATGCGTAACGTCCCTGTTCACCTCACCGTCATTTTGGACGAGTGAACCAAGGTACCGGAAGTCGGAGCAAACTGGTAGGGGCATGCCGGCTAGGGTTATGGTCATGGGTCCCGAAATACCGCCAAAATCACAATGGAGGTATTCGGTTTTACTCCTGCTCACCTTTAAACCCACTGTCTCCAGTCTCAGCCGCCATGCCTCCAATCTACTCTGGACCTCTGGTCCACTCTCCCCCACCAGAACAATGTCATCGGCGAAAAGCATACACCAGGGTGCCTCCTCCCGTATATCTGCCGTAAGCGCGTCCATTACAAGCAGGAAGAGATACGGGCTGAGGGCCGAACCCTGATGTAAGCCAACACCTACACTGAAGCTGGCGGTAGTGCCCGCTGCGGACCGGACTTCTGTACGGCATCTGCCGTACATCGCTCGGATCAACTGCACATACTTCCCTGGTATACCTTTCTCCTCAAGGGCCCACCACAAAACCTCACGAGGCACCCGGTCATATGCCTTCTCGAGGTCAACGAACACCATATGCAAGTTTTTGTGTGCACCCCTGTACTTTTCGCACAATTGGCGAATACAGAATATAGCGTCCGTTGTACTCCGACCAGGCATAAAACCGAATTGATTTTGTGCGATATCACTCTCTTCTCTCAGCCTCCTTTCAATAACTTTCTCCCACACTTTCATACTATGTGACATTAGCTTTATTCCTCTATAGTTGTTGCAATTCAACACATCACCCTTGTTCTTAAAAATGGGCACCAGGAAACTATTGCACCACTCGTCTGGTATAGTTTCCTCTTGCAACAACTTATTGAGGAATAAAGCCAGCCATTTCCATCCATCCATCTTTAACCCTTAATTTGGCAAGCATAATCTTTATCAAATTTTATAAAAAAAATACTGTAGTCTAATTATTTGAGGTATAAGGAAATAGAGAAAAATATTCAAAAAATTTTTTTTTCAGTAATTGCGCTGAAATAATATGTATCTTATTTTACACATTGCCAAATACGGAGGAAGGTATAGTTTTTCGATAATGTATCCAAAAGGATACATTACCAAATCGGGGTTATAAAATATAATAGTTAATTGGTAAGAAAATTTATTTTTTTACATGAAAATCGTAAAAACAGTTCCGTTGTTTAGTTAGACATAATCTCACATTATATTTTATCCGAATCCAGTGAAGGTGTTGAGGAACTACTATAAGAATCATGTTGTATTCCATAAACTGGCAATGTTGTGTCACTGGCTGTGTTATCTTCCTCATTGTCTGTTGTGTCACTGTCGTCCGATCGTGCATTTCCTGCAGGAATCAACGCTAGAATGCGCTTTGATCTTGCTCGTTTTAATACCTACGAACAAAAAAATTGCACATGCAACCAAACCAAACCCAAGCAAACTGAACACTGAACTGTTTATATGAAATTATGTCAAAAATTATGCAAAAAAAAATCTAAATAAAAATTAATTTTATCCTACGGAACCTTACATGCTGTAGGGTCTCACATGCGTGTAGTTAATATTTTTTTATATAAAAATTACGAGAATTTAAACGTGCGATAATAGGTTAACTTTTGGCAATGTGTCTTTAAAGATACAATGTTGTATAGTCGACATTTGAGCAAAGTATCTTTAAAGATACATTGAGGTTTGACACCTTGTCATGGCTCGATAAATACATTTCTATGCCATTATTTCAGCTAAATCGTTAGTATATTACGTTACACACATAAAATAGTAAGAACCTGACATCATCACATATAAAAAATAATAAAAATCAATAAAACTTACAGCTTTGTTGTTCTTCGCGACCGTCATTTTTTCAGGTTGACGTAAATCGGGATGTCCAGTTGTTGAAAATGCAATAGACTTACTTTTCCTAGTGATGTCATGAGTCAAACTTTATAATTAAATCGATCGATTCAAAAAAACACAATTATTTAATGTTACAGATTTTTTTAAAGTTGTTGTATCTTTAAAGATACATTTCCAAATTAAGGGTTAATAATTTCCACACTTCCACTGGTATTCCATCTGGCCCTATCGCTTTTCCATTTTTCATTCCATTCACTGCTAATCTGACCTCATCCTCACATACATTTCTTACAAGGCCCTCGTTCACCGCTTTATGATGGAGCACACCGCTCCACTCATTTTCTTCATTCATCAGTCTTTCAAAATATTCCTTCCACCTACCTTTAATCTCCACATCATTCGAAAGGACCGTTCCGTCTCCATTCTTTACACACCTTATCTGGCATACATCTCTTGTCATTTTCTCCCTAGATTTAACCAATCGGTAAAAGTCATTTTGACCAGCTGGGCTATCTAGGGAGTCATACATCTTCTCGTGCGCTTTTGCCCTTGAAACAGCCACAATCTTCTTTGCTTTCTTCTTACATTCATCATATTCAGCCTTTTTTTGTGCTTTTTCACTATCATCATTGTCTTCCGTCCGCTGCCATTCCTTGAATTTCATCTTCTTTTCGTACATTTAGAATTTCATCATGGTACTTATCCCTAACGGTGCAATTTTATTTTTCCTTTGTTTATTAACAGTTTTAATAGGTATAAAACATTACTTGATGAATTACGGAGACAAAATATTGCTTCAAAAATCATTTTAGTATGTAAGTTAGTATTTAAATTTTGCAGTGTTGGGTTGCCTGGGTTGAGGAGGTCAGATAGGGCAGTCGCTCCTTTTAAAACTCTGGTACTCAGCCGCATCCGGTTAGACTGGAAGCCGACCCCAACATAGTTGGGAAAAAGGCTCGGGAGATGATGAGCGTGATTTCTTTTTCAAACCCTCTTCGTGTCTGTGAGACAGGAGCGTGCACCAAAACTCCACACTTTCCGTAGATAATAGATTAATCAAACCACACCTTATACCAACAGTTTACAATAATTCGATAACCAACTATAATCGCTTCCAGCCATCACTTAGTTTCCTCGAATTTACTGTAACAATGTGTAATAGCCAAAAAACTAAATGAAACTCATGCATTTTAATTCGGCTGTTTTTTGGTTGCAATATTGTTACATGGGCCGTTGTAACTAGGCGTATTTAATGTAACTCTTCCTCGTCTCTAAGGAACTACTGCCCTTACACGGATAAGAGTAAAGAAGTCTCTGTGAACACAATTTCATTTAAATTGATTAATAATTGGGCATAAAAGCGTGATAGTAGTTATTTCCGCATTTTATCATCATCAATTATCATCTGTCTAGATTTTTGCCAACTATGTTGAGCTCGGCTTCCAGTCTTTACCGGATGCAACTGCGTACAAGTGTTTTAGGCACTTTATGAAAAGTCACTGCCCTTCTATTTTCTCCTATGGTTGCACATCCCCTAGATAGAAATATAGGCTACTTTTATCCGGATCGGGGAAGTAGTAACAAATACATCCCATAACAGACATGGTGCACTCACTATTCCTTCACTCTCATAGCCTGATGGGACGGCAATTCGACACCACCGGATGATTAATTACTTATAAGGGGCTAATGTCAAAATTTCTACCTCTAGTGATCAATTCAATGGATAGATAGAATATAGGGAATGGCCTTAAAACGACAGCTTCCCAGCTTAAAAGCATTATACATTCTCTCGTTAACCGTACAAGCATTTCGGTTAACTTCGCAGATCGTCGCGATACTACAAGCTATACGCTATAAAGTATAGCGATACATATCTTATGGGAGATCTTAACGTGCGTGCGAGGTGATAGTTATCGTAAATGGTGTGTTAAAGTTAATGATTAGCAATAAGGATATAGAGACTGGTGTATAAATGGTGCATTTTCACAACGCAGTGTAGCCGTGTGCGACTCAGTAGGTGTTGTCGTTACAATTCCACGTCAGAGGCCGTCAGGTGGAATTTGAGAAAAGTCAGACATTAGAGCTTGTTAGGTTGATGTAAGCCGCTCACTCGATTAGAAGGTGAAGAATTTGTCATTAGTATTCAGATTTGTAAATACTGCAATACGCTGGTTTCCTAATAATTATACGCAAAAATATACTAGTCCCACTAACGAATTAAATCTGCCTGTCCAGATTTCACGCCAAAACTACTGAACATATTTAATTTTTTGGTACAAAAAGATATCGAGCTTTAAGAGACTACTTTTGATCAGGGCATGGGAAAAAGTTCCGCCGGGAAGAGGGAGAAACCGCTGGTGCTAGTTGTTACATATATCCCTAAACTCTATTTCCCACAAAACGTCCTACAACAAATTACCGCTATCTAAAGCATCACATCGCATCGCTAACAGTGCACAACGAGCTTACATTTCGCAACAAACAGTAACAATGTCTGTGAGCGAATAAATTCGCGCGTAACTACACACTGTGAGAGTCTGTTTGTTTGTGTTGTGTGTTATAAGATGTAGCGATTTCAAAGTTCTTGTAAAAACAATCTATATTAATATTATAAAGAGGAAAACTTTGTTTTTTTTTGTAATGGATAAACTCAAAAACTACTCTACTACATTATCTGCGAATAATAGGCTATATTTTATCCCGTTACTGGGTGTTCCTACGGGACGTTGGTGAAACCGCGGGAAAACGGCTAGTAAACAATATAATACAAACAGATCACCTCATCATGTGCTTAGTCTTTCCCAACTATGTTGAGGTCGTCTTCCAGGTTATAATACCAGCAGCTGAATACCAGGGAGTCACATGGAGCTACTGCTTAGCTGATCATTGATATCCCGATCCGAGTTACCTGAGCAATGCGTTACCCCTTTATAAAACATGAAGATATTCAAATAACAGCTGAGTCCCAAAAAAATGTGCCTTCCCAAACGATAAAAAAGCCGATAATGATAACAATGTATTTACTGTGGCCAATCATATTTTTCAAACTTAAAGTTGTGAGAGAAGAGACGAAGTTAAAATCTAACTTATTTTATTTTTATTCCTCTTAAGCCTGTAACATAAGCCCTATTGAAAGTCCGGCCGAGCTAATCAAGTCGGTAGTCGCCCTCTATCGGCCAAACTCCGCAACTGGAGTGAACACTATATGGTCATGGGGCCATTAAATAAGCGATTACATATTTATATGTTTGAAGAATCGTAATTATTTTGCTTCAGTCTAAAAAGCTCAGAAAACGTTATAATTATTCATACTAAAATTGTTATAATTTTAGATATCTTATACCCCAATGTATTTACATGATAATTAATTAAATTGAGATGTCTCCGCAATCGATAACTTAATATTTCAACGGACTACCCACACTACTTGCATTTAGCGGGCTAAATGCCAATTATCTGTCTAGCCTATCTCCAACTATTTTTGGATTGGCTTCGAGTTTGATTGGATTTAACTGAGTGGGTCTTACATGAAATCTTACTGGTTGTCAGACTTTCTGGCTACTGACTACCAGTAGAAACTGCCACAGATGTGCAAAACAATCTTCTTTCGTGTCGATGACATGTCGTATTATGAATCTACACTTTGTCAGCCCAATATGCCTCCACAGCGAGAGCACTGCCGGGTGCGCTCATTAGATTCTCCCGCGACCAAGTTTCAGGGCACAGTGGACATGCTGACACCTACCAATTTCACATACCTTCTGTATCTCAAAGCATTTTGCCAAGACAACAATTGCTTAACCTTATAAATGATCGACCCGTGCGGCTGTTACTTAGCCACGACTACTAATAAATAAACGACGACTTACTCTAGAATAACAATACAATTTAATCGCTAACTTTATAGCCGCACTGCGTAAACGCTAAAATCGCCAAGATCTGCATCTCAGTGGAATAGTGAAAGTGTGCTACTATACCACGGAGTAAGGAATGATGAAGAGGTGCTATAATGCAGGTAGGTCAGGCGCCTTCTTTTAGGTCAAATTCGTACGGTGCGCATGACCAAAACGATCAGTTACGAGTGAACTAGTCATGCTATGTTGGGGTCAGCTTCCAGTTTTACCGGACACAGCTGAGTAGCAGTGTTTTAGTAGGAGCGACTGCTTTATCTGACCTCCTCAACTCAGTTACCCGGGCCAGGGGTACGAGTGAACTGACAAGGCGTTCGGGTTCTTTGAGACATCTGTCAATGATTTTATCAGGGTCCAAAGAAAGCGTTTAAGGGCGAAGACAGTAACGTTCCTTGCTTGACCCCCATTGACACGCATTTTGGCGCGCTACTTTCTAGACAATTTTCCGTTATAGCACCTTTTTTATTGATGGTAAATAATGAAATGATATACCCCTCCCACTGTGTGTGCAGCGTGAGGGAGTATCAGACTCTTACTGACTAAAACCCATTATGTTCCTTCTTAAGCCCTTTATGTACCAGGGCCGCGGTAACTCTTTCGAACAATACCGCACTCCGTTATGGCACCTCCGCTAGTCATTTAGTTCTCCATGGTAACTAACTGTGTATCAGTAAATTAGACTGGATGACGTTCCTGGTTCGATCCCGGATGTGTTACTGAACTTTATTGGTTGGGAAATAGAACGGTTGGTAGTTATTGGTTGGGAAATAGAACGGTTGGTAGTTAAAGTATTTGTTTTATGTGTCCTAGTTAAAGGGGATATATTTTTGGTTTAATTATTGTAGTATAAAGGATTGTATTTAAATTATTATGTTGCATCTTAAGGTAATATCTTTAGCTATCTCTTACACAGATAATTCTATGATTTCAATTGCTTATCTTCTGCACACTTACTTTAGGGACGAATTTCTCCCGTGTTTCGAAATGCATATTTAATAGATGGGTCTCGGCTGTCATTTGAACATCTTTTGCAGTCGTTACGGGTACTAAAAAAGTCTGAAAACCAGTCTTACTAGGGGTATCGGGTTGGTTGAAGAGGTCAGATAGGCAGTTGCTCCATGTGGCATACTGGTACTCAGTTGCATCTGGTTAGATCAGCAGCCGACCCTAATATAGTTAGCAAAGTCTAGGCAGATGAATTGCTGCATGAACGACAGATAACCAAGTTTTTTACAGACTAACCTCTCTGGTTAACCATTAATTTGTAGCCACGGCGAACCGTTGCGTGGCTAAGTGGCTTGGACAAAACGGTATGCACTACAAACCTATATTGCTTCGAGTATGTCAACATGCGTTACATAGATATAAAGTATACTAGATGTGTCAGGTCAAAAAAATTATAAATGTCAGTAAGTCTTTCACGCAAATACTACTGAAAGGATATCGATGAAACTTAGCAGTGAAAGACCTGTACATCAGAATATACTACTTTTCACCCGGGTTGCGGAAAAAAGTTTTTTCTCTGTGCCGGTAAAACCGCGTGCGGCTATGTTTCTTGTTAACATGTAGTATAAGGATTTTTTTACTGACCCACGGAACACAATTTACACACTCTTTGATTAGTAGTCATCATACTAACAACAATATTATACTATTCAAACACAATAGTTAAAGAAACGTGTAATAAAATATCTCCGTGTCCTGTACGTAGAGAAAATAATAATTTATTTTATTGTTTTTCTATAAATCATACTACATATCACACCTTAAAAATACCTCTCATTTTCTAACACCATCCACGTTCCTCCTATCAAATTAGAAACACAAATTCAATCGCGCAAACACCCAACAAGGATTTACACTTCACTAATAGTATCCCCTGCCATATCCAGCTTGTATGTTATCTGTGCACAGTGTGGCCATTAGAAAGGCGTTCATACTAGACTGTTATCGCCCTTCACTTGTTTATACGGGGTAGTTACATTAAGCCTCCTAGTGGGTAAAGAACCAACCTCTTAAGTATGAGAGTAGCAGGCAAGTAGCAATGCAACTTTTCAAGTTTGTATGTACTTTCTAGGTGCCTATATCTTGGACACCAATGATAGTTTTTCGGAGAGCACGATAAACCGTCGGTCTCAGCTGTCTTTTGAACGTCTTTGGCATTCGTTACGGGTGGTTAGAAGCCAGAAAGACGGACAACCAGTCCCACTAAGACGTATCGGGTCGCCCGGCTAACAGTCGAGTCATGTTAAATACTGGAACTCCTTTACGCACCTGTATAAATAGTAGCCTATATGTAGGTAAATTGGCTACCTAACACTGTATTTTTTTTTCAAATCGGACCAGTACTTCTTAAGACTAATAACTTCAGGTATATAATATCAGCAACACCATGTAGGTATGTAGAGGTAAGAGCAATATTTATTTCGAATTTGCCACTAAATTACTTATTACATAACTAAACCAAGATAACTTTCTACAATCCCTTAACGAGACATTCCCACCAAAACAAGCCGAAGCCTAAATCCGTCGATCTAGAATTGTAGACCAAAACTAGCGAGTCACCATCTCTTCGGTCCAGTAGCACATAAGTCAACAGTCGATCCATGATAAATACAGGTACCTACTTCTTCACGTACCTATATAAAAAGTAGCCTATAAGTAGGTATATAGCTTCCCTTCATAAATTGGCAATAGTTATCGGCACGAATCTTGATCTCTGACCTTCACCTGTGCAGGAATAATTTATTGGGCCCCTTTTGTGATATGAAGTGAGGCGCGGGAGCGGGCTAAAGCGGTGATTGGCCCGCAGTGCATCGCGTCATAGCCGTCACTCGAGATTGTTTCTTTGCTAATAAATCACTTCAGCGCAGATGTAGGTCAGAGCTCAAGATTCGTGCCGATAACTATACTTATCAATATATCTTTCGAAATTACCACTAAACTACTTATTACACAACTAAACCAAGATAACTTTATACAATCCCTTAACAAGACATTCCCACCAAAACAAGCCTAAATCCGTCGATCTAGAATTCTAGAGCAAAACTAGCGAGTCACCATCTCTTCGGTCCAGTAGCACGTTGGTTATATGTAAATCGTGAGAATTGGGCCACTACGACGCTTCGAAACTAAGTTATGACCATCGGTGTTGCAATGCTTGTACTACGGTGCTGTGAAAGTACTTGTTTTATTTTATATCTAGTATGCTTATCTATAGTTAGTTACAGCCTTTTTAGGGTTCCGTATCCAAACGGTAAAACGGGACCCTATTGTTTTCGCTCCTCTATCCGTCCATCCGTCCGTCTGTCACCATGTTGTATCTCATGAACCGTGATAGTTAGAAAGTTGAAATTTTCACAGATGATGAATTTCTGTTGCCGCTATAACAACGAATGCTGAAAACTAGAATAAAATAAATATTTTGGTTGGCTCCCATACAGCAAACGTGATTTTTTAGCTCATTTTCTAAATAATGGTAGGGAACCATTCGTGCGCGATTCCGACTCGCGCTTGGCCGGTTTTTTTATATCTAGTATGCTAATCTATAGTTAGTTACAGCCTTTTTTATCGTCCCACTGCTGGGCGCAGGCCTCCTCTCACACGGGGAAGGATTGAGTGTTAATCACCACGCTTGTTCAATTTATTCTAATATAATAACGAGGAAAAGCATTGTTTGTTTACCCGTTTACCCTAAACGCTCTGAAATTACTGAAACGATTTGAATAATTCTTTCACTGTTGGGAAGATAGAATATCCCCAAGTAAAATATTTAACTAGAAGGTCTTCCAGGACGCGAGTGAAACCGCGAGAAAACAGCTATTACCTATACTAGTATTATAAGTACATAGCTTAAAATTAGGACGCGTTAATCGCAGGAATTGCTGGACGTATTTGAAAAATCCTTTCAGTGTTAGATAGCCTTATTGATGAAGGATCACTTAAGGCTACTTTTTATCCGGGTGACGGAAGTTGTTACCTGAGGAAGAGTGTGAAGCCGTTGGTGGAAGCTAGTGTTTCATTTTGTTTCAACAATTAAAAAGACCTTTTGATCATCCTTCCAGTCAACTTTAATAGGTCGTGTTATAATTATTTTCGATTTGACGCGTCCAAACCATTTAACGAAACATATTACAAACACATTAATATTAACACCTAAAATATCCGACACCAATATTTTTTTACAGCTAATTAGCACATAATTATAGCAATAATTTCATATCGACAACCTTTAAATTAATAGGCCTAAAACGTACAACATTACAAAATCATTATTTTGTAATGTTGTACGTCCGTTTGTTATTAGTTTTTGACAATTGCAGTGTCAGCCTTGACCAATTAGAATTTAATTAGGTAGTGTCGTTACAACATTGTATGTAGCTGTTACCCTGCCGTTTCACCCACGTCCGTAGGGAACTACTAACAGCACTCGGATAAAAAATAGCAAAATTGTGTCCTTTCTCTAGTCCTAGCTAGACCATTTGTTTAGGTACGTCTCCGTTCAGTGGTTTTGGCATGAAAGCATGATAGAATCGAGTTACTTTTGCGTTTATATTGTTAGCAAGGTGAAGATTACTGGCCTACATACACGAAGTTACTCATGTTTTATTTCTCGGTTCCCAAAATATACGCACAAGAGCGTAGACTTACCGCAATCGTGGTACGCAAAGAGTTCCAGAGGGAACATGGTGGGTTTTAGTCAGTAAAAGTCTGACATTCATTCCCGATGCACCCACAGCGGAACGGGACACACATTAGACTATTTACCCATTTGCGAAAAGGAAGTGTTACATCATCATAAAGTATGTAACAGTATTTGGGCCTTACGAACCAGTAAAACGCATGTATCTTTACAAAGGAAAGTTAGAATTAACAAATCAACAGCCTTTACACGTACCGCTATTCTGGTACAACCGTGTATTTTCTGATTTAAGTGTTTCTTGTAAGCGTGGACAAGCAAATAGTAGAAATGTAAGGCTATGTTCGACATGATCCTACAGTCTACATCCTACTAATAATAGTGGCCACGGCGGCTGTTCTCTCTAAGGAAATCAGCCAGCTGCGCAGGACATATTATAGTGCACGCACATTTGCTTGGACACAGGTGCACTCAATATTCCTTCACTCTCATAGCGCGATGCGACGACAATCCGACACCACCGGAGAGAGATTAAGATTCTACTAATATTGTAAATGTTTGTGAGTTTGATGAAACTTTGCAGTAATGTAGCTTACCTATACCTACACAAGAATAACACAGGCTATATTTTTATCTTGGCGTTAGTTGGTAGTTTTCAAAATATTTTATCTTGTTGGTAAGGAAGTCTCAAAAGAAAAAGGGTATGTTTTGAGCCTACCTATCTAAAGTAGTATAGAAAAAGAAAAAAAAGCAGTTCCATCAATCACATCACAGATTAAATAGCCACGAATTAAACCATAGACTAGACCATTTACTGCATTCTTTTGATTCTTTGCGCTATCGAGTTCTAGATGGTGCTAGGGTTGCCAAAGATTTTATTATGATTTTTTTATAAAAAAAATATTTTATTTTTCATTTTTGATTTAATATGAAGTATTTTTTATTGTTGATCTACTTTAAATAACATCTTACAGTAAACTTTAAAATAAACTAAACTTTTTTTTTTTTATCAAATCCTAGATTTCAACAGGTAATAGAAGACTTCCGAAGACTATACTACCTATCATTGTTTTTACACGACTGTCTAGAGGGGTTATGTTATCGTCAACTTTGCAAATACACTTTCTTTGAAAGACAATTTTTAAAATTGAAAAATATAAATATTGGTACCACTTTCAGCTTACCTTCTTTCTTCTTCTTCTTCTTCGCGTTTATCCCGTCTTGTGACGGGGTCCGCTTTCCGTATCTTTTTCTTCCACTTCGCTCTATCCAGGACATTTCCAGCTGACTTACTTTATTTACTAAACACTTTAAAAACATCTAAATCTAGCCCTACCTTATTTCAAATACTGCAAGCGGTATTTGCCAATAAAAACTAAGTCCCTTTGTCGTATACCGCCGCCGTCGGCGCGCACGCACCTGAATTAGATTCGTTTAGTAAAAAAATCTAGCTCACAAAGAATAAGACATACAGAAAACCAATGGAAAAGAAAGGTAAATTTGACCCACAGCTGCCTCCAATGATTTTAACAATATTGAAAATGGCTGAATGAAATTGTTCAGCTTTTTTAAAAGAGGCATAAAGAAGCCCCGTTACTCCTACCCCCTAATCCTGTAAAATATTTCCATGGATAGCTCAATTTAGACTAAAGTTTTTTTAAAGGTGACCATCGTCATTCTCCTGCCTTCATCACATTTTTTATTTGAGTTTGGTGCAGCACGTTTTCTTCTTCCATTCTCTTCTGTCTGCCGTCATCTCACAAATGTCATTCTTTCAGAACCCAATTGCGGTTTAAACTTACAACTTAAACTTTACTTAGCTTTTAATGTTAAGTATGTTCTCAATAACGGAATCAATAAAGGATACAATAACAAAAAAAAAAAATACATTCGGTCCAAATCAACTGCTACAGGGAATGGACCTTCTCTGCAGTCCTATATCGTGGCCATACGTTTGCGCCTCGATACTCGTTGATATAAAAACTAAAGCATTTCACTTATTGACGTGATGGCTACTGTAAAAACTAGCTAATCGTGTGCAAGGATTATTTATTTCTTTTCTTTAAAATTAGACCCTTTTTTGCCGTAACTATTGACTTCCTTAACTCATCATCATCCTCCGAGCCTTATTCCCAACTACCTTGGGGTTGATTTCTTTAACTAGAACCGTCGAAACACTAGTACTCAGCTGCATCCGGTTAGACTGGCAGCCGACCCCAACATAGTTGGGAAAAGGCTCGGAAGATGATGATGAACTGGGACTGTCGAGTTTCGACTTTAGTCTTTAGTCGATCGATCATAAGGTTAAGCATCGCTTGGCGCCGCCGGTCCGTGGATAGTTGGCCACATCCTATCATAAAGAGCTCAACGGAGGGCGTTGGTGGGACCGGCTGTCAAATGACTGCCGAGCAGTGCTGGGCAGTCGTTATGGGTAGTCAGTAGCCAGAAAGTGATCGGGTTGAGGTACGCCGCGGTAACTCTTTCGAACAATCTCGCAGCAGGGTTCGTAGGGTCCAAAAATTGCTCACATTAGGGTATTTTCATTTTTCATTCTCGTTTTTTTTTATGTATAGTAAGAGGAAGTTCCTTTGCTAATTACTAGATCATGAAGGCTAACAGTGTCCTTTTAATATTTTCAGGTGGAGCGATTCCTACTTCATCTAAAATCACTAGGGAAGAAACCACATCGACCGAACGAATTTTTGAGTGAGTATACTTATAGTATATACTATAGGTACATGACTAGGTTCTGCTCGCCGTTTTGCCCGCGTCTTCCGAAGGAAACTTCCCACACCCGGATGAAATTAGCTTATGTCCCCTCTCGGGTTCTAGATCATGGTGTGTACCAAATATTTGAAGGCTGTTAAGTTTCACGCCAGAACTACTCAACTAAAGTACCAACTAGCTAGAGTAAAAGACATAGATACTTTTGCATTTATAATATTAGAAAGAATGTATTTATTTATCGTGTAATTGAAATTACAATATTAAATTTCAGCTCAAGTCACCAATTGCCTAAAATAAAAATGGGCCCCGATCTCAGAAGCGCGAGAAGACCGAAACAATTAATGAACAAGTAAGTTCCACCTAAGTTAAAGTTGTAGTAAAAAACTTTCCTTTACACTCAATAATTTATATTTTTACTTTTATGAGCTACATACTTCTATAAAACATGTTCACTCATTCAGCGTGGCTGATGACGTACCTTTCAAGGTCCTTTACCTTTTTAGCCCACTTCAAAAAAAGAGGTTCTTAGTTTAATCATGCATGTATGCATGTTTGTGCTTAAGTATCGTGTGTGCTCGCATTTTGTCGCACACAGTGATTTGTTCTTGACTCGGTGAAGAGACTAAGAGCGAACAGTATACTTCAAAAAAAACTTAATCAGTATTCATGAAAATCTTTTTCTCTTTTTCAGACTAAAGCCCCCACCAACGCAAACACAACCAACCCCTTTACCGCCCCTAGAGCTATCAAAACCTTACTTACCTTTAATCCCTTTCATTCCCCCTCACAAACCAACGACAGACGCTCAAATCAAATCATTTCTCCTAAACACGGCGTTACAAAACGCTCTCTCAGACTCCCTAAACCAATTCACACAGCGAACATCAAAAGACCTGAAGAAGAACGGAGAAGAATATAGGAGCAATAACGAAGATTCTCCAAATAGGAGAAGACTGCATAAGTGCGATGTGGCTGGTTGTCATAAGATATATACGAAAAGTTCGCATTTGAAGGCGCATAAAAGAACTCATACGGGTGAGTTTTGATACTTTTTTGTAATTTGTGTAGTCTTTTCCCAACTATGTTGGCGTCGGCTTCCAGTCTCACCAAATGCAGCTGAGTACCGGTGTGCTATATGGAGCGACTGCCTTTCATTTTATCATCATCTGATGATCTGACTAGCCTTTCCCTACTAGTGTTTTGGCTTGGCTTCTAGTCAAACCAGGTGCAGCTGAGTACCATTGTGCCACATGGAGCGACTGCCTAGCTGACCTTCTCAACCCAGATACTCATGCAACCCGATAACTCTTGGTAAGACTGGTTGTCAGAATTTCTAGCTTCTGAATTCCATTGCCAAGGATGTTCAATGACAGTCGGGACCTACAGTTTAACGTGCCCTCCTAAACACAGTCACCGGTGTAAAGATATACTTAGTAAGTACATACAATCTTAGAAAAGGTGCATTAGTTCTTGCCTGATCTTGAATGGAATCCTCACACTCATTTATGAGAGGGGGTTTGGGTTCTTTACAGAAAGTATCTTATATAGCTATATTTCTGTTTCCAGGCGAAAAACCCTACTCCTGTGGTTGGGCCGGCTGCGAGTGGCGTTTCGCCAGATCCGACGAGCTGACCCGTCACACCAGAAAGCATACAGGCCATAGACCTTTTACATGTCCACTGTGCAGACGATCATTCGCCAGGTCAGACCATCTCGGATTGCATATGAGAAGACACTGATAAGACAAAAAAATAGGCTTGGGGAGACATAAATTGTACTTCGTTTGAGTAGGCACTTAACTGAATATGAACAATCTTGATACTTGTGACATTTTATTTCAAAATACAATGCAGTTAAAAAAATATATGTACAGTCAACATCAGGTCAGTGGTAACAGTTTTATAGGAAAATCGTACTTATTACTATTGAGTTAAGGTGCATGACAGTTACCACTGATGTGCGGTCTACTGTACCTACACAAACATATATTTTTAGCTGCATTGTATTTTTATATAATCTATGTTACAATAATAACAATAGCTTCAATTAAGCTACACAAACTACACGCTAATGTTCATTTGTTTAAGGGCCGATGTTTCAATCATCAGTTAATTTATAAATATAGCGGTTTGACATATTTTTTCTTCAAATAAAAGTTATCTGGCGATTCACAAATTGGCTTTTGTTTATTTGTGTGTGCAAAAGTCCTATCAAGATAGTTTACATTTAGTCAAGTGCCTACTGAAATGGAACTAAGTATAGGAAAAAAAGAATAATTAGTCCGTCTTTTAGACTTGCAAAATATATTCGGATAAGTATTTTTGTTAAAAACAATATTTTTAAAAATTTAGTACAATGATCATATAACATGTAATGAATAACATGTGGTAAAAATTAAATAACGCATTCCGCCGGCTTGGAAAACAATTAGTAATATAGCATATTATAAAAGTGGCATGAATTAGGAATAATCATGCAAAAAATGCAAAAATGAGTTGATTAAAAAAATATTTCATGGGATTTTACACATAATGGAATTCTAAAAAGACGGAGTTAATTCTAATGTCATAATAAATGAAATATTTTGTAGAAAAAGAAACCAAATGTGAGTTTACATGTTTTCTTTCTGTCCGAAACTGAAACTACTGAACTAAACTTACATAATTAAATTATTTTTCTACGATTTACATAAAATTGACAAAAAGTTAGGTAAATAAAAATGAATGTACTTTGAAAATGGCGTGAAAGACAGTTTATATTAAAGTCAGCCATTTTAATACTCCTACAGGCCGAAACATAATTTGCAGTGACGCGGCGCTAACAAATAATCAAAAATGTTATTATGATCCATGTCAGAGTCCCTGTCGTCGGGGGGAAATCACGGAGGATGTTAAAATAACAACACGATTTTATCTTTTCCCTAAACGAATCTAGTGAATTGAACAAATCCCTAAATTGGTTCAGTGAAATGACAAAAACCAGTGTACGCTATTACTTGAACAACACATAACGGCTGCCAAGAATGTTCAATGACAGCCGGGACCTACAGTTTAACGTACCATCCGAAACACAGTCATTGTTGTTCAAGATTTACTTAGAAATTTTTGTCCTATTGTTAATTGTAATAAAGTAATTTGATGTGATTTGAAAAAAAAATACCCTTTTTAGCGTCGCAGCGTCGTTTCGGCCCTAAAAGAATACTTTAAAAAGTTGTTATTATTAAATAACAATTTTATTATTAATAACTCAAGGGCATTACCTATGTGATTTATTGCTCAAATGATATGACAATAATATTACTTTAGTACTTTAGTATTTTTATATTAAGTGCACGTTGCTTTGATGATTTGAACACGACTAGTTTTGATACTTTGATGTGGGATTTTTTTGGATTTTATTTGTTGTCTGTTATTTTTGAATTGTATGCAAATATACAGGTGGAAATTGGAAGTATTTGATTGATTTGAAATTATTATTTGGATGATTAACAAACATAATTTATTAAGAAAACCGTAAAGAATGTCATTTTGCCTTCACGAATGCTATGTGAATAAAGATAAGATACAAAAAATCGTTTAGATATGCGAGTCTAAAGTATTAGTTTTTGCGAAAACTTTGTATATTTTATTCAATTCAACATCAATTAAAAACTAGGTATATTAGCAAATAACTTAGAAAATGGCTGGAGGTTCGTGTCTGAGATATGTGCCTATCCTGTTTTTCATATATTTTCAATTTCAATCTGTGTATAATTTTTAGATGACACATAAAATCCTATTCCTAATTTATTGTGAGTATATAATGTGGCATTATCCTTAAACAATTAAGGCCAGTAATTTTATTTGTAAGTTAATTATTTTACATAGTTTTAATATATTTTTTAGTATCTTACCTATAATTTAGAAAGATAGTAGTTGCTACTCAGTAGCAGTCGTTGTTACAATTCCACGCCAGAGGCCGTCAGGCGGATTTGAGAAAACTCTGACACTAGGGCTTGTTAGGTGATTAAACCTGCAGCTCACTCGATAAGAAGAAAAGACGGCATATTGTAAATTGTAGATGTATTATTAGCAAATGCCTATGCGAGTGGATTTAATGATATTATCACCGATATTAACTAAAAAAAAAACTTGAGAAACATATTGCAAAATAATTAGGAATATATCAAATGGAATTTAAGAAGCTTTAAACCCGTATAAGTAGATGAGAGAAAGTACATAGTTTTTGTTTAGGCAACAAAATTAAATATTTTATGATGGTGCCAGCTGTAGGCTATTTCCTGAAGCTAATTAGACATTTTTTTCACATTTACAAATTGCTTGCGACCTTTTCTAAAATGATGTACACTTTTGTACAAAATATATAAACATTATACGATTTCGATGATATCTCACGTTAGGAAAAGCCTATACGTGATTTTTTAACACATTTTTTATTTTAATTGGATCTCAAATCAAGGTCTTATGTAAAGTCTCAAAAAAGTCTTTCAATTAATTGGTGCAGAGTTTTGATAATATTTTTAGATATTCTTTATAGAGATTTTGTCAACCATGAAAATATAAGAAAGCATGAAAAATTTTCACCATGTATAATATTTTTTTGTCTGTATATTTTTAAATGGTTAACGAATACCTATATTATGTTTATATAATGCTCAAAAATAGTTCCGTATTAAATAAATTAAATTTATACAGGGCAGTAGTGGCAATATTAGTGTTAATATAAAAATTCCTATTTTTACTATAAATAGTATTTTATTATTTTTCGTAATTTTTCAAGCATAGAATTATTATAACTTTGTTTTGTTTCAAATGTTTATGTACTTAATTAGTTATTTTTAAATAAGTTAAGTTTTTTTTTAGTTTAATTTTAAGATTACTAGAGTATTAAGAAATTATTTGGGGGCCAGTATTTCAGAAATTAATTAGAATTAGGAAATTATACATACATAAATAAATATATAGTTTAGCTAAGTGACAAAAATATATTTTTCAAAGCTCAAAAATTATGATAAATTAGAATTTTCTCAAAAACCTGTGATTTTAATCATATGTACATTTCTCGAAAAGTTGTCTAAAATTACTGTAGATTAAATAATTTTGTACCTTTCTATATTTTTATGATCTCAATTGGTATTCCTCTTTATTCGTTTTTATGTGAATTTGATCTCAAAAAACAGTAAACTAACAGTATATTTTCAGTATAATTTATATTTAAAAAGAAATAAATCGAAGGAATCTCATATATTTTTCTTGTATTAGTGTCAATTTGTACCATATCCACAAAAAAATGTCGGACCTGCTTGTGATCTCTCTCCGGTGGTGTCGGATTGTCGTCCCATCGCGCTATGCGAGTGAAGGAATAGTGAGTGCACCGCAGTCCAAGCAAATGTGCTTGCACTATAATATGTCCTCACAGCTGACTGATCTCCTTACATGAGAGAACAGCCGCCGTGGCCGATAATCGGACACCAATATTATTCTTCAGATAAATACGTATATTTATGAAGTTGTTGAAATCTATTAAAATTCCCTTCGAATTATTAATTTTTAAACGAAATAAAAACCAGTACTTAATTTAAGCTAAATAATCATACAACACGCATTTTAACGGCCAGTAAGCGTAAATGCAAACTTAATTATAAGTAAATATAAATATTTTGTAAATTATAAGTTTTTACCTTTATTATATTCTCAGTTTAGTTTTTAGATAGTGTATTATAATTTTATTTTTGTGTATTATTTTTTAAAGGAGATATTTTTGTGTTTTTTCTCGCTTTATCGTCTTTTCAAATTATTATAAAAAGTTGTCAAGAAAATTGGATGATGTGTTTTGTGATCTTTTATTGTATAGCTTATATTTTTATAATTATAAAGAGTGGTGTTATAAATTCTAAAATTATATAGGTACTTAAAGCCAAGCTTTTAAATGATATTTTAAACAAAATGTATCTCACTCATAAAATCGCTCACTATTTGAATTTAAACCTAATGGTGCTGGAACATGGTTCTTTATACACATAATGCTGTATTCTTATATATTTTCCTTTTCAAACATAATAAAATTGTGAAAAAAATATATTTCTACTTTTATTTTACCAAAGTCAAATCATTTATTTCGGCCTTTACAAGCACTTATGAACGTCTAAAATATAACTAAGTTTGATTCTAATTGCCCATTCCAAAAGTAGCTTCCTGCATAGAAGAACGGGCTAGAAACTACATGGTTACTCTTTTTAAAAATAGTATGGTATGGTTGGTACCTTATTTCGTTACTAATCGTAATGTTGGCGTCGGCTTCCAGTCTAACCTGATGCAGCTGAGTACCAGTGTTTTACAAGGGGTGACTGCCTATCTGACCTCTTCAACCAAATACCCCCTGGTAAGCCTGGTTGTCTGACTCGGTATTTCTGGGTTCTGACCGTCATCAATATCTACATTAAAATCGGTACTTGTGGAGATCTAAGGGGGAGGCCTACGTTCAGCAGTGGACGTCCTATGGCTGTGATGATTATGATGATGATTATGATGATCACCAATATGTATACCTACGAAATCTATATAGATACTTTTTGCTGTCATGTTTTTTTTTTCTCTTTTTTTTTCATACATTTCCTCTGTCATGTCATTGTGAAATTTCATTTTGTCAAAGAAAATACTGTTATAAAATCTCGAAAAAAAAAATCTATAAAATATTAAAAATTCTTTAGTAAAGATAAAATATTTATAAAGAAAAAATGTAGTGTATTTACAAAAAAAGTGTAAAATGGCGTAAGTAAATATATTACGTTTTATGTTTTAACTAGCTTTTGCCCGCAACTTCGTTCGCGTGGAATAGTGACTACCAGCAGATTTTTGATTTGACCAGTAGATGGCGCTATATGTCCGGGATATTTTTTTTTTTTTGTAATAAAAACTATCCTATGTCCTTTCTCAAGTTTCAAACTATGTCTGTACCAAATTTCACACAAATCGGTTCAGTAGTTTAGGCGTGAAGAAAAGACAGACAGACAGACAGAGTTACTTTCGCATTTATAATATTAGTTTGGATAATACCACGACCCGGAAAACACAGCGTGGCCAGGTTAGTGGGGACTAGATGGACGATCTGGCCAAGGTTGCCGGGAAGCAGTGGATGTGGGTTGCTGAAGATCGAGCAAACTGGCGAACCTTGGGCTTTTGTCCACCAGTGGACGTCTTTCGGTTGAAACGACGACGATAATACTTCTATAATATACCTAAATCTTCCTCATGAATCACTGTATCTTCTTGTGTTAGTTAACTGCAGCGGAATCCGGTAAGTAGATTTTGAGTTTATGAAAAATAGATGGACAAACGTTGACCCTAGCCGTTCCCCCGATTCCACTCGCATCACGTTGTTCGCTTTCTCAGGTGGAGAAATAAAATATCCGTCCATCTGCTGGTTCTAAGCTACCTCGTTATCAAATTTTTGCCAAATCAGCCGTTGTTGAGTTATAAGAAATATAACTTACACGGTTTCTTCATGTTTAGCGGTTCGTGATTTATAACAGTGAATCAGTGGACAACTACCTATATATAGAAAGTTAGGAACCGCTATTAAGTTTGTTGATACCTATACGCTTATAATTCTCTTCCAGTTGCGAAATATGCGAGCACTGTCAGAATCCTGTCCCGAAAGTCGAGCGGGTCACCATCCCTGAGGGCTATAGCTACCACAGGAAATGTCATAAATGCTGTTAGTATCATCTGCCTAGCCTTTTCCCAGTAGACGTAACAATGGCTGATTATTATCAGTCACGGTGTCTGTTTTTCCGGAGGAAACCAGCCATATTATAGCGCACGAGTATTTGCTTGGACACAGGTGCACTCACTATTCCTTCACTCTCATAGCGCGATGGGACGGCAATCCGACACGACCGGAGAGAGATCACAAGCAGGACTGACATTAACATGCTCTCCGATACACGGTTGAATCTCCAGCAGCATTCAGACTCCTTGAAAAGAATAGAAGCCGTGGCTGACCACCAGCTTGGAAGTCTTACGACATTTTTTTATTTATTTGATGAGCCCTCGAAAGACCTCGTTAGGTATGGCATAGATGGTCTTTATCCACAGAACAGCCACTATTAAGTTACTTAAATTCTTCCTACATCTTCAGTAGTGTTCCTGACCAGAGAATTCCAATGGTTGCTTCAAGAACTTCTTCGCTATCTCCAGGGAATTCCATTGGTTGCTTAAAACCTTTCACGCTTTAGCAGATTCTGGGCAATTATAACTACATATCAGGTTGGTCTTTCCTCCAGATGTGTGCAGCGAAACCAATCTGCAAAACGCGGAGGTGTTCAAGGGCGTGATATTCTGCTCCAGCTGTTCCCAGAGGATATTCCAGGGATGCTCCACCGCTCGGAAGACGAAGACCACCAAGCGTGGTCGCTCCAGAAGGACCAGGTTAATCACATAAGTAGATTATACATCGCTGTATACTTATATAGAAGAGAAATAGCTGATTAATCACGAAATCCCAAAGACTACAACACCTACAAACTTTTTTTTTGTTTGTGTTTGCCCTTTACATATCTATCAGGCATGTAGATAGGCCATTTAACGAGAAACCTGTTCTCCACGGTTCCACACGCATCCCGTGCTACATACCTACTCACGCTTTTCTCCGTAAGTGAGTTATATACCACTGATGTTTTTTTGAAATCTGATTGACTGACTTAATCCTTAGATTAGCACTTTCAAGCTAACAAATAAGCTTTAAGCTTTATAATATTTGTATAGATCGCAGCTGCATTGGGCTGCTACACAGCTTATCTTTTGCTTTGCTTGCTGTTATGAAAAACAGGGCCAATTTGAACTAGGCAGCTGAACGTAGCGGAATAAATAACTGCTGAAATACGTTGTAAAACACTAGCCAAGTACTATAGTTCGCTTTATTGAAGAACATGTCACAATGAGATTCCCGCTCCCTCTTATCGTATTTTCAAACTACCGTAATTTTTTCCGCCTTTATTTACCCAGACACGACAGAGAGAGGACCAAAGGCCAAGACAGGAGAGCTGACAGCAGCCGGGACGGCGTCATCGAACTGTCCGTACTGGTGGGGTCCGCCACAGACTCAGAGGAACAGAAGAAAACGCAGGAGAAAACTAGGTGAGAAACTGGCTCGAGATATATTCTTTACATGATCTAGAGCACGCTTACACATTCACATACATACATCCTATCCACGGAGGCAAGAAATTTAGCAAAGATGCCACAAGGACGCCTTCTTAAGTCGTCTTGTTGGTCTCGGTAACGTACGGTGGGCTTGATCATTTACTAGAACAAACGAGGCGTTCGGGTTGCTTGTTAAGTCAAAACAAGATGCTTGTCACAAGATTAGTGTAGATTGTTTAGTGTAAGGGCAGAGCAAGGAACGTTCCTCGTTCCCCGAAAACACGCATTTCAGCGCGCTGCTTTCTTGGAAGATTTTGCGTTATGAGGTCTCCACTATATCTCACATAGAAACACTACTACGCACACGCACAATAGGTCTCATTTCACTACTAACAAAAGTTTTTAGCGTGTGTGTAGGTATGTCATGTTATTTCTTTATTCGCAAATTGCTCAGCAATGAAACTTGACACTAATATAGCATGTACCTAATATCAGAATAACGTATAGGCTACTTTTAGCCCCGCTCCTTGGGAAATAGTTTCGTAGGGGCGTCAGCGAAAAAAAATAATTTCATAACTCGTTTTTGTTTCAGCAAAAGTCCGTTACCAGTTGAAGTCTTGCAATCTGAACGAGTAAGACAAGAAGTAAGTGTTATATTTTATCACGAAATAATAACAAATGTGGAGGAATTCATTAAAAACTTTCTTAGGGCAAAAAATGTTTGTAAGAAAATCGTGTTTTGCGTAAATTAGGTTTTGATTAGACCAGCCAGGCATTTTTTTCGGAGACTTTAGTCTTTATTTCTGTGTGTCAATATTTCTGAGAAATCTTAAATTCAAATCCCAGGATAACAGTTTGAATTTTAACTTCAAAATGAAGACGTTTTTGGAAATTCTTAAAAACGAACGCAATAGCTTCTTATTTTAGGCGCGAATTTGCTTTCAAGAATTGTATACTTATTTATTTCAGACCTGCTTTTATTTGCAGCAGCCTCTGTGCAAGATTATGAAGAAAAGTACAGGTAACTAAATAAATACATTTATTTACACAGTTGAATAAATGCAATTACTTATCTTAGACAGTTCTCATCAAATAAAATAGCCAGTTTGAAATTAGCCATTTGACCAGTCTAATCGTATGCACATGGGGTGACTGCCTATCTGACCTACTCAACCCAATTATCTGGGTAACCCCATAACCATTACAACCTGGCTTTTGACTTTCCGCAACGACTGCTTAAAATGTTTAGAGTTTTAGAGCGCCTTCTGAAATACGAGGGAACTCGTAATGACAGTAAAACACCCATTTACTAAACTAAACTCAGTAGCTAAAGCGAAATGGCAAAAAAATTCAGCTCAATCGGTTGAGGGCAAGTGTCTCAAAATTGAGTTGTAAAATTCCACCCGAACACACATAGTTACATACATATGTACATACATACATACATTGCAAGTTAAATAAAAGCTTGTAATTATTTGGTGACTACTGTACAAGTATTTAGTCATTGAATCAAAGAAGTTATCAGAACAAAAGCACCAACCAAGTTTATTGTAATTTTCAGAAATGGGAACTACAACCAATGTTACTCAAGAATTACTGAGACAAATAAATTGCCCTATACCGGACTGCAAGTAAGTATGAATGTGGAATGATAGAGTAGCAGAGGGAGGAAAAGATGGATTAATTTGCCTGAAAAAGGACAGGAATGAGAAGGGAATAGCTGTTTTTCTATGATGCCTGATAAAGAAGAATGAAATTGGAAAACATATTGCGTTTATCCCAAATCCAGGGAACGGGGCATTAAGAATTAGACGACATTTCTTCCTGCCCTGTTCCAACGTCCCTTCCTCTGCGTCAGTCGTCATACTAACATCCACTACCTTTTTATTCATGTCATCTTTCAGGCACTTCAGCTTTCTAATCCGCATCTATACATTTTGTTTTGGTTTGTCTCCCTCTGCCCAACCATCCACATTAATCCTCAACATATTCTGTACTAGAATAGAGGATTCTTCATTGATTCTTGAACAATTGGACTGTTTAACATTGAAAGAATATCATAATGTTTTTCTGTCTTTTTCTTTCTAGGGCTAAGCATTCACCAGAAATTCTAGTACCTCCAAGGAGACGACATAATAGAAGGAAAGAAATAAAACATATAATTGAACCCGTTGTAAGTTATCATCCGCCTAGCCTTTTCCCAAAAAAACCTTTTTACCAAAGTTGGGGTCGGCCAGTCTAACCAATGCAGCTGAGTACCAGTGTTTTACAAGGAGCGACTGCCTATCTGATCTCCTCAACCCAGTTACGCGGGCTACCCGATATCCTTTGGTAAGACTGGTTGACAGACTTTCTGGGTTCTGGCTACTCGTAACGACTGTCAAAGATGTTCAAATGACAGACGAGATAAATAATACCCATCGGGCAACTCGATACCTCTTTAGGTAGGACTGGTTGTCAGGCTTAAGAAGAATTGGCGAATAAAACATGCCTGAAGTCCTGTTTATGCAGTTTGGTTGTTATTAAGTATGTGTCTTTTCTTTACAGAGAAACAGACCTATCTGCAGTGATCTTCGAGTGGCGGGTACGTTTTAACTCTCCAAATTTTCAACATCAGAAAATATCAATAGCCAACATATCTGATGTCAGAAAAAAGGAAAAATATGCCTCGTCAAATAATTTTTCCACTCTGAAGTTTGCTGTTTAATGACTCGCACATGTGCAATAGTACGGTAGACTGCACATCAGTGGTAACTGGCATGCACCTTAACTCAATAGTAATAAGTACGATTTTCCTATAAAACTGTTACCACTGACCTGAAGTGGACTGTACATATTTTTATTCGGACATTTTGGCGGTTAATATGATTTACCTAATTTCAGATTGGTTTTTTACCGAGAACTTTACATTTCAATGAATTTGACTTATCCAGCTAAACTTTTGGGGTTTATTTTCCAGAACTTGGCGTTTCAACAGAAATTGCCAATATGGCTCTCCGCAAGAAGTCTGAAATGCCCGTCATTATAAAATCTAAGTGAGTGTTAAGAAATATAGAGAAAATACTATAGTATAACTAGACATTGATTATTGCATGAAACTGTCCCGGTCTTAACCCACGTGCCGTGGGAATTATTCCCGTACCCAGATAAAATATAGCCTAGCCTATGTTACTCATGGATAGTGTAGCTTCCCAACAGTGAAAACATTTTTAAAATCTGTTCCGTAGTTTCGGAGCCTTTGGGGTAAAAATAATTAGAAAAATGTTTTCCATTTTATTATATTACTTACGATATGTAGCTAAATCGTATGTTACTCGGGGACAGTGTAGCTTCCTCACAGTGAAATACCTACTTTTTTAAATCGGTTTCGGACCCTTTTGGGTACACAAAAATCTTCTTTTATTGCAACTGCACAGCTTACTCGGTAGTCCTGTAATCAGAAATATGGACAAATAGCTTCCGCCCGCGGCTTCGCCCGCGTCGGTTCGGTTATATCGCGTTACCAAGAGAATTTTTCAGAAGTCGGGGATAAAACCTATCCTATGTTCTACCTCTAGGTCAACTCTATCTCTGTACTTACCAAATTTTATTAAACTTAGTTCAGTGGTTTAGACGTGAAAGCGTAACAGACAGGCAGACAGAGTTACTTTCGCATTTATAATATTAGTAGGTATACAGCTTACAGCTATTTATCATAATTATTTTAAACCATGCCCTTTTCACAGCAGTCGGTTGCAAGAAAAAACTTCGCCCGGCATTTCAACACTGAAACACGAATTAGGAATGCGATCAGGTAATTATAATATTAATATAATATTAACTAGGTACATTTTAGTAGGTTGACCTTTATGTAAGTAGGTAAATACGTAATGGAATGTCATCATCTCCCGAGACTTTTCCCACCTATGTTAGGGTCGGCTTCCAGTTTAACCGGATGCAGCTGAGTACCAGTGTGCCACAAGGACCGACTGCCTATCTGACCTCTTCAACCCCGTTACCCGGTTACCCGGGCAACCCAATAACTCTAGGTATGACTGGTTGTTAAACCAACTGGCTTCTGACTACCCATAACGACTGCCAAAGATGTTCAAATGACAACCGGGACCCACAGTTTTTCGTGCTCTCCGAAACATGGCCATTAGTGTCCAAGATATACATAGAAAGTACATTCAAACTTTGAAAAGTTGCATTAGAGCTTGCCTGACCTGGAATCCAACCTCATACTTGAGAGGTTGGTTCTTTTCCCACTAGGCCCCAGACTTTTTAACACAAACGTCCGTTTGTCTTAAAACAACCGTTTACTATGAAAATTGAACGTGAAAAGAAGAAAATTTATAGTTAAAAGTTGTTTCATAAAACTGACGTTATGTTGTCTCTGAACTTGGAACTAAATATAGTTTTTACCATTATTTTGGCAGATATGACTTATCTGAATGACAGCTCAGAGTATCTGGATTCAAATTACGGTACCATGTCTGATTACAATTCGAGGTAAGTACAATCATTTATTTGTTTATTTATTTATCACATAGTTAGTTACTTTGCCATGTATTAGTCACAGGCTCAAAACTCCCACAGCTATTATACAAAGTGAATCGTACCTAGTCACATAAAATTAAATGAAATTTTTAAAATTTTTCGAACGAAATAAATGCAATAAAAATGTGCGGGAATTAAAACACCATTTAAGAGTCAGTCAGTACAAACAACGGAAATTCTCCCTTGAAAACTGACAACTGTAAACTGATCAAAACATGCTTTACCCAATCATAATGTTGTATATTATGAAAACGAAAAATGACTCCTGTGGCTAAACCACTGAATGGATTAGGTTTTTTTTTTCATTTCGCCACAGAATATCAAAAAGTATCAATTACATGATTATATTGTTTATTCTAGAAGAGTAATGGACAGACGTCTCGGCAGCATATTAAGGATACCTTTAAAATACTGTAAGTATATGACCGTTTTTATCCGAAGGCCTGGCTAGGCTATATGCGATGATGATGTTAAAAGCGGATCACACTTGCCTATCAGTGACTTCCCATTTAAATCATCATTATCCTCCTGCTCTTGTAAATAGATAATGGCTGATAAAAAGGTTAAAGAAAACATCTTGAGGAAGCCTGTCTGAAATCACCAACCCGCATTGAACAAGCGTGGTGATTCTTCTCCATGTGAGAGGACGCCTGTGCCCAGCAGTGGGACGATAAAAAGGCTGTAACAGTAACAGTATCCTCCTGCCCTTATCCTAATTATATTTGGAGTCAGCGCAGCAAGTTTTGTCCTTCCATAGTCTTCTATCTGCCGTCATCTCACAAGTAACATTCTTTCTAGCCATGTCTCCTTTCACACAATCCATTAATGTATTTAATTTTATTTCAGTTAAAAGGAATATACTGACTAGAAGCTCACGTATTAGCATTCTTACGAGTTCTGATGATGAACGGACAAAGTAAGTAATTTGCCTGCAGAATATGAGATAATTGGCTTGTTTAAAACATCATCTGCCTAGCTGTTTGCCAACTATGTTAGGGTCGACTTCCAGGCCATCCGGATGATGCTGAGTTGGTACTCAGCGTGTTTTACAAGGAGCGACAGCCTATCTGACCTCCTCAACCCAGCTACCCGGCAACCCTTGGTAATACTTGTCAGAATTTTGGATGTAACTAAAACCCATGTTAATTATTTGTTCCAGCAGCATTTTCCGAAAGATTAAACGCCTTTTGCACGAAGATATTGTGGAACATCAAAGTATGTATCTAATGTATTTATAATCTATACATTTTTGTGAGTAATCATCAAATGACCCCTCCCGCTGTGGGTGCAGCGTGAGGGAGTGTTAGACTCTTACTGACTAAAACCCACCAAGTTCCTTCTTAAGCCTTATATGCACCAGGGTCGCGGTACTTCTTAGCGACTTTTCTACTTTTTACTTTCGAGAAAACATTTTTTTTCGTACCTTCGAGGCTCTGAAATTTCTGAACCGATTTGAAAAATTCAATGTTTAAAAGTTTCACTCTTACCGAGTAACATAGGATAAATTTTTCCCGATACGGGCAGTAGTTTACACGGGACGCGGCTGAAACATCAAGCTATACTTCTATTATCTAAAATATTCAATATTTTTCAGGGCGTGGTGTCAGAAAATTATATTCAACGATCAACCGCAATCAGGTACCGCATAGATTGGGATGGTAAGAGCATTTATATATGTATTTTTTTAACTAACGTATCTACATCATCATCATCCTCCTGTCCTTTCGCACGATCCATCCATCTTTTCTTTGGTCTTCCACTATATCCGTCCTATTTATTTTATTCGAGTTTTCGGTATTTGTTGTCATAGCGGCAATAGAAATACATCATCTGAGAAAATTTCAACTCTCTAACTATCACGGTTCATGAGATACAGCCTGGTGACAGACGGACGGGCGGACAGAGGAGCGAAAACAATAGGGTACCGTTTGACCCTTTAGGCACGGAACCCTAAAAATGGACGGGTTATAAAGAAGGCATGTAAGGGCGGAGCTAGTAACATTCCTCGTCCCCCGAACACCAGCATTTTGTCGCGCTACTTTCTTAGGAGATTTTGCGTTATGACATCTCCGCTAGTCATTTTGTTCGCCATGATTCAAACACTTAAACTTCATAATAATGTTTTGTTTTTCTTTCACAGGGTTGAGTTAGTTGCTAAAGTGTCAAAATTGAAGTAAGTTTATCCCTTATTCTTTATTAATATTATAATAGGGTATTACATGCTGAAGGGTATGGCCAAAGAAAACAGCTATTGGGATTATCTTATTTTATTCTTGAGAGAGCACACAACACAATTTTACACCATGACAAAACGTCCGTCATGCTAGATAACCTCACAGAGAACGTTTACATAATCCAACCAAAAGATGGCGCTGCTCGCGTCCTTCGCATTTCGTAACACATGCATTTTTGAAATATATCTTAAATAAATTCTTTAGTCTTAATATATCTCTAAAAAATTAAAAATATTTTTTTTTTCTCACGTTATGTACGAATATAAATTAATTGTTTTATCATAATTTTCAAATTTCGCGCGTATTTCGCGAAAACGCGGCACACAACGGACGCCATGATTGTTTTTTGGTCATGACGTCATTACGTTAGTAAACAAACTACAGCTGTCAGTAATACATATTTTGATATGTATTGAAAATTTTAATAATGAGTAATTATGCTCCATATCGTTGGTGTGTTGTTTCTGAATGTGAGAACACTAGTGTAAAAACACCAGACAGATTATGGATTCAAGTACCAGTGGATATAAATTTGTTTGACACTTTTGTTTACTACCGTAATGACGTCATTAGCATGGCGGCGACATTTCGTAGTGTTCAAAGACAGATAAAAAAACCTAAAAACTTTAAACTGCAATAAAAAATATATTTATGTACCTTACGAAGTGAAACTAACATTTCCCGATTGCTTTCCCTCTAAACAATCATTGTAATACACTTTTAATTTTTTTCTCATCTAGACTAAAATACCCTATTATGAAACTCTTCATTTTCTTCTTGAATCCAATGTTTTTTTTCTTCAATGCTACTCAGTAGCAGTCGTTGTTACAATTCCACGTCAGAGGTCGTCAGGCGGATTTGAGAACACTCTGACACTAGGGCTTGTTAGGTGATTAACCCTGCAGCTCACTCGATATTATGTCAGTAAAATATTATTTATTCTGTTACAGAGATCAAGATATCAGTTATTGTAAATGTCCCCATAGGTAACAAACCATTTTAATATTATTACATATTTACGTACTATATTACTGTTTCCTATTTGTATCGTCATCTGCCTAGCCTTTTCCCAACTATGCTATTGTAAGCTTCCAGCCTTACCGTATGCAGCTGAGGACAAGTGTGCCACAAGGAGCGACTGCCTATCTGACCTCCTCAACCCAGTCACACAAACACAATATGCATGTTAAATATACACACACAAGCATAGCTTACCCGCGTTCGTGACATAAAACATTTTTGATATTTTTTTTTGTTTTTTTTAGATGCAAACATTACAGACGTTCACATAATTACCGATGCATGAGAGATCATGTAATGAAGTTAGCTGGCCCTACAAATAGCGAGTAAGTTACTAAATTATTACTACTTTTACATAGTTATTAGAAATATAGATAAATAGTTATTAGAAACACCAAGGCAGTTAAATTGGCGACAAGGCATAGTTATTGTTAAATATTTCACAAACAATGTCTTCGTTTCTTTTCATATTTTATGTCTTTTCCTAATTTGCTATTGTTAAGCTAAATATACAACATGTAACTTAATTAACGCACATCCTGATATTAGTTTTTTCAGAATCGTTTACTGAATCGATTTATATCATTTTTACTATAGGTAATTTTTTATCCCAAAAATAATTAAAACTACGGAAATTATTGCCATATTATCCCTATAGAGTCAAAACAAATTCAAATAGACCGTAACTCAAAGTAATAAGACTTCGTGTATTGTCGGCTTTTTCCGTAGTTTCGTTATGTTGTGTCGAGTCGAGCTGCGCGCGACGCGATATTTGCGTGCGTAGTAGTATGACCAAAAAGTTCTCCAAGAATTGGTATAACTAATTTAGTAAATAACAATGCATATACATGTTAAATTAAAAATTCAGTGTATGTATTATGATTATAACATAATATTCTAATTGGGGTGTCCGAGGGTGTGCGTTAATTACGTTACATGTTGTATATATTTTTAAATAACAAAAAAAAAACAATATATAGTATACGAATTGACGGCTGCGGTCTTTGAAGGTATAGCATGAAGCCCGGCCCTTCTAGTGTTAATATGTTGTTGTAACTTTCCAGGCTGGCATGCTATAGAAATAAGATTAAAAACTTCATAGCCCCGCAATGTATCAGAACATTAATCTGCAAAAGTAAGTATCTACTCTATTTTTTTAGAGTTAGTCAGAGTTAAGTTTTTCAATACTAACTATTTCACATTATAAATCTAAGACCCCATTTGACCCTAAGACCCCAATTAACACTAATGCCCATTTTCACGAACAAATACCTAAATTTAGGGATCACCTAAGAGCATTTAGGGAACACTTGATACGAATTTCGTTTTCAGAAAAGTTTAAGTGTCCCTTATAACCTTTATTATTGGGGAGCCCTTATTCTCAGTGACACTTAGTTAGGGAAACGATAAGAGATTGTTGGTGAAAACGGGCATAAGACCCCTTTAAACTCTGGACACACTCAGAGACATTTAATGGTTACTTAAGCCGTTCCTTAGTACAGAATTTCTATGAGAATCTGTTACTAAGAAGTGACTTAAGTAATCATTAATGGTCTTACCACAAAAACTTAACCATGTGACAAACACTTGTCTAAAAAAAGTGTGGTTCCAAAATGGACCTTATTTCAACCTCATAATTTGTCATTTTTTTTAGACAAGTCTTAAACTGACGTTTAAAAGTTTTTGTGGTAAGAAGGTAAATGTCTCTGAATGGGGAGAAAGACCCATTTAACAATAAGTGTTTACGGCAGAATGGCCAAAACTGGCCATTAAGTATGGTCGTTTCTTTTTATAGATGATGATTATCCAAAAGTCAAGGTGTCACAAGGTTGTGGAAGATCGTTCAAGTCATAGCCAAAACGTTACTTTCGACTCACGGATAAGTATTAAAAAAAATATGTAAAATGTTCAATAAATGATAATACACTTTTGTCCAAAAAATACTTGTTTTATTTTTAGTTTTTGGCACTTCTCTTATTTTTTTTTTGGCTGTACAATTTTTCGTAATATATGTATAAAAAAAAACTTATTTATTATCTATACCTACTAATATTGTAAAGCTGGAGAGTTTGTTTGTTTGAACGCAGTAATCTCAGAAAAAGCTGGACCGATTTAAATAATATTTCAGCGTAAGATAGTCCATTCATCGAGGAAGACTACTTATATATTGGTTTGCTGTCACGCACTTATGTCAAAAACTACTGGTCCGATTTGAAAAATGTTTTCAGTGTTAGATAGTCCATTTATCGAGGAAGGCTATACTATATACTTCTTATCCAGGTACGCGGAGTTGTTCACACAGGATGCGGGTAAAACCGCTGGCGGTAGTTAATCTCTTATTAACACGCTTATATTAGCTTGACTTGTAACTATGTATGTAAGAAAATCTTGGAATCTCAATTTGACCCACTTTCCGGTCTTCGATTACGATGAAATTTTGCTCACGCTCTGAGTTCTGATGACAATACATGACTAGCGTGTTTTTTAGTTTCAACTATTAAATTATTATAATCTAGGCTTAAATTATCATAAATCTTCATTTTCATCATCTGAATGATACTTGGTTCCTCGCATCTTGGAAAAATATCCTTTTCTCCAAAGTAGTACTAGTACTAATACTATTGGAAATGTCACCACAATACCTGGAAAGAAAGAAATAAGACTTATTATAACTGACAAATAATAATAATAGCGAACAGACCTCAGCCACGGCGACTGTTCTCATATAAGGAGATCAGCCAGCTGCGCAGGACATATTATAGTGCACGCACATTTGCTTGGACACAGGTGCACTCTCTATTCCTTCACTCTCATAGCGCGATAGGACGACAATCCGACACCACCGGAGAGAGATCAGTTAGGCTTATTTATAAGGAATGGGCACATCTCATGCTTTCCTAGACTATATTTTACTGTTTGTTTTCAACGAAAGTCGTGTTAGTTAAACATTTTATAACTCAAGAATGACTGAACCGTTGAAGCTGAAAGTTAGAGGGGAGGTAGCTTAGACCCGGGTGAAGTAAATAGGAGTTTTTGTCACCATCAGAGGCTCGGGTGATACCGCGGGAAGAAGCTAGTATTATAAAGAGGAAACATTTGTTTGTTTGAACCCCGAAGGCTCCAAAACTACTGAACCGATTTGAAAAATAGACCGAAGAAGTTTCCACAGGACGCGGCAGAAACACCCGGGTACATTTCTCTTGTGTACCTACAATAGTGTCTGATAATGGTAAAAATATTACAGTGAAATAGTGGGTTATGAAGGTTATTATTGTAACCTTACCGATCATAATTCCTAGTATTATAGCCATATTTGAGACCATTGGGAGGTCCGATATGCTCTCAGACTCCGGACAGACGAGTATTTTAGATGTGTTGTACAACTGGGCGAAGGTCAGACCTCTAAGATCTGATGGTTTCTTGCACCTGGAATGGTAAAGAAATTAAATTATAAAGTTTTACATATAATGTGAAAATGATGGTTTATATTTAGGTGAAAATAAAACTTCAAGATGCGGGTTTAAATATTGTATTTCACGAAAGCGGGTGAGCCATACAAAGCATTTACATTAACTTTACAAATTAAATATTTACAACACATTTTTTTCGCGAAACTTCCAGGTTTTGAATATTGGTGTAATAATTAAGATATATAGTAATTAGAATAATTAGGATAAGTTGCACCATTTAACTATAACTATAAAAAACACAATCAACCATATACTTGCCCATTGGCGAAACCGACAATTTGCGACATCTACATATTAGTTATGCTGTTTTTAGGTAAATGGTGCAGCCCCACCTTATCTATTTGTTTAATATTTTCGTAATTTTTGAAAAAATACAAAAAATATAAGAAATAAATGACCACTGTTTTCGGGCATAGGGTCTGAGGTACCTCAATATTATATTATTGTTTGAAAAAACTTAAATATACTCACACCATACTATTAATAGTAGCGTTAGTAGGCATGCCACTGAGTACAGGAACCAAGACATCGACCATCCACTGGTTATTACAATCACAATTATAGGGATTTGTGGAAAAATCACCAGTCACCAGGTCTTTCCAACTGTCTAGGATACCGGAGTCTATTCCTGATAGGTTGTTGTTGTTTAAGTATAGCTGGAAGGGAGAAAATAAGGTTGTTAAAATTAGGCATATCATCATCATCATCAGCCTATCGCAGTCCACTGCTGGACATAGGCCTCTCCAAGTGCACGCCACTGAGATCGATCAAAATTAGGCATATACCTATTGAAAAACATAGTGAGGTGAGGGATACACAGATAATACTTTTATATGCTGTAGATAAATGCTACAAATATTGTAAAAGCAAAAGAAACTTTGGTATCTGGCTTTCTCAGCAAAACTACTGAACCTATTGAAATGATATTTGATATACAGATAGACTAGTGCTTGAGAAAGGACTTCGTGCTACTTTTTATCCTATTGCGCGGAAGTGGTTTGTTCGGAACGCTAATCGAAAAACTAGTACTATATTATTATCCCTATTCCTAAAACTCTAGGATCACGTTATGAGGAAGGTTTTGAGCATGAATATATAGTGGAAAGGGACGACCAAACAAACAGTGGGAGGATTGTTTAAAAGTCGACATGGCTAGAAATAATGTTACTTGTGAGATGACGGCAGATAGAAGAGTATAGAAGAAGGAAGCATGCTGGGCCGACCACAAATAGAATTGAGACGGGCAGGAGGATGATGATTCCTAAAACTTTAGAATTTGATTCAGTTGTTTCTGGTAACCAAACTTACCTCTTTAATATTAGGCCACATTTCCTCATCATCTTCATTCTTCCATACCATGAAGTCAGGATTCAGGTTAGTCAGCCTTGGATTATAATTCAGACGTAGTATTGTTAAATCTGAAAGCCCTGCTAAGGCACCAGCTGAAATGTTCTGTAGTCTGCTCAATCGACTCATACTTAGTTCTTGCAGTTTTGTCAGGTTGGATAAGGCTCTGAAATTAGGGAAAAAAATAAATTAGTGAAACATAGAAATGGACACAAAATAAGTGCTTTTAAAACGTTCTAAAGGAGTTTTTCCCGAGAATACGCAAGAAGTAAAAATGACCACATGCAGGCTGAATGAATATGGGACACATTGATCTCGATTCTGAAGACGATGGATGCAGGACATACATATGTATGTAGAGGTAGGATATACAGTGCACGAGCATTTACACAGACTCAGGTGCACTCTCTATTCCTTCACTCTCATAGCGCGATGGGACGACAATCCGACACCACTGGAGGGATCACGAGCATCACAGACATTAACGTGCTCTCCGATGCACGGGTGTATCTAATACCAACTTCTAGACTTCAGACTGCTTTGTGAAAGTTTCTAACGCGATTTCGGCCCGAACCAGGAATTGAACCTGAGACCCTCACGCTATGCGCCAAGTAGACCAATGAGGCAAAATAATATTCGTATTGATAATCTCCTCCTTTTTGGAAGTCGGTTTAAATTACTTACGTATTTGCTTCTAATGTCTGCATGGGTATTCTATCGAGATTCAAATAGACCAAATTTGGGGCTTCTCTCAAAACTAAGGGTATTGTAGTGAATCTGTTGTTGCTAAGGTCCAAATGACGGAGTTTTCTCTGCCTTCGTAACAGACCATCTGGTAATGTTTCTAGATCACACCCGCTGAGGCGTAGCTCCTGTGAAGAATCGTATGTTGTTATTATTTTATATTGACAACCAGTCTCCTTGTCGTAACCTCATTTCCTTATTTATTGATTTATATAAGTAGACCTAATATAACTCAAGTATAAGTAAATCTTGCATCGAAATGCGTTTAGAAGTTTTCGAGTTTTAGAATATTTTAGGATGTTTGCTGCACGCACAAGCCGGAAGGTATATATGTATGTACATAAAACTTACAACAGACCTTCCAAGATATATCGAACTTACAAAACATGTTGAATTTCGCTATCTGTAGTAAGTAACATCAAAAAGCTGAGATGTGTATATCTTTGCTTGAATGCGCTGATTCTATGACCTGTGTCCTATTGGACCGATTTGCAAAATCATTTCAATGTTAGATAGCCCATTTATCGAGGACGACCTTTTAACCGAGCTCGCGGAGATCCCGCAGGCTCCCAAATCTAGAAATAAAGAAACTCACCCTCAAATTCTTCAGATCCGATATAGAGCCCATAGTGACCTGGTCTATATACGCCAAAGGGTTTCCACTCAAGTCCAAGCTTGTAAGAGTTGGCATGAACATGAAAATATCTTGCGGTAAAGTATGAAGATCATTGTTCGCAAGGTTCAAAGACTGCATCCTTTTGAAGTCTTCAGGACCTCCACCGGTTAGGGGACCCTGGAAATTGAGGTAAAGTTTAAAATTAGAATCTGCCTATTATTTTTTTGTTTATGTTGTGGTTAAAAATAGGATTTGTTCACCTACGAAGAGTGGTGTTTAGCCATCTAGGTTTGTATGCATGTATGTTCGAACTTTTCAGATTATGTACAGATTTTGATAGAACCTAGCAGTAATATTGTGGTATAGGAAGTAGTTTCCAAGCGAAGCGGGTGAAACCGCTGGCAGTAGGTAGTAACGACTGCCAAAGATGTTCAATAGCCAGGATTTCAATTAAACAATGTAGATAAGACATGGCTTTTAGGCTTGCCAAAAAAGTTCACTATTGGATAAAGACCTCCTGAAGCATACGTGATGTTGAGCGCAAAGTGCAATATTGTTAACAGTTCCCATCTTCGAGCAAGGCATTTAATAACTCCTTAGTGCTGTGTGGTGGTACCACAACAGTTACGGCTTGGAACCTAAAAGTACCTATGTCTATGTATCTACTTACCACAAAAACTTTCCTATTAATAGCTGAGGTGGAAATTTTGTTATTTGACAAGTCCAAAACCATCAAGTCTTCAAGATATAGAAAACTGCCGTCTTCTAATGATGAAATTTCGCAATAAGATAGGTTCAGCACTTGGATAGGTAGCTTGCTTATTCTGGTTACAGCGGTAATTGGATTTAAACTTAGATTTACTGCGATTGGGTTGAAATCTTTCAGAGCTGAAATGAGAAAATTATAACATATACTAGTGTCATAGATATAGAATAGTATATAGATGGGCAATCGAGCGGTTTTAGGTTTTTTATGGGAATAGCGCATATTAGGGGCGCAAAGTAATTCAGGCTAACCAAGGGGTATTGGGTTGCCCGGATAACTGGGTTGAGGAGGTCAGATAGGCAGTCGCTTCTTGTAAAGCACTGTTACTCAGCTGAATCCGATTAGACTGGAAGCCGACCCCAACATAGCTGGGAAAAAGGCTCGGGATGTGATGATGATGAGGGGTATTAAGCAATTGAAAGCGGACAAATCCACGAGAAACAGCTAAGTAGTAGCAATGAAAAAATATTGTGGACAGACGACCTTATAAAGGATATAGCGGAAGACGCTGGATGCAGGTCGCCTCCAACAGGTATCTGTGGAGATCTAAGGGGCTTATTCTATCGGGAACTGTATGAAGTATTTTGAGAGGGCGCTGCTGTGCGTAAACAAACAGTTAGCTCCGTATAAATAATCTCTTAAAAATAGAAAAAGTGACAAGTTATAGAAGAAATAGTATTTAATAGAAAGACCTAGTGACAATAAGTGAGTGGCATTGAATTACGTGAAAAATACTGACTGTAACAGACCAAAAATAAGTGTTGAAAAAAATAACGACTAAAAATTCAAAAGTTATAAAAAAGTGATTAATATTGTTCAACAACTGGATGGATATTGAATTATCCTGGAGAATTAAGAAATATATGCAACATAAGGTACATTTTCCAATATTATAAAGCAAAACATCCAAATAGATAAAAATTACAAGTCATACAATTTCTCTAATTGTATATAAACGCCATCTACACAATCTTAAAAGAAACTGCCACAAGACAGTATTAGATATCAAAAACCGATTGCAATAGCACCTTGAAAACCCGCTAGGTGTCGCCAACTGTAACTCTATAAACCAAAATAATCTCTAAGAGATGGCGCCAACTATCTTATGCGAAGGATGTCAACAAAAACTACCAATTAAAGAAAACCTTATGTGCTCGCTCTGCAAATGTAGATATGACATAGAATGTGCCGGTGTAATTAAGGAAGATCTGAAATTGATGTCATTGGAAGTCAGGAACTCCTGGAAATGCCAGAAATGTGTATGTAAAATACCTAAGACAGGGAATATCAACACTCCCATACATTCCCGGAAAAGCCCTGAATACAACACCCCCTCCTCTCCAACAACGAGCAGTAACGTTACAATGAGAAAGAAAACTATAAATTCCAAAAATGATACAGCTAGCTCTATAGACCTGAGTATATTAGGAGATACCTTACACACAGAGGATAATATCAACACTAAAACAAAAAATACCAGCTTTACGTTCGATAATACAAGTTTGTTGAACAGTGCACAAGTTCAATTAAATATGCAAAATATGAGCGAATTAATAATACTACGTTTAAAGGAAAACAATAAATCTATAATTAAAGAACTGCAGAACACAATACAAATCGAGATAACAAGAGCCATTACAGATTTAAAACTCGAATTAGATACCAAAATGAACACCTTAACATCACAGAATGAAGAAAGAAAGCAGGAAATAGAAAATATCTGCACAAAAGTAGAAACACTGCAATTAGAAAATGAACGTTTAAAAAAAGAAATAAGAGAACTATCAGCCAAAACAAACCAAACACCATGCATACCTGAAAACCACCATCATAAAATTGTACTTTACGGCCTCACAGAGAATTTCCAAGAACCTGAATGTGCATTATATAACAAACTGATAGATTTATTCCGCGATATAGCCAATATAAATCTCTCAGGCTACATTGAAGATATGTATCGAGTGGGAAAAAAAGGCTTAAGAAATAGACCACTTGTAATAGAACTTCTCAGTAAAAGAATGACCAGATATATCCTCAGCTGCAAGCAGTACTTCCAGGGAACTGGACTTGGTGTTGCAGAATTTCTAGACGTGAAATCGCGGAAGGAAAGAGCACAAATGAGAGATGAATTAGTCAAGGCTAGGAAGAACGGATATCACGCTATAATAAGAAACAACCAGTTATATATAAACGGAAAACCAGTAAATAAAAACTTTAATAATATTGAATCACAAAATGAAGATATAAGCTCCCAGGAAAACGATATGAATATGTTGAATAGTACTAATCTATCTCACCATGCAGATATACCTAATGAATCCATAAATCATACATTTCGCAACCAAAGAACTACCATTCAAAATATTATTCCAGAACTTCCAAAGCCTCTACAATAAACAACATTTACTTGAATCTTTCATAACTTAAAATTCTATGTACAAAGCAATATGTATCTCAGAAACCTGGCTCTCAACAGAAAAACAAGAACTAATTAAGTTCAGCGGCTACAAAATTGCATCATCCTACTGCCGCAGTACCCGAACTGGCGGCGGTGTCTGTATCCTGCTTCAAGAACATATAGACTGCATAAATAGAAGTGATATAACAGATAAATCTATAGAATATGTACTAGAGTTATGTGCTACTGAATTGCCTAAGGAAAATCTATTAATCATAACTATGTATTGGAATAGAAGAGAGGAAGAAGTTTTCTATCAGCAACTTAAACTAATTCTAAATTATTTAAATAACAAATGTTCTAAACTAAATATAATTATAGGAGGCGACTTCAACATTAACATACTATTAGACAACCTGAAATCGAACCAATTCATAAATTTAATGCAAGAATATAAATTTGTCCAACACGTAAAAAGCGCGACGCGTATAACTTCAAATACAACTACATGTTTAGATTTAATATTTACAAACTTCCAATTTAAAAATATGTGTGCAACTGTAGAGGAGCTAGGATTTTCAGATCATAATAGTACCATCTTACACTTAAATTTACCTGAACAAACTAAGAAAATTGCCTGGTCCGTAAAGAAAAGATTTTACAATCACACAAATATCTTAAAATTTAAATCGAAATTACAAGAAATAAACTGGAATGAAATCATTATAACTGGAAAAGATATAAACAGTAATTATGAAGCTTTTAATAACATACTTATTAAAATACTGAACGAAACTATACCACTAAGAAAATTAAAGTTAAAACTAAAATATAAAAAATACTGGCTCACTGTAGGCATAAAAATATCGTGTAAAAATAAAAGACTATTAAAAATAATAACAACTAAAACAAAAAATCCTATACTGACAAAATATTATAAAAAATATGAAAAAACCTTAAAGAAAACAGTAACTACAGCAAAAAAATTACATTATAAAAATAAAATGACTAAATCTAACAACAAAGTAAAAACAATGTGGAGCATAATAAATGAACGTACAAATAAAAAAATACCAAGTGATAAATGCAACATAAACCTTCAAACGCATAATGGTGTAACCTCTGAACCTAAAGAAGTAGCAAACATATTTAATAATTTTTTTGCTTCTATCGGAGAAACTAAGAAAAACCCAACTGACAAATTGAAAACAGCTACTTTAGTGAACACTACAGAGAATACAATCTTCCTCAGTCCAATAGATCCTTATGAGGTGAACAAATTACTTAAAAATTTAAAAAATAAAAAAAGTCACGGAATTGATGAATTACCGCCTACATTACTAAGAAAATGTGCAGATGAATTAACCTTACCATTTTATAAACTATTACACCAATCATTTGAAGAAGGTACATTTCCCAATCTCTTAAAAATAGCTCTTGTAAAACCTATTCACAAAAAGAATTCTAAAACCGACCCGAATAACTACCGCCCTATTGCCCTCTTACCGACAGCTTCTAAAATATTTGAAAAAGCGATGTGTAACAGAGTTTATGCGTTTTGTGAAAAATACAATATATTTAATGACTGCCAAAACGGTTTCCGTAGAAACCGTTCCACTATTTTGGCTGTTTATAAATACATACAAAAAGCTCTTGACACCTTAAATGATAAAAAATACGCGATAGGACTTCTACTGGACATGACAAAAGCATACGACAAAGTACAATTTGACATCTTATTAAAAAAACTTTATAATATAGGACTACGTGGTAAATGTTATGACTGGTTCGTATCTTATTTAAAAGACAGGGAACAAATAGTAGAAATAGAACATTACAATATTAACAAAAATGAAATAGAATTAATTAGATCTGATAACAACCAAATCTCCGCGTCAATACCACAGGGAAGCGTAATAGGATGTTTCCTATTTTTAGTTTATATCAATGACCTTCCTAATAACATAAATGAGCCATGTGTTCTGTTCGCAGACGACATATCTATACTTACGTCGTGCGAAAATAACGCAAACATAAATGATAAATTAAATTCTATATTAGATACAACAATAAATTGGATGACAGATCATAACTTAGAAATTAACTTCAGCAAAACCAAAATAATTCCATTCTACCCTCGGCAAAAACTTCCCATAAATATTAACTTCACATTTAGAAATAATAAATTAGAAAAAGTCGATACATTCACTCTACTAGGCCTAAACATTGACACACACATAAATTGGAAGTCACACGTCCAGAAAATAAGAGCAAAATTATCCAAATTTTCTTACGGCCTCCGCGAAATCAAAAAAACCACAGACCTTAAAACCGCACTAACAACATATTACGCATATGCTTACGCTTGGCTCAAATATGGTGTTATCCTATGGGGAAACAGTACAGACGCGCCCACGCTATTCACCCTACAAAAAAAACTAATTAGAATATTAGTAAATATTGAAGACACCGACAGTTGCAAACCTCACTTTCAGGAACTCAAAATCTTATCCCTACCCTGCCTCTATATATTTGAAATTTGTAAGTTCGTGCGTATGCACCCGGAATTCTTCACAAAAAGAGAGGACATACAAACAAAAATTTCTTTAAGGCATAAAAATAGGCTAAATTTACCAACGTCGCGTCTAAAAATGCACTCTGATAGTACCTTTGTCATGTCCATTAAAATATATAATAAACTACCGGAAAAAATAAGAAATTTAAATAAAAATACCATTTTTACCAATAAACTAAAAGATTTCCTTATACGCAAATGCTACTATAGTATAAACGAATATCTAAATGAGAAATAAAAGCTATACACTATTACACATCTACATACATACTTATATAAACAAATTAAAAAAAAAAAAAAAAAAAAAAAAAAATACAAACCGTCCCATTAGAAAACCTAATATATAATAAAGAAAATTACGAAATAAACAAATTAATAATTATATTTATGTATATATAAATATAAAAAAAAAAAAAAAAAAAAAAACAACTTAAAACTACTAACTACTTAACTAATAATGATAATACATAGAATATAAACACACAGTGCTCTTCCTCCTCTCTCCTACTATTGTTTGCTGTGCCCGACAGGGTCCATAATTGTGACTAATATCTATAACCTACCAACAACCTGTAATACATTATGGTATGCAATAAAGAATTGAGAATTGAGAATTGAGAATTGAGGCCTATGTTCAGCAGTGGACGTCCTATGGCTGAGATGATGATGATGATGATGATATGGTCTACTCACCATCCCAATCAGGTATTTCAAACAAAGAAGTAATATTTAGATTAGCGCAGTTGACAACGCCATCTGCGCAGGAGCATAGCGAGCATATTGTTGTACTAGGCGCGTCTGTCGTTTCTGTACCTGAAAATGTCAAAGATATTATAATATTTATCATTCTGAAAATTTAGCTTTGATAGAACCTATTGCAAAATGTGTATTTTCATTAGGCTTTTAGGCGAAAAGTAGCCCTGAACACGAGGTCTTGACTTCGCTTTGTGGGTTTAAGAAACTTTTACAAACCAGCTCAGAGTTTGGAAGTCGATTATTTATACACCCGTTTATCGTAATACCTGTGCACCTGTGCTTTTGTACTATAGTACAAGTAAGTAGTATCTTGCGGTGAAAATCGGTCTAGTTTAGTGGTTTTTGCATGGTAGCCGGATATACAGACAAAGAGCAAGCCATATTTACTGTCGCGTGTATAATTTTAGCAAGGACAGTAAGGTCTAAATAGCACCGGTATACATCCTAATCCTGTAATAAATAAATGTGAAAGTAACTCTGTTTGTCTTTCTGTCTGTCTGTCTTTTCTTCACGCCTAAACTACTGAACCGATTTGTATGAAATTTGATACTCTGAACTTGATACGGGACATAGGATAGTTTTTATTAAAATTTATTCTGGACATATGGCGCCAACTATTGGTCAAACCAAAAATCTGCCGGAAGTCACTATTCCTCGCGAACGAAGTCCTGGGCAAAAGCTAGTTATAGTATAACAACATCAATTGTACAAAAATACAAATTTCGTTATTATCTATTACAAAACACTAAACTTTGGTACATAGGTATAAACACAAATGCCCTTCATGTATATGATAGGTATGTATCGTATTACGAAATCTATTGAAATATTTATAAGCCATATCCATATATATGTACCACTACTTTTTTAGACTAAATTTTTTATTCTGAGATTTTGTTTTGTAACCACTCATCCTAAAATCTAATGACCGGATTGCAAATCATCTTATTGCATTTTATAGGCACGTTTAATATTTATCTAAAACTTGAAATGAACTTTTAAAAATGTTATAAACAATTTTAAAGAGTACATATCTACATAAGGTAGTTTTTAGGGCAAATGCGGTTCAAATCGCCAAAGAAATCTGATTAGAATAAAAATTTCGACCAAGCCGATTTCCAGCCACAGTAACCACTGTTCTCTAAAAACATCAGCCAGCTGCGTAGGACATATTATAGTGCACGCACATTTGCTTGGACACAGATGCTCTCACTATTCCTTCACTCTCATAGCGCGATGGGACGACAATCCGACACCACCGGAGAGAGATCATATACTTAAGTTAGTAACTAAGTTACTTACCAACATCTTCTTGTGTTAAACTTAACTTAATTGTAACTAACATAATTAAAACTGCACTTAACCTAAATAAGTTAAACACAAACATTTTGCGAAAGCGTCCTCGCACTATTTTTAACAAAATATAACTGAATTTTGTTTGATAAGAACTCGAAAACGTCAGTTACAAGATAAACGATACAAAAACGATATTACTTCAAGATATTTGGGGCAAAGATTAAAGAAAAACAGAGGTGTCTTGTGGTAGGCGCGGGTTTTATGCCTATAGCTTTAGTGCAAGCTACAGCGTGAGAACACGACAGCCTCCAAGAGGAAAAAAATGGATGGAGTTAATTTCTTGTTGGTGAAATTTCAGCAGGATGACAAACATATTTATGACAGACTATAGGTACGTTCACCGTTTTTCTACTCGAATAAAAAGTCCTGTACGTAGTTTTGGTGTGAAAGCCGGGCTGACAAACAGAATTACTGTTGCTTATTTTAAATAACGGTTAGGAAGGACTATTAACAAAACTTTTGTGTTAAAAAAAAATTGCAATACTTTGTAAAACCTTACCAAAGTTAAAAATCTTTCAATTCTACGCGAAGACTCTACAAATCAAAGAATATGGCTTTCTGCAACCGCAGTACTCTTTGCAGAGCCGATAGCTTATCTCAAGATAAAACCACACGAATTTATAAAAATCTGTAAATTATGATAAACGTACACAAATACTTCATTGATATATAAGTAGGTATATATAATATACTGCAGTGGCTTGACCCTGTAAGAGCTCGATCATAAAGTTAAGCAACGCATCGCGCGGTCGGTCCGCAGATGGGTGACCATCTTGACATGACGAGTTCCTCCGTGTTTCAGAAGGCACGATAAATTGGTGGGTCCCGGCTGTCATTTGAACATCTTTGGCAGTCATTACGGGTAGTCTGAAGCCAGTAAGTCTGACAACCAGTCTTCGTAAGGGGTATCAGGTTGCCCGGGTAACTGTGTTGAGGAGAGCAGATAGGCAGTCGCTCCTTGTAAAGCACTGGTACTCAGCTGCATCTGGTTAGACTGGAAGCCGACCTCAACATAGTTGGGAAAGGGCTAGGCAGATGATGTTTAACAAACAGATTTTTTGATTTATAATTATTAGCAAAGATTTAATACCTAAGACCAATTACTCATATGTTTATCTTTTATTTACCTACTTGCAATCTTGAAGTGGATTACAATTATTGGTACCTACAATGTTACCTATATAAATTGCATTAGATAAAAAGCTTAGAATTCAAGATAAAACGTTAGGTGTACTTTCTTTGGTGTACTTAGGTACTTACCTGCCTCGTTGGTCTAGGTAGTAGTCGTATAGCACGACTGCGGTTCATGATATCTCGGGTTCGATGCACGGTTCCGGCTTGCTTTGTGGCTTTTAAGAAAATTTCACAAAGCAGCCCGTAGTCTGGAAGTTGGTGATTGAAGCACCCGTGCCCGTTAATGTCAGTCCTGCGCCTAATCTCTCTCCGGTGGTGTCGGATTGCCGTCCCATTGCAGAGAGTGAAGGAATAGTGAGTGCACCTGCGTCCAAGTCCAAGCAAATGTGCGTGCATTATAATACATATGTCCTGTGTAGTTGAATGGTCTCCTTACATGAGAACCAGCGGCGGCCCTAGCCATTGCGAGGCTACGTGCGGCAGGTCTATGCGAGGCCCTTTGTCCTACGTGAAAAGTATGTGTTGCGAGAGTAGGCTGGTGTTTTGATTTAGCTAAACGTCATGTTTGAGGAGAAAAGCTCAAGTTAAACAAATTAATAAAATTTTATTTTTACTACAGTTTATATTTAAAGGATCATCAATCATCCTTGGCAGTCGTTACGGGTAGTCAGAATCCAGTAAGTCTGACACCAGTCTCACCAAGGGGTATCGGGTTGCCCGTGTAACTGGGTTGAGGAGGTTAGATAGGGCAGTCGCTTCTTGTAAAGCACTGGTACTCAGCTGAATCCGGTTATTCTGGAAGCCGACCCCAACCAGTGGCGGCGTAGCATCGGGTGGCACCCGGGGCGAACTACCTATTGAGCACCCCCCAAAAAAACGACAAAATATCGTCACAGAGTAAAAAAAATCGTGTAGAAGTTTGGGACACAAATTAACCCAAACATGTCTTCAAAAACCGGTTAATTAGGCCGCGAGCGTAGCGAGCGTGAAATTTTTGAGTTTTGGAACACAACAGTACCCAAACAAGTTTGAAAAAAAATGACCGTAAAGTAAAGGAGCCGCGAGTGTAGCGAGCGCGAAATTTTAGATTTTTGGGAGGCAAAGATTCCAAAAAAAATAAGAAAATAAAACAATGCAAAGTGAAAGGCGCAAGCGCGAAATTTTTGAGTTTTTCACCACAACAGTACTCAAACAAGTTCGAAAAAAAACCACTATAAAGTGAACCAGCTGCGAGCGCAGCGAGCGCGAAATTTTTTGAGTTTTGGGATACAAAAGTCCAACGCTTGCAAATAGCGCCTAAACAGCTTAGAAATATGCACCGTAAAGTGCATTTTCTAATTATTTGTTTGAGGACTCTCAAAAACTCAGAATTAAGCACAAATAAAAAGAAACCGTGACTGAAGCGAGCGTCAGTTATTTTGCTACTTCGGTGCTCTAGCTTTTTGTTAGATTGAGGACTAAAAATGTAAGCGCAGAATAAATTAGAAATGAATAAAAAACCGCGAAAATTTTTGAATTTTGGGACATAAAAGTACTTTAATCAAGATAGAAGGAAAGGTAATACCAAGTGAACAGGCGCGAGCGTAGCGAGCGCGAATTTTTTAAAATTGATTGTTTAAGTAAATGCAGAATGAATTAGAAATAAAGACCTTCTTGGACCAGATATATATTTTTTCATTATTTTTTTTTATATTAGTGTGGGTTGTAGCGCGAGGCCCCCCCAAGCGCGAGGCCCTGTGCGAAGGCACAGTTCGCACACCCCTAGGGCCGCCACTGATGAGAACAGTCACAATGGCCGGCAATCGGATAGGACGCCATTATTATTGCCAGTCACTACTTAGTAAAATGTTTGCCTACAATGTTTTTCTTGACTAACAATACTTACGTCAATTCAATACATATGGTAGGTAAGGAAGTAGATATAGATATGTCAGCCATGAAGTATTTACCGGCAAAGTTCAAAATGATTCATTGATAAATCTACATAACATTACAGTGACTGCCTATTTCTGTAGATATAATACATAAATACAAATCTACGCTAAATAAGAAAGAGGAAACATTTTGTTGTCTGTTTGTAGGACTTTACGAGTTCTAACGTTCTAAAATTTATTGAACCATTTTGATTTTTTTTAGTTGTGAAGTTACATTATCCCCGAATAACATAAGCTACATTTTATCTGGTTACGGATAGTAGTTTCCACGGCACGGGAGTGAAAACCGCGGGGAAACGGCTATTACCACAAAATACAACAGCATGTCGATTCTATAAAATATCACAACTCACTTCGACATCACTCTCACTTCGACTTCGATCTAAAGGTGGAATTCCGTGGACGCGACAATAGTCAACCTATGAAAATGTATGGCACCGTTGCCGAGGCCCGTGACAGTCGCGCGCGGCCGACGAATTTCGTAAGCTGCTCGCGGCATTGTCAACAATTTAATTCTGGTTTTACTAAAATTCTATAGATGTTATTAAGCGCTAGACCATGTTGAGAAGCGTACGGCCGCGAGCGGCTCACGAAATTCGTCGTCCGCGCGCGACTGTCGCGGCCCTCGGCAGCGGTGCCATACATTTTCATAGGTTGACTTTTGTCGCGCGCGGCTGCGACAATCGCGACCCACGGAATTCTACCTTAAAGTTTCGTGATTGACATTGTCAAACTACACTAGCGCTTCACTATCGAGCGTGTTGACAAGTTGAACTAAATTAAAGTCGAGATTTTGACAGATCTGCCAAAATCTGTCTATCTATAGGGGAGGTAGGGGAGAGATGGGCAGTTGGGAGACATGATGAAATCAGAATAAAAGGGGGGTCCTTTTATTCTGATTTGATCATAGTTTTTTTTTATTGGGTAGTTTACGTTACCGACTGGTAACGGTGTTCATCCATAGACTTTCTGTCATTTCTGTGAGTTGTCAAGAACAAACACTCGTAAAAGTACTTAAATATTTTGTTGCGGTTTCGGATCGTTATAAAGAGAAAACTAATGAAAGGTATGTGTATTTTCTATTATTAATGATTGATTGTCAAAATCTCCAGTTACGATTATAGTAAGTCGATGCAATCCACACCTATTATACCTCTAGAAGAGGTACTACAGCAATAGTTTATGGGCCCCACGTTTTTATTTTAGTCTAATATGACCGGGACCACCTACGTAGGTTGACAGGTAAGTAACTATTTTTTATTTTCTAGTTTTCAGTGCACATAAGATAAAACCGTTTTACTTAAGTTTTCTTACCGATTTTTTTTTTATAAGCTAAGTCTAAGTGTCCAATGCTCCCTATGGTAGGGAGGCTTGGACATACCATGTAATGTATAATTTGTAAATTTTTGTTCTTTTTCTTCAGTGAAAATTTGTGAGGTTATAAATCTGCGCTAAAAATCCTTTATAGAATCTTGTTTCAGGTACCGTTGCCAACTTGATCTAGGGACTCCATATTTATCAGCTGTTAATTTTATTTTTTAACCTTTTGATACCTCTTGTATTGCTCGTTATATTAAATCTTTAAGAATTTCCCGTCGCAAACCATTCTTTTTAACCCCCGACGCAAAAACGACGGGGTGTTATAAGTTTGACGTGTCTGTGTGTGTGTGTGTGTGTATGTGGCATCGTAGCTCCCAAACGGATGATCCGATTGTAATGCGGTTTTTTTTGTTTAAAAGGAATATCATTCGGGAGTGTTTTTAGCTATGTTTGGTGGAAATCGGTTCAGGTCTTCAAGGTCATCAGCTCGTTTGTTAGGTGTGATAGGAATGTTACACGCTCAGTTTACTTGCAAGCATATGTGGGATCTAAAATTTGAAATACTAATGTCTTCTGGAACCACTGAGCTGGTCTGCTGTTAGGACACGAAGATAGGAGACGTAACCCTGAACTACCTTTTAGTAAACCCATCGAGTTTGGGCTCGTTTAATTTGTCTTGACTAGTTTTCTTCATGTTTCTAATTGACGAGAACCTAATGCTGGAAATGTGATGTGGCGGATGAAACCCTAGAATGATATATAACCCTGGATCAACAAAGGTCCATCTTTATTGTTTCTCAATCTGTGCAATTCTCCCAGAGCCAGTTTGTCATGAGGATTGTTAAACAGCTTCCTTTGGCTGAGATCGCATATAGCGAACCCATCATAAAAAGAAGGAAAAATTAAGAAGCTCCTTTAAAAAACCATGAAATAAAATAAAATTATAAATTTAAAAAAACCCCCGACCCAAAAAAGTACGCAATTATTATGACAAAATGTTATAAACGATAAACCCTATAAAAAGCAAAAAATAACTTTAAACACTACGTAAGTACCAACTAAAGCATGTCAGACTAAACAAAATTTTGACGTGTCGACGGTTTTATTTAAACCGTTTAAATATCTCGTAATGTTGAAACTGATTGTAATTTTTAGGATAGCTCTTTGATTTTATCTAGCCAAACATAAGAAATGGCAATAAAAGTTGATTATCTGTAAAATCTGATTTTTTATGCAATAAATGTGAAAAAGTGCCCATCCCTTCCCTACCTCCCCTAAAGTATGAACTGACATTACGAATCGAAGTGAAATGCGAGTTGTTGATCGAGTTTTATAGAATCGCAGTACAGAAGTCAATCTCATGTATGTACTTCACTTTTCATGCCTAAACTCGGCGGTCGCGCTAGGGCTGTCAACTTTTTTATAAAACTAACGTGGTAGTGGTAAACCAATACCTAATAATAAAATATTTAATGTGGCTTACAAGAGGTTAATAAACACTTTCAAAGGAAATTCGCTCGAACGAGATACCGAACTTTTTTAGAAACCGCAATTTATAATTTTGTTATTCATAAATATATACCTACTTATCCTACTCTTTACTTGCGAAAAAAATATTTTTGTATGTAATGGGTTGGTACAGTCCCTGATCTAAGCTTGCTTCTGCCTACAGAAACCGTGATGTGCGAGTTTTATTTCGTCTACCTTACAACATACTGTTGCCATGATCACAAAAATTATCAACTCCTACTAGTAATACTCTTTGAGGGTAGGTTGGGAGGTTCGCCTGGGTCGACACTAGCAAAACTTATTACGGCATTGGGCCAGAGGCCGCCGGGCCGCTTACCTACCCACCTAACTGTACCTACCAACTGCGTTTATTAAACGAACCATCGAAATATGAGAAAATAAGCAGGTACATACTATAGGTAATACGGCAGGCTAAAAAAACGACTGTTCACTGTTTTAGTTGTATTAAAACAACCGTCCACTGAACAATTTAATACGACTTTTTTTGTTGCTCCATTATTACTTTTTCTTTTGTTATTAAAATTAAAAATATTACAGTCAAATTACAGTTAGTATCACAACGCGTGCACATTTATTTACCTTGTGTGTGGCGCGCGTATCTCAAGAAAACGACAGCCGCGCTCGCACTGTTTTGAGTTGTTTTGAGACAGCGCGTCTGTGAACACGCACACAGAGACACCTACGCTGCGTGACTCGAACGCGCTTTGTATGTAGATTGACTTCTGTGTATGGTTGCGCGGTAATTTTCATACTCATAATTTGTTATATTGGTAATTTCACTGGTGTTTGCAATCCTATTCCCTTCCTTTTCCCGCACATACCTCAACGCATTCGTTGGAGCGAGAGGCAACACTAGCGCCCTTGAGTCGTGTGTGCAACATAAAAAACAAAAAAAAAATGGCTGACAACGCGCGCGAGAGCTCACGTCTCTCTCCGATAAAAAAATCGATATTGAGTGGAAAATTGGTGTGATTTGTGTTGAACTTTATTTGTGGCAGTGAAAACAAGAAATCGCCGTAGAAGACAACAGGTACTGTGCTCCTTTCCTTTAGGCATACTTTCTTGTTTTGTGTCGCCCGCAGTATGCCGATTTTCCCGTCGCATTTGCAATCACCAGTTTTTTTTTTTAATTTTCGCATCTTTTTGAACCATATTGCGTTTCCCGCGTAACCACTGTATATGAATACTAGCACATGTAGGTAAATAAGGAGAGAAAAACCACAGTAAATAACTAGCTTTAAATACCAAACCAAATACTACAAGATTAGATATGAAATCTCCTTTGTCCTATAAAACCGGAACTTTCAGTACATTTACGTAATCAATTTATATGGAAATTGAATCATCAGAATTATTTGGAAATTACACTATCGAGGAGCGCGTGACTAAGTAACTTTGGTTGATCAAAGGTTAAGCTGCGTTTGGCGCGGTCGTTGCGTGGATGGGTAACCATACAGTCATAATACACGACTGTTTTCTTGGGGTTGTCATTTGTTTTAGTCGTGTTATATGTAGGTAGTCAGAAAGTCTGGCAACAAGGCGTATTTATTTTTCCAAACTAAAGTTACCTATTCAAAGCGGTATTTTTTTTTTTGTATGTAGGTACAGTCAACTTCAGGTGCATGACAGTTACCACTGATGTGCAGTCTACCGTAGTGTAAAAGCTCCGAAACTGTTTAACCGATTTGAAAATTCTTTCACTGTTGGAATGCTACTATATTTCAGAATAAATATTTTAACAAGGTATGAAAGGAATTTCCCTGGATTTGCGGATTTTCGTCCGCGGGAAACCGCTACTTGTTACAATTGGACGTAGTTATGCAGAAACGTTCCAACCCACAAGTCACCCGAAATCGAGTTATTGTGATTGAACAGCCTAAAATTTAGCATATGGTTATCTAAACTCAATATAATTCAACAATAAAACCTCTAGTACCTTTACTAGTTAGAATAAAAAAGAATTCAACTGAAACGCGTAAATGCTTATATATTAAATTCAAGTTGAATTTGAGATATAAGCATTTACGCGTACAGTGGGTTGGAACGTTTCTGCATAACTACGTCCAATTTGTTTATATGGTTTCCATTCATCATCATCATCATCATTATCCTTTTTATTGTCACGTGCGTGCCACAGCCTCTTCTCATACAGAGAAGGAATGAGCGTTAATCATCACCCTTGTTCAAGGCGGATAATTTCAGGCTTTAAAGATAATGTATTCAATATTAACTACATTTACTTAAGGTTTCCTTAGAATAAAATAAATGTATAAGTAATAATACTTTTTGAGTAGATATGTGAATCAGGGGAAAATAAAAACCAACACATATTCTTACGTCATAAAAAATACTTTAATAAACTCTTAACATTAAAACTTAACATACAAAAAATATTAAATTAACCTAAACTGACTCTAAGATTATCACAAAATTATGATATCTCACGAATCTACTGACTGACTGACTGACTGACTGACTGACAACTTATGAAGACAAAATATTTCTTAAAATAACATTATGAAATATTTAATCATTCTTTACCGAGTTTCAAAAACTAGATATGCGGTTTCATGTTATAAAAAATAAATACAAAATAATGGCAGTACAATTTTGATAACACTTAATATATATTTTTTTCATTAACACATAAAGTTTTATGTAACTAAAAAAATATATTTTGGCATTTACAAAACCAAGTGTCCAAGTAATTGCAAAACAAAACCATGAAAAAAACATATTTATAAACAAATGCAAAAATATTTGGCATCAAATAAGTAAGTCGTAACAACAACCAAAAAAAATATTGAAAAAAAAATTGAAAAAAAAAGTTTGCCTTTTTAAACAAGAAAATTAATAAAATTTACAATCAGTCAGTCTCCCTATACATTCAATAGCTGTCATCAGCGGGGGCTCTCTTGTAGAAAGCGCGGGACACGTCCACAGGGGGGCGAAGGCCTAGCCACGCGAAGTACCCGTGACGCCAAAGTAGCATCAAACTTAGCATTATAGGTACTGCTAGCAGAACACCTGAAAAAAGAAATAAGTTTTTTAGAAAAAATAGAGGGGACTTTAGGTAATATTCAATGTATGCGTAAAACCTTCTTCTAGGTGTGATAAATATGTAGTATGCTGAAAATCAGTTCGGTGAAACGTGAGATAATCACGCACAAATTTATTTATTTATTATACTTTTTGCACACATTTTACAAAAAAACAATGTACAAAGGCGGACTTAACGCCTTAGGCGTTCTCTACCAGTCAACCTTTAGGTGGAGGAGAAATTTCATGGCAGGTGCACTAAATATGTATATAAGAGAAATCGAAAATATATAAACGTACATAAACTTATTATACATACACATATATGTATAATATTAAATAAACTTTAATACATATATAAATAACACAAAATCAAATGCACAGTTGTGTCAATTCTGCAAACTCTGGTGAAGTTACAAATATACAAACGATATAAAAACGGTACAGTTAAACTATTAAGGTTTTTGGTACAAATCACAGAGTTAAAGAAGTTAGAAGGCACATTAAATTGGTGGGTCCGGGTGTCACTTGAACATGTTTGGCGATCGTTACGTGTAGTCAGAAGCTAGAAACTGATAACCAGTGTTGCCAAAGGGTATCGTGGTGCCCGGGTAACTATCGCTCCTTGTAAAACACTACTACTCAGCTGCACCCGGTTAGACTGGAAGCCGACCCCAACATAGTTGGGAAAAGGATAGACAGATGATACAATAAGGCGCTTCTTTAAAAATTTGTATCTTGAACTTTCTTGCCGGTTCTTTTCCCTAAATCCTATTATTTCACTTTTCACATCAATTTTCTTTTATGTTTGAATATAGTCTATATACAATATAGGTAAGCATACATTGTAATAAATAGAATTATACTAACCAATAAGAGTTCCAAGCAATATAGCACCATCTTTCTCGGGCCTGTGACCATACTTGTCGACACAACGCATCGTGCGATGGATCTCATGCAGGTGCTTCATGGTGTAGCCTCGCATCTCTATAGGTTCTTGGCAGCTGAAATAAAAATATCATTTTACTATATCATCATCATCCTCCTGCACTTATCCCAATTTTACTTGGGGTCGGCGCAGCATGTTTCCACAGTCTTCGATCTACCGTCATTTCATTATATTAGATAGCAAATAGTACCTAAGTATATCATTATATTAAATACTACCTAGCTGTTGGGAAGAGTGTAGCTTTCCAACAGTGAAATATTTTTTCAAATCGTTTCAGTATTTTCGGAGAGAAACAAATGATAAAAGTTTATACGATAAGACGGGTATAGTTGAAGACGACGACCAAAGAAACGATGGATGGATTTTGTGGATATCAATATGGTTAGAAAGAAAATTACTTGTGAGATGACGGCAGATGAAAGAGTATGGAAGGAGAAAACATGCTGCGCCGACCACAAATAAAATTGGGATAAGAGCAGTAAGATGATGATGATAATATCTTTGACTTTTATTATACTTACACCATAGTGGAAGCGTTCCCTCCCTTGGTTTCGACAACCGGAGTGAGGATATCAACCATCCACTGCGTAGAACAGTCACAAAGGTAAGGATTGTCTGACACATCCACCTTCTCCAGCAGGTCCCAGCGGGAGATCAGGCGGGAATCCACGTCGGAAAGGTTGTTGGATTTTAGGTACAACTGGAATTAGAAAGATGTGGTTTTCATGATAATGTATTAGGTACAGTCTTTTTATGATAATGTACTTAAAAGACATTTATTAGGTACAGACTCTTTTTGATTTTCAAACTTAATTTCTTTTCTAGGGGTTTGGGTATGGGGTATATGATATTTTTTGTAATGGTAGGTACTTAGATGACTATTAAAATTCTTGGGTAGGTTCATAAAATTAATTGCAAATAATTCTGAATGGCGGTCTGTCGCGCTTTCACACCAAAACTACTGAAGTTATTTTAATGAAATATGGTGCACAAATAGTCTAAACCCTGACACAGGGCAAGGCCATTTTTTTCTTGATTGCGGGAAGTGGTTCTCCCGGTACTTGGTCGAAACCTAGTTTACACCTACTTTTTATCCCTTACAAACAGAGATTTACAAAACTATTCAATAAGTGGAAACGTGACTCAACCATTGCTATTATCATTTGCTTTCCAAAATTTTAAACAAGTCTAAAAAACCTGAACTCACCTCTTTAACAGCAGGCCAGTCATAAGTTTCCCCAATATCATCAGGTCTAGCTAAAGCCTTGGGGTCGATCTCACTAAGAGCTGGGTTGAAGCTGATATGAAGCTTCTGAACTGACTCCAGTCCTGCTAGGGCTCCCATGCCGATACGACGGAGTTTCGGCATATTACACATATGTAACTCTTGCAGTTTGCGGAGGCGGGGGAAACCACTGGAATTGAGAAAGGATTTTGAATAAAAATATGATGGATAAGCTATTGATACTACTGACAGTGAAGGGGAGGATATTTTGACGCTCTCTATTAGTTTAAAGTTTTGGGTCCATTCGTAAATGGGTGACCATCTAAGATGATGCTGCGTTTCGTAACCTTCTGTGTTTCGGAAGGCACATTAAACTTGTGTGTGCAGATTGTCATTTAAACTTCTCCAGCAATTGTTACTTGTAATCAGAAGTCAGAAGGTCTTAGAATCAGTCGTAATCTTGGTCGCCTAGGTAACTTGAGGAGGTCAGATAGGCAGTCGTTCCCACCCCACATTACTCAGCTGCATTTGCTTAAATGTAAAGCCCCAGCCCTAAGCAGATGCAAGACTTTAACTGACGAAATAAAGACTGAAATAATCTTCCACCACATCTGACCCGTAAACCCAAAAACTTGAACGAATTTTCATGCGGTTTTCATCGGTTTGGTGAGACTATATATACTGAGTGAAACTATTTAATTTGTCATGTCTTGTTAGAAAACCAGGGTGAATCATTATTTTTATTTCTAATTAATATTCTCTATAAAAATAACTTACGGATAATCCTCCGAAGTCATATCCAGTTCAATAATAGGGTTTTGGTTCAAATTCAAGTAGACCAAGTTCTTGGCTTCATCCAACTCTTGAGGAACGGCAGAGAGACGGTTGTCGCTGATGTCCAGGCGCTCCAAGTATCGAGGAGTGTGGAGGAACTTGCTCGGTATCTCTGCGAGTTGGCAGGAACGCATTCTTAACGACTGAAAAGGTTTATTTTAAAAGTTGGTGAAAGCGCCATCTGTTGGTGAGTAGCGTGACCTCTACATGTGTTTTGTTGTTTGATGTTTTTGTATATTTTGCTATATTTGACATAAGTAATAAGTATTATGAATTAAGTGTTTTTTATTTTTCTTCAAAGCATATTTAACATTACATAGTGATGACTTTAATGGGCTGGTTATTTGAAATAAACAGTACCTAAGTACTTAAAATCTTTCTCAATATTATCGACTAGGAATCGGTCCATATTCTACAAGAGAACCTTTATTAAGAAGCTATAATTCTGTTAACAATAAATATGAATACCTATGTACCGCTTTTTCAATTTGTCCTTCTAACAAACATTTTTAAGTTTACCGCTACTCAACACTAGATGTCACTAACCTTCAACATCGGCAAACTAGAGATAGCAATCAAAGTGACATGATCAATAGTTGTCAAGGGGTTTCCACTCAAATCCAGCTCTTCCAATTCTGGTAGATGCTCAAACAAGTCTTGATGAAGCGAGTGAAGGTCGTTGTAGGCCAAATTGAGGACTCTCATGGAAGCTAGAGGCTCATACTCTTCGGGAGCGAAACGACCCTGTAAATATAAAATTCTTGGTTAAACTGTACTGTTTTGGTATGACTTGGACATCAATGGCTAGGTAAAGAAGGCAAACATCTTGAGGAAAACTGAATCTTAAGGTTGAATTCGTTAATTCCCATTTAAATAAAACTACTTATACACATTTTATCACGGTTTTATTGATACCTATTATTTACTGTCTGTTAAAGGATCCGAAACTCGGGGTTAAATAATATCAATATAACCGCGATAAAATCCGTAAAAGTAGTTTTATTTAAATGTTTAATTTTCTCGTAAGTGTCAGAAATCAATATCGTTAATTCCTCTTGAGCAATCGTGGGGAATAACGCTCATACCTTCTCTGTGTCAGGAGAAACTGGGAGATTTCTGTGATTTACATATATTTGGGGTTGGGGACTTACCTCAAAAGCATGGGGGCTCAGTTTCTCAGTGGTCAACTTATTGTAGCTCAAATCTAGAACTCTCATCTCTTGCAGGTCTCTAAAGCTGTCGTTTTCAATATACTCTGTGCTACATCTGGGCAGATTGGGGACTTACCTCAAAAGCATGGGGGCTTAGTTTCTCAGTAGTCAACTTGTTGTAGCTCAAGTCTAGAACCCTCATTTCTTGCAGGTCTCTAAAGCTGTCGTTTTCAATGAACTTAATACTACAACTGGGGAGATTGAGGACTTACCTCAAAAGCATGGGGGCTCAATTTCTCAGTAGTCAACTTATTGTAGCTCAAGTCTAGAACCCTCATCTCTTGCAGGTCTCTAAAGCTGGCGTTTTCAATGAACTCTATGCTACACCTGGACAGGTTGGGGACTTACCTCAAAAGCATGGGGGCTCAGTTTCTCAGTGGTCAACTTGTTGTAGCTCAAGTCTAGAACTCTCATCTCTTGCAAGTCTCTAAAGCTGGCGTTTTCAATGAACTCTATGCTACACCTGGACAGGTTCAGGACTTCAATAGTCAGGTCAGCTATCATGGTGATGTTGGTGAAACGGTTCTCGCTAAGGTTTACCACTTCGGGCTTGAAATCGATGAGACCTGAAATTTTTCAATGGGTTATTTATTTATTTGTTGGCACACTAACAGTAAGTATTACAAACAATCATCATCTCCCGAGCCCTTTCCCATCTATGTTGCGGTCGACTTCCAGTTCCAACCGGATACAGCGGAGTACCAGTGTTTAAATATAAAAAGAAAACTTAAAGTATACTATATTATTAAACTAAAATTGTTATTTGTTATGCCTATTGTAGTTAGTGTCGATTATGGTGAAATTCATCGTCGTAAAATTATGTTTCTTTTCTGAACACACTGATGCTTGGTTATAGAACGACTTGCTTGGTTACTTGGTTAACAAGTAAAGATTCGCTTACGTTACGAACGGAAATTTTGTCATTAACTCTATGAAGATTGTGTCAAAGTGAAAAATATAGAAAATATTTTTGACTTACCTTCCCATTCGACTGTGGTAAAGAATGTGGCAATGCCCTGATCAACGCAATCTACCTTATTGTCTGCACATTTGCAAAGTTTGCAAATATTATTGTTTGCAACTGCATTTGACTCTGGCTTGACCGTTGCTGCAAAAACATTTCGGTTAGTAACGCTATTCGATACGAGATGGCGCTGTTTTAAGTTAGCATCATTGAACTACGTTATATTGTAGTAACTCACATTTTATGAAATTATACAATCCCTTTAGGTTTTTCATATTTAAATTAACAATTTTAACATGTGAAAATTTTACTTTACTTAAATAAAATCTAATGTTTTCCTCTATTGGCTACTAGATGGCGTTACTTACTTGCATCTTGACAGTTCACACCAATCGCTAGGAGCGCAAAGATGACAGACGTTACCACGCGCCCTCCCATTTTTCTGTGAAAAACAAAGAAATTATCAATAACTAAATATTGTCAATGTGTAGGTAATATTGTCATACACTACTGATTATGTTAAAGATAATAAAATGTATCTATCTACGATTTTCAGACAGCTACTAACCAACCGACAAAAACAATATTTTTTGGTTGGCAACATCTACATTTTAGTAGATATTCATATTATTTTAGTATTCTCTAATAGCTAGCCTTTATTTTTTTATACTCTAAAATAGTCTAAAACAAAAGTTATGAATGTAGTAAAATGTTGTAGATACCTAGGTATTTAAATTGGCTTTGCTTTTTTAATGAGTTTCAAGAACTACTGGAAAGTAGTGTGGGTAATTAATTGCACACAGCTTTCCTCCATTAATAGGCAATTCAATACTGAGAGAATTTTTCAAATCAGTATATTAGTTCCTGAAATAAGTGCGTCCAAACAAAATAAACTCTTCAGAATTAAATATTATGAGCATAATCTGTAGATGTCCCTCTTCTTCTCCCTACTATTAAACCAAAAAGAGTATCTACTACAGTCTAAATAAGTACAATGTGACAATATCTAGATTTCACTAAAACATAACTAGGTACAACTTGGTTAGCAGACACTGTTCCCGGCTATCTGGTAGATAACAATTTATCAGTTCTACATTACTTTATCAGATTCAATGGAAATTCATGAGCTCAGAGTTGTAAAAAGAAAATTTTCATGTTTTAGATAAAAAATCTTATTTGAAACCATATTTTTTCAGAACAAACATCTTTTCTCTTAAAAGTACTTTTGTTGTAATATACTTAAAGGTGAAGAGTTTTTTTGCTTGTTTGCATGTGTGTTTGAATGCCCCTATCTTAGGACGTCGGTACTGGTCCGAGTTTGATGTTCTCTTTCAGTGTGTTCATTTATCGAGGATAGCTATAGGTTATTTCTTATCCGAGTGCAGGAATTAGCTGCTATGGGATGCGGGTGAAACCGCTGGCGAAAGCTGGAGCTAATTACTTTAAAACGGGTCAATCGATTAATTCAGTATGCCTAAGAAACACCGTAGGAATGAAAAATGACTAATATCTCCATAGTAACATGAAGATATTCTCGTTTATCTTTTGTTTAATATAACAATACGGTAGTTTCCAACGAGTCAAATTCATTACTTTTATTTAACTGTCAAAAACTGTCACTTTCTTTGCAATATGTATGTAAGCGCAACTTATGACGTCACAGATTTTTCACATCAAACTGGATTCTTATTTAGCTTATATTATCAATAAAAAAATTTAATCAATTATTCCATCAAAACGATAAATGGAAGTGACATTATTTTTAGATGCTTCACTAAATGAATATGACAACGTAATTTATTTTTGACCTAGTCATCCACCCAATTCAGTCGTGTTTTGCTCTCTAGTAAGTAGTTGTCAAACAAATAACATTAACATAGCAGCTAATGTACGTTGCTTCTCCTAAAATATTATAGTACCAATGAGAGAATAAACAAAGATATTTATCCAAAGGTTTACCAAGATTTTTTTGGGCATATCTAGTTTTTATGGGATATTAAGCTAGCTGTTTTTCCGTGATTTCACCCTCGTCCCGAGGGAACTTCTTGCCGCACCCGGCCAAAATATAGCCTATATCGCTCGGGGATATTCTAGCTACCTAACAGTGAAAGAATTTCTCAAATCGGTTAAGTAGTTTCTGAACCTTCAGGGTACAAACAAACATACATACATACAAACAAAACATGTTTCCTCTTAATTACTTACATTATTTTTGTTTACTTTGTTGACAATATTTTTAACAAAAACTTTGCACCTACCACAGCTTTTTCTCCACCACCCAAAGGTAGACTGGCAGAAAACGCCTATGGCGTTAAGTCCGCCTTGTACGAAATGTGCAGAAGCATTAAATAAATAAATAAATAAATTATTATAGATTACATTAAGTATAACATACCTTTATATGCAACTCCAATAATTTAACATACCTACCTATATACTACCAATTTAATGGTCTCTTATCGATAAGAATTTTAAGTAGATATGTAACTATGTACTTACTTAAATTGCACCTCTAAAATACTCATATATCTAATTCTATTTTCATGAAAAATAACTTATTTAATCTTATATCAACTATATAAAAAATGTATTCACCTTTTCTCCCCCAAAATCTCACAAACACATGAACAATATTTGATAAAACTTTGTCGAAACACACTATATGCCTGCTCCGGTACGTTTAGGAGACTGAAAAACAAAATGTCGGCCGTCCTATCTTATCGCTTATCGTTTGTTATCAAGGTGTAAAAAGATATGAGTCACGCTAACACTTATATGTATAGGAAAATAAGGTATTGTATTTTACTGCCTTTAGTATCTACTTGTATTCTTTATGCGTATAAATGTACTAGATTTTGTTATAAAATGTCTTAAGGTGGATTTCTATATCCTATCTCTCCGTTGGTTTGCGAGTAGAGATGGCATTTCGATATAATGATGATGTCCTCCTACCCGATTACCGGCTACGGCGGCTGTTCTCATGTAAGGAGATTGGCCAACTGCGCAGGACATATTATAGTGCACAAGCATTTGCGCAGACACAGGTGCACTCACTATTCCTTCACTCTCATAGCGCGATGGGACTATATAATATCATAATATCGATCTAAGACACCAATGACCGTGTTTCGGAGAGCACGATAAACTGTAGGTCCCGGCTGTCATTTGAACATCCTTGGCAGTCGTTATGGGTAGTCAGAAGCCAGTAAGCCTGACTACTAGTCTTACCTAGAGATATTGGGTTGCCCGGGTAACTGGTTTGAGGAGGTCAGATAGGCAGTCGCTCCTTTTAAAACACTGGTACTCAGCTGAATCCGGTTAGACTGGAAGCCGACCCCAACATAGTTGGAAAAAGGGTAGGCAGTAATGATGATTCTATGTATATTTAATTTTGATTGGTCAAGCCGAATCGTGGAATTTAATATAATATTTCTTAAAATATGATTATTGTCTTTCAAGCGTTTCCCTTCCAAGAAATATTTGCTGAGTCAATTAAAATGAAAACCTTTGTCATACCTACTTCCGTAATCCGGTTAATATTTATCTTATCGCTGACACAAATAAGTGGAAGTTGTACTATGTTTCCTAAATATGGTTTTGCTTATCTAAGGAGGAGCTCATGGCTAGTGGCTAAGTAGCAGACGCACGAAAAACAGGTAAATTTATAAAGGTGCTCAAAGTAATTCTTAGGTTCAGTCTAACTAAGCGTAGCTAAATAGGTACATACGTTGCTGCCAATTTATCCTAATTTTATTTACATAATAATATATCCTATTTATAAGTGCGTATTTTACACATGCTATATAATCTAAATATTTACAAAAATACAATAAAGAGGAGACATGTAAAGGCTCGAAACTACAGAACCGATTTGAGAAATTATTTCACTGCTGGAGAGCTACTCTTCCCTAGTAACATAGGCTATATTTTATCCCGCTACGGGCAGTAGTTCCCACGGGACGCGGGTAAAACCTTGTGAAATCCATGGACGGATGGCAGCAAGTAGGTAAATCATTACCTAAAAAAATTGCCCCCTATTTTCTATAAGTATCTATCATAATTATGTATTGATGTATTTATATTTAATCTGCTTATGTAATTCAATCAAAATCATTTGACCTTTAAACAATAACGACAAATACATTAAAAACCTTATGTTACTAAGTTTCTCTCCACGCCCTCAATCAATAACATTTTATCACTGATAATGTAGATAACAGAAAAGATTGTCTAAACCAAACCTAATTACTACTACCACCACTCAAAAAGCAACCTTAAACCATTAAAATAAAGCCGAATATTCATCAAACTTATTAACTATAAAAACCAGTATTAAAAGACCTGTTAAAAGTAGTAAAAATAATGCGTACAGAGGTCAAGTTATATTAGCCATTGTATGCCCCATGGAGAACAAAATGACTTGCAGAGATGTCATAACGCAAAATCTCCTAAGAAAGTAGCGCGACAACATGCGGGTGTTCGGGGGACGAGGAACGTTACTAGCTCTGTCCTTACATGGTCGCCCATTATTTTCAAAATAAATCACAAATCAATCAAGAGAAATCTTTAACAGATTATCATATCGTTTATTGCATTCCATAAAGTAGATACATTCGGTGGAAAATATAAAATGATAGTCACAATTATGGACCCTGATGGGCACAGCAAAATAATTAATTAGAAGAGAGGAAGGCGTTTAATGTAAGATAGTAGTAGGTAGTATAGATTTATCATCCTCCGAGCCTTCTCCCAACTATGTTGGGGTCTGCTTCCGGCCTTCCGGATTCAGCTGAGTACCAGTGCTTTACACGAAGCGACTGCCTATCTGACCTCCCCAACCCAGTTACCCAGGCAACCCGATACCCCTTGGTTAGGCTGGTGTCAGACTTACTGGCTTCTGACTACCAAGGATGTTCAATGACAGGTAGTATAGATTTAGCAGATTGGTTTTGTTTTGACAAATTAGTTTTAATCTTGACGTTTCGTTAGTTCTAATAACTGATCACGCCTAACTACTTGACCTACAAGAAGGTGATTGACCTACCTTTCTTATAGCATCTCGGCTATATTTTCTTCCTCCTTGGTACGTCCTAACAAGTCCCTATAGACACTAATCCGTACAGCGACATCTAGCGTCGAGTAGCGTAATCACTTGATAATTGACGTTAAGCGCCCGTTGATGGGGAAAACGGTAATTCTATTTTAATCTATTTTTGGGATTTCTTGATTTGTTTAGAATGCAATATTTAGATTTTTTAACTGTAGGTACCTAATACGCGGTCTATGTAATTCTGATTTAGCTTCTGCCAGCAATTTCACCCGCGTCCTGAAGGAACAACGCCCCGCACCTGGATAAAAGAAGCCTTTAACCTACTTCGATAAATGGGCTATCTAACACTGAAAGAAATTAAGCAAACAAAAAAACTTTTACTATATCTTTATATATAAAAGAAAGTCGTATTAGTTACACATTTTATACCTCAAGAATGGCTGAACCGTTAAAGCTGAAAATTAGAGGGGAGATGGCTTAAACCTTCGAGCAGGACAGGACTTTTTGTCACCATCTGGCTACGGGAAGCAGTTATCTTGGGACGCGAATGAAACCGCGGGTGGAAAGCTAGTTAAAGTATAGATTTCGTATCAAGTTATATTGGTACTTGAACGTCCTAACAAGTCCCTATAGACGTTAATCCGCACAGCGACATCTAGCGTCGAGTAGCGTAATCACTTGATAATTGACGTTAAGCGCCCGTTGATGGGGAAAACGGTAATTCTGTACTGATTGTATTTAATGTTAATTGGTTTTTAATGACTATTAAGATCTGTTTTAATCTTTTTTTGATATATTATTTGTTTATGCAATAGATTTTAAACTAAAAAGCTGAGTGATTTTACCTAGCTATGTTTTTTTGGAGTTTCGTCACAGATTACTACCTACAATAGTTACTACGTAAGTTTCGTATCCAAAGCGTAACGTTAAATTTGCTATCCCTCTGTCTGTATTTCACCGACTCAAAGTGTTTCTGTTGCTGCTTTTTCAACATAATATGTACCTACCTATCTTGAAACCTAGAATTAAATAAATATTAAAGGGGCTCGCATACAACATACCTACATGATTTTTTTGACTTTTGTAGACAATTTTACGGAACCCTACAACTCGCACTTGACCGGGTTTTTTTTTGTATTGTGTCAGATCAAATCTTTACAAAACGGGGCTTAATCTAGGTATGTACTGTTTACCTACTATAATAATTCTATCAATCAATCCACTAAAATAATATTAAACAATCAACACCTTTTTACCCAACTAACAAGAAGGATTATATGCTCTTACCTACCTGTGCAGACATTTAACAATGATTACCCTAATCCCTCGAGTGCAAACCTATATTAAAAACATGTTCAAATCTATTAACTCGTGACCCTTCCAGTACGCTGCACACTGCAGACAAAAGAGTCGGCCGCCAGTTGACTCAATGGAAAAAAGCATTTTTTTTTTGCTTGAAAAACTCTTGAATTCAACCACGGTTCTTTTTTTTTTGAAGAAACTCCTATATTAAATCAAAGTTTTTATGTGCTGAATCTGATCGTTAATAATAATATATGTATGAGAGTGAAAATAATGAGTGCACCTGTGTCTGCGTAAAAGCTTGTGCACTATAAGATTGGTTCAAAGGATTGACTGGCCGCAACTTCCTCATATTTCTTTTGGTGGCACTGCCATTTCAATTAGGGACAAGGTTAAAAATCTAGGGATTCTCATTGACAAAAATTTATCATGGGGTCCCCAACTACAAGAGATTAGCCGGAAAGTGTTTGCATATGTCAGGTCCTTGAGGAGATTGCGAAACTTTCTCCCGACTGCCACCAAAACTGCGCTTGCACAATCCCTCCTGCTTCCAATCCTTGATTATGCTGATGTCAGTTATCTTGATCTCACTGAGGCACAGCTTGATAAACTTGAGCGAGTTCAAAATGTTTGTATTAGATTTATATTTGGCTTGCGCAAATATGATCATATTTCTGAATTCCGTTCAAAACTCAAGTGGCTTCCTGTACGTCTTCGCCGGAATACTCATATCCTGTCTTTACTGTACAACATTTTGTTCAATCCAAAAAACCCGTCCTATCTCAAAGAACGTTTTAAGTTCCTTAATGACACACATGCAAAATATCCAAGGTCATCAGAGAACTTGCGGCTAGAGATGGCAATGCATTCCACTAACTTCTTTGATAAATCTTTTACCGTTCAAGCTGTGCGGTTGTGGAATGCATTGCCCGTTACAATAAGGCAGGCTCAATCTTTAGCAGTCTTCAAGAACCTGATAAGGAATCACTACCTTTCCAATTTGTAACTGGGTAACCCTACTGTTGCAGACTATTGTCAAGTCTAATTGGCAACTTTAAATATATATCATATATATACATATTTCTGTTATATCTATCTATTATATATACATATATATATATGTATATATATATATATATGTATATATATAATATTTTATTTGTTATTGTTTTAGGTATTATTATTTTATATACATAGTGCACCAAAACTACCTGCGATATGGTTATTTCCTTTTTGTCACAATCCATCCAAAGGTTGTCTGTAAGAGATCGCTTTTAGCGATAAGACCGCCCATTGTGTCACCAACTTCAAAATTTTTGTTTATTCTTGCTGATTTTTAATTGGTGTGCATAATAAAAAATATATCTATCTATCTATCTATCTATAATATTTATGTCCTGCGCAGTTGGCTAATCTCCTTATATGGGAACAACCGCCCCGTGGCATATAAATGGCTAAGGGGCCATCGTCACCATCACGAATATTTATCTTATACTAATTTATGAACCCAAATAAACTATCGGCCGACTAAAAGTTTGCAGTGTGCTCTCTCTAACATTAAAAGGGGTGACAGGCAATTCAAAATGGCGATTTTATCAAAATGTCGCGCCCCTAGGTGCTGTTAACCTTTCAAGTGAAAGCTAATTCTTTCTATTAGACCGTCTGCCCGTATTTCGGAAGGCACGATAAACTGTAGGTCCCGACTAATATGTGAGTATTATGCCCATTTTCACCAACAATCTCTTCTCTAAGTGCCACTTAGAATAAGGGTTCTCCCAATTTTGACATAAATAACTATGGATAAGGGATACCTAAACTTTGGTGAAAACGAAATTCTTATTAAGTGTTCCGGAAATGCTCTTAGGGGATCCTTTAATTTAGGTATTTGTTGGTGAAAATGGGCATTAGAATACCATATCTTAGGTTACTTTTTATCCATCTGCAGGATGCCGAGAAACGGCGGGTTATTTATAGAAACTCCATATTTCGCCTTCTTAATAAGAAATGTAATGTCCAAACTGTCATTATTGCTTCAATAATAAATATAATAATTGTCATAACTCTCTACATACAGACTATCATTGTACATACCTAGCACATTAATTTAAATCGATTCAGTAATTTTGGCGTGAAAACCTGACAGACAGACACAGCATTACTTTCGCATATTATTAAAACTTACGAAGCACCCTAAGGTACCTACTTGACCTACCATAACATTTTTAACCAATTTCACACTACCCTTTTACCATTTATTAATTTAATCTAATAATACCTTTATCTAAATCTTATTATTACCCCCTAAACATCAAACAAAACTAAAATAATCATATTTAGCTTTTAAAATCTATTCTACCTTTGACGCACCTACCCTAAAAACCGGTTCAATCCGCTTCGAACCGGATCAAAGCAACGCATTCCGGTTCGTAATAACTGCAAATTATTGGATGCCAAGTTAATTTTGGGTTGTCAAGCGATTTTGGACCGTTTTGGTACGAGTTAAGGTTGGTTTTATAATGTTTCTTGTTTGGCAGGAAAAATTGATACAATGGACGTTCTGTTTTCGGAGATTGTTCTGTGTGTATGTAAAAGAGAATGCGCAGAAGGCCAATGTGTTTTAGCAATGGCTGACGAATTAAGTCAGAAACAAAAAGCTGTAGGAGGAGGACCTATGATTACACACTTGTAAATAAAAAACTTACAAATTTAAACACTCATACTTTTTAGGGCTCCAAACTCAAGGGGTAAAACGGGATCCTTTTAGGAGTTTGCTGTCCGTCCGTCTGTCACCAAGCTGTACCTATACGTAATATGTAGGTCACCAGAAAATAACAAGATCTGTGAATTTATTAACTTTCTAAGAAAGTAAACCTTCGCATGATTCCAAACTGGAGATAAATTATATTATTTTACGCTCATATTTTATATATTCTAAGACACTTACATAATACCTACATATTTCTTCACACAAGAATATAGACACACAACCCAAAACTTTCAGGGTTTATCTGTGTTACGGCAAGTCGTTTTATACATAACGTAATAATTGTTCTTATAAGTAGTTAATTATTGCCTTCATTTTCTTGTGGTCAATTTATATACTATCACAATTTCCGCCTAGCATATTTGACCCCTTAAAAATCATTTTAGACTGGACCTACTGTAATCTTTCTACATATTGTCAAGGGGTGAGATCAACTCGAACTCTTTTTAATTCACGAACAGAGGGCTCAATATCGGCGTGATTTGATTACTGACGTACAAGTTTATTCTAGAAAGAACCAGTTTTTTAGGGTTCCGTACCAAAGCGTAAAATGGTACTAGACTATCTGTGTAGCTATCAATTAAATTGGTTCAGTAGTGTGAGCGTGAGCGTTTTCTAAGTATATCTTGGACACCAATGACTGTGCTTCGGATGGAGTCCCGGCTATCATTGAACATCCTTGACAGTCGTTACGGGTAGTCGGAAGCCAGTAAGTCTGACGCCAGTCTAACCAAGGAGTATCAGGTTTCCCGGGTAACTAGGTTGAGGAGGTCAGATAAGCAGTCTTCGCTCCTTGTAAAACACTGGTACTCAGCAGCATCCGGTTAGACTGGAAGCCGACCCCAACATAGTTGGGAAAAAGGCTCGGAGGATGATGATACCTAAAAGAAAAAATACTGAAAACTAGGATAACTTTGATATTTTAGGAAGCTCTCTGAATTTTTTACCTACTTGCTTTTGAGACACGATACCCGTTGTGCGTAAGTCCGATTCGCACTTGGCCGGTTATTTTTAAAACTACGTTTGTCTTTTGTCATTTCTTTGTTTCATTAAGTTTTCATTTGTTTTTGTTACTGTTGACCTACATTCACAGAAAGGACGTTTTTTCAGAGAAAAAATAATTGGCTTTAATTAGTCCATGTTTTTTTCTCAGAGGTAGGGTTATTGGGTTGCCCGGGTAACTGGGTTGAGGAGGTCAGATAGGGCAGTCGCTCCTTGTAAAGCACTGGTACTCAGCTGAATCCGTTTAGACTGGAAGCCGACCTCAACAGAGTTGTCAAAAAGTCTCGGAGGATGATCTTTTTTTCACAGAGCTCTTTCACACTAGCCCATTTTGTCGCTCGGTTTTTCTGTGTGCGACACATTTCAGTGCAGAAAAAACTTACCCCGCTATTTCAAGAGTCTTCTTTTGAACTGATTTTCAAGCCAAAAAACAACGGATCGGCAATTAAAATGAAATTTAGTAAACGGGTAGTCTAGCTAGAGCTTGAAAAAGGAGATAGGCTACTTTTTATCCGGTTGTGGGAAGTAGTTTCCCCGTTCTTACATATTAAAAAAATGCTAAAACAGCTCCGAACAATATGATACAAATACAAAGAAATAAAACATTTTTTTGTGTTGTACCTAAATATCAATATATATATAACTATGTAAAGAAATAAAACTGATTTCAAAAACCTTGTCCTTCACACCTTCTAATAAGTTTTACAAATACCTACTATGCTTCAAGCTGCATCAAAGTCGTTTCAGCCAATTGCGCACAAACATACACACTGCAGGTCAAACTGAGAATCTCCCATTTTGTTTTTAAAGTCAGTTAAAATTCTGCTTCCCTATCTCACAACCCCATTCTATTTAGTTACTACACACCCTTTATTAACCTGTGACAAAACACTTATAAAGCTACCCTCCTAAATAGCTTATTGAACTATTATACCTTATGTTTGATTTTGGCACTTTATAGCTTGTATTTTTTTAATCTGGTACCATTTAATAAGATTATCTATAATTAATAGGTACATCATCATCATCTTCCAAGCCTTTTATCCAACTATGTTGGGGTCGGCTTCCAGTCTAACCGGCTGCAGCGGAGTACCAGTGATTTACAAGGAGCGACTGCCCTATTTGCCCTCCTCAACAGTTACGCAACTCAATACCATAATAAAATGTTTGTTTGTTCTTACCCAAAAGGCTCCGACACTACTAAACCCATTTGTAAAATGATTTCACTGTTGGAAAGCTACACTACCCCTGAGTAACATATGCTATATTTTACCCGGGTACGGGAAGAGCTGGCATTATACCTAGCACAAAAGTAACTCTCAGTATGTCTGATGCGCTTTCATAGCAAAAGCCGATTTGTATTAATTTGTTACATAAATCTGATACTTTTTATCATAATGCGTATTCCTACATCGGGTGTGTCGTACCAAATCACATTAAATTAAATAAGTTAATGTATTTTCCCTTGAAAACTGACAGTTGTCAACTGGTCAAAACATTCGATACTCCTAACTTTATCTCTGCTTTAACCGAAACACTAAAAAGATTGGGTAATAATTCAACATAATAAATGTGACAGGACTTAATGTGTTTTTATGTATGCGTACTGTATATTTCTTATTTTATAAGAAAAAAACGGATAGTCTTGAAGTAAATAAGTACTTAACTTACCCATAAAAATCGTTCTTATCCATCCATATACCAACATACGAACACTCTTATTACTCTTAACCTTCCAATATGATCATCACCCTTTTAACAGCAAAATCAAATAACACTACAAAATCTAAAGAAATCATATTATTTCTGTCCAAACGCCTGCCTTTAACAACATTACCGGCCGACCTAACATTGTTACAGCGTCACATCTCACGCACAATTTGTCACTAATTTCTATATTGTGTGCACCCCTTCACAAGTTTGTTGTTAACTATACTTGTTATTTCTATCGTTCTTAGAATATGTTACCAACCGGATCTGTTCATAATATGCCATTGCTCATACTGGAATAAAATATACCCTATGTTAGTTGGGAAGAGTGTAGCTTTCCAACAGTGAAAGAATTTTTCAAATCGGTTCTGTAGTTTCGGAGCTGTAGCGTGCAAACGAAATTGTTTCTTCTTCGGACCGATGGAAATCAATCAATTTCGTGTCCGGTAGGTTGAATTGTCTAAGCCTTTGAGATGTAGATAATTATGGGAAGTTTATTACATTTATTTTTATAAGAGGGTTGTTTTGATTGCTTGTGACATTTTGTAGTCAAGACTACATAATGTCGATCTAAGTCCATCGTATCTTTCTGTCTGTTCTGTCTTTTGTCTGTCTGACACGATACAAGAAACCGGCCAAGTGCGAGACGGGCTCGCGCACGAAGGGTTCTGCACCATTATTTATAAAACAGACAAAAAAATCACGCGATGCAGCTTGGTGACAGACGGACGGACACAGGAGCGAAAAAAATAGGGTCTCGTTTCACCCTTTGGGTACGGAACCCTAAAAAGATGAGGAGTTCGTGGCACATATTATTACTGGTCGATGGATTATAATATTATGATGTTGATGCACCAGTGCTTGGCGCAGTCGATCCGTAATGGATGATCATTCTTTCATCACGAGTTCCACCGTGTTTCGGAATGTAGTTTAAATTGTTCCTGTCTATACATTATATTACAGGACAGTATTGTATTTTTAGACCTATAATTGTAACCATATTTCAAGCAAATAAATTATATTCTATTCTATTCTAGTGCCATTTAGCATTGTTACGGGTCAGAGGCCAGAAACTGATAACCATGTCTAGGGGATTCGGATTAACTGGATAACTAGGTCTGTCAGTTAGGCAGTCGATCCTTCTGGTACACTAGTACTTAGCTGCGTTCGGTTTGACTGGAAGCCGACCTCAACATAGTTGGGAAAAGACTAGGCAGATGATAAAAGAAACCAACAAATATTTTTCAATTAGTGTTTATTTTAAATAACTTACAACTACATCACAAACAAATGTACAATATTATTCTTAACAGTTATATTGATTTTTAACTTTAGTTATAAATAAAATGGAAGATAATCATCATTGAAATAAGAAAGTTATATTGTCATAACGTTGTAAAAGAGAAATATTATTGTATTACCTACTCCTTTTGCGAGATTTAAAAAAGAAATGCGTCCTAGTCCACAGCTAAAATGTGTTCGCTCGGTTCGCTCACAGCGGTTGCAGTTTCGCGAACATTTTAGAAATGTTCGCACGCAATGTGTTACTGTGTGCTACTGCGAGTACACCAGAAGATACATATGTATGCGTCACAGTGCTGCACATCGGTAGAATTATGCTTTTTATGTCCAACAAAAAAAAAACATAATCCTGAAAATTATCTTCCATTTTGCTTATAACTTTAACTTAATTGTTTTGCGAAAACCACTGTCTAAGGTTGCTATTGTAAAACCTTGTATTTTTTGTTATTCACGATAGAAACATGAACATTTTATGTTTTACATTTATATGTAAAAAATACTTTTTTCTAAATAAACATCGATCAAAATCAACGATATCAGACGCTTATTTTAAAGCCTTGAAAAAAAAGAAAAATATTATACCTCCTTTAGATATGGAGTTTCTTGCCGGCTCTTCTCCATGAGACCAACTCTTTGGAACCGTGCAACTAGTTTGACGTTTCGAAAGAGCTTTCATAGGCCTATTTGAAATATAAAATTTTGACTTTGACCTATTAGGTAGGTAACTTGATAATGCATTGTTTAACCTTATATTTCAATCCTACTTAGTGAACATGAATCAAAAAACCAAAACAGCACATATTTTTCCAAAATAATACAGAAACGGACAAACCTATTTAATCCATTTTTCTATCGTGTATAACATTCAACGGAAGTCTATAGTTTTTTCTATGAAGTCCATATAATATTTTCGTGAAATTTTTCACTAGATATTTTAAAATAATGAATTCAAATGAAATCCTGTATCGTTTCTTAGTAATATTTGTCATATTTATTGCCCCTTTAAATAAATATAATGACCGATTCGTGATATGCAAATTATCTGTATTTTAACTGAAAACAAAACATAACGAATCGTACAAAAGATGTAGTTTTTTTTTCGTAGGAAAATCGAGCAAATACGCGAAATAAATCCGCTAGTGTGAAACCTCTTATCATTTTAGTCACTAGTGAAAAATTTCACGAAATTATCAGACATACCACCTTGATATGGCTAGAAAAACGGAAATATTTATTGTACCTAAAAACAGCCTATTTTTCTTAGTTAAAACTATATTTTTGAGCCTCCCTATACTATAATTCATTTATTTACAACTTAATATACAATATTACTAATAGCTACGTTTTTTTATTATCTCTGAACCAGTTTTTTCAAAATATTTTTCCAATACTTTTTCAACTGACTAGATTAAAAACTCGATTCATATATTATTATTTTTAATTTATTATTATACAAAATAATACTATTATTGCACTTAATAATACAAGGTTCTATTAACTATTCGACTAGTTCTTTAGTTAAATCAGCTAATATTTAAATTCTAGATATTAGTTATTTATTTTAATCATTAATTTAAAATTGAGATCGTTCACATGTTATTTTCAAAACACAAAAAAAACATAAAATATCTTAGGCCTGACAGCACAGACAGACAAACAAAAATATATATTTAACGAAAAGAAAAGTGCCCAGGGTCTAGGGTTCAATTCCTAGGTCAGGACTTTGGATCTTAGAAACTTTCACAAAGCAGCCCTAAGTTTGGATGTTGTCAGTGTTACACCCTCGTGCCTGGGAGGGCCCGTGGCGCCGGCGTCCCCGAATGCTACTCAGTAGCAGTCGCTGTTACAATTCCACGTCAGAGGCCGTCAGGCGGATTTGAGAACACTCTGGCACTAGGGCTTGTTAGGTGATTAAACCAGCAGCTCACTCGATAAGAAGTGTTGAAAGTATATTCTTATTAAAAATATCTATGGCACAAAAGTAAAATGAATTTTACCAAACTATTCAACACTATACTTATGGTGAGTTTCAACATTTTACTATAACGATAACCGAACCATTTTCAGTTGTCAAATCGCCAATTTGACTGTCTGACGGCTGTCATTTGAACATCTTTGGCAGTCGTTACGGGTAGTCAAAAGCCAGTAATTCTGACGACAGGTCTTATGTAGTGGTATTAGGTTACCAGGGTAACTGGGTTGAGGAGATCAGATAGGCAGTCGCTCCTTGTGGCACACTGGTACTCAGCTGCATCCGATTAGACTGGAATCCGACCCCAACATAGTTGGGAAAAGGCTCGGGAGATGATGACTACCGAACCATTTTCAGTTGTCAAATCGCCGATGTGACCAATGGGCGGCAAGTATACGGCTGGTTATGGTTTGGTTATCGTTATAGTTAAATGGTGCAACTTTTGACTTAACTATTATTACAGTATTAACGTTTAAATAGACCTTTACGTGTTGTTAGAAGAGTAGTGTTGTGCGTATGTCGATTCGCCGACAATATCGATGTCGCTGTCACTGTGTTCTGTGTCCGAATCTGTCGATATTCTTGAGTTTTCCGCCTGGGAATTGAATTAAAAGTTAAATATTTGGGTTAACTTACTTGTATGTATGACTCGTTATATACCTACTCGTATTGTGTATCTAGTAGTAGTATGCTAGAGAAAGCTTTCACGGTGATAAATATTTTTACAAGAAAAAAAGATACGTAGGTAATGGTATATTGTTTATGTAAATATCATTATTAATTAGCTTGTTTATAAAAAACTTATTGTTCCTATCAGATTCATTCGCGTCCCGGGAACACTATTTTCTGCAGCTAGATAAAAAATAACCTACCTTATTCTCATATTACTATTAGTATCTAGTTTCAAATCTTTTCGCAATTGTTTTACTATCTTGAATTAAAAATGGTCTAAACATAGAATAAATGGTGATGAGATCTTACCTTCCGACTGTCAGAGTGCGTGGCAGAATGTTTCGTGGTGAAATCGACCGCCGTCGCTCCTGTAGACAAAGGAAATAGAATAACAGTTAATTAAATGGAATCCCTATTGATCTCGTGGCTAAGTAACAGCCGCACGGGTTCATAAATCATAAGGTTAAACAACGCTTGACGCGCCAACCCGTGGATAGGAGACCATCTTGTCATGACGAGTTCCTCATGTGTGTTTCGAAAGACACATATAATTGGTGAACTTCGGCTGTTCCAGTTACATTTTTGACTGTCGACGCTTGTGCTCAGAAGCCATGAAGTTTGACTTATACTCCCGATACGGTCATACGGTGCCCGGTTAACTGAATCAAGGAGGTGAGAAAACTGATAGCTATCCCCAATATAGTTGGGTAAAGGCTAATAAGCACAATGACCTTCCTAGAACAATGGACAATATATCATAATATATTTTAGTAACTTTTCCCCATTACTTATATACAACAAAAAATATCTGTAAAAAATTCGTTATACATTCTGAAAAGTCCTTTTTGTAGGCTACGCAGTCATTGCTACGCTGCTACGGCGCTACGATCCTACGGTGCTACGCTGCTACGATATATATCGTAGGCTTAGCCGGCCTTTTACTCCATAGGATATTTAAGGCAAGTACATACTGGGCGCTCGGCGTTGCGTTGAGCGCGCGTTGGTCGCGTACACACACCGCGCTTAGCACGGCGTTCAACGAGCGTTAGTAAGGCGAACATACTTTTGGCTCAGTTCGAAAATGGACGTCGAGTTTCTTTTTCTCTAAACTATCTCCAGCGTCACAAAATATTTCTACAAGCTCCTCCCAATTACGTTTTTTAATCACTTTATTCTTATAATCGGGACTTTCCATATCCCAGATCGCTGGTCGTTTTTGAATTTCATCTATAAACAAATCTGAATCGAAATGCTCGGTCTCCATTTTCGTCGTCCCGTGCGTCCACTCTACACGAAAGCGCGCGATCAAATGTACAACAAAATGGCGGCTCATGTATCTCGAAGCGCGCGGCTGACGCCCTCCCAACGCGCGTTTGAACGAAAATATCAAAGCGCGCGTTCGACACGCGCTTCATCCGAAACGCGCGTTTGCATGTGTACACCTAAATAAGAACTACTGGTTCTCAAAACGCGCGTTATCAAAGCGCGCGCTTCAAAACGCCTAATGTGTACTCGCTCTTAAGTATAAATATTTTGCGTAAATGCTTATTACGCACGCATACAAAGACAATTTGCATGAACATTTACACACACAAGTATGGCTCATCCGCTTTCATGAAATAAAATAGTTTCGCGTCAAAAAATAGATGAATAAACTTTGAAACAACGGTTCTTATAATATTTCATTGATCTATATACCCAGACGTCACCATCTTGAAAACACAAAAATCATTAAACTCCCAAGACGCTGTACTAAGAGAAACTCAACCAAAACCCCACCTTCAAACCATTTTAACCTTTAACTAAAGGATATAAAGTCCAAATTCCCTTACACACTCAACACCCCTCCCACTAAAAACATTAGCAACCGATTTTGAACCCAAACGCTAAAGAGATAAGTTATAAAATGGTTTGACAATGGTTCTAAGACGTTGGTTGCCTAGCAACGCGGCCATATTGTCGGTAATTAGATTTTAGAACGTCTTGAGACGCGGTTGGCAGTTGATTAAATTCAAGTGGTGGGTTTCAGATGGCAATTTGCGAAGACGGGAAGATTTTGGTAGGTTGGACTTATGTACTTTGTAGAAGACTAGGTTTTGGCAGTGGTTTCACCCGCTTCCTGAAATAAATAAAATAGCAAATGGACTTATATGTCCTTTTCCTGCAATCTGGATAAAAAGTAACCTATCTTCCTTTCTAAATCTCTAGCTAGATAGATACTTGAGCTCGATTTTTCAATCGCCATTTTCAATTTTCATTATCCAAATAATGTGTTTAACGTTTCGACAGTTTTGTATAGGGAATAGGTAAGTATGTCAATCCGCAAAAATGCATACTTATTCCTCAAATAGAAGTTAACTGATGATTGAAAAATCAGCCCTAACCTCGGATCGACTGCACTAAACTTTGCTTGTTTCTTTTCTCCTAAAATACAATTTATACGTCTATTTATATATACATATTTTTTTTTTATTGTTTTACTAGGATAGTTTTTTTTGTGTTGTAAATATTTATACGTCTTGATTAAGATTACCTTTTTATTTAAGGCACTAGGGCCCATAGAACTTGCAGCTTATTCATATAGTACGTCTTTATTAGCTTCTCATACTTTGCAGTTAAGTTCGAAACATTTACTTAAGCTACATAAAGGCAAGATTCCACCAAAATTGTTCGCGAACTTTGTACGCTATGTCGCGAGTCCACAGCTAGCATGTGTTCGCGCACGCCACGGCGGTTGCAGTTTTGAGGACATTTTAGAAATGTTCGCACGCAATGTGTTACTGTTTGCTACAGCGAGTACACTAGAGGATACATTTGTGTGTGTCATAGTGCCGCACGCCGGTGGAATCTCGCCTTTCAAGTACCCGCAAACTGAAGACTGAACAGTCGGCCGACAGTTGACCTGATGTATTGGGAATTACTTTATTAAAGAAAATCTTGATTCCAATCAAAGTTTTCAGTTGGTCTGATGCTTAATTCTGCTAATTTAACTTAAGTGACATACGATTGATATCCAACTACCTAAGACTCAATTGCGATTGCAGCATATGTGCCATTCTGCAATTTTTTGTTTTAAATGTTTTCTTTGATTCAATAATTAATCACATTGTCTGCAAATGATTTACGATTGTATAGCAGACTTCCCATTGACCAATGGTCGACCAATAGATGATAACCAATGAAATGTCATTGGAAATCGATTGGTCTTATTCAGAAAATTCAGTAACAGAATTCCAGCTAAGGTTTAAATTAAGGTAAATCCTTGTAAAGTGCGTACTACCATTCATCTTCATACTGACTTATGAGCCCCAACAAACTATCGGCCGACTAAAAGTTTGTAGTATGCTTGCTCTTAACAAGATATGTTCTCAGAACAATTCCCAAGTAACTTGGAACTTGTGAAATTGGTTGTTGATTGAATATAATAACTTTGATACTTCGTAGGTATCAAGTTTCTTGGAAATGCATGTTCGTGCAGTTTGTACGAGGAATGCCTTTTATGTTCCCTTGTTACGGAAAACTATGTATAAATTGGAAATTATTTTGTGAACTTACTTTCCGGAACTGGGTAAGTAAATAGGATTTCGTGTTTTTTCTAAGGGTCGAGACATTCTAAGTAACTAGAATTAGTATAGTATCGAGTCGAATTTAATCCAACCAAACCTTTCACACACGGTCGGTTAGCCCCATGGTAAGTTATTAATTAACTTGTGTTATGGGTGCTAACACAACTGATAAACTACATATAGCTACATATATACATATTTATAAATACATATTGTAACACCCAGACCACGGCCAACAAGCATGCTCATCACACAAATGTCGACCGAACCGGGAATCGAACCCGGGACCTCAGGTCCGGCAGTCCGGCATGGTGACCATTGCGCCATCGAGGTCTATGGTTTTATCGTGAAAGCGTCTTTTTTAAAGGACCATTTATCTTCATGATGAGTTCCGACGTGTACGGGAAGACAAGTTAAAATGGTGCCGGCTGTCGTTTAAACATCTTTCGCATTCTTCGCCGAGAAAATCATTATCTTGTCACTGCTGGGCTGTGTCCTCTTCTCACACATAGAAGGATTATCACACATAGAGTGTTAATCACCACGCTAGCTTAATGCGAGGTGGTGATTTCAGACTCTACTGGTTGCCTCGGGATGGTTTCCTTAATTTTTAATCAGTCATCCGTATCCAAGATATGCTTAGAAAGTGCACATAAACTAAGAATCATTGCATTGGTATAAGTACACGACATCACAATTTTATACAAAAGTCCAAAAAGCACCCGTCTGATCGCAAAAAGAACTCAACGCAATTTCATGTGGTTTTCACCAATAGTTAGATAGATAAAACATTTATTCAGACAAACGACAAGACACCATAAAGATACACAATAAGAAATAAAACAAAACAAGAAGTGGGTAGAAAGACAAACATAAAATACAAAAATTAACGGTGTGGTGCAGTGTCTTACGCTTGCACCGAATGGGAAGAATTAGAAGAATTCATGAGGGTAATTTTAGACACAGACGTCAGCAGGTAAACCTACCCGAAACCATCAAATTTTATCAATCAAACATTAACCTTCCACTATCGTAACTAAGTTTAAAATCTATTGAAAGACCTCGTTGCTGCTGCTGTTTCCTCATCTGCTTCTTGTGCTTCATCCGTCGGTTCTGGAACCAGGTCTTCACCTGAGTCTCCGAGAGGTTGAGGGCACCAGCTAGTTCCACGCGCTCAGGAGTTGACAGGTACCGCTGGGATTCGAAGCGTTTTTCTAGACCTGGAGAAGAATTATGATCAGAATTGTTGAATTGTGTTTATATAAAAATACAAGCTGATCCCGCGAACTTCGTATCGTTTAAACCTTCCCTGGACCTCTACAAACATTTTAAACCCAAAATAAGCCAAATCGGTCCAGCCATTCCCGAGTTTTAGTGAGACTAACGAACAGCAATTCATTTTTATATATCGGGTGTGTCGTTCATAATCACATTAAATGAAATGCGTTAATATACTGGTTAATATATGTCGATTAACACAAAGATAAAAGAAAAATACGTAAAAATAAAAAAATGATTTTTTCAAACAAAGTAGGTAAATGGAATAAAAATGTGCAAAAATTAGAACACCATATAAAAGTCAGTCATTACAAACAACTGAAATTCTCCCTTGAAAACTGACAGCTGTCAACTGATCAAAACATACGATACTCCTAACTTTATCTCTGCTTTACACATGATGTTGTAAATTATAAAAACGAAAAATGACTCCTGTGGTTAAACCACTGAATGGATTAGGTTATTTTTTTTACAATTCGCCATAGAATATCATGAAGTGTATGTGATATGATTTAATGTGATTGTGAACGACACACCCGATATAAGATTTTAGATTTATAAGATTTATAATATCCTTACTAAAGGTACGTTTTGAATACTTAAAAGCTGCTGAATGTAAATCAGTAGTGCAGCTGCGACCGATTTAATGCAGACGCGGTAATTGCAGTCAGCAGTTGACATTCAAAATGTGCCTTAAATATTACTCATATTGAATCAATGAAGAAGAAACCCTATCTTTACCTACGGATTTCACGGCAAAACTACTTACCGATTTGCCGACCCGAAAAGGACGTGAAATAATTCCTCTCGAACGCGATTGGGACCGTTCAAACAAATTACATGTCTTTCGCTACTTTCTTTTTACAGACGTTCATAACGAAAACTAGGCCTAGGGAAGGCTGTAGATAAGTGACATTCTATGCGGGTGCGGATAATTTTCAAAAAAACCGCGAGTTTAGATAGAAAAAGAGAGTCCCGCGATGTAATCGAATAAGAGCATAGCCAAGGTCCTTTGCAAAGCCATCGACCCAGGAATGCAGGAGAATTTTAAAAGAGATCTTATTTCTGATTTTTTTCAATAATTTAGCATAGTGTTCAAACGTAATCATTAAACAAAATACTTACAAACATCCGAATTGAGAATCTTTTTTTTATCGGTTAAAAGGAGTCTGCATCTATCACATTATTTTTTTCGTGACGTATCAGAAGACTTTAAGTTACTTCACTTTAAGGCTTTTGCCTTATATACGTTAAAAATATAAGTATATAGGTAATACATACCTGTTAACTGTGGATCTGAGAACACCGTCCTAGCTTTCCTCCGCCGACAATGTTTCAGTGCCGATAGTGATAATTCTGAAGGTGTAAATAACGCGTGGTATGGGACTCCTGAAACAATACAAACGAGAGTTAAAGAATTGACTGTTTTATTCTTCTTATCGAGTAAGCTGCAGGTTTAATCACCTAACAAGCCCTAGTGCCAGAGTTTTCTCAAATCCGCCTGACGGCCTCTGACGTAGAATTGTAACAACGACTGCTACTGAGTTGCATTCGGAAAGGGGCCAGCACATTTTGTATTTAGGGTCGTTTTGAATTTTCCGGCTATGATACCTATATTACATTATTACCTACATACTAATGTATTCTATTTTAAGTGAAGGCTTGTCATTGGCTCCCTGTTAAATAAACTTCTCTCTTCTTCAATATTCGTTGAATATTTATATATTTTTTTATAAAAAAGGTCAACAGTAGGTATTTTAATAATAATGCGTTCCGTAATTTTTGCGCGAAACAAACACACGTAAAAAAATGGCCTATGTTTTTTAAATTTTCATAAGTGTAACGAGAGTTTTTTTCTACAGAAGGGTACCAGTTTGATAAATAGTTTAAGGTTCATATTCTCGTACATACTTAGTACATTTAGCATGCTCGGCTGTTGTGTTTTAATTCACACCAATGTTTTTGACAAAGTAAATTCATGCTTCGTAGATTCTTACCGCAGCTAAAAAAACATAACCGGCTTTCAAACAAAGTAGTAAAAGAAACCGACATATTCGCACAAAACGTAAAGTTAATCTTATCAATATCGAACCTCACGCCGTCGCTCGCGTTGTCTCCCTATGTCCTGTCAATGAACTGAGCCCAAGAAATTGTAAGGACCCGTACATATGACATAACATTCCGCCGGATGGCGAAAGACACCGGAGCACCCAATTTTCCGAGCCTAGCGGCTGGATGCGATTCAGAGCTTTCCGAAATATGGAGGAAAGAAGTACGAAAGAAGATATGCTATGTCAACCCTAAAATTTAAAATAGTTCTATGCTCCATTATCACAAGATGATCATCCATTCTGTCACCGACGGTGGGCGGACCACGCCAAGTATTTATCGATGCATGTGGCTGTTACTTAGCCAAAGGAAGATGCAATATTATTATTGAACTTCTCTTCCAGAATACGGGACTAAAGAGTCCCAGATATTTGGGCGTCGAACGTAGGGCCCAAGCCAACACGCTGAAATCCTTTTGGGACACCTTTAATGAAATGGTATCATTATCAGAGTATGAAAATGTTTAGCGACTATTTTGAGTTGCGTCATGAGTATGACATGTCATTTTACGTATTCCTATATTTCCCTCACATTCTTGCATAACGCAGACATTTTCAGCAGATCGTGCAACATAAATCAATATACAAGTTCTTTCGTTGCGTCGGCGCTTGCAAGATAGACAGAATACCGCCAACTCTTGGACATACTGTCTGTCAAAAAATTGAGAGTTTGGCGAATGATTGAAGCTTGTCTTGTGGGCTAAAAGGTTCGACAAACGTCAGATGTTCAGACTTTGGCATCTGACGGATAGTGTGGTGTCATTCAGGAACCAAGACATCGGGTTTTACGTGCCTAATCTTAATATTTTTGGCTAAAAGCGCTAATCTCAGGAACTACGTAGTCCTTAAAGATTTTATACATTCGCGATTTGTATTTATAAAAGACGGGTAATTAAAAAGGCATCGTACCTTTATTACCTACAGTATCGCGTTAAATTCCTGATTATTATATGAAATAAATACATAGTAGTCGTTATTCCGTTTTTAAGCATTCTTTATGTTTCAAAGTATATTATTTAGGTACTATAAAAATAACTTATTATAGTTTCGAAGCTAGGTGTACGGTTTTAAAAAGTTATTTCCATAGAGAAGAATCTCGAAATAGATTTTATAGTACTAAGTACGAATTCTATCTTAGGAGATCAGTTAACAAGGCCATCGGTATCGGGGCGCAGAAGTTTGATGAAGGGTCAATTTATAGAATTACTAGCCTTATGTTAGTGTATTGTGTGACCCACTGTGGGCTAGAAGCCTGTCTTCAGTCATTCTCGTGGTGTCAACAAAATTAAGCTCCATTATGTGATTTTTGTATGTAGGTATCTCATATACCTAACAATCATCATCCTCCGAGCCTTTTCCCAATCATGTTGGGGTCGGCTTCCAGTCTAACCGGATTCAGCTGAGTACCAGTGCTTTACAAGAAGCGACTGCCTATCTGACCTCCTCAACCCAGTAACCCGGGCAACCCGATACCCCTTGGTTAGACTGGTGTCAGACTTTCTGGCTTCTGACTACCCGTAACGACTGCCAAGGATGTTCAATGACAGCCGGGACCTACAGTTTAACGTGCCATCCGAAACACAGCCAATGGTGTCTAAGATATACCTAACAATGTGTATTCCTATTTACTGTAACTATATAAAGTTGTTTTTCGTTCTCTTGTTTTTCAGTGTTAGATGGCCCATTGGTGTCTATAGGCAAATTTTTTTGAGGTTACACGGTGATATTTGCAATTTCATCTGCCTAGCCATTTCTTAGCTATTTTTAGATGTTGCATTCTATAAAACTAACATTTTTCCGTCGGTCTGTAAATATGCTTAGATGATTAACAACAACAATGTTTAGTTATAGAAACGCAACGGATTTTAAAGCGGTTGGCTTCAATAGCTATTCAAAAGAAAAGCAAACCGTTCCGGTAAACTTTCGCCTAACTAACTAAAAATAAATTATATATCGTCATTAATTCTCTCTATATATGTTCTTATAGTGGCGTTTTTTGAGGTTATCACGAAAATTAATTTGGTTTTTAAAATGTAGTTATAGGTACAGTTGAATCATACGGTTAAGCAACGCGTACTACGAATACGTAGGTCTGTATTTCAGAAGATATCTTAAATTGGTGAATCCCACAACTTGGGCAGTTATTACGGGTAGACGGAAGTTGAAAAACAACTACTTAGTCTTATCGAGAAATATCAAGTTGTTAATCGGGTCCGTCCATGTTTTACACTGGTACTCAACTGCAATTAGTTCTATTAGACTGGAAGCCGACTCCAACATAGTGTTTGAAAAGGCTAAGCTTGTAATAAGCGATAGGCAAAGACGGGTCAGTATTTCATTTTGAACACATTGTTGTATATATATATAAGTTTATTTTATTTTCAATTAATGTAAATATTTTGTGAATAAATAAATTTATATTAAACACATTAACAGTGTATTCTTAAGATTAAAGATACTTAGTCGGAAAAAGGCTAGGCAGATGACAGATGATAATGTTTTACATAGATAGATAGATATATTCTTTATTATGTACACCAATTTAAAGGTACACAAAATTTTAACCGTCTTACCACAAAAACTTTTTAACGTCAGTTTAAGCCTTGTCTAAAAAAATGTCAAATTATGACGTTGACATATGGTTCATTTTGGAGCCAAATTTTTTTTAGACAACTGTAAAACGGTGGTTAAAGTTTTTGTAGTAAGGCTATAAAAGTTTAGATTTAGAGTGGTCTTATCGCTAAAAGCGGTCTCTTACAAATAACTTTTGAATGGATTGAGAGAAAAAGGAAATAACCATATATATACCTGTGTTCTTACCTTGTGAAAGAAAATACGGAGTTTCCACAGCCTTATACGTATTAGGAGTATGCAAATAAGCTCCCAAAGCCCCCATAGCGACTTGAAGATACGACCCTTCTCTACCAGGGACATGGGGTCTCATTTCCCCCGGTACTGGAAAAAAAGGTTTCGGGTCTCTATCGTAGTCAAATCTTCTCTGTTCGGGCGTTTTGAAGTTTCGACTATCATGGCTCCGGTATAAAATATCTTCAATTAAAAATGATGTTTTTGAAGACTGTTCATGGCGATTCGTGTCCGATGGGGATTCGCTTCGAGTTTCTGGATCCATTTTTTTTTTGGGTTTTTTATTTCATTTAGTGGTGATGGTTATTTTTCGTTTAAAAGGTTGTTTTGGGGATGTCACTTTATTGGGGTTTTTATTAGTAAATGTTATTTTTTTGTGATAGTTATTTGAAGAAGAAATTATTTTATTTGATCGCTTTGTTTTTGGTTGTCACTTTTATTTTGTAAGGTTTTATTTTGTTTAGCGATAGTTATTTGAAGAATAGATTATGTGTTTTTTTTTCACAATTTCATCTTATGAAGAGACAGTCTAGATAGCATTTTGAAAATTCACTGTTCTTCAGTTTGTAAGTATGATAAGAAACATTAGAATATTTTATTGTTCACAAAAGATTTTTTTTTCAATGTGAGCACTGTACTTTTTAAAATATATTTGAAGCGTTTATTCCGTGATTTAAATTAAAAGTCTATATTAACAGGAAAATCCTATATTTAAATCCACTTTTTAATTTATTAGGCTCCATTAAAAAAAACTTAAATCACCACATATTATAAAAAAATAAAAACGTCACTCCAAAAAAACCAGCACACACTTCCACAAAAAAAATCAATCTTCAAAAAAAAAAAGTTCCAAATGCGTTACCAAAAGCTTGGATTGCAATCCGATTTTTTACCGATTACGTAAATCGATGGCGATTATTCGAATAATCGCTCGCTTTACTGTTTGGCAGAAACTGGCCGAATGGTTCGGAGCCCGGTGATAAACTGTCGTTACGGGGGCGAGGGGGATGAAATGGGGGTGGTGAGGGGATGAGCCGCCTCGCGAGGGGATGGGGCACAACTGTATACTTTTTTAATAAACCCTCTTTCTTTATTGGGTGGTTCTGCGCGATTTCTATTTTTAAACGTATTTTTTTTTGTTGTAGAATAGCGTTTGGTATTTAAAATTCTTAAGGTTGGTGTTATGAAAAATCTTTAGATGGTTTTAATTTGCATCCAGGATTGTTCATGAGAATTTTTAATTAGTATTTTTACGAGTTAAAATGTTTTTTTCTGAAGTTCGATTAGAATCTTTGTGTACCTAAATATATAGTTACTGCGTAAGTATGAATATTAAACATAGTATATGGCGTTTTTTGGTGGTTTTAATATAAAATATTAAAATTCTTTTGTTTATATATTATGTACCTAATTAAAACTGAGAACGAAAATAGCAGACTTAGCAAAATAGGTAAGACCTAGACTTAATTAGATTAGCCTTAACGTAAGGATATAACTTTTTTACAGATATTTTTTTCATGGGTAACTTTGGATAACTAATGTAAAGAGTCAAACTTATCACAGAGCAGGATTTTCAAAATCCTTCGAATAAGGTCATTAAAACGATATAAAGAGATTCGATATTGTTTAAATGATTTTATCAAAATAAATAAGGATGTCAAAAATATACTTACCTATACTAAAACATTTATTTTTAAAATTATTCGGAATCGGCCACATAACTCTTCTACTACTTTCTTAGAATAAAAATCATACTCTGTAATATTTTACATCAGTTTCTTTGTTGACTATAGCAATTATGGAAAAAGTAGCCTTAAGTTTATTTTTTTCTTTCAACAGATGGACTATTTAACACTGAAAATTAGAAAACATAGAAGCCATTTTTTCCAATTCTCCATCATGTACCTAACCTCTTAAACTCTGCCATCTCCCAAGTTATAAGACGTGAGCAAAAGTATATAAGCATGAGATATAAATGGCTCGCATCTCGCTCTCATCAAACGGGAATTCCGAATCAAACCGAGACATTTCCTTCAATTTGATGGAGGAATTTACTGTAAGGGTAGGGACAGACAGACTGATATTTTGATCTTTGACTTAATAATAAATCGAAGCGACGACCTCGATGGCGCAATGGTCACCATGCCGGACTGCCGAACCTGAGGTCCTGGGTTCGATTCCCGGTTCGGTCGGCATTTGTGTGATGAGCATGCTTGTTGGCCGTGGTCTGGGTGTTACAATATGTATATATGTAGCTATATGTAATTTATCAGTTGTGTTAGCACCCATAACACAAGTTAATTAATAACTTACCATGGGGCTAACCGACCGTGTGTGAAAAGATGTTCATTATTAAATATAATCAGAATTATACTCTAAATAGGCCTATATAAAGTTAAAATATATGACTAACGCTGAGTTCCTATATTAACGAAGTTGTGTTAGTTACACTACTTATAACTCAAGAAAGGCTAAACCATTAAAGCTGAAAATCATAGGGCTAGCGTAGTTAGACCCGCTAGTTTAACCATAACGATTTTCTGTTATCAAATTCACCGATTTGACTAACGCCCGGCAAGTTTTACTGTTGGTTGTGGTTTGGTTACCATTACAGTTAATGGTGCAATGAAAAAAAAACACAAAATTAGATTCCAGATAAAAAACTTTTCGGAAGGCACGTTAAATTCGTGAGTTTCGACTGTCATTTGAACATCTTTGGAAGTCGTTACGGGCAGTCAGAAGCTAGAAAGTCTCTCATTACCAGTCTTGCCAAGCATTCGGGTTGCTTAGGTCTTTGGATTGTGGAAGTCAGATAGGCAGTCACTCCACGTGGTACACAGGTACTCAGCTGCATCGAGTTAGGCATGAAGCCGACCCATACATAGTTAAGAAAGGGCTGGCTACATGAGAAGCTAGTGGTAATTTCTGCCACGTTATCATCTGATAACAACAGAATTACAAAATTACATTAACAAATAATTACATCTGTTAATGTACTAATTAAATTATTTATTTTGCACAACTTCCCATAAATTTACAAAGTTAAAAAGAAAACTCGTTTTTTATAAAAAAGTGCCTAATGTTTCGCCGCTCATGTCCCCTCAGCCTTAAAGGGCATACATATACCTACATACACAGACAGTATAGATACGCCTTTATACGTCGGATAGGCAGCTAAATTGATGTAAGATGGTGTAACCCACTCGGATCATCCCTAGAATGCAAAATGTCGTACCGCGACTAAACGGACTTGATACTTTACTGTTTTATTTTTTACCATAACCATAAATAAATCATGTTTTAAGTAACCGTGGATGGGCCATGTACCATCTTGTTATGACGAGTTCCTCCGTGTTGCAGAAGTCAAGTTAAATTGATGGGTTCCGGCTGTCATTTGTTCATCTTTGTCAGTCGTTGCGGGTAACCAAAAGTCAGAAAATTTGACAACCAAGGGGTATCGTGTTGCCCGGGTTACTGGGTGGAGGAAGTCAGATAGGCAGTCGCTCTACCTAAAACACTGGTTCATCCCAACATACTAGCCTTTTTAGCTAGATAGATGGATGGCAAACTTATAAAACATTTAGATTTTACATTAAAAATTTCGTGTAAAAAACATATAAGTATGTAGAGTTAGTTATATTAGCATTTTCAACTTTATTAAGTAAAGATTTTTAACCTCATTTTCATATCAGTAAATGAAAACTCAAGCCCTACAATACTATTTCTACAATTCCATGAACTAGATATTTAATTCTACTAATAGTGCATTATATTAATAAAAATAACATCAAAACATAAATCTTCATTAACGAACCAAACAAATAGAAAACCGCATTTAAAAAAAAATAAGAAAAAAAGCAAAAAAATCTTAATCCCTACGATCAAGACCGTTTGTCGGTTAATCCAACATTCCCCCCCACTTTACCACCCTAATCCTTAACTAGGGGCGTGGTCTCGCCTAACGCACCAATCAGAGCCGCCGACGCGCGCAAGAGTGTCTCCTCGACCAATCAGAGACCGCCAATTAGGGTAGAAAAGCTTGCCGATTTGGGGTTACATTTCAACGTTTGTCGTTTTGTTAACGTCAGTTATTATAGACTAGTGAAGTGATACCTGGGTTTGTTTGGGTATTTATTTTTATTATTTTTTTACTTCATGATAAAGGAGATGCACCTATTGAAGAAAAACACGTAGATTATTAGTTAAAAGATAGTACTTACAGCTGAATACAACGAAAGTAGTATAAATTAAGTAAATAAATATGCATATGTAAATGTCAATTTTCTATTAAATTTTTGTACATGACTTTTTTCGCGGTTTCTGGCGTGTTTACTCAGATAGGATTAAGACCCCAAGAAGTACTTCTCATACCCGAAAATTATAAAAGCTGTAGAACATACAAAAATATAACTCCGTTCCTAACTCTGTTGGGGTGGGCTTCCAGTCTAACCGGATGCAGCTGAGTACAAGAAGCAATTACCTGCCTGACCTCCTCAACCCAATACCCCTTCACCCTTGGTAAGACTGATTATCAGACTTACTAGCTTGTAAAGACTGCCAGAGGTTCAAATGACAGCCGGAACCCACCAGTTTAACGTGCCTTCCGAAACACGGAGGAACTCGTCATGAAATTGGTTAGGTGATCACCAATCCAAGCGTTGCTTAATTTTTTCATGGATCGACCCGTGCAGTTACTTACTTATAACCAAAATACTGCCTCGTTGGTCTAGAAAGGTTGCAAGCGTGGCTGCTAAGCACGAGGATTCCCGAGTCGAGCCGAAATCGCTTTGTGGGTTTTCGAAACTTACATAAAGCAGCTCGAAGCCTGGATATTTTTGATTGATACTTACACCCGTGCATCGGAGAGCACGTAAATGTCGGTCCTGCGCTTGATCTCTCTCCAATCGTCTCGAATGATCTTCCCTATTATCGGGCTATGGCAGTGAAGGAATAGTGAGTGCACCTGTTTCAGCGCAAATGCTTGTGCACTGTAGGTAATATGTCCTGCGTAGTTGGCTAATCTCCTTACGTGAGAACAGCCGCCGTAGCCGATAATCGGCTTGGAGGACATCATCATAACCAAATAACAAATGATAAAATAATATCTAGTAGATTGAGAATTAATTAACCTTTACAACCTCACAAACTTTACCTCTTTATAATATTATATTAATATAGATTCGACCTGTTTTAATGTATATTACTGCGAATTGGTACGTTACGTACTTGTCTGTTCATTCATTCTTAATTATATTCAGTATATTCGGGCTTTCAGTAATTGGATTTCTGCTGATTTTACACGTCATCTAAATTGATAACTAAGGACTTATAGGTAAATCATTAAAGAAATAACTTATTCCACTAAAGGTTAACCTTTGCTCAGCTATGTTACTGTTACAGCCTTTATATCGTCCCACTGCTGGGCTGCGGCCTCCTCTCTCACGGAGAACGATTGAGCGTTAATCACCACGCTTGCTCGATGCGGGTTGGTGATTTCAGACTATATAGTCCAGGTTTCCTCGAGATGTTTTCCTTCACCTTTTACACTATGTTGGGGTGGCCTACCTAAGTACCTAGATATAAAATTTCCCGTAAATTGCCTATGTAATGCACACTGCAAACTTTTAGTCGGCCGACAGTTTGATTGGAAGCTTGATAATGGAAATGAATGGTAGTAGGTACGCACATGACAACGATCAGGTATTTGGCCGGTACCGGATTGACTGAAAACTTTGAATGAATTTATGATTTTCTTGATAATACCCGATGATGGGTCAACTCGCGGCCGAATGGTAAAATGTGACTGAATTTTTATTATATTTTAAGACCTATCCATATTTACAAAATAAAATTCTATTCTGTTAATTTCCTCTGTAAGTTTTGCCATAGTCTCTTCTTTCAATGGGTTTCATTCTCTAATCATTTTCTTTGACTATTTCTACCATTTTTGAAAACAAAGACTTCAACACTTTCCCAAAAGTATATAAATTACTTAATATTTAACTCTCAAAAACAATAAAAAAGTCACCTAAAAATCTTTTTTCACACACAAAAAATCACATCTAGGTACCTCAATTCCCGAGATACGCTATCTCTCTACAAAGCACGTACAATCAACATTTTGCTTACCCGAGTGACGCATAGTGGCACTGCGAGTCACAACAAAGGTTTCACGAGAGAGGTGATAAGCTCGGAGCTCATTAGCGTGGCACCTCTCACCCTTGGCTGTTGAGGGTGTGAGAAAAATGTGGGTATAGTCTATAGTTGATGCTTGGTAATTTTGCAAGTTGGTTGACGTTTAAAATGGTATGAATTTGGTAAAGGTAATGGTTGAATGAAAGAAACGGTGTTTTACTTAGGTATAATTGATTTTTTTAGAGTTTTTTTCGGTGAATGTTATAAACATTTCATAACATATACTGAGCTAACTATTACACACATATTTACAGGAATACATTTTTTTTACATAAATGATTACTATTACAATTATATTATCCAAAAGTAGGTAACTAAGTGTCTGACTATAGCGTTTTCGCGCTCAAACAACTCAAAGCGATTTAAATAAATATACGTACCTACTCGTACCTACACACTATTTAGTTGAAGAAAGGACATCGGCGACTTTTTTTTATCTAACTGCTGTAAGTAAGTGGTTCCTTCAGACTGATGGAACTACAGGAAACAGATGATTTACTAGTTATTTGTACGTGTGTATTTTACCATACTATTCGGGCATCCACTGGTTTCATTTCATACACAAACGCCGCACCTTACCTTATAACTAAATTGTCTATATTCTACACTATTAGATACTTAAGTAGCCATATTCTAAGTAACCCAATAATTATTATTATCATAAAATCTAACTGCTCAACAGTACGATAGCAAAACTGCTGTTTTGTCAATTGAGCACTCATTAGAGTGGTGCTTCGGTCCCCCCGGTGCCAATTATGTGCCAAAGTGGTACTTCATTGATTGTAGATACGTCACGACTGTTTGTCGTCTGTTGGTTACACAATGTAGATTGTACTTATTGTAGGTACTTGTGTTCAACTGTAGGTGCTAATATTATAGCAATACCTAAGTATTGCATCGTATGCATTCGCATGTTTTAAGCGTAAGGGATAAAACACTGGCACTCAGTTGCACCCCGTTAAATTGGAAATTGACCCTAACATAGATGAACAAAGACTGACGGATGATGATGATGATAATGATGCATTTAGTTCTTTAAAAAAATCATAATGATATGCCAAACTTGCAATAAGTGCAATAAAACGAAAACGCGATTTTTACAGTGTCATTAATTTATGTAGGGAACATCGAATTCGCTGATGCCAAGCGTCGGGATATACAGATGTAAAACGAAATTATTTAAAGAGACCTTTGAATTTAATAACTTACAGACTTTCGCCGAGCTTCGGGAATCGCAAATGGCGGGACGCCGAGCGTCGGAACGGCACCCCAATGCTTGGCGTCCTACCTAAGTGTTCGCATCGTTGCGTTTAAAATCAAGCACTAATATCCCCCTGAGACGGAGCCTTCGGGTGACCTTATAATTCGTAATAATTAGTCTTTGTTTTAACAACGAATAAATCAGTTCGTTTGACTTGTTTACTCAACAGCACCATTTAATAAAATACCTCTTACTTAAATATTTTGACGCTATCACAAAGGTGAATTAATCCACCCTTCAAATTGTACCTCTATTGTAATACCACTTAGTATTCTACTCTCACAGATTTCTAAAACTCTTTGATGAAGATAATTTTAGCCACGTGCGTCAAATAAAATCATCAATTTAGCTAACAAAATATGTTTTGACGTTTATAATTTAATTTCGCGCGCAATTTGACAGGGGATGCACTATTCCATAGAGCGGCGGCCATCTTAAGTTGATCCATCATGGCGTCTATATTTGTTAAAAGAACTGTCAAAAACTAATGAAAAGTTTTTGATTTTGGTTTTAGACTAGGGTTAAGTTATAATGGTTTTTATAATGATGTTTATTAAGCTTTTATTTTCTTTGTCGTTCGGATCAGTAATTAGTTTACGTTTTATTATAGGCTGATTATTTCTTTTGTGAGTTGATGGGGATGAGAAAGTGTTCGACTTGATTTTGGTAGCTTTTGATGTTGTTATTGTGATATATTGTTGGTAATAATGTTATGTTCGGTGTATTGTGGTGTTCTTATAGTTGTGAGAACTTCATTTTGATAGTAATGGAAAGCACGTTCCAGTGGTACCGTCGTAGTGAGTAAGAATCTTATATTTGTATTAGAAAAATATTTTGATCTGCAACAGATCACAAAAAGCTGATTTTAAAGTATATGCTCTTTTCGAAACTGGTATATAGGCGAACACTGTCGATTTTTTAAATAGGTATTAGATAATACTTCGTCAAGTATCTCCGTTTTTGACCCAAGCACCTGTTTTTATCACCAAAGTTGGTACTAGACTATTAAGAAAATCAGCTTTGATTACCTGCTACCTAATTACAATACTTACTCTTTTAGGATGCGATTCAATCACAAGGACTTGCCTCATAAAGGCAATATCTTTCACCAATGCGATATGTACTTAAAAATGCAGATTTAACAAAAGAAAAATATAGCAAAACACCATAACATAAACAGTAACAAAACTACCCCACAATTCCCACCGCTTAACAAAAACAAACACGCAAATAAAACACAACACAACACAAAATAATCATTATTTACAAAATCAAATTCTAATCCTTTCTGTAACATAAGTCGGCCATTATCAAGAGCTTAGTTCCGCTACTCGCCACGCGGCGCGCGCGTGTCGCGTCTCACATTTCTTGAGGGTGCCTCAAAAAACGGTTCTTTGTTTTCTTTCCTGTTTTTCAAAAGGGAGATTTTTGACGTTGAGTTCCACTTATGATAAAGATGTCATCCGTTTAGTTTTGAAGAGTTTTGAGACGGTCGACGGATGTTGAAGTCTTTTGTTTGGTTTTTTTGAGTAATTTTCTTTTAAACGGTAATGTTTTGAGTGCGTCTTCCTTGTAAGGTTCAAGCTTTTAAGTATACTGATAACTAATTTATAACTTGTTAGCTAACCTATCTATAATATAAAAATGAATCGCAAAATGTGTTGGTAAGCGCATAACTCAACAACGCCTGGACCAATTTGGCTAATTCTTTTTTTGTTGTGTTTGTTATTGTCAGGAGAAGGTTCTTATGAAAAAAAAATAGAGTAAAGAAGAGAAGTCAGTTGACGGGAGCGAAGCCGCGGGCAAAAGCTAGTTATGTATAAAAATGCAATAAAAACCATTTTTACGGGTTAACAAAACGCCATTCAATTTTACAGACTGCAAAAACATTTTTATCTATCTTATATCTATACTTTTGAAGTCATTTTAAACAGATTTAGGCCCAAGTTCGCCGGCAACATACCTTTATAAAGGTTCCTACTGATGTTAGTTACTACTGTTACTGTTGTTAGGTATCTTAAAACAAGTCGTTCGTGTAATAAGTAAAAATAAGTTTAACCGTTGAGTACCTACATATTTCGTGGACATCATCCTCCGAGCCTTTTCCCAATCACGTTGGAGTCGGCTTCCAGTCTAACCGGATTCAGCTGAGTACCAGTGCTTTACAAGAAGCGACTGCCTATCTGACCTCCTCAACCCAGTAACCCGGGCAACCCGATACCCCTTGGTTAGACTGGTGTCAGACTTTCTGGCTTCTGACTACCCGTAACGACTGCCAAGGATGTTCACTGACAGCCGGGACCTACAGTTTAACGTGCCATCCGAAACACAGTCAATGGTGTCTAAGATATACTTAGAAAGTACATACAAACTTAGAAAAGTTGCATTGGTACTTGCCTGACCTGGGATCGACCCCGCGCCCTCATACTTGAGGTTGGTCCTTTACCCACTAGGCCACCACGACTTCTACATATTTCGTGGACATTGATTGAAATCTTATATAATAATGATGATTAATAGATATTGCGATACGTTTTTGTTCCGAAGTCACATAGATACTTTTTCGCAATTTAAATAGCAAACTCAGTTTACCAAAAACATTGGTAGAATACTACACCTGATTTCCTAAATCTTTTCTTCCTTAACTTCTAAAAAAACTATAAAAACAAACCGCAGGTTGGGTTCAAGTCAAACTGGTCGGCATAACAAGGGGTGAGCCGGCTCGGGTTACAAACAAGCAAGATTTTTACCGCGCCTATTATCCGCCTATTACTTTTATCTAGGGCTGACACGAAAAAAAGTTATCATTTGTTTTATATCAGTGTACTAGCTTCCGCCCGCGGCTTCGGCCGTGTAGAGTTCGGTTATATCGCGTTTCCAAGTTTCGAAGATAATTCTTCAAAAGTACGGGATAAAAACTATCTTATGTTCTTTCTCAAGGACAACTCTATCTCTGTACCAAACTTTATTAAAATCTGTTCAGTGGTTTAGACGTGAAAGCGATACAGACAGACACACAGAGTTACTTTCGCATTTGTAATATTAGTAGGGATTTTTTCGAGAATGTGTCTTGGTGAAACGTCAATGCCTTTTTATTAACACGCTTATATTAGCTTCACTTGTAACTATGTATGTAAGAAAATCTTGGAATCTTAATTTGACCCACTTCCCGGCCTTCGATTAGGATGAAATTTTGCACACGCTCTGAGTTCTGATGACAATACATTACCAGCTAACAAACGTTATAAAAAGCGTGTTTTTTTAGTTTTTTTGAGCTATTTGTTTTTTATCATTAGTAAGCATTTCTTTTTCACGTTATTATCGTATGTATACAAATTGTAACACCTATTATGTTTTTAAAAAGAGTAGAACCTAACCATGGAGTTTCTTGCCCGTTCTTCTCCATAGGAAGCTACTTTTCGAATGGGCAACTAGAATCAAACCTATAATTTTGACGTTCATAAGTAAAGGCCTACATGAAATAAATGATTGGATTGATTTGATTTGAAAAACATCCGCTTGTGTGCATTTAGTAGTTCCCCCGAGACCCCTTATAAAAAGTTAATATCTAATATTGCCAGCCCTACGCATGTATTCAGTATTCACGCTCGGTTTGACCGAGTGCGTGAGACGAGGGTAACCCGACACTACTTGTTTGTTATAATTGTCGGCTCATACGGTACTAATTGGAGTTTTGATAGTTCAAGTAAATTGTTGTGAAGTTAGAATACTTATAGTACAGTTCTTGCTAAATTATGTACCTACTTTACTTCTCCGAAGTTAGTTGAGGATTCATCATCTCCCGAGCCTTTTCCCAACTATGTTGGGGTCGGCTTCCAGTCTAACCAGACGTAGCTGAGTACCAGTGCTTTACAAGGAGCGAGAAGTTAGTTGAGGATTATAGGTGATTTTTGGTCAACCCAGATTACCAAATCTTGATAGAACTTTTTATACAAATTCATATTAAACAAATTATAATCTATCTATTAGTAACAACTTTTTTATAATTATTGTATTTAACATTATTTTTAGCTCCATTTGTTTCAACTGAGTTTTTATATTCAAAGTCATATCAAGACCTACTTTTCTTTTGTAAAATATCGAATAACTTTTTTAAGATGGCCGAGTCGATTTTGATAAATCATGACCCCTGTTTATGAGGTACGTTGCCACAGACAAACACATAGCATTCAAACTTAGAACATCATTTTTTAATCGTCGAAAGGCAGTTATCATTCGCAAATCTTTATTGAATACTAAAAATAGGGTAAAAATACAAAATAAAACACCAAAAACGTAAGAGAAATTATATATATTTCATTATATTGTTCAGGAATTGGCGTCTACACCACACGCACTTAATATACTTAGATCACATTGTAAACTCACACGTTTGTCTAATAAATAAATATTGCTAAGTTTTTACAAAGCTCTAATACTATGCCAATATTTTTGATGGAGAAATCTTTTTATATAAGTAACTAGTCGTTTTTCTGCGGTTTCACCCGCGTCCCGTGGGAACTACTGCCCGTACCGGGATAAAATATAGCCTATGTTACTCGGGAAGAGTGTAGCTTTTCAACAGTGAAAGAATTTTTCTAATCGGTTCTCTAGTTTCGGAGTCTTTAGGGTAGAAACGAACTTAAAAATCCTCTTTATTGAAAGTGAACTTCAATAACATATCTGTCGATTTGCTTGCTATAAGATAGAACTGTAGTGGTTAAGCGATTCAACCGATTTGATATTGAAATCCGCCATTGCTGTATAAACTGTACAATACACTAATAGGTCACAATTTTATTTAAAAAAATGAAAACCTCCTCTTTGTGAAGTCGGTTAAAAAGACTTGTGTACATGACAAGTGATACATATTGCACTTTTTTTTTAAGCTTTCTCCATCAAAAATGTATGACGCTACCAAAACTAAATTACTGACTTGAATAATAGCAAGAATTGTTATTTACTTTTCATTCATTATCATCAATGAAGAAATTGTTTGCATCTGGTTATAGAATCTATACTAATATTATAAAGCTGACGGGTTTGTTTGATTGAACGCGTCAATCTTGAAAATTACAGGACCGATTTGAAAAATTATTTCAGTGTTAGATAGACCATTTATCGAGGAAGGCTATAAGCAAATTTTTATCCCATGGGACCCGAGTGAAGCCGCTGGCGGAAGCTAGTAATCTATATTTCTTCCTCGACAAATGGGCTATGACTATCTAACACTAAAAGTATTTTACAAATTGGACCAATAGTTCCTTATATTAATTAGCGCATTCAAGCAAATATCTGCAGATTTATAATATTAATATAGACAGACACGTACAAAACATATTACACAGATATTATCACTGTTAATAAAAATAATTATTTTTTCATAATAATTAATACAATAGTTGCAACTTGGTTTTAACATAGATTTTAAACATTTTAGCCTCGAATATGACACAGCGAAAATTATAATATTAATACAGTTTTTTGATTTTATGCCCCCACATAATTTTTTTTATATTTATGTATATTTTAATTATATTGCACCATTTAAATATAACGGTTACCGAACCATTTTCAGTTGTCAAATCGCCGATGTGACCAATAGGCGGCAAGTATACGGCTGGTTATGGTTTGGTTATCGTTATAGTTGATTGGTGCAACTTACCCTTGTGTTATTTATCTAACTCTTCGGTCAAAGTTTTGAAAATTCAATACATATACTAATTTGAGTATTCAAGTCAATATTTGCTAAATAACCTTGACCTTGAGAAAATTTGATCTTGACCTTTGACCCTGAAAATGTTAACCTTTTTATGTATTGCTATGACTGACATTGACCTTGGTAACATTTGATTTTGACCTTGAATATGTAACCTGTAAATCAATTGATTAAGAAAAAGACTGAAAATAACGATAAATTCACATTTTAAGATACTTTTTAAAAAAATATGTGGGATACATAATAATTTCGACTCAGCCTCACAGATACACTTTTTTTAATGAAATATAAAAACATGTACAGACTGCACATCAAGCTACTACAATCTGTCAAATGTTTTTAATAGATTTTCAACTTTATCTCTAAATAACAAGGTTCAATGTTGATTGGGAATATACAATTTATATTTTAATATTTTGTATAGAACCGGTTCTTCAAACCATACAGACAGAATTGTGTTGCTGGGGAGTTTGTTCCACCACTTCTTCCCAGCAAAAACACATAGGAAGTGGTCAAGGGCGGGCGTTTTTGGGGGCTGTATTTTGTAAATTTGATCTGCAAAATGTGCTGATTTTCAGGCTATGACTTTTGATTTTGATAATTTTACAGATTGGAGTAACAAAACATGTGTAAAAAGTACAAGTTTAATATTTCACTGAAATTAAGTAAATTTATTAATTACCTAATAATTCCAAAACCCTAACACAACTACCATTGAGATTTTTTTATTTATTTCTATTAATTGTAGTTTTTTTTTTTCAATTAATCATATTTTTCTAATCGCTGCCTAATTTACAAAGTTATAATAATGGTCATTTATGAATTTTATATTTTTCATTTTTCTTTACAAGCTGCACCTATGAAAATACTTGAATTTGCATTTTTTATTACTTCAAAAGTATTGGTTAATATCTCATTCAGTTCGATTAAATTCTTTTATTATATTTTTATTTGACTCTGGCCGAATTTTCAATAACTACTATCTGAAAAATATGTTTGACGTTTTGACAGCTATTGCATAGAATTGTCTACATTTATTCCTCAGATTTCCGAATTTTCAATAACTACTATCTGAAAAATATGTTTGACGTTTTGACAGCTATTGCATAGAATTGTCTACATTTATTCCTCAGATTTCTATATGTTAACAGATTATCCGATGGCACAACTACTATATCAAACACAAAAATGACCATTATATAACCACGAAACATCTTTTAGTTACAATATTTATTTTCCAATTTTACAAAAAATAAATACAACTAAATCGATACCTAGTTACAATCGTAATCGTTTTCAATCGAGTTTCAGTGTTGCCAGTATTAAGTTCAAAATGGCGTATGTAAGAAAAAAAAATATTGACTGTTTTTTGGTGCAGTCGACAGTTCTGTCATTCCGTACCAAAAATGCATTTTTTTTCTTTGAAATTCGGTACCCCTTTTAATGATTTATTGAGATGCTTTAAAAAGAAATAAACTTGATGGCAACACTTACGTACAATCCTTTATTTTTTGTTTATTTAGGTTATTTTACTTATAGGTTATATTAAGTTGTCTCACAGTATGATTTTCATTTTTCGTTATGTTAAATCTTATCTTTATATTAAAAGGTTCTACTTTGACTTAAACTTTGACTTTACTTATGGGGGAATTGTATGGGTAATAGGTCATTCTGCAACGCTTCAAAATTTTAAATAACGTTACAGTATTATGAGGAAAATATACAAGTAAAATAACCTAAATATATTAAGTTACACTTATATCGATCGATATTATTTTACATTTACACATACATAAATAGGTTTTTTATTACATATATGTAATATCTACAGTTTTAATCATGACAAATTATTGCTAGGAATAATTTTGTCCGATTCCCTGAGCTATCGTTTTCTAACAACAGTACGTCTTTCGGTTCAGCACTTTTGTTCGTGTGTTAGTAGGTATATATCAGTTCATTATTTTGAAACGAGAATATTTTTTTTATAATAACGAAAAAATTATGATGTGATTATCGGTTTATGTCAAAATGGATTTTTAAAAAATATGCAAAAATTATAGCCCTCCCCATTTGCCGAGCCTTTTCCCAACTATGTTGAGATCGGCTTCCAGTCTAACCGGATGCAGCTGAGTACCAGTGCTTTACTAGGAGCGACTGCCTATCTGATCTCCTCAACCCAGTTACCCGGTAACACGATGCTCCTTGATAAGACGTAACGGTCAGTCAGAAGCCAGTAAGTCTGACAACCAGCCTTACCAAGGAGTTTGCTCGGATATCTGGGTTGAGCGAGTCAGATAGGCAGTCGGTCCTTGTAAAGCACTGGTACTCAGCTGCAACCGGTTAGACTGGAAGCCGACCTCAACATAGTTGGGAAAAGGCTCGGCAGATGATGAGTTTAACACCTCTCCACTGCGTTTTAAAGGAGTCTTGGCGTAATATCTTTTCTTCCACACTTAGTAACCACACAAATATAGACTAGTATATAAACAAAATATATTTACAAATGAATAAATGCGCTGAAAATAACTAATTGATATCTATTTTTTATATAAAAGTTTGTTCGTTTTGAGATCAGACACTTTTCTGTGGTACATTTCTATTGCTGATCTTACTAATAATAATAATATGTTTGTATGTTTAGCAATCATGCTGTAACTGCTGAACGAAATGAGGTGAAATTTGGCACAAATATAGATTGCGATCAACACATTATGATGACTTTTTATCAGGGTGCGAGAAGTTGTTTTCTCGAGTGTGATATTTCAAATACCTTTTCAACTTTCCACAAATATTGATTTAATTTGCAAAATAGTCGACAGTATTTAAAAAAAAAAAAAGAAAAAAAAACATGTTCCAGTACCAGCAATAAAAATGTACCAAATTATTACTTTTTTCACACTTCATATTATTACAATACACGGACATACAAAATAATTGTACTGTTTTTGATTTATCAAAAAAAAAATGCAAAAAACCTAAATAATTTAGCCAATACATTTTAATGTGTTAATAATACTGATACAATATTAGTAAATAGTAAAAAAATACGCGGTCTAATTGAGAACCTCCTTTTTTGGAAGTCGGTTAAAAAGTTAAAAGTTAAACATTTAAAGTATTGAAAGCTATGCGATGCTATAGATGTAGTTTTATTAGCTTTACCAGCACCTAAAGACTAGATATTTTTAGCAATTGCGAAGGTTTTGAGTAGTTGACTGAATTTTTAATGAATATGAAATACATTTGTTTTCAGAACGAATATTGTGTATTTTCTTCACGCACAAACGGCAGAAATAATTGTGATAAAACTTGACATTAATAAAGCTTATATATCAGAATAACTTATAGGATTCTAAACTGAAAACTGTATATTTCTACAAAAACTTATTGAAATGCATTACTTATCAATGCATTACTTATATAAGTCAAATACCCAAAGAAAAACCTTCATAGAATTGTTTTATTATTTTTTTAATCAAATAAATCGTATAGCATCGCATTTGCTGTCAAAGTACGTATATTTGAAACCAGATATATTTAAAAATATAAATTATCGGTTAAGAAATGTAGAACAAACAAAACATTTTTTCTCTTTTATTCATAAGTATAGATATAAATTACGTACACAGAAAATTAGAATTGATATACGTCATTATGAGTATATAGTACTGTTATATGAAATACATTGATTTGTATGTGTTTTAGGCCCATAAAGAAAAAATAATATACAGTTCTTGTCATATAAGTTTGCCGTCCTGAATTTTAAATCAAGACATTTCAGACTAAAGTTAGAGCGGCAAAGATATTTGACGAGAACAAAAAAGAAAAAATACTATTTTCTGTATTATTAAAAATATATGTTTATATGCGTCATTTATTTCTATAAACGTTACTTTTTTCCAATAATTAAACTTTCTATAATACATGTCATTTTTTATATATTGCCTTTAGTAGTTATAATAATCATGAACTTTACATTATGTACCTATATGTACATTTTCTTAGGTATATAGACAAAAGTAAAATGCATGTCTGTCTGTCTTAGGATTTATCGAAACTGTGAAAGTTTTTTTCAAATAATATGTATAAATTATAACGTTTTTGAGTTTGAGAAGATGTATTCTCAAACAGACAGACAAACATCTTAAATCGATGCTAAATATTCGAGTAGGCCTCTAAAAATATATCGAATATAAACAAACACAAGCATCAATAAACTCAATATTGCCACATTACTAAAAAACAACCTTTTTCAAACTGGCAATCTCTAAAAGTGATAAATCAATCACAAAAACCAAATTTTAAATCAAACTTTTCAAACCAAAAAGCTTAATTAAACAATATTCGTCACACCTGACCTTCAAATCACATTGACCTTGAAAATCTGACCTTGACCTTGAAAGGTGACCTTGAATTTTTTAAACGAGAAAATTAACCCAGTTACCTTGTCGAAGGTTTTTTTGAACTTTATGCCGTAGTTTTTTCATGTGTTGTGTTTATAGTGGAGTTTCTTTTCTCCATTGGAAAGCATTGGTCTTCACGGCCGGGTTCGCTGAGCTAGCGCTCGCCGCTAGGGCTACGCCCGTCCTGCGTATGTTGGCGGCTGCGCTGTCTGTAATAGACAATCAAAATTACTTGAGATAGCCTCCAAGAGCGCCCAGCTTTCACTACTTCCTATGTGTTATTACTGGGAAGAAGTGACGCAACACATGGTTTGTTGTAAGACTGCTTCGCAATATTTACTAGTACCTACACTAGGTATGGCCGATTGAAGGTGAAAGAAAACATCTTGTTGAAACCAGGACTATAAAGTCTGAAATTACCAATCCACTCGCTTACGTAGTGATTAATGCTCAATCCTTCTCTGTGAGAGGAGGCTTGGACCTGGTATTGGACTTGATAGTTAGAACTAACAAACTTAAGCTTTATAATATTAGTATAGATAGAATTAGCTTACCCAGTCCATTTCTAACGTTGGCGACCAATCGCATCGCTGGATTTGTGACAATGCCATTCCTCTTACTCTTGCTATGAACAAACAAATATTAATTAGTATAAGTATTAAAGACAAATATAAAGTTTACCTATTTCTTAGAATACTGTTTTACTCGACTGCCGAAAGTTACTGAAGTTTTTCGAATACTTTTAACAGTATAGAGGTATATTAAAATATAGTTTAGTTATATTATCGTAAACATATTAGTCATATTATTTTATTTTGAAGAAGATATATCGAATAATAGACTAAAAAATATGAATAGATAAGAACTAAAGATTTATCTTATCAAATGGTATAAACACACTATTTTAGGATCGTTTTAAAATCTCTTTTTTACACAGAGTGAAATTATTTTATTATTATTTCATAAATAAATACTTAAACCGGTATTAGTTTATATTAAGTTTCGTGCACCCAACCACCAAAATTAGTGGATATTAGTTAAGCTGCGAAGCTAATGAATGTATGGAATTAATACGTTATTAATATTATTATCAATATAGCAATATAATTACACATATGTATAGTTATCTCCAAATATTATGTCTTCGCGGAATTAATAGAAACGGTTTCTTAGAGTATATATAATCGGCCACGGCGGCTGTTCTCATATAAGAAGATCAGCCAGCAGCGCAGGGTATATTATAGTGCACGCACATTTGCTTGGACACAGGTGCACTCACTATTCCTTCACTCTCATAGCGCGATGGGACGACAATCCGACACCATCGGAGAGAGATCACAAGCAGGACCGGCATTAACGTGCTCTCTGATGCACGGGCCCTAATGCTAAGCAGCTAGATGATGACAGATGATGATGATGATGAAGCCCAGGTACGAAACCTAATCACCAGCCACGAGCCAATTAGCCATCCCAGCTAACACCCGAGGTGTGACTGTGAGTCCATTTGAAGTAATATAATATTAACTTTATAATGTAGTAAATATCTTTATGAAGTCGGTGTTTAAAATAGGTTGTGTGTGTTCATGTATGAACATTTTACTTTATTTCCAAATATTCTTCGGTACAAATCGCTTAATACTGTTTGATGAATTTTGTTAACAGCAAAACAGATGATAAGTTTCCTAGAAGGTAAAACCAACAGCAAAAAGTTGGAGAAGAGTTGGCAAAAAACATCATGGATACTCTTTTTAAGACAATATGTTCACGAGGACTCGAATTACTAAGCTGATAAAATTATATTATTGCACATGGAACCACTATGTATATGAGTGGGTACAATAGAAAGTCGTACATTATTTTTAAACTCAATAATATTATCCGCAGACCCACAGTCACACCTCAAACAAAACTAAATGAACTCACTGTTTAAATATTCGGCCTCTAGCGCGGCCGAAACTGCCCACAAGCCTGTTGTACGCTACGCGACCCATCGCTTTCCACACCTCGCTATGTTACACATACACTTTACTATAGCGTTTTGTTTTTTAGGTAAAAGACGGGTATTCGGCTTTCGGCCTCTGGTGTTCAGCCTCTGGTATTTGGCTTTTGGCATCCGGCTTGAATCCAGGCTTATTTATTTATCGCTGAATATGTTTTTCGCTTTCCTGCCTATCTGTCAGCCGTCATACTAACATCCTCTCTCTTCTTATTTATGCCATCTTTCAGGAAAGTCATCCATCTTTTCTTCGGTCTACCTTTCCTTTACCATCCATCCACAATCATGCAGAAATATGATTATAGTACATATTTTAAACGTACAAAATATTCCAATAGGCCGAAAGCTGAATATCTGTCACACATACAACGATATACAATATACATGTTAGCGTTACTTAACACATTACAAAAGCATTATAGTATATATTTTCTTGTTCAAATATAGTTTAATTGCACTTCCAGGAACAATTCTCTTAAAATAATAATGCATTCTCGAGATATATTTCCTTTAAATTCAGGCACATGCTATTTCATATATAAACCATTGGGATACATAGCATGTTCTCTATATTTAAGAAGCAATAAATAAGAACATTATTTGCTTTTGGTTGTCAGACTTTCTGACTTCTGACAACCCATAACCACTGCCAAAGATGTTTTAATGACAGCCGGAACCTAACAATGGGACCCATTAATTTACCGTGACTTCTGAAACACGGATATTTCATATGAAATATTTCCCATGTCATAAGATGGTCACCTATCCACGGATCGAACGCGTTAAGCGTAGCTTAACTTGTGACCGATAGACGCGATAGACCGATAAGCAAGATAAATGTCAATTTCCATCCAAAGTAAACAGCTCATCTTTTCCCTAACTAAATCTGAGTCGGCTTCCAGTCTAACTGAATGCAGCTGAGTACCAGTTTATAAGAAGCGACTGCCTATTTGACCTCCTTAACCCAGTTACCCGGGCAACCTCTTAGTAGGACAGTTTGTCAACCGGCTATCAAGTACCTAAAGTTAAATAAATATAAAAAATACTTGAACCAACCTTTCACTCCGATCCTGCGGCGGCTTACTATCCCTTCCCAAAATAATCCTCATATGGGTATCCCTATTGAAATGCGTATCAGTCAGGACTGGCTGTAACACCGCAGTAGGCAGTGACGGCAGCGTGGGGGAGTGACGTAACCTAACCTCAACCTGGTTACCCGGGCAACCTCTTAGTAAGACAGTTTGTCAACCGGCTATCAAGTAAAGTTAAATTATCATCATCCTCCGAGCCTTGTTCCCAACTATGTTGGGGTCGGCTTCCAGTCTAACCGGATTCAGCTGAGTACCAGTGCTTTTACAAGAAACGACTGCCTATCTGATCTCCTCAACCCAGTAGCGGGTTGTTCGAAAGAGTTACCGCGGCCCTGGTACATAAAAGGCCTACGACGGAACACGACGGTTTTTAATCAGTAACAGTCTGACACTCCCTCACCGCTGCTAACCCACAGCGTGAGTCATTTGATGATTTTTGACTTATAAATAGATAAATATAAGAAATACTTCAACCAACCTTTCACTCCGATCTTGAGGCGGCTTACTATCCCTTCCCAAAATAATCCTCATATGTGTATCCCTATTGAAATGAGTATCTGTCAGGACTGGCTGTAACACCGCAGTAGGCAGTGACGGCAGGTTGGGGGAAGTGACGTAACCTAGCCTCTTCAACCTAGTTATCCGGGCAACCTCCTTAGTAAGAGCGTTTGTCAACCGGCTATCAAGTAGCGTGTTGTTCGAAAGAGTTACCGCGGCCCTGGTACATAAAAGGCCTACGACGGAACACGACGGTTTTTAGTCAGTAAGAGTCTGACACTCCCTCACCGCTGCTAACCCACAGCGGGAGCGGTCATTAGATGACTTTTGACTTATAAATAAATAAATATAAAAAATACTTGAACCAACCTCTCACTCCGATCTTGAGGCGGCTTACTATCCCTTCCCAAAATAATCCTCATATGGGTATCCCTATTGAAATGCGTATCAGTCAGGACTGGCTGTAACACCGCAGTAGGCAGTGACGGCAGCGTGGGGGAAGTGACGTCACTGACGGGAGTACGGGGAGGACTGGCGTAGAGGGGAGAACAGTCACCGCGCCAGTTGGAGCGGCGGCCGGCTCCTGTCCAGGTTACTAGTTCCGCGTCGCGTTCGTTGGCTAGGTAGCTCCTGTGGAGTAAAAAAAAGGTTGATTTCCGTGTTTCATACAAGTCATCATCTGGTTAACCTTTTCATGCTATATTGGGGTCGGCTTCCAGTTTAGTACCAGTGATCGACTGTTACATGGACCATACAAATGTTTTGCAAAAATATACTCAATAGAAATATTGTTTGAGTGTGCATAGTCTAAACTGAAACAGGTTTCAAAATAATACAAACGTTTTTAGTTCGCTGGTTTTGAACCAACACAAATCATCATTGTTATATAGAAGTCAAGTTTTAGTGTCGTGCTGGCGACCTAATAGTCTGGCGTACTGTCACTCTGGTGGCACATCTGTCTAGTGACAAACCTGTCTAGTGACAAACCTGTCTGGTGACACAAAGCTGTCTGGCGACAAAGGTGTCTGGTGGCACCGCTGTCTGGCGACATAGTTGTCTGGTGATACAGCTGTCTGGTGACAAATTTGTCTGGTATAACGTACCTCAGCTTGGAGTCTTTCTCGACGACATGATGCTCGGGTATGTCTGAGTGCTCGGGAATGTCTCGGCGTCCGCGCCCGCACCGCGCCACTTGCTGGGCGAACGATAGCGATAAGTTCGCGCGGTTTGGCTGTGGATACAAAAGAGGTAGATTAAATTACGTTTTATTACTGGTAAAGATATATAGAAAAATATTTGTAAGAAACATTGAATTCTTGTCCAGGTATAATATTATTAATGCATTTTTTTTGTTTGTTACGCTAAAGAATTCATAAGTACATGGATGTGACGATGGAGGTAAAGCAGCTAGTACTTTTAAATATTCTTATTTTTTTCCACGGCCGTTTAGCTTAATTCAATGTCACAAAATTCAAACTTTATTTAAAGCCTGCGATGATGGATGGGCTGTGGAATTATTCGCGCGAGTTACCGCGGCCCTGGTACATAAAATACGACGGAACACGACGGTGTTTAGTCAGTAAGAGTCTGACACTCCCTCACCGCGCGTAACCCACAGCGGGAGGGGGCATTTTATGATGTTTACGACGTTAAAAAAAAACGGATAAAAAGAAGGCGTTTAATCTTCCTCGACAAGTGTACTAACCTTTATCACCATTACTCTGCCATCATCCTAATTTTACTTAGGGTCAGCGCAGCGTAATTTCTTTTCTCATACTTTTCTATCTGCCGTCATAGCACAAGTATATAATACAGTATATAAATACTACTAGTATGGATACCTTCTCAGTAATAGTGTCAGGCGGGTCGTGGTGCGAGTGCGAGCGGGCGGAGCCGGCGGTCATGTTGGACGACGATTTGGTGGAGTTCGAGCTGTGGACGCTGCGACGCTTGTATTCTGGTGAACCTGGGTGATAGGAGAATAATTGGGTTAGAAAATATATGAAAGTAGGTATATTAGAATATACACAACAGGTGGAAACCGAAATGGCAAACCTTGGGGGAGGCAGGACTTTTTCGGCTGAAAGAGAAGTGGAAACTGGCGACCAACCTTCCGACGACCTTTATGTGCGTCAAGTATCTCTGACTCCTTACATCCTTGACACCGCATGTTACTGCCACCTTAGATCCTTGCACTTCTAGCGTTCGAAATCAATGGCGCAGTATATCTCCCTAAATAAATGGCACTCTACAAGCTCATATATCTCTGCCACCGTATCCACCCATCCTCCGAGTCTTTTTCCCAACCATGTTGGGGTCGGCTTCCACTCTAACCGGATGCAGCTGAGTACCAATGCTTTACAAGAAGCGACTGCCTATCTGACCTTCTCAACCCAGTTACCCGGGCAACCTGGTGTCAGACTTACTGGCTTCTGCCACCCTATATGTTCATACATCTCTGGTACCCTGAGAATTCCAACATTTCTGCCTAAGTTTTGCTACATCTCTGTCACCATATTCTTCCTTGACTCCGTACATCTCTGGCGTTGCTAAGAACTGTTATCCTAGATCACCCTTATCCCTGCCCCTCGGTCTTCTAACGTATCTGTCTCCCTAACCCCAGCTTCTAATATCTTCAGTACGTACCAGCACTGGGCGGTCGCGGCTGCAGGTCGGCTGCGGGGGCTGAAGGCGCTGCCCATCGCTCCAGCAGCCGGCAGATGTTCGCGTGACCAGCTCGCCACGCCACCTTCGCTGGAGTACGGCCTGGGTAACAGAATAGTATAATTTAGGTCTATAAGTCTCAAAAAAATACGGCCCACATAATAGAAAGAATACTTTAATGCATGGTTGTACCTCTAAAAATCCCAAAGAAAGAAAAACTCGCTAAAATAGGCTTTGCATCAAACTACAATATTAGCGTTATTCTTCCCTTAATGCCGGGTTAAGCCCTCTCTTCTCATACAAAGAAAGTATGAGGCTCAAACCCGCACTCAGAGACATTCAATGATTACTTAAAACACTCCTTAGTGACGGATTCTCATAGAAATTCTGCACTGAGGAACGGCTTAAGTAGCTACTAAATGTCTCTGAGTAAGTCCATTAGATTCCACCAAAACGGAGCGTTATCATTCGCATTTATTCTCTTTTTTTTCATTATTTAATTGGAATTGAAGAACACCAAGTATAAAAGAAATAGATATATGAAAAACCCTCTTCAGTAGACCAAACAATAAGTTTATGTATATAAATCTTAGCAACCTGTGTTAAACCTTCTAAAGTAGACCAAATAATACCTAAGTTATATACTAAACTTACCGCAATGATCAGCTTGCAATGGATCGGCTCCGTGCTGTAGAAGCCACAACACGCATTCTTCATGTCCTTCTTGAGCGGCTATACCTGAAAAAACAAAAAACCATAATATTATATTTACTTCCTTAGGGAAAATGGTGTATGCTAATGTATGTAAAACTAACATATAGGAGACTATTTATTGCCAAAATCATAGTGTATAGAAAAAAGGATCTTATAAACCCTTTCTTTGACATTTTTTAAGCGGCTTTAATTTGTCGTTCAAGTTAAGACAGGTCACTAAAATCAAAATCCTTTTTTTTTTTCAAATAGGCCTTCGCAGGCTCCTATGAAACGTCACACTATTTGCATGGTTTCAAAAATTTGGTCTCATGGAGAAACTAAAAATGTTTTTAGCATTAAGTATCATTTGAATCGAAACTTTTGCAGTTAGGCATCAAAATAACTTTAAAGAAATAATAATATAGCAAATTATAATTCAAAATAACATGTTTTAAAATGTATATAAAAACAATATCTCTTTACAGGCAACCGATTTTCATGTGGTTCTTTTGATCGATCGGGTGATTGAAGAGGAAGATTTATATATGTATAATAACATCCATTAAAAAGTGGGGAAATACTATTATCCCGTACAAAGCCGGAGCGGTTCGCTAATTATTTTATAAGAAAGACAGACATTTCCTGGGGAGTCTGTTTACTTCTTCCCAGTAATAACACATAGGAAGTGGTAAAGGGGTTTTTGGACTGTCCCAAGTAATCCTGAAGATCGAAGAGTGCTGGTCTTCAGCGTACTTTGAATAAATGACTTTTTGACGAGACAGCGTCCAATAACTCGATATTACGGATCCATGCACGAAAAGATGATATCATTGTCCCGTTACGCTCAATGCCCTGTTCGCAAGCGACTAAGTACTGCGTTCCACTGTCATGTTTGCCGTTGTCAAGTCAAACTACCGTCCGTCAACCGACTTTGCAGACAACCAATTTTTTCACTTACCCAATGGCGTGGCGCCTTGAGTACACACAGCGGCAGGGTCGGCTCCCTGGTCGAGTAAGGCTCGCAGCACGTTGACGCGGCCCCTCCAGGCTGCCGCATGGAGAGCCGTTCGTCGGCATCTGTCTCTGCCGTCTACTGCTGCACCACCTGAAGTAGATAATGTGCTTGTAGAGTATTTGTTCCCTTTATGTCGGGCAAATATAGAAAACACTTTAAAACTATACAAACACAGCATAAAATAAGGGTATGAACCAAATTATAACTTACTAGCCGTTTTCCCGCGGTTTCACCCGCGTCCCGTGGGAACTACTGCCCGTACCGGGATAAAATATAGCCTATGTTACTCGTGGATAATGTAGATTTCGAATGGTGAAAAATTTTTTAAAAACTGTCCAGTAGTTTTTGAGCCTATTCATTACAAACAAACAAACAAAGTTTTCCTCTTTATAATATTAGTATAGATAAATTCATCCAAATATTGCATTTGAACTCACCAACTTTGATCAGTAGGTTGACCATATCCGTATGTCCCTGCCACGCTGACACGTGTAAAGGTGTTCGGCCCTAAACCAAAATAATAAATAAATATTAGTAACACATTTTTCAGATCATGGTATGCGGAGAAATGCTCTACTTTTAAGGTTATAAGACGATTTTTGTTTCTTTCCATTAAGCTACTATCTCATTAAATTGTGAACCAGGGCCGTACTAGGCAAGTGCTGGGGCCACTAGGAAATTTTATCGCGGGCCCCATGTTATCTTTTATTCGTGACTGAGTAACATAAATATGATTTTTAATGGTGGTGTTGATGATACAAACAAAAAGTATAAATATTTATTGAAATCTTCACAATGGTTTACACAAAATCAAATGGTTAATCACAGTATGCGCTCTTGGCCGCCTTGGGCTCCACGCCAAAGTATTAAGGGAGCCTTTTTTTATTATTATTTGAATTCTACTACGGTGAAAAAACTAGTGACTTGGAAACTTAGTCGTGATCTACACCCCTTCTGCGCTTCATCCCTGGGCACTATAGGTACCGGCCTAACTCCATCCCTGTCCCATACCTCGCTATCAGTAGTATCAGCCTGCGCATGACACTGGGTAAGCAGGTACCGCGCCATGGGCAGGCGGTTGTCGAGCGCCAGCACGTACAGAGTGCTGCGCCGGTCCGCGTCCAACGCGTCCACTACCGCGCCCCGCGCGTACAGGGCTGCTACTGTCTCTATGTGGCCTTCTAGTGCTGCTAGTCTGTGGGGTAAGGGATAATATGATGGTTGTAGTTGTTGCCAAGACATTTATTTATTTATTAAAGGGTTTAGCAAGCGCAGCGTAGGACGTCCACCAACAAGGTGGACATACGACCTTATGTCGGTCGCCGTCGACGCTGGATGCAGGTCGCCTCCAACAGGTATCTGTGGAGATCTAAGGGGGAGGCCTATGTTCAGCAGTGGACGTCCTATGGCTGAGATGATGATGATGATGATGATTAAAGGGTTTACCAACAGCTTCTGTGTACATAAAGGTTAGAGTACAATTTCTGTTATTACTAGGACTTACACAGTTGCCAATTAAAGGTTAACCAACAACCGCTAAATAATGATAAAATTTAAAACTAGAAAATTAAAATTAGAATAAAAATAAAACTTGTTGCAATAAATAACACATACTTTGATATAATATTGCTTAGTCAGCAAACCAAAGTGGGGCCTACCAGAGCCAAAGCCTGCTGGGCCTCTTCAAACCAGTCTTACCAAAAGGTATCGGGTTTCCTATGTAACTGAGTTGAAGAGATCAAATAGGCAGTCGCTCCATGTGGCACACTGGTACTCAGCTGCATGCTGTTAGACTGGAAGCCGACCCCAACATAGTTGGAACAAGGCTATGTACATGAAAAAGGTACATGACAAAGACTAGGCCGATGGAAAAGGTACATGGCAAAGACAAGGCAAATGGAACAGGCCAAGCAACCTATTTAATATTGTAAACTGTTCTTTTTTTAAAAGATTGTCTATGGAGTTTTTTGTCGGTTCTTCTCCTTAAGACCCACTCTTTGGAACCGTGTACCAATTGACGTTCCTTAAGCACCTGTAATAGGTCCATATGAAATAAGAACTTTTGACTCTGACTTATCCTCACCTGAAAGCAGTCTTCCCATCATGAGCTCGCTGTTCCACCCTCGCATCCCACTGGTCTATGAGGATTTCCACCAGCTTGTGGTGACCTTCCTGGGCAGCTAACATGAGGGGTCCTTTGCCATCGTTGTCGGCTTCGTCGACTTTCGCGCCGGCTTCTAATAAGGCTTCGCAGACTTCTATGTGACCTAGGAATTAATAAAAATGGGAATTGTTAATATTTTATGGCGAATTTGACTATATTGAAGAAAAAAAATATTACACATTAATTATATACATTTCTATCTTTTCGTTATAATTCAACTATTTTATGACTATGCCACTGAACACGACATTCTTCCAAAAAACCTTTTTACAAAACATAAAACTGACTTAAAAAAATAAGTACTACGTGCATTGATGCAACTTCTAAACCGATGCACCTAAGTATTAAGTATTTGGCCTTTCAGTGTTTATTTTGTTCTTGGTTTGCGAAACTGACTATCCCGTCACGGGTGAAACCGAAAGGCATACCATCATATTTAATGGTAGGTGTATTCAAAAATAACACCTGTAAAAACTTGTGGAAAGAAGGAGGATATGAACATGAAAAATTCAATATTACCTTCAAAAGCGGCATAATGTAGCGGCGTCCATCCGGAATTGTCTCTATGATGTTCATCCAGCCCCCGGTCTAACAACTGTCTCACCACTTCCACGTTACCTGAGAACAAAACAATATTTTAACCGACTTCTCAGAAAGGTGGTTAACAATTCGGATTTTTGTATTTTTACAAGGGTCTGTTGTTATTACTAAGATATACATAAGAAGAAAACCAAACAGACAGACATGTGTTGCTGGGGAGTTTGTTGCGCCACTTCTTCTGCTCGGCAAAAACACATAAGAAGTGGTGAAGGGCGGGCGTTTTGGGGGCAGTATTTTGTAAATTTTGACGTACAAAAAGTATCGTTTTACAGCCAAGTTTGAAGAAATGATTTTGAATTTCAGGACTCTATATTGAAAGGCTGTACGTCTATCTCCGGACAGCAGCAGGCGCAGCGCCCGCGCGTGGCCGGCGGCGACGGCGGCCCACAGCGCCGTCCGTCCGTCCGTCACCAGGCTGTACCTCACGAGCCGCAGAGTTCACTACACACTCACCTTGTGCCGCCGCCACGCTCAGCACAGTGCGTCCGTCAGCGTCCATGTTGTCGACGCAGGCGCCCCAGAACAGCAGCAGGCGCAGCGCCCGCGCGTGGCCGGCGGCGGCGGCGGCCCACAGCGCCGTCCGTCCGTCCGTCACCAGGCTGTACCTCACGAGCCGCAGAGTTCACTACACACTCACCTTGTGCCGCCGCCACGCTCAGCACAGTGCGTCCGTCAGCGTCCATGTTGTCGACGCAGGCGCCCCAGAACAGCAGCAGGCGCAGCGCCCGCGCGTGGCCGGCGGCGGCGGCGGCCCACAGCGCCGTCCGTCCGTCCGTCACCAGGCTGTACCTCACGAGCCGCAGAGTTCACTACACACTCACCTTGTGCCGCCGCCACGCTCAGCACAGTGCGTCCGTCAGCGTCCATGTTGTCGACGCAGGCGCCCCAGAACAGCAGCAGGCGCAGCGCCCGCGCGTGGCCGGCGGCGGCGGCGGCCCACAGCGCCGTCCGTCCGTCCGTCACCAGGCTGTACCTCACGAGCCGCAGAGTTCACTACACACTCACCTTGTGCCGCCGCCACGCTCAGCACAGTGCGTCCGTCAGCGTCCATGTTGTCGACGCAGGCGCCCCAGAACAGCAGCAGGCGCAGCGCCCGCGCGTGGCCGGCGGCGGCGGCGGCCCACAGCGCCGTCCGTCCGTCCGTCACCAGGCTGTACCTCACGAGCCGCAGAGTTCACTACACACTCACCTTGTGCCGCCGCCACGCTCAGCACAGTGCGTCCGTCAGCGTCCATGTTGTCGACGCAGGCGCCCCAGAACAGCAGCAGGCGCAGCGCCCGCGCGTGGCCGGCGGCGGCGGCGGCCCACAGCGCCGTCCGTCCGTCCGTCACCAGGCTGTACCTCACGAGCCGCAGAGTTCACTACACACTCACCTTGTGCCGCCGCCACGCTCAGCACAGTGCGTCCGTCAGCGTCCATGTTGTCGACGCAGGCGCCCCAGAACAGCAGCAGGCGCAGCGCCCGCGCGTGGCCGGCGGCGGCGGCGGCCCACAGCGCCGTCCGTCCGTCCGTCACCAGGCTGTACCTCACGAGCCGCAGAGTTCACTACACACTCACCTTGTGCCGCCGCCACGCTCAGCACAGTGCGTCCGTCAGCGTCCATGTTGTCGACGCAGGCGCCCCAGAACAGCAGCAGGCGCAGCGCCCGCGCGTGGCCGGCGGCGGCGGCGGCCCACAGCGCCGTCCGTCCGTCCGTCACCAGGCTGTACCTCACGAGCCGCAGAGTTCACTACACACTCACCTTGTGCCGCCGCCACGCTCAGCACAGTGCGTCCGTCAGCGTCCATGTTGTCGACGCAGGCGCCCCAGAACAGCAGCAGGCGCAGCGCCCGCGCGTGGCCGGCGGCGGCGGCGGCCCACAGCGCCGTCCGTCCGTCCGTCACCAGGCTGTACCTCACGAGCCGCAGAGTTCACTACACACTCACCTTGTGCCGCCGCCACGCTCAGCACAGTGCGTCCGTCAGCGTCCATGTTGTCGACGCAGGCGCCCCAGAACAGCAGCAGGCGCAGCGCCCGCGCGTGGCCGGCGGCGGCGGCGGCCCACAGCGCCGTCCGTCCGTCCGTCACCAGGCTGTACCTCACGAGCCGCAGAGTTCACTACACACTCACCTTGTGCCGCCGCCACGCTCAGCACAGTGCGTCCGTCAGCGTCCATGTTGTCGACGCAGGCGCCCCAGAACAGCAGCAGGCGCAGCGCCCGCGCGTGGCCGGCGGCGGCGGCGGCCCACAGCGCCGTCCGTCCGTCCGTCACCAGGCTGTACCTCACGAGCCGCAGAGTTCACTACACACTCACCTTGTGCCGCCGCCACGCTCAGCACAGTGCGTCCGTCAGCGTCCATGTTGTCGACGCAGGCGCCCCAGAACAGCAGCAGGCGCAGCGCCCGCGCGTGGCCGGCGGCGGCGGCGGCCCACAGCGCCGTCCGTCCGTCCGTCACCAGGCTGTACCTCACGAGCCGCAGAGTTCACTACACACTCACCTTGTGCCGCCGCCACGCTCAGCACAGTGCGTCCGTCAGCGTCCATGTTGTCGACGCAGGCGCCCCAGAACAGCAGCAGGCGCAGCGCCCGCGCGTGGCCGGCGGCGGCGGCGGCCCACAGCGCCGTCCGTCCGTCCGTCACCAGGCTGTACCTCACGAGCCGCAGAGTTCACTACACACTCACCTTGTGCCGCCGCCACGCTCAGCACAGTGCGTCCGTCAGCGTCCATGTTGTCGACGCAGGCGCCCCAGAACAGCAGCAGGCGCAGCGCCCGCGCGTGGCCGGCGGCGGCGGCGGCCCACAGCGCCGTCCGTCCGTCCGTCACCAGGCTGTACCTCACGAGCCGCAGAGTTCACTACACACTCACCTTGTGCCGCCGCCACGCTCAGCACAGTGCGTCCGTCAGCGTCCATGTTGTCGACGCAGGCGCCCCAGAACAGCAGCAGGCGCAGCGCCCGCGCGTGGCCGGCGGCGGCGGCGGCCCACAGCGCCGTCCGTCCGTCCGTCACCAGGCTGTACCTCACGAGCCGCAGAGTTCACTACACACTCACCTTGTGCCGCCGCCACGCTCAGCACAGTGCGTCCGTCAGCGTCCATGTTGTCGACGCAGGCGCCCCAGAACAGCAGCAGGCGCAGCGCCCGCGCGTGGCCGGCGGCGGCGGCGGCCCACAGCGCCGTCCGTCCGTCCGTCACCAGGCTGTACCTCACGAGCCGCAGAGTTCACTACACACTCACCTTGTGCCGCCGCCACGCTCAGCACAGTGCGTCCGTCAGCGTCCATGTTGTCGACGCAGGCGCCCCAGAACAGCAGCAGGCGCAGCGCCCGCGCGTGGCCGGCGGCGGCGGCGGCCCACAGCGCCGTCCGTCCGTCCGTCACCAGGCTGTACCTCACGAGCCGCAGAGTTCACTACACACTCACCTTGTGCCGCCGCCACGCTCAGCACAGTGCGTCCGTCAGCGTCCATGTTGTCGACGCAGGCGCCCCAGAACAGCAGCAGGCGCAGCGCCCGCGCGTGGCCGGCGGCGGCGGCGGCCCACAGCGCCGTCCGTCCGTCCGTCACCAGGCTGTACCTCACGAGCCGCAGAGTTCACTACACACTCACCTTGTGCCGCCGCCACGCTCAGCACAGTGCGTCCGTCAGCGTCCATGTTGTCGACGCAGGCGCCCCAGAACAGCAGCAGGCGCAGCGCCCGCGCGTGGCCGGCGGCGGCGGCGGCCCACAGCGCCGTCCGTCCGTCCGTCACCAGGCTGTACCTCACGAGCCGCAGAGTTCACTACACACTCACCTTGTGCCGCCGCCACGCTCAGCACAGTGCGTCCGTCAGCGTCCATGTTGTCGACGCAGGCGCCCCAGAACAGCAGCAGGCGCAGCGCCCGCGCGTGGCCGGCGGCGGCGGCGGCCCACAGCGCCGTCCGTCCGTCCGTCACCAGGCTGTACCTCACGAGCCGCAGAGTTCACTACACACTCACCTTGTGCCGCCGCCACGCTCAGCACAGTGCGTCCGTCAGCGTCCATGTTGTCGACGCAGGCGCCCCAGAACAGCAGCAGGCGCAGCGCCCGCGCGTGGCCGGCGGCGGCGGCGGCCCACAGCGCCGTCCGTCCGTCCGTCACCAGGCTGTACCTCACGAGCCGCAGAGTTCACTACACACTCACCTTGTGCCGCCGCCACGCTCAGCACAGTGCGTCCGTCAGCGTCCATGTTGTCGACGCAGGCGCCCCAGAACAGCAGCAGGCGCAGCGCCCGCGCGTGGCCGGCGGCGGCGGCGGCCCACAGCGCCGTCCGTCCGTCCGTCACCAGGCTGTACCTCACGAGCCGCAGAGTTCACTACACACTCACCTTGTGCCGCCGCCACGCTCAGCACAGTGCGTCCGTCAGCGTCCATGTTGTCGACGCAGGCGCCCCAGAACAGCAGCAGGCGCAGCGCCCGCGCGTGGCCGGCGGCGGCGGCGGCCCACAGCGCCGTCCGTCCGTCCGTCACCAGGCTGTACCTCACGAGCCGCAGAGTTCACTACACACTCACCTTGTGCCGCCGCCACGCTCAGCACAGTGCGTCCGTCAGCGTCCATGTTGTCGACGCAGGCGCCCCAGAACAGCAGCAGGCGCAGCGCCCGCGCGTGGCCGGCGGCGGCGGCGGCCCACAGCGCCGTCCGTCCGTCCGTCACCAGGCTGTACCTCACGAGCCGCAGAGTTCACTACACACTCACCTTGTGCCGCCGCCACGCTCAGCACAGTGCGTCCGTCAGCGTCCATGTTGTCGACGCAGGCGCCCCAGAACAGCAGCAGGCGCAGCGCCCGCGCGTGGCCGGCGGCGGCGGCGGCCCACAGCGCCGTCCGTCCCGCCGCGTCGCCCGCCTCCGGGTCCGCCTCTGCCTCTAATAGGAGCTCGCAGATCTCGCTAAAAAAAGAGAAAAATTATGTAAAATAAAGAACTCCCTAAACATGGATGAAAAGGAAACTTATGAAATGCTATATTACTGTCGAAATCGGCCACGGCGGCTGTTCACGTTTAAGGAGATCGGTCAGGACATGTTATAGTGCACGAGCATTTGCGCAGACACAGGTCAGACGCAAGACCGACATTTACGTGCTCTCCGATGCACGGGTGAGTCAATCACCAACTTCCAGACTACGGGGGAGGCTTTGTGGAAGATTAAGAAAACCCACAAAGCGATTTCGGTCCGACCCGGGAATCGAACCCGAGACCTCGAGCACAGCAGCCGCGCTTGCGACCACTAGACCAACGAGGCAGTAAATTAAACCACTAAATCGTGATTGAGGCACGTACATGACATCTAATTTCACAAACTGTAGAGTGATGGGCCGGATACAGAAAGAAAGCACCAGCGTTTATCGATTCTCGTACACTCAATCAGATTGAAGCATCGCGAAGCTAGCATAACTGTTAGAGAATGGACCCGTGATCAGAGTTAGTAGGTCAAGGCCGGCCCTATCCTTTATATACAACTAGCTTCTGCCACCGTTTTCACCCGCATCCCGTGGGAACTACTTCCCGTACCAGGATAAAAAGTAGCCTATAGTCTTCCTCGATAAATGGGCTATCTAACACTGAAAGAAATTTTCAAATCGGACCAGTAGTTTCTGAGATTAGCGCCTTCAAACAAACAAACTCTTCAGCTTCAGCTTTATAATATTAGTATAGATTTAGCACAATCATTCATAAAGTTAAAAGTGGATTTAATGGGATGGACCACTTCAAAAATACCACGAAATAAGAAAAACACAAAATATTACAGTAAATGACATATTCCTAACTTATAATAATAGCAAAATTAAATAGGTACATAATAAAAAACAATACATACGTATGGCCCTCAAAAGCAGCTACCAACAGCGGCGTGGCTCTATCGCGATCAGCTCGCGAAACGTCCGCCCCTCGCTCTAGTAGCAGCGCGGCGCAAGCGCAGCCACTCGCGCAGAGAGAGGCTACTGAGAGTGCTGTGCGACCTATAAGAAAATAAGGAGGTTTGGAGAAAAATGCTTTCAAATATGTATCAAGAAAAAACGTTTAGAAGCCGGTGGTTTTCAGGTTTCTACTGTATGTATGTCGCAGTCGGATTACCTATACATACTAGTGTTTTTCAACCTTTTTCACGACGTGGGGGGTCGTGTAAGAAAAAATGTTTCGCGACCCCCGACCCTTCGCTTTGTTATCTTTATTATAAATTCTCTTACTTAACTAATAAATAAATAATTATTTTATTGTTTTTCTTACTAAAGTAGTTTTCTCGACCTGTAGTACCTTTTACATCTGGTTTTCTATGTTTAAATTAGGAGCCATTCTCAGATTCTTCATAGCTGCTGGTCGATCTCATCAGAAAAATCGATCTCACGATGTCGGCGTAGTGTCCATGTGCGTGGCCCAGGTGGGAGGCTTCGTAGATGACGCGAGGCCTGTAGACTTAGTCTGTACGCCTCATGTATAAGGCCTCCTAACAAAGACACACCCCACGTCGTAGGTACGAGGCCTCATATATAACGCGAGGCACCCTAAAGATTCCTTAAAGACCTAGCTACTCACCATCATCATCAGCATGATCGATCTCGGCGCCAGCATCCAACAGGGCCCTCACGATGTCCGCGTGGCCCATGTACGCGGCCGCTATGAGGGGGGTCCGACCTTCGGCGTCCGCTTTGTCAGGGTCAGCCCCGGCGGCTAGTAGACGGGAGACCACGGCCTCGTGGCCTGACCAGGCTGCCGCTCTGGGTAGGAAAGAGATCGAATGTTGCATATTATAGAGGTAATTTTCATTGTGTCATCAAAAACCTATAGTGTTACAAAAATACCCGTAAAATCGGGAGAGGGTTAAACTTTAAATCGTAATAATATCACTGAAAAAAAGTACAAAAAAATACCATTTTATAATAAGTGTCTTAACAGATATTGACTTCACCGAAAAAGACATGATTCTTAAAAAATACATTCAAATACTGTTATTATTTAAGACAATACTAAGAAACTGATAGAATAAAGTTAATCAAAAAACTTACCTTAGAGCAGTCCTGTTATCTGCGTCCACGCAATCTACGTCACAGCCGAATTCCAGTAGAACTTCCACCACCTGTGAACATGAAATATATGTTTACTATGTCATATAATTTGAATAAAATAGATACCTACTCAAATAAAAATAAAAAAGCCTTTTATTTCCAGTAGATAATTAAAGGTTTACATTTCTTCTCAAAAACATTAGATCTATTAGTGTTAGTTCTTATAGCTTAATCTATGTTAGTATATTTATATATATTTTTCAATTTGTTTATTGATTTAATTCCTAAGTATATATTTTTTTAATCTTCTGGAACCCCAAGTTGGGTGAAGGCCTCCTCCAGTGACGCAAATTTGTCTCTGTCTTCAGCTACTTTCCTCCACTTTGAACCAGCTGTCACTTTAATGTCGTCTTACCATCGTATAACAGGTCTACCTTCAGCCCGGGGTATAGTGCAGTACCCACCTCAGTATGTCCAGCCCAGGCCGCAGCCCTGAGCGGGCTCCAGCCGTCAGCATCGGCAGCGTCGGGGCGGGCGCCGGCTCGCAGCAGTAGCGCGGCGGCGTGGGCGCGGCCGCCGCGAGCCGCCGCGTGTAATGCTGTACCGCCTGTAGCGTCTGTCGCGTCTACTAGACCGGGGTCTGCAGTACCCACCTCAGTATGTCCAGCCCAGGCCGCAGCCCTGAGCGGGCTCCAGCCGTCAGCATCGGCAGCGTCGGGGCGGGCGCCGGCTCGCAGCAGTAGCGCGGCGGCGTGGGCGCGGCCGCCGCGAGCCGCCGCGTGTAATGCTGTACCGCCTGTAGCGTCTGTCGCGTCTACTAGACCGGGGTCTGCAGTACCCACCTCAGTATGTCCAGCCCAGGCCGCAGCCCTGAGCGGGCTCCAGCCGTCAGCATCAGCAGCGTCGGGGCGGGCGCCCGCTCGCAGTAGCAGCGCGGCGGCGTGGGCGCGGCCGCCGCGAGCCGCCGCGTGTAATGCTGTACCGCCTGTAGCGTCTGTCGCGTCTACTAGACCGGGGTCTGCAGTACCCACCTCAGTATGTCCAGCCCAGGCCGCAGCCCTGAGCGGGCTCCAGCCGTCAGCATCAGCAGCGTCGGGGCGGGCGCCCGCTCGCAGTAGCAGCGCGGCGGCGTGGGCGCGACCGCCGCGAGCCGCCGCGTGTAACGCCGTGCCGCCGGTGGCGTCTGTCGCGTCTACTAGACCCGGGTAACGCTGAGGAACATCAGGACATTATTTATATATCGATATTTATCCCATTTGATGGATATTCAGGGAAAATAAATAGTATTTTAGGCATATATGTTTATCGGCCAATTATATAATTTTTGCTTTACAAGAATATATGAACAAAACGTACACAAAATTCGGCAACACAGGTCATTAATAAAGAAATGACGCTGCAATTAGTTTATAAGTAATATAACCTCCATTACTAAAGAGAATTTTCTCAGAATTCGGTCAATTTGATGAAAAATCTTTTAGCGCATTAGTGAGGCTTATTCTTCAAAGGTTTAATTCGATACATCGTATTCTATCGAGGTTTTGCACATTTAACGTTACATTATAGAAGTACATTCTACCAGACCATAACTCAAGGTACAAAGCTCCTACCTTCAACAGCGCAGCCAAGGTTTCTTCATCACCTTTAGCAGCTAGCTCATGTACTGTGTTAGGATCCAATGGTATTTCTTCGTCCTGTTCTTTGGCAGTTGTTGTGTCATCCTCGTTCTCTAATGGCTGGTCTGTTGATAGCTGTGGAAAAGTGTTGAGGTTAAAATTGCTTTATAGTTTAAAAATTCTGTAAAAAGTAGCCTGTGTTACTTTTTGTGACATAGGCCAGTGAGTCTTGTCAAAATTGGTCCAGCACTTGTAATGATTAGCCAGAAAATAATAAAAAAAATGTAGTTCATTGTGAGAGGAGGCCTGTGCCCAGCATTGGGACGATAAAAAGGCTGTAACAGTAACAGTAGTTCATCCACCGTATAATACATAGCCTTTATCGTTTATCAGGTTGTAGGCTATCTGCGTTTAGATTTCGGGTGTAAGGGGGCAATTAACATCTTCTTCGTCGCATCGCCACTGGCAACCGCGGGCGGAATAATCAACTAAACGCCCGGCCGCTCGCAGTGCCGCTGCCGGCCGCTATACTGGTGTGACTTGGGCCTTAAGATCCTCACCATCATCTCCTGTTGCTCAGCTTCAGGAGGCACGGAGTCAGCTCGACTCAGCTCCAGCAGAGCCCGCAGCACGCGTCGGTCTCTCGGCCAGTGAGTAGTGCTCTCACCGGCTATGAGCTCCGGCATTATGGCTTCGAGTGCCGTTGGGTCTGCTGTGGAAGAAATAGAAGTGTTATTCAGGGTGTCAAGAGTCTTCTACGAGACCTAAGTCCCTGATGAGGTATAACAGGATGTCATTATCATCGTCATCACAGAGTATCCCATCGAAGTACGGAGCAAATGGAACAGGTGCCAAGTTTTTGCCTTAAGAATGTCGGTCAGTTTTTTTGCTAAAATGATGGCTAATTTTGGCATAGTGTTCCTTGATAAATGGTTTTATTTCAAGATTTTGTAGAAGAGTCGACCTGATGTATTTTTGGAAGACACTTACTGCACTGTTTGGTAAAGACTACAAATAGTTATATACTAATTCATATTTTATAAAAATCGGGTGTTGGCAGCTAGTTGAAAACACCACACATACTGAGAAGACATGGCCTTCTATGGAGTCTAAATTTCTAAAACAACTTATTCACCTTGAGCATCCGTGGTGATTATTACTCATTCCTTCTCTGTATGAGAAGAGGCCGCAGCCCGTACGTGGGCTAATAAATTATGATATGATAACATACCCTAATTTTAACGTATTACATGAGACAAAAATAATTAATAAAATCAATCAGATAAGCTATATGTGACCTATAAATAAAATAGCATTATCTTTTAAATAACAATCTTGTAATAAGATATATTTACTGATAAGAAGTGAAATGCAAAAATATTGATAATAACTTTGTGAACTAGTTTAAATGCACAATATTATTATGTAAATATAATCTGTTTACTGATTAGAGTCAATAACTTATCGTAATTAATACCTATAATAATTGCGAAAATAGAAATCATGACAGAACATATTTGGACACACCCTAAATTAACAAAAAAACTATTTACAAAACCTAATTTCGATCCAGCATTATGAAGACGGCTGGCAGGAGCTGGATGCGAGAAGCCGAAAATCGATCTCAGTGGCGTGCACTTGGAGAGGCCTATGTCCAGCAGTGGACTGCGATAGGCTGATGATGATAATGATGATGATTATGAAGACTTGACCCTACTCCCTAAATCCTAATGCAAAGACTCAGCGGTTTACCCAGGTTCCGGGAGAACCACTTCCCGCAACCTGCTAATCCCTTCTCAGCCTCTTGACTATATGTTTACCAAACGTTCAAATCTATTCGGTTGTATTGGCGTGAAAACGTGTCAGTCTGACGAGAGTTACTTTCGCATTTAAACTATCCTTAAAGTCCCTACATTCATTTTATTTTTTGCTGGTAAAAGAACTTAATTTTCCCCACTGTCATTAGGCAATATTACATGTCTCATTTTTTTCTACAAAAGACGTCAGTAATTGCTTAGTAATATTGTTATTTGCGTCAATAGTTTAATCTGTCGGGTAAATAACCATATGTGAGGAGGAAGAAGTTGTATATTACTCGCTATTTATAGAGAATTCTTAGTTTTTAACTAATAGGGTTTTCCAATAGACGGTGTTGTATTATACATAGTTACCCTGGAAAACCGATATCCGTCGGTAACACTGATTGTCTGACTTTCAAGCTCCTGACTTCCCTTAACGACTGTTAAATATGATCAAATGAAAGCCGGGGTCCACCAATGAAACAAGGAGGAAATCGTCATGACAAGATGGTCATCCAAGCACCGACCGCACCAAGCATTGCTTAACCTTATGATCGATCGAACCGTGCGGCTGTTGTAATTGTAATACCAATTTAGAGAGTGCCCCAAGAAGAACGGAGGTAGTTTTACTGAGTAAAACAGCGAGAGATAATCTGATGATTTCCTACAACAACAAAAAAATGGAGGAAATGGTCTATTATAGAAAAACAAAACACGTGGTAAAACCAATTTACAAATAAACAATGCCTTAGTGAAGTTTCTACTCACCCAATAATTGCTGATAATGATTGTAGTACAAATACTCCATGTTTTCTACATTAGACATTATACTGCTGTACATTATTTCTATATCGGTTAACATCGGGTTAAAAGTCACTTGTAAAACTTTAAAAAATATATTTAACTTAAACACTGAGCAATTTTTACTACACTGTCCTATGACACTAAAAGTAATTCACCGACTTCAGAAAAAGAGGAGGTTCTTTTACTACACAGTCCAGTAACACATTTGCAAGTTATCGATCGACAAAATGTAGTTTCTCAATTCAAGTCAATTCGGAAGTTTATATTTTAGAACCACCAATTTGTAAATACATATTTTTAAGATTCAAAAATGTATGAAAATATCACTGATTTCACGTCTCCGTTTTGCAAATACTTCAATAATTTACAGAGTAAGTAAAAACTTGAGTTTTGTCATTTCTTTTATCACTATCACAAATCAGATTATCTTTTAAGAAGAACAAATATGACACACACAGGAAACTATTTACACTCCGCTTAGATAAATCACAAAAATACTTTATAATATTTTTTCACTTCAAAACTCCAAAATCCAGTAACATTTGCACATAAATGGAACCAACAATTTTTAAAACTAGAACTTTCAATCCACACTTTAAAATATTTTTCAAAACATATCCAATTTTAGTATGAAAAACTTTTCATAATCTCCCGAGCCTTTTCCCAACTATGTTGGGCTCGGCTTCCAGTCTAACCGGCTGCAGCTGAGTACCAGTGCTTTACAAGGAGCGACTGCCTATCTGACCTCCTCAACCCAGTTACCCGGGCAACCCGATACCCCTTGGCTAGACTGGTTGTCAGACTTACTGACTTTAAAGAAAAATAACTTTCAGTCTACACTTTAAATGTTTTTGAAAAAATATCGTTTTTAGTATGAAAAACTTTTACGATACTATAAAAAATGATATTAAAATCACTTGAAACATTCTATAGGTGTTTACAACACAAAATATAGTGAGCAACTGAATGTTTCGCTACAATTTTCCTGAGAACTAATTAGTCATAATTTAGACTTTATTTGTATTGAGATAAGAGCTACTACTATGTGGTAATTGTTATTAGTTACTAATATTTGATTGTGTTGTCTGTTTGTCTGTCAATAATATACAATATAATATAATGTACCGTAATAAAGGTTTTAATTTTTCGATTGTAAAACACTTGTAATCAGCTGTATACGGTTAGACTTGATTCCGACCCCAACATGATTAGGAAAGGCTAGGCAGATGACGATATTTGTTCGAATCATTTGTACTTATCTCTGAAACTATTGGGCCTGTATGAAAAAATATTTGAGTCATAATTTCTTCTAGTACCTAAGCGCCAAGTACCTAAATGTTCCTCATGAATCTCTTAGCTTGCAAGCCACATGAAAATCCGTTGAGTTATTTTTGACTTAATTACGAATAGATAAGCAGACTTTATTTTATGATACGTAGTCAACTGAAATATTAACTATTTATTTCAAAAAAGGTAGTGAAACCCGCGGAATCCAACTAGTTTTCCCTACACCGGACAGGATATGATAATAAAATTAAACATAATAATTATTGCAATCATTGTTCGAAGGAATACAGTCAGTCACTCAGGTCAGTTACATTGATAAAATGTGATTGTAAATTGTATATAGGGTGTTGTGTAATAGAAATTATAAAAACAGTAAAAATCCTATCATTTTTACTTTTACTGACAAAAATTTAGATATTTGTCTATGTAATTTTTATTATAGTAGCGGGTGAAACCGTTGGCGTACAATAGTTTCATGAGGGAACTACTTCCAGCACTCGGATAAAAAGTAGCCTATAAGGGGATATGATAATAAAATTAAACATAATAATTATTGCAATCATTTTTCGAAGGAATACAGTCAGTCAGTCAGGTCAGTTACATTGATAAAATGTGATTGTAAATTGTATATAGGCTGTAGTTTTTTACAAATAATAAAAGCTTTAAAAATCCTGTTGCTATTAACATAATTTTATTAGATCTCGAAAGGCAGCCTAGCAGAAATTTAGGTATTTTTCTATCAGACATAAACTGTCTTTATCTATACATATAATAAATCTGTAAAAAAACTGTGTCTGTACATTGAATATATTAAAAAAATAATAATTGGGTGGGGTTTAGAAACAGTAATGGAGCACAAATCCAAAAAAAAAATTCTGTCTGTTTGTCTGTATGTCTGTATGTCTGTTTGTTTGTACACGCTAATCTTCCGAACCACTGAACGGATTTCAATGATTTTTTCTTTGTTGTATCAGTATTAAGCCTGGTCAACATATAGGCTATAATTTATCTTCGAAACTTGAAGACCTGATGCAGAACACCAACAGACCAACAAAACTATAAGAGATACAAAAATGGTGCCGTGGCAAAAATTGTTTCATGTGATGAGCATTTTCAGCTGAGATAATAAATTTTAAGATCTGGAACACCTGATGTGGAACCCCAAGAGCCCAGCTTCTCTGTACCATATACAGGTATGACGTTTTAGCAAAAGATGTTCAATTTTTTCGACTTCCACTAAGTCATCACGACTTTGTCATCTCACTAACATTTAATGTTTATTTACGTAATAATACGTGTAATATTTTGCCACCCACAAATGCGGACTAATTAGAATCACTACTTTTATCCCTATGGTCACGTCTATTGCGGTTCAGTTGTCAGCGTTTTGTTTAGTCTGCTGTGCTTTTGCCGTTGAAGTACAAAAATTAAATATATGGAACGTCTCTAATGGCTATGCGTATTCCGTTGTTTTCAAGTCAACGGGCCCTTAAAATTCAATATCAGACGATTCAGATCTTTGATTTTGCTGAACCCGTAGTCGCTGGCATAAGGGACAGGATCCGCGTACGAAGTCGCGGGCAGAAGTTAGTTAGTAATATAAGTTATAAATGCAAAATAATCTGTCTCTCTGTCACACTAAACTGATTTAAATTAAATTTGGTACAAAGATAGTCTAAACTTACTGTTTTACCTGGTTGCAGAAAGTGGTTCTCCCGGCAATTGGTTGAACCGCGGGAAAGAGCTAGTATTTCATTAAGGATATGTATTACGCTGTTGATCATTTATTTTCAGTAATAACGATTCCACTATATTTACAAACTTAAACTACTTTACTAAATAAAAATACAATACTTATGGATAATGGATATGTATTAGTTTTGTAATGTAAATATTTATTTATAATAATGACATTATTCATTATAAGTTCATCCTGTATAACAATTAGTATGTATAGTAAATGCTTTGTTTATCTTATCTTCAAAATTTAAGCCATTCAAAGAAATTCACCAAATGATTATTATCTAAATAACAATGCCTATTGATAAATCACACTTTCACAATACCATTTAAAAACTTTTATTTAACTTGCCTTGTCTATACTAATATAATAAAGAGAAAACATTTTTAGTTCGTATAAAGGCTGCGAAAATACTGAACCGATTTGAAAAATTATTTTACTGTTACCAGTACCTACCAGTGTTTTACTAGGAGCGACTGCCTGTCTGACCTCCTCAACCCAGTTACTCGGGCAACCCAATACTCCCTAGAGACTGGTTTTCAGATTTAGTTATCGGCACGAATCTTGAGCTCTGACCTACATCTGCGCAGAAGTGATTTATTAGCAAAGAACCAATCCCGAGTGACGGCTATGACGCGATGCACTGCGAGCCAATCACCGCTTTAGCCCGCCCCCGCGCCTCACGAATACCACAAAAGGGACAAAATAAATTACTTCTGCGCAGTTGAAGGTCAGAGCTCAAGATTCGTGCCGATAACTATACTCGCTTGGTAAACAATCAAAATTGAAGTAACTCCTTTTTTGGAGGTCAGTTAAGTACTTTTACCTTATTTTAAAGCAATGATACTCAATACAGTTCACACCAGTGGCGAGGCGTCCTAATAAGCCGATTCCCATCGGCTTCCCTTTCGAATTTCAAGAAAGAAGCATAGGTATAGGTATAATTAATATAATCATTTAAACCACACAATTTAAATATGTAAGTATAACAAAACGCCTACCTCCGCAAAAAAAATTGTCTATAAATTACTTGAAACATTTTGCTCCTACTAAACAAGCCGCGGCTTCCTCGTCCATACAAAACTACGCTTGCGTGACGTCATCCACGCCGCGCCGCGCGATGTTCGCAAAATAAGGGCGAGCGGTAAGCCGGCTCACGGAGCGGGTTCCACCAATCAAAACTCGCGAGTGAACGAGAAAGAACGCGTCAAGAGTAGAGTAGCTATATCTGTCTACGCGCGAGTGACAGCGCTTAGAGCTCTCAAATATGTAAACAAACAAATCAGACAAATTCACTCTCATTGTTCTTATTTTGTTTTAGATATTTTCTTTGTATTACTTAATTGAATTTATTGGTGTGTGTATCATTTGGAAATAACATAGTTCGTGTGTGTACAATATTTTATGTTAGTTTAAGTGTTTTAGTTACATTACGTCAACATAGATGGCGTTGTGCATTTTTATGCAAATCCTGAATCGCGGTGTTAAGATTCTCCGCGATTTAATGACCCTACTTGGGGATTTATAATTTTTTGTATTCATAGTAGTTGGCACTTTGGCAGTATCATTACTCCCTACTAATCCTCGCGATCGTACTGTGATCTGGTACTGCTGGTACTCAGTACAAGTTCAAGTACCGTGTGTGTGTAGTGAAAATAGAGATACCTACGTACGATGAATTGAGTTATTTTGTTACGTATACGGTTTGCATCAGGTTTCTTTTTAGTGTACCTACAAGGTTAAGTTTTGAGAATAAAAACGTGTTATAAAACTCGGGCACGCCGCACCACTGTGTTTTCATTAGAACAAGCTAGCTAGACAAAAGTCACTGTTGAATTTCCTGGAATTTATTACATGAGCCTAGAGCCACATAAATGCATGTCCCAATTCTAAGAATTGTTTTGCTTCAATGTCAACTGCTGGTAAGATAATGAGGGTAGTATACAAGAGAAGAGGTAAAAAATTACTTATTACTTGCATTTTTGCGCTTATCGAAGTAACAACATATGACATTGAGTTTAAGTTTTTTGAAAAGTGTTAGTGATGGATCTTCAAGTAAAAGGTATGTACTTTTCAATTCTAGTTAGAAAATAGATATACTTTCACCGCACTGTTTTTAAATACCTAGAGTTTTAAAGAGTATGTTATTTTTGGTCAATTTTCTGAATTAATTGGACTAGAAAGTACTTGTACCCTTATGTACCCGGGCTGAAAATGATATGTATTACAGCCATATCTGTTAGCTTTTATATTTTACTCATTTTGATCCGCGCATTTGAGTGCAACTTTGTCATTCTGTCTGTTGTTTCAGAATACGAGTTCTCAGTCTCAAAAATGGAGTTTTTTGATGAATGGCAGAAACATCCCAAAGAGTATCATAATAGTAGACTATATGACTTTCTATCGATGAAACGTGATCTTGGGAATATCACGGAAGCATCTGCGCGGGAAATTAAAATGACAATTGGAAGATTGTCATCCAAATTTGTAGAGAAATGGGAAAGTTCTGGAAAGCGTCGCGATCGTTTTTTGACTAAGAATTCTGAGTGTTTATCTGGTGATTTTACGTTTAGAGTATCCATCTACTACTCAGCACCATCATCATCAAGTAAGACTTCGGTTTCTGTGCGTCCATCGGTGGATTCTGAAGCTAGTGAAAAAACGAAAAGGAGGCGCGTGGACGACCTTCTTGAAACGCGGGATGTAAACCAGTTAGTAGTGGCTGCTGACTATCAGCGCGATTGTCTGGACATCGGAACTTCTGTGATTAAAGATGCAAGTCAAAGTCCTGAAAAGTGCCAAATAATGAAAGCAAGTGTGGGTGTACGCGAAGAATCGAGATGTTTGTCAAAGGAAGAGGCTTTGGCATATTACGTAGATGCCGAATCTACAAGCCACTCATATAAACAAATTAGGAAATGGAGCATGAGAGCAGGACATCAGGTATTCCCATCATTTTATAGTGTTAGGCAGGCAAAAATTGTATGTTACCCTCCTGAGGAACAGATTTTTATAAACGAAACTCGGGCAGATATTCAACTTCGGTTTTAAATAAAACTGCTGAACGTCTAATTTGTGCACAGTGTGAAGTTTTAAAATCTGTAACTCCTGGTTCATCACTATCCCTTATAAGCAAATGGGGGTGCTATGGAAGTTCCAGTCATAATCAAAATCAAAACTCATTTATTCAAACTTGGCTGCAAAACAGCACTTTTCGAACGTAAAAAAAACGCCCCCCCCCCCCCCTCCTTCTGTAAATGTAAGTGCTAGTGTAAGTCATAGTAGTTTTTATAAAAATATCAGTAGAACTCTAAATAATATTGTACTAATCAATTTATAAGAATGTGTACCTTATCTAACTTTATTATTAGTTTAAAAAATATTGATAAAAAGTACTAATAGTGTCCCATTGTGTAATTAGTAGCTAGGCTATGAGTAGTTGAGTATTTTATGACTATTGTTAATTTTATTTATTGTTGTCTTTTAATTGTCCGTCATAAACGAAATATCTTTTGTCATTTTTTGTTTTTTTGGTGCACGTGACCCTCCCTACCTCTTTTTATTTGGGTATTTGGTGCTAAAACCGCATTAGAATATCATAATAAAGCCATACGAAGCAAAATACCCCAATAAATAATTTTGTCTAGCTAGCTTGTTCTAATGAAACCACTGTGCGCACGGGTGAATTACCTACCTATATTACGTCAATATTAAAATTACTAACGTCCTGACGGATTTATGAAACATATACCTACGATAAATGGCTAACAGGCCGTTGTAAATTAAATACTTAAAATGTATTGTTTCTAGTGCCAACTTTTCTCAGATTCTAGTAGTTAATATACCTAACTAAACATAATAAAGTCTTATAGATATTAATAATCTGCCGAATTCCTCGAGAAAACATGTTCAAACTATCAGTCTCTCAGTCAGTGCTAAAAGGTGGACTGAGAAATTACCTTTATTACCTCTCCCTCCCATCCCCGAGTACTCCCCCCCCCCCCCAGTTTTTTTTTTTTGCTGCGGCTTCCCTATTTCATTTAACCACCCTTCGCCACTGGTTCACACCTACACTAATTGACTAATCAAAAACCACAAGTGCATCGTTTATTTCATTATAATTTGACGTTCGTTTCCTCATACACAATGACCGGTGGGTTTAGCTGTAAATGTGACTTATCTGGGGTATAGGGAAATACTATGTGCAGGATACTTGTAATACATTTGTGGCCACATTATTTGTAACCTTAAGGGCTCCGAAACTACTAGGTACCGATATGAAAAAATCTTTCACTGTTGAAACGTTAGACTATCCCCGAGTAACGTAGGTTATATTTTGATCGGGTACGGGAAGTAAGCCCGTAATAAACATAAAAGTTTAGGTTTGAGAATGTTTGGTTCAGTTTGAAACAAATGAGCGGATTTTTAAGAAACTTTAGAATAATATAGCTGATACATCGAAATAACGGAAAGGTTACTTTTTATTTGGGTGCGAGAAGTGGTTCTCTCGCGACGACGTTAAAACATTAAATTAATTTCTAAAGATTGCAAATTTAATTTAAACAATAATAAATCTAATTATTAAGAACATAAATATGCCTTCTGCAAACGTGGTCATCAACGTCCATTCCTTCTCTATATGAGAAGAGACCCGTCCCTTTAGCGGGACAATAAAAAGGCTGATCAAGTACAAAAAAAAACATAACACATACAATAAACTAGGTTACAGGAAAACTGGTATTACCAGGAAACTAAAGTTAATATTATTGTTTTATCACCAACAATTAAATATGAAAATAAGAAATACAACGTATGTATTATTTAATGAATTTGTTTTTAAGGTATTTTTCCTAGGAGATGTCAAAGTTCACTTGATATGGTTAAAGGAAATAGTTGAAGGTTAACTTTGGAATTTTATTCTATTATTATATTTTCTAGCTTCCGCAATCCTTCGATTAATGGGCTAACTAACATTCGAAGGATTTTGGGAAATATACCATTTTTTAACGGGTAATCATCAAATGACCTTCCCGCTGTGGGTGCAGAGTGAGGGAGTGTCAGACTCTTACTGACTAAAACCCATCATGTTCTTTCTTAAGCCCTTTATGTACCAATACGTAACCTTTATGTAACATTACAAAACGCGTTTCGGCAGTTAGCTATTTGACCCCTCACGTATGCGCAGTAATTTTATGACTATCATGAAGTCAAAAGTATAGGTACGCCAAATTTACCATCGGACAAATCCGAAACGAGTCAAATGACTAACTATAGAAATGCAAGCTTACTGGTCGTAGGAAATTACATTAAAAACTCACCAGATATAGAATCCTTGCTCTCAGATTCAGGGTCACCGTCTACAGCTTCAGCCTTCACGTCTTGTTTCTGTAACATTATACACATTTTTACACATGAAATCATTTAAAAAAGTGTTTTAAACCAATGTTCTAATTGCTATATAGGATGCCTACTCTATTTTTGGCTTATGGTCTCAAACATGTTCTTATGTGCATGCATTAGAAATGTCCACAAAAAATATGTAATAAAATATGTCTAAAATAACACATTGAAAATTCGAAAACGGGGTCTTTTTACATCATAGTTCTGTAAAACTGTTAAGTATGTACTAAGAACAGAACGTATCTATATTATTAATAGTCTGTGAAAAACATAACCCTACTAGGCAATCGGTTAAAAATACACTATATTGTTTATTTTTGTCAAAATTCAATTTTTTGTTATATTTTGGTATGCCCAAGCATTTTACCTGTGTTTCTTCAGTCTGCAACTGTTTCTGAGTATCACTCTCCCTCCTGAGAGCTGACTCCACGTCACATCCGGAGTCCAGCACCCACAGGAGTATTAAAGTGTGCAGATCTAACTCATCTACTTTTTGTTCACTGGAATATTAAATTCATTTGAGTTAAGTATAATTTTGATCATGTATAGTTTTGGTATTCTTAAAACTGAGTTTATTGAAATTTAAAAAAATGTTCAGGCTTTACTACAGTTCATGCAAATTACAACTAAATAAAATTGGAGTGACTGTTTTCTATACATATTGAAATAATTTCTAATATAATTCACGATAAATGTACCGAAACATTTTTATTAATATTTTTGTTTGTCAACCTATCTGTTTGTTGAAGCTAAGGTCTGCAATGGTTAAACCTATATTGACAAGATTTTCACAGAGAGATAGCTTATGTAACAAGAAGTAACTAAGGCTACTTATAACCCGGGAGCGGTAAGTACTTCCTTTTGACCACCGGTGGAACCTCAGCATGACTAGATAGTTCCTAATTCACAAGTTTTTCCCAAATATCATGGTACACAGATATTATAAATTCAAAATGCGGGAAAAGTAGTATTCTAAAAAAATTGCACCGCAGAAAACAGATAATATTTACCTAATTAGATAAAATAAAACTTACATATTTTTAGTTTTCTTCTGCGAAGCCATATGCTGTTCTAAGCTGGTCATATGAAACACGTAGTTATGAATTTCCAAAGCGCTTAATCTGAAACAATATCAAAGAAATGGAGTTAATACTTAGATGGCTATGTTGCTGTGTTTAAGAGGAAGTTGAAAGAACACTATCTTTCCTCTCTGACATAGATGCATACAGTATTTATTGTATGTATATACATATATAAATATGTATTTAAGTAGTTAGTAGCATAACGGGCCTGCTGGAAGAAATTTCTTTTGAGATAAGCTGTGCCCATATATTCTTGTTTTTGTTTTTATGTGTACATTTTAAATAAATAAATGGCTCGTGGCTAAGTAACAGAAGCATGGCTCGATTGTTCGCGCGAATTACCGCGGCGCTGGTACATAAAGGGCTTAAGAAGGAACATGATGGGTTTTAGTCAGTAACAGTCTGACACTCCCTCACGCTGCGCCCACAGCGGGTCATTTGATGATTTCTTACCAAAAAGGGGGTCAATCGCTAGGCACAGTCAATGGATGACCATGACCATCTATGTTATAATCATCGGCAAGGATATTGAGCCCTGACCTTCACCTGCGCAGAAGCGATTTATTGGTTTATTGCCTTATGTGTACAGTGCGCAAAGCGATCCCCACTCTTCCGCCGAGAGCTCAATATACGTGCCGATAACCATATGACGAGTTCCTTCGTGTTTCGGAAAACATTTTAAATTGGTCCCGGCTGCCATTTGAACATCTTTGGCAATCGTTACAGGTAGTCAGAAGCCAGTAAGTCAGACAACCAGTCTTGCCAAGGGGTATTGGGTTGCCCGGGTAACTGGGTTGAAGAGATCAGATAGGCAGTCGCTCCTTGTGGCACACTGGTACTCAGCTGCATCCGGTTAGACTGGAAGCCGACCCCAACATAGTTGGGAAACGGCTCGGGAGATGATGATGATGATGATGATGAACTCACCTCTTAGCATCGAGAGTATAATACATGGCGATGGCAGCGTGTCCGTCAGTGGGACAGCACAGGTAACGTCTGGTACAATGCTTGACGTCCACCAGCCACTTGATGATGATGATGATGATGATGATGAACTCACCTCTTAGCATCGAGAGTATAATACATGGCGATGGCAGCGTGTCCGTCAGTGGGACAGCACAGGTAACGTCTGGTACAATGCTTGACGTCCACCAGCCACTTGGCGAAGGAGTGGTGGAACATTGATAGGAAGCCGGTTGAACGCTCCATTACTAGGATTCTGAAATATAAGAGGGAAAATAATTATTTTTCTATTATTTTACGACTTCTTGAGTAATAATAATGGCGTTCAGGTCAACTCTCGGCCACGGCAGTTGTTCTCTCAGAGGCAATCAAGACTTTTTCTAAGGAACGCGTAGAGACATAAGTCTTCGTTACTCTTGTACGAAAAACGACTGGAACATAGCTTACAATAAGCTAGACGAGACTCAGGATGCCACTAGCCGAAAATGGTTATTCATAATTGCAAAATAAATATGTATGTAAAAAATCAAAAACTAGTTTCCGCCAGTGGTTTCAACGGCGTTCGGTAAGAACGATTCCGCGACCATAGATAAGAAGTACTCTCTAATAGGCTTCCTGATTAAATAGGCTATCTAACAGTATTTTTTTTATAAGAACATACTTCCTGAAATTAACATGTAGCAACAAAATCTTCAGTTTTATAAAGTATTTTTTTTTTAAGTATATTTAATACTGACCTTCTCAACAAATGCAGTCGTCTATTAAAATCTTCTCTAGTAACGCTATACTCTTTAGTGAGCAGACATTTGTATAGCATCTCCTCTGTGACGCCGCATCGCGCCGCTAGCAGGACGTCTAGTAGTAAACGGACCTGGAATATAGATTTATTTTCATTTGTATATTCATACAGATATAATTAACATTTCGAAATATTATTTACTAAACAAAAAACATTAAAAACTATGTTAATGTCTTCATCGACATCAGGAACAGTAGTTAGGGCTACAGAGATAGAAACCTCTTCACAATACGCGCCGTATCAAGGAGTACTGCCTTCTGAATCAGTCCCTTCATCCAGCCGCGCAACGAGAGCTTCTCAATATGTTGATCAAGTGTGTTTGCCATTAGATCAACTATAACACTAGGAAAGTGGTTTTAAGGGTCCAATGCAATTTACGTGAAAGTGCTTACTTAATTAGCCTCATTTCAATAAAGGAATTAACTTTGACTTTGAGACCATTTGGGCGCCACGACAGAATTGAATCTTATAGCGAGAAATAAATAATGATTGATCGATGCCATAGAACGTTTATAAAATTACTGAACATAATTTTTATAAATACATTACCTTAGTAAACCTCCGTCCATGGAACAATCTCTGCGCCAACCATAGATACAGTCCGTTGAGAGTGCCGGGTATTTCTCGAATCTCACGCAAAGCTATGAAACCGTCCGCTACGCCGTCTAGCACCTGCGAATTTGATGGTAAAAGAGTTAGTTCATCATATTTTATCTTACTATATTTTTTTCAATTGTCTACTAAATTAGAATGTCTGGCTTGTATACATTATACGATGACTTGTAATTCCACTAAAACTGTTATGTAAAAATGAGTGTTGTATAAAAACTTAAGGTTGCTTGGAAAAAAAATCAAAGTGTAAAGCTTCTGTTGTTTGTTCATCTTTCGTGCATGAGGCTCCCCGTCTATTCTTCATTGTTTTCTTTATAAAATTCTTCTATATAAAATTTTTATTTATCGAGGTAGAGAAGAAGGAAAGCTGACCACACCACTATGTGAGATACATAGAAACGTAGAGAGAATGTGACCTATATGCTTTTTTCAGTACTTATAAATCTTAGTACATACTAAGTTTTAGTACCTACCCTATACATAGACATAAGATAAATCTTACCTTCTCCAAATACAGTAGACAGCCATCGCTCTTGATTCGTAAATGATCGAGTGCAGCTGCCGCCGCCGCCGCCGCTGTCGAATCACTCGATACTCGCGCTCTGCAAACACAAGAACATATAGAATATTAGATTTATTTACTACACATAGTAAAGAACTTCATCCATTTTGGTCCAACAGTCGGAAGTCGGTCAACAAAGAAAAGTGTGCAGACACCATCGAGAAATGCGAAAAAAATACTCGTGGTCTGTATGCAAATACAAAACACATACAATTTTATATCTATTCTAATATTAAAAGGCAAGGACCTATTTCAATGTTTTTTAGTATTATTGAAAAAAGCATTCAGCATCATTAAACCATTCATCGAGGAAGTCTTTAGGCTACTTTCATCCAGATGGGAGAAGTTGGTATCTAACAAGAAATAAACTTACCGTAACCTAGGTTCAGTATCCAACCGCGCCAGTACGTATCTCTGAACATCAGCCGACACGTGAGCTCTCTGCAACTCGTCCAAAGTTATCTTGCGGAAACCTGTAATATTAAAATACCATATTAAGAGGCTGACATCACCCAAAACACACTCTTTCTCTCTCTTGTACGAAAATACGTACTCTTGTATTTACTTCCTAATGTAGTATCTTATGTACTCTTATATGTACTCCCGTATGTTCTCCCTTATGTACTCTTATATGCACTCCCTTAAGTAATCCCTTATGTCCTCCCTTATGTAATCCCTGATGAACTCCCTTATCTTATGTATTCCCTTATGTACAACCTTATGTCCTCCCTTATGTGCAAAATTATGAACTCCCTTATGTACAACCTTATGTACTCTTTTATGTACTTCCTTATCTACTCCCTAATGTTCTACCTTATGTACTCCCTTATGTACTCCCTTATGTACGCTTCTGTGCCTTCTCTGTGTGAGAAGTTACCTGTGAACATCCTGGTGAACACCCTGCAGTGCTTCCTAGCAGTGCAGACGAGCAGCAGCCACTGCGGGAACAGGTGCTGGTGACGGGAGAGGAGGCTGGCGACGCTTGTAGAGCCTTCTGTGCCTTCTCGATCTTCGCAGATACCTGGAAAATAAAATAAATTCATAACTAAATTGATCCAGTTCAAAGTCAAAGCCAAGGTCTAAAACGTTTATTGAAACTTGGCTAGTTTTTAGCACTTTTTCATGTCAAATTTACAAAAGGACAGCACCCCCAAAACGCCTCCCTTTCACCACTTCCTAGTGATAAAGTTCATCATTCATCATCATCAATCTGTTTTGACAAACTATGTTGAGGTCGGCTTCCAGCCAGTCCAACTATGTACAGTAGTCCAACATGATTCATGGAGTGTCTTCCTATCTGACCTCCTTAACCCAGTTACCCTGGCAACCCGATAAGACTTCGTATTTTGGTCGGCCAACTTTCTGGCTTCTTACTACCCGTAAAGACTGCCAAAGATGTTCAAATGACAGCCGAGATCTACAGTTTAACGTGCCCTTCAAAACACAGGCATTGGTTTCTAAGACATACTTAGAAAGTACATCTGTTACAGCCTTTTTTTTATCGTCCCACTGCTGGGCTGCGGCCTCCTCTCACACGGAGAAGGATTGAGCATTAATCACCACGCTTGCTCAATGCGGGTTGGTGATTTCAGACTTTATAGTCCAGGTTTCCTCAAGATTTTTTTTTTTTTTTTTTTTATTTTATTTATTTATTTACACCACTATCTACCATTACAGGTTTATCTTAACCTAATGCGATAGACGGGACACAATACTACAAAATAATAACAAAACATAGATAACGCCAATGCACAACAACATCAAAACATAAAAATTAGACAGGAAAATAGGACATACAATAAAAAATTATAACAGCTTTAAAATTAAACATAAAAACAGACAAATAGTAATAATAAATACAACACAATATTAATTATTATAACACAAAAGATGTTTTCCTTCACCTTTTTATCGGCCATTGGTGTCTAAGTATACTTAGAAAGTACATACAAACTTAGAAAAGTTGCATTGGTACTTGCCTGACTTGATATTGAAGCCACATTCATACTTGAGAGGTCGGCTCTTTACCCACTAGGCCACCACGACTTATGGCTATGTATCACATACGACTCACACGAGCCTTCTTGAAGCATTCGTCTGGATTCTTCTCAAGTAGATACAATATATATCCAGACAAACTTACCTCCTACTACTCCTTCATCAATAGCATCGACCAGTAGGAACAGACACTGTTTGGGCGGGTCTATCTCCAGCAGCGGGAACAGCAGAGCCTTCTTGAAGCATTCGTCTGGATTCTTCTCAAGTAGATACAATATATATCCAGACAAACTTACCTCCTACTACTCCTTCATCAATAGCATCGACCAGTAGGAACAGACACTGTTTGGGCGGGTCTATCTCCAGCAGCGGGAACAGCAGAGCCTTCTTGAAGCATTCGTCTGGATTCTTCTCAAGTAGATACAATATATATCCGGACAAACTTACCTCCTACTACTCCTTCATCAATAGCATCGACCAGTAGGAACAGACACTGTTTGGGCGGGTCTATCTCCAGCAGCGGGAACAGCAGAGCCTTCTTGAAGCATTCGTCTGGATTCTTCTCCAAATTCTGGGGCAACAGCGCCTGAGAAGAACGGTGAAATTAGAAACAAATTATTTAAAACATATTGTCATCATATAAAATTGGGAACAAGGCAGGAAGAATACTTTTTTTTTTTTTTAAATACAAAATGGATTTTGATGTTTAAACAATAATATTCTTTATTGTATCATTCCTTTTAGTTTTATTTAGATGCAGGGGTATAAAAGGGTTTGAAATTACTAAACAGATTTGAAAAAAAACAATTGGCAAACTATCTTCATATGAAATAAGCTACAGTTTATAGGAGCACGGGACGTTCCCCGTAGGAAGCGGATGAAAAGCTGGTTAAACATACATAAAAAATATAAAAATTACCTGCTGAATTTCAGGCTCAGACAGAAGCTTATCATAATACGCATTCGCGATCAGAGTCCTAGGACTGATCGGGAGACTAGGTATCGGCGGAGGCACATCTTCTTCTTTCTTCTGCACTTTCTCAATCCTCTCCGTCTCTTCTGACTCCGCTTTGAGGATGTTCTGGTACTCTGGCAACTCTTCTTTGGGAGAAGGTGGTCGCTCTGGCTTTTTGACGGGGGAATTCTCGGCTGAACGTAAATCACTTTTGTTGGGGTACCTGGAATTTTAGTAGCGTGTGTATCTTAGATTTAAGTGTTGAAGGGTATATTTGTTATGAAAATGTGTTAAATATTTAAGACGACCTCGATGGCGCAATAGTCACCATGCCGGACTGCCGGACCTGAGGTCCCGGGTTCGATTCCCGGTTCGGTCGACATTTGTGTGATGAGCATGCTTGTTGGCCGTGGTCTGGGTGTTACAACATGTATTTATAAATATGTATATGTGTAGCTATATGTAGTTCATCAGTTGTGTTAGCACCCTTAACACAAGTTTAATTAATAACTTAGCATGGGGCTAACCGACCGAGTGTGAAAAGGTGTCGACATTATTTATTTATAATTTTGGAATGATATGTAATTGTTCAATTGCGCTACAACTGACTACTGTATGATTTTACTAAGCAAGGGCTGGCATATTTTATTTTTTTTGGAGGTAACTTGCACAGTGACATTTCAGAAGGCTCGGGAGATGATGACTTTATGTATAAAAACTTACCTAAAATTAGCGACAGGTATCCTAGACTTGGGCGGACTGTTCTCCACCTTCTTGTCATCGCCGGAGCTATCATTCTTCTGTTCGGTAGACAAACTTTTCTGTAGCACGTGGCCTTTCTTCTCGGAGAGTGGCTCGGATGATTGGCGGAGTAACCTAGAATAAATAAAGGTAATTTATTATTTATGTACTAATTATTATAAATCTCAATACTCAAGTCTTTATTAGCATTCCGTATGTTATACATGTGGTACATTTAACAGTCTAGAAACAATATGGGCCCTTTAGAGCACAGTTTAAAGAAGTTGGAGAGTTAAACAGTTATTGATCTTAGGAACTATTGTTGTGACTAGAAAAAAAATAGTGTTAGATAGACTGTTTATCATAGGTTTTACATTAATTAAAAAATGGCCTATAGCCACCTTTCAGGGTCAAGTTTATCTGAAGCGTATATTTGACGTTTTAATAGTTCTTATATTTTTTATATATTCATGTAAAACCGCTATATTTATTTTACATTACATTCCTTAACAGATGATTGAAAAATCTATCCTTAAAACATACAAAAAAACCTACAGGGAACTTTTTATTCGAGTGGGCAAAGTAGTTACCACAGGACGTGGGTGAAAAGGGGTAGCAGCTAGGAGCTAGTCTCATTACTAAATAAACCTTTAAAAATATAAATTACCTGGAATTCCGCAACTCCTTGGACTGTCGTTGCGAGATATTCCTCAGGAACAAATTCTCGTGGTTCTCGTACAGTCGCAGATCGTCCTTCTCGTCCGACACGAACGGGTTCGTCGGCTTCACTGATGATCTTGGCAAGATTTCTGGCAACTGTCGAATAGAAAATAAAGATTTATTAATTTAATTTTAAAAGAACTATGAATTGAAAATAATGATATATGTATTTACTGTCAGAGGAGCTCGTGTCTAAGTACCTAAGAGATCAGGGTCGATCTATCATAAACTTAAATAATGCTTAACGTGGTCGGTCCGTGGATGGTTCTGTATTTTGACAAGCACGATAAATTGGTGGATTCCGGCTATCATTTGAAAAGGGTAGTATTTAAACGCAAATCAAAAAATATCCTTTTTCTATGCAATAAGATTCCGAATTCACATCAAAATTACTGACTGCACAGCAAAATATTCAACTCAAAATATCACTAAACACACTACAATTTATTTTCGCAGCGTACAGCGATTTTTCCTAAAGCAAAAGCTTTTTCAACAATGCACAGCTAACAATCTTAATGCACATTATACATGTTAACTCTTTTTCTTTCAAATATAGCTTCTATTTTTATATTATTTACAGCAGTTTTTCTGAATAAAACAGCATTTTATTAGTCACAGTCATCTTATTATTTATTAATTACCACATAATGAGATCAGCAAAAAAATTTAAAATTAAATACAAAATTGTGATTTATTGAATTATTAATAAGCGTCTACGCTTCCTTTTTTGCCCAATAGGCACATTTTTAGCTTCTGCCGGTGGCGCCACGTACTTGAGTCGGATCGCAAGTCCGATGATATGCTTGCACATATAGTTCAAATGGGGCAGGTGCATTTTTAGTAATTGTCAGTACTTCCTTTTGGCATACATTTCATATTAGTAGTCATTAAAAGGCAGAACTATCATATTTCAGAATGTCTCATCTTTTGGCATAGTTTTGGAATTTTTATTTTCCTGTAAGAAGCATGCAAACAAGCCTGAAGCATGCAAGCAGGCATGCAGCATGTAAGCAGGCATGCAATATGGAAGTAAGCATGCAACATGCAGCAAGCATGGCTTCTGTCACCGCTCCGGTTTTGAATTGCACTCTAGGGGTAGGGCAAACAAGACTACGAGGAGTCGGTTTTGCAGTGATTCGTTTTCGTTAGTAGCTTCAATTTTTCAGTTAATTTTTTTTTAGAAATAGCTTTTAGAAATAATGCAATGTGACAGGATTTTTTTGTTATAATAATCATTAAATTTGCCGAGCATGGCTTCTTGAAAATTAAGACAAATATGATGAACAGGTTTTGTTGTACTTACTGATTAATATGCGACTGGGATAGTTATTTTGCTATGAAATATGGAAAATTTGCTGTGCAGTCAGTATTTAATGCTTGTATGTAGTATTTTTGTACAAGAATAAATTTAACTGTATTGCATTATAAGGAAAAAAGTAATGTCATATTGATGTATAATTTCGAATTATCTGCAGTTTGAGTTTTGTTAAACATTTAGTTTATTTGTAGTGAAGTAAGTTATTTGATGTAAAAATGAATATAAATGATGAGTATTTATTGATAGGCGATTATTTATTTGATATGCAATTTATAATATCCCATTTGAAAATCTTAGTAATCTCTCGTAGTCAGAAGCCAGAATATCTTACAACCCATGAGCTTCGTATTGCTCGGGTAACTGTGTTGAGGTCAGATGGGCAGTTGCCCCATGTGGAGTACTGGTATATACTCAGTTGCATGCTGTTAGATTGGAAGCCTACTCCAACGAAATTGGGGACAGGCTAGGCAGATGATTACTAAATAAGATAGCTAATGTGCTCTTCCTTACATCATATAATGTACTTCAACTAAATAACTCGAAGTATTTAGTTGAAGTTTTGATCACAATATGTTTCAATGGCTTCTTGAGTAATCTGATAATTGGATCAATGGTGTGAAAGCAATCCGGTAGGTGGCGTTGCTATCGTTATTTTCTTTAAACTTGCTAATGAGATAAAGGCATATCAACAATTATACTAACATCGTCTAGCGTAGTGAGCGGGGCGTCAGCATGCAGGTCCTTGTAGTCCTCCTTCTCATGAATCCGCTGTATGGTGCGCGGACGCCGCGCTGATGTATCCTCGTCGTCCGTACGCTGGTCTGCGGAGATAAAATAGGGTATTATATTAATTATACTGGGGTACTATTAAAATAAGGTGTTGTTGGTCTGTTAATACATGTTAGGTTATTATATTAACTGTACTGGGCTACTATTAAAATAAGGTTATCGTTTTATTTCAGTTCCAAAAGTGTAGAGTTCAAAAATGTCTGTTAAGGGCCTTTCTTATAGATAAGCAAAAACATTACAACCAACAAACGATTCAATTGCATGTTACGTGGAGAGCGAAGTTTAAATGAATATTAAAAATTTTGAAAAAACCCCTTACGGTAAAAATCTTATTGAAAAATAATAAAATAACTCAAAACTCCCGACTTAACCCAATTATATAGGAATATCCGTCGGGGGCTGTAACTCGTACAGCCATGACTCCTGTCTAAGAACATGAACTCATCGAACACAAACCCTTTATTGAAAACCGCATCAAAATCAGATCATTAGTTTAGAAGATATGTGGGAACATTACTTTGCACAAACGCACACACAAACACACAAACGCACATCTCTCACCCTAAACGCATATATACCTGCTTCGTTCCGTCGTGGGTAAAAATATTGTAGAATAGTAGTAAAATATAGTTTTATGTAACATTTTAATTGATATTTGTCCACGATTATGTTGCGTTTGGCTGAACCGATTCTATTACGGTTTTAAAACTACTTGTGTATGTAAAATCCGAACTTTGTCAAATACCATGTATTTTTTATGCAACCAACGTATCAGTCTTTTTTTTTTTTCAAAAGAAAATGTGTAATACATTTACGAGAATGTTTTAATTAATTTCACTCAAACATAAAAACTCCTTGGAGCCTAAAATTTTCCTTTAATTTTTTTCCTTTTGACAAGTTTGACACCAAAATACGTCAGTGTCAAGATACCCGCTAACTGACAATGGCTTTTGTAAATACAAATAAACACGACTATTGTCGTAATAATTAATTGTTTTGGTAATAATATGTACATGTGAACGGTTAGACAAATGAGAAATGGCAGGAAAGAGAATAGCTAGAAAAGCTTTAGACTTAGCATTAGGTATGAAATAAGTGTATTTATACATGGTCATATAAGGTGTTTATGTATTGTTTAGCGTGGTTGTAGACAAACAAAAGTATAGTTTAGTTTTATGTTTTAGTAAATGAAATTCACAAATTACTTGGCCGGCTTTCTATTGCAAAAAAAATAGTTTTCGACCATTGCTGGAGTTGATCCAAAAATTATACCCAAAAGTTTGTAGAATTTTGGTTTAGGTATAAAAGTCACTCTATCTGTTGCTTGAAACTTAATTGATTTAGGTATAAAAATCACTATCTATTGCTTGAATTATCAAATTCTAAATACTCATTATTTATACAGGTACCCTAAAAAAAATCAAGCCCGCAGTCAAAAGCATTTGGGGCGGCACAAAAGAGAAAATAAACCAGCCAGTAGAAAAACTAGAAAAAACTATAGATAACGCGGTAACCTCTCTTTCTGAAAAACTGAAAACTGAAAGAGATAAACAGTTACCTGAAGAGTATGAGTACCTTAAAAAGGAGTTAGATGATGTTAAGAAGAAACTCGGGAAAAGGCCCCCTTCTGCGCAGTCGGATAAGACGGATAAGAAGAAATGAGTACATAAGCAATTCCTTGCTCTAAGTATGATTTGAAGTAAGGCAATAGTCAACCTAACGATTGAGTTAAAGAATCTGCCTTTATCGCGACTGTAAAACAAGTAATAGGAGCTATTGAGCTGCCCGGGTAACTAGGTTGAGGAGGTCAGATAAGCAGTCGCTCCTTTAAAAATACTGGTACTCAGTTGCATTCCGTTAGACTGGAAGCCGACCCCAACATGGTTGGGAAAGGACTATTAAAAGATAAGAAGCAAAAAACTATATGATTTGAGGACACAGAGCAAAAACTGAAGCCTGAAATTGGGTTATTATATTAAGTATACCAACAGGTGATTGTTACAATAACAGAGTACATAGTTCAAAAAAGTCAGTTATGAGTCTTTCTTTTGGATAAGGGAGAATATTATTTCGACAAATTAAAGTTGCATGTGAAGTTTACACTGTTAAACTGTAGGTCCCGGCTGTCATTGTACATCCTTAGCAGTCGTTACGGGTAATCAGAAGCCAGTAAGTCTGACACCAGTCTAACCAAGGGGTATTGGGTTGCCCGGGTAACTGGGTTGAGGAGGTCAGATAGGCAGTCGCTTCTTGTAAAGCACTGGTACTTAGCTGAATTCGGTTAGACTGGAAGCCGACCCCAACATGATTGGGGAAAGGCTCGGAGGATGATGATGATGTGAAGTTTACAGAGTCGTGCAACATTTTTAGCGCAGACATTAATGTATATTTTAATTCATTACAGTAAAATATTGTTTAATGTTGACGTTGTTTTTATACTCAGCATAATATGTAAAATCTACACGAGCAATAACGGATTCGTAAATAAGCATTATTTTTTTCAGATTAGTTTTTAAGCAAACATCAAAACTTTTTGAAACATCAAAAGTTATTATTCGTTTTTCTTTTCTTTTTGACAAGTTTGACAAACATGACAGAGTCAGTGTCAATAAACCCGCTTACTGACAATGGTTCTTGTAAATAGCAATATACACGACTATTGTCGTAATAATAATTGTTTTGATAATAATATGTACGTTTAAAAGGTTTAACTTTATGAATGGCGGGAAAGAGAATAGCTCGGAAAGCCTTAGACTTAGCGTTAGGTGAGAAATAAGTGTGTTTATTAATAATGTATTAATGTATTGTACAACGTGGTTATGGACAATCAAAATATAGTTTAGTTGTAAATGAAAATCGCAAAATAATATAGTGAAGTTTCAAAATTTCAAAATCATGGGTTTCAGTAGTTATAAAACTAACATTTTATTATTTTGAATTACTCTATCAACTGCTTGAAAATTCAATAAATGAAAGCATTCATAAAGCAAAATTGTGCTATGTGGTAAAGTAATGATAATTCTTAGATACATTTTCTAGTGTTTTAATAACCCCACAACATTCAACAATCTTCTTCTCACACAAACAAACTAAGAAAACTTAACCCAATTTGTTTACATATAAATGTTTAAAAAATTGCATCAAAAAACTCCTCCTCATCGCTGCCCAGTGTACCCAAGAGGCTGGCAGCATTGCCACGTTGGATGGCAATGCTTACTTTTTGGCCAAAATAAAAACCAGCCCTTGGGTCACCTGAAGTGTCAGCAAGTCGCTTAGCGATATCCTTATATAAGAGATGAGCACTTATTTATAGTAAGTGTATATATTAGGTAATAAGTTGTATATATATTTAATATTAAGATATTGTAAAAAGTTATTTGTAAATAAATTTGTTTACAGGTTCTCTAAAAAAAATCAAGCCCGCAGTCAAAAGCATTTGGGGCGGCACAAAAGAGAAAATAAAAGAAACGTCTGCCAAACCCCTAGTGGAAAACCAGCCTGTAGAAAAACTAGAAAAAACTATAGATAACGCGGTAACCTCTCTCTCTGAAAGACTGAAAACTGAAAGAGATAAACAGTTACCTGAAGAGTATGAGTACCTTAAAAAGGAGTTAGATGATGTTAAGAAGAGACTCGGGAAAAGGCCCCCTTCTGCGGAGTTGGATAAGAATGGGGAAAATATATCTTCTGCGCAGTTGGATACGACGGAGAAAAATAAACCTTCTGCGCAGTTGGATAAGACTGGGGAAAATATACCTTCTGCGCAGTTGGATAAGACTGGGGAAAATATATCTTCTGCGCAGTTGGATAAGACCGGGGAAAATATACCTTCTGCGCAGTTGGGTAAGACCGGGAAAATTAAACCTTCTGAGCAGTTGGGTAAGACCGGGAAAATTAAACCTTCTGCGCAGTCGGATGAGACAGGGAAAAATAAATCTTCTGCACAGTTGGATAAGACGGATAAGGAAGGATAAGAAGAAATGAGATTGGATAAGCTATTTTTTGCTCTAAGTATGATTTGAAGTAAAGCAATGGTCACCTAGTTTACGTTTTCGGAAAATACTGTAAGAAAACATGATAGGATAAACTGTAGAACCCGGCTGTCATTTGAAGATCTTTGGCAGTCGTTACGGGTAATCAGAAGCCAATAAGTTTGACAATCAGTCTTGGAGTATATAGGGCAGTCGCTCCTTGTAAAGCACTGGTACTCAGTTGCAGCCGGTTAGACTGGAAGCCGACCCTAAGTTGGGAAAGGGCTTGGCAGAGCGTGAAGCGAAGAACTTTACAAATGGGGGATGAAATAGACCACTGAAGCCTGAAATATTATCTATTAAAGCATCTGAGGAAAATAGTAGCTGACGCTAGAAAATAAAGAAGCGATGCGGATGAAATACATGGAAAGCAATAAAAGTATTTAGTATTGAGTACATAACACTGAGGGTGAATTCAGAATAGCGTTATTTTTCAGTGCAAAATCGAGCATTTTACCATAAACGTTACTTTTGAGTTTAAATGAACCTGACTTAATACAATACCGCTGTAAGCCGCTGTGCAATACAAATAGCAGAAGGCCTATATGGAAGCTATGATAGAAAAAAACAAACAGGCATACTTAGGCCAAAACTATTGGTAACCTAATAGAGAAAGAGAGAAGCATTTATTTAAAATCATTCAAAGGAAATTGGAACTAGAATGTTAATTTTTACCATAGAAGACTAAATATTGTAAATTAAGTAACTGTTAATACCTTTTATTTATATCAAGTTTTTATAGCTATATTAAGTTTTTTGAAGTTTCTTATTGAAACTAAATACAGATTGTTACAAGAATTTGTGTCTTCTATATTTTCATTGAAACGCGTTTACATTATATTGTTTTGGAATTGTTCGCACGGATTTTTTTACTGTTTACTAGAGCGAGTAGACCAGAATATACATTTGTGTGTGTCACGGTGAAATTTCCTGAAGAATGATTATAAAAGACGTAATAATGATTAATTTTTGAGAACACATACCTTCGCTATCAGCCAGCAGTGGTTTGGAGCTCTCCTCAGTATCATCACCTAATTCACGAAACCGGTTGATCAGCCTCTCTTCTTCCGAATTACGTCTAGAAAGTGAACAACAAAATATTAGCACAGAAATTCAGGGGGCATTTAGATTACTTGGGAGGGAACAGAAAGGAAAAGAATTGTTACACAGATAATCTAGAGCTAGAGGATATAAGCTACTTTTTATCCGGGTGCGGGAAGTAGTTCCTTCGGGACGTAGGTAGAATTGCGGGAAACATCTACACATACACATTATTTTTTAGTTTATGTGTCGTGGCCTCATGTCTGGTGTCTAATCTTATAAAAAGGCGATTAGCCGATTTCCGATTCGAAAAAAAAATGTTGTTTCTACCCTAAAGGCTCAAACTGCTGAACCGATTTGTAAAAGTCTTTCACTGTTGGAAAGCTACACTCTTCCCGAGTAACATAGGCTATATGTTATCCCGGTACGGGCAGTAGTGCCCCACGGGGCGCAAGTGAAACCGCGGGAAAACAGCTAGTATAAAACCTTACCTATAACTATGGGGAGTATCAGGATCCCTGGGCGACAGGTCGGAGTTATCAGCTCTCGGTCTTCGCGAAGAATGACTGAGTATTTGCATAGCTAGAGTGCGGACAAATTCACCGGGTCTTAAGCTGCTCTCCGTGTGACTCTGAAATTAGAAATTATCTTGTTAATTATGCTAAATTACCGGCTATTTAAGGCCTAGGCGGTTGAAACTTTGCAACATCTTTGAGATCAGAATCCCAAAAATCGTGACCGAAATGGAATTTAGTAACACAGGAGATCTAGGCACCTACATCTTAAGGAAATCTATAAATGACTTCTGCCGCAGCGAAAAAAATGGGAAGGAGTTTCAGACTCTTACTGACTGAGACACTTCACGTTCATTCAGTAACACCGAGCATTCCTGGGCTGCTATAACTCTTTCTAACAAGCTTTGCTTGGTACTGTTTATGATTTATCGTTTCAAAGCCTGATTTAAGGTCTTATGGATAATTTTCGTCTCTTTCATACTCCAGAAATTGTCACAGTCGTGATGCTCCGAAATGACTTGAACACTATGTTTCTGATTCATTTTTTTCAAACCCTCATAATCACACTTAAGTACATACTGACCTGCAGAAAGTGTCTAGCCAGCAGTCTCCTGTTGAGGGCTCTCTGCTGCCTCGCCTGCGGACCCTGACCAGGCTCACTCAGTTCCTGACAGAGGGCTGTCTTACCACTGCCTGCGTCACCTGGAAGGAATAAGAAGAAAATGTTTAGGTTTTTACATCTTTGGTTTGAAGTCGACGTGTGTCTAAGGATATATATAATATGTCTACCGCTTGCATTCCTCTCTGTCAGACCACTCACGTCATTCACTTTATCTTAGGTCTGTTTCTCCCTCTCCATCCATCCACATACTTAACTCTCTTGTTAACACCTAACTTACCTGATGTCTTTCAACATCCTTGGCAGTTGTAACGATTAGTCAGAAGCCAGAGTAAGTCTGACTCCAGTCTAACCAAGGAGGATTTGGGAGTTGCTCGGGTAACTGGGTTGAGGATGTCAGATAGTCAGTCGCTCCTTGTAAAGCACTGGTACTCAGCTGAACCGGTTAGACTGGAAGCCGACCCCAACATAGTTGGAAAGAGGCTCGGGAGATGATGAAGAGATACTTACCCAATATAAGAGCGCCACAGGTCTTGCTAACAGGCCTCTGCTCTAAACAGTGTGCTATCTTCTGGAAAGCCCACTCTCTGCAGAAGAAGCGCCTCTTGTCGGTCGATATGCTGGTCTCCGTGACCTTGTGAGCTGATGAGGACTTGCGGACTGGGCGAGAGTCTTTGTCGTGGGCGCGGGATGCTATCGGACTTAGTGGTGTACCTGGAAGAAGAGAGGGTTGTGTGTGTCAGAAATATGGAAGTATAGTTTCAGAAGAAAGGTTTAGTACTAACGTAGAATTATGAGAGAAAAGTATGTTGTTCTTTGAATGTTGATGTCATTCATCATTTTCAGCATCATCTGCCTTTTAAAAGCCATTGAGTTACTATGTGCATTCCTGAGTAACTATTTATTAACCGCTTCTTCTTCTTATTTAGTGACGATGACATGTCTTATAGTGAGACTACACTTGTCAGCCCACAGCGAGAGCACGGCCGGATGGCGCTCATAAACTCATAAGGTCCTCCCACGAGCAAGTTTCAGGGCACTTTGGACATGCGATGAGGTGGGACATGGTCTGCACAGCAGCCTAGCACTCGCACCCAAGGTACGCCCCAATCGTGAATCCCCACCTGGACTGATTGTCTCTGCTCCGGCCGACCTGCGTTCGGAGGACTGCCAAACTCTTCTCGGGAGATCGCATTAACCGCTTATATGTCGCTAATTATATTATAGAACATACAACGACTCCGACATACAATGGGTTAATTCAATAACTGACCTTAACTGTATACTTATATAAAACAGCTAAAAACATGAACCAAAGCTACTCAAAACAAAATAACAATCCCCAAACGAACCTCCCAAACATCAGGTTTAACCAGAAAACAGGATAAACTTTCCTGCTACAATTAGAGCAACAGTTAAATATTAAACTACATCGGATTAAGCCACGGAATAAGGAAAGATGAGCGGAGATGCCATAATGCAGGTAGGTCAGGCGCCTTCTTCTAGCTCAAATGCGTACGGTGTGCATGACCAAAACGATCAGTTACGAGTGAACTATCGAGGCATTTGAGACATTTGTCAACGATTTTTAGTAATATAAAAATGATTGGGTGCCGAGAAGGGTTAAAGCTTCTTTTCTTTTTACACACTCTATCTGCGTCTCTTTTTATTTTAACTCTCCCATACCTCATGAAATAAGCTGTGCCTTTGAACTATCTGTTCTATTTTTCTTCTTGTCTGTATTCTGTGTGTGTAACTGTGTACATAAGCTTTTTCTTAAATAAATAAATGAATAAGGTGTGTAAGGGCGAACACAGTAACGTTCCTCGTCCCCCGCACACCCGCATTTTGGCGCGCTACTTTCTTAGGAGATTTTCCGTTATGACACCTCCGCTCAGTCATTTTATTCTCCGTGGATTAAGCACAAACTGCTAACTCGGATAACTTGGCAACTGGGATCCGACGATTCAGAGCTTTGGGCAGAAAGTTGCAAACGTAATTATGTATGTCGGCTTTCAAATCAGTATAGTTGCATTCCTTGGAGATTGGTGCTTCGTATGCAAGTTTCTAGAGATTTCTAGAAATTAAGGCTAGGTGTATCGGTTTTAGATTTCGACGGTCCATTCCAACAGACTAAATATGCAGAGTTCTTGATCCTCATATCGTAAAGGAGGTTTACTTATGTTTGTGTCAATCATCTATTTCCCAACTTTGTTGGGGTCAGCTTCAAATCCAATCGGATACATCTAAATATTATTCTTGTTTTCCCAGAATGGGATTGTAATCCTTGTTCCGTACATGTACCAAAATTTTCTCAAGGCGGGCCCTTGTGTGCCCATGTTTTCTGACATTGAATTCTTACAATGACTACTACAAGAACAATAGCCGGCGACCTGACTATGAACTGCTTAACTCGGTTCTTCTTAATAAAAAAGCACAAAAATAACGATAGCTAATAAAGTTCAACTCACCATCAAAATCAAAAGGATCTCTATCCCGTTCCCTATCCCGGTCCCTTTCGCGACGATGCTCCCTGGATCCCTCTCTGCCCTCCCGGTCCCTCTCGGGGAAGCCTCGGTGGCGGTCAGTTGGCGTTCGATCGTGGCCACGAGCGGTCGCCACGTCGTTCAGAGGAAGAGATCTGGAATATTATGATTAGTTCATTAATATGGGTGGTTTAGTGCAGAAGAGACCTTTTCAGTCTATAAAGCTGATGGTAGAAGTAGTAATATCACCATCCTCCTGCCCTGCTCCTGCCTATTTCTGGTCGGGGCAGCATTTTCTACTTTCATACTCTTCTATCTGCAATCGTCTCACAAGCAACACTCATTCCAGCCATATCGACTTATTTATTTATTCAGGATGCCAACAGTTATTCCATTATGTACATGTTTATACAAATAAATTATCGTGTATAGGAAAAATCAACACATGCAAAAAAGTTACAAGCCTTTAGCTTGTAACTTTTAATAACCAATTACAGCCAAACACCACATGTTAAGACTTTCACAAACCTCGTCCATTGTTTCTCTGGTCTTCCAAAGGCCACAACTACTTATAGAATTTATTTTCTAGCCAAAAATCTAAGAACATCTAAAGGATACAACAATTAAATTGATAATTACCTGAGATTAACCCGATGCTCAGCCTGTCTAACAGCAGAATGTCGATGCTGCTGCTGCCTCATGCTGACCTGGTACTGCCTGAGATACGCCTCCACCTTGCCCTCGCTGCCTTCATTCCTCACCCTCCTCGTCCTCCCCGAATCCTCCTTAACCCTCCTCGGCTTATCCTCCTTCTTCTCCTTTTCCTTCCCATCAAGAGGAGTACTCATAGCGAAATTGCCACCGTTGTTAAAATTCAGAGGATCAAAATCATTCCTCTGAGGATTCTGACTTTTACTGACTTTCGAATTCTTTGCCCTATACTGAGATTTTGGAACAACCTGGCTATATATAGGTATTTGATTCGACATGCTTAAAAGACTAGCTTTGGTTCGAAAATATAGATTTGCTTTTTTCTCAAATTTTCTATTATGACCTAATGAGTTGCTTTGGTTTCTAATTGACTCTATGACTACAGGAACGCGGGATTTTTAAAGTTTTTCTAATAGTAAAATAGGCCTATATTTGAATTGGTTGGCTTTGTATTATCACAAACTAGGTCATTATGAGCTTTAACCCTCCTCTTCGTTCAGTTTTTGCTTTTTCCTCGATTCAGTTTCTTCTGCACCATTTTGTTTGACGTAATTCTGTAACAAGGAAAGAAATATATGTATTAGAAAGGTCACAAGTAAGAATTGGGTTCGCTTAAGCGGCATAATTGAGTTCCGATGTAAGAAATGGAGGTCAGACGCTCGCTTATCCGACCACGAACTTTTGAACTACTTAGCGTTAGCTTAACTCGCTCGTGTAACATGATCGATTTGTTTTACAACTAAGTATATGAGAGTGACATATTGTATTAAGCTAACACAATATGTATTTAAGCACGAATTTTCAACCTACATAACAGAGCCGCTATAATCATTCACATCAACATTGTTAATCAAGTTTTAAGGCGCTGTCCATTATGTGGGGAGGGGTCCAAAAATACCCCGAAATACAGATAATAAACATTACATGATTAATAAATCCTATACCAATTACATCTGCACACTAATTAAATCTTCCATTACCGACTCAAACATATTACCACACTCCTCTTCATATTCCCACAAACACACGCCTACCCTCAAACGCACATTAAAAAAAAAACTCTCCTACGTACACATAAATTCTTTGGGAAGGCGAAAAACAAAAGTGCGTTGATGAGGTAGCCCTAACAACCCGTACCCTTTCAAGCGACGGATTAAACCTTTTGAGCCCTACGAGGTATTTAAGGTTTTGCTGCTTAAAATGGAGCGTCAATTTTTGCATGAAACGACACGTGAGGGAAATATTATTTTAAAGGGAGAGTGGGTCGGTGTTAAGCCGTTGGGTAATGTTGTCATTGGAAGACCTTTGACAACTGACACGGGTGTCTAGTTAGAAGTTAAAATAATGGACCTGTTGATGAAAGGGATATAGATATTGTTTTATCCCACGAAAGCTCGTTAGCCAAAGTAAATGCATGTGCCTTTGGCCACTCGGCCACTATCTTTGGCCACTCGGCCACTATAAAACAATATACAAGCATATTTACACACATAACGTAAGTGCGGCTCACTCGCTTTCATGAGAAAAAATAGTAATACCAACAATGTTGGAAAAAGATGAAGGATACAGTGCTCCGTACCGAGAGCACATACAGGTCTTGTAATCTATATCCAGTGGTGTCAGATTGCCGTCCCATCGGACTATGAGAGTGAAGGACTCAACTGTCCGGAGCCAGCTGCAAGTCAGTGCTGTGCTTGCATGCACAGCGTATACTGAGCTGAGTCTCCTGCTACGCATCATGCTTATGCACTATAATATGTTTGCTGAACGGGAAATCAATCTAGAAGACGTTATCATCATCCCCCGAGCCTTTTTTTCAACTATGTAGGGGTCGGCCTCCAGTCTAACCGGATTCAGCTAAGTACCAGTGCTTAACAAGAAGCGACTGCCTATCTGACCTCCTCAACCCAGTTATATACCCAGGCAATCCAATACCCCTTGGTTAGACTGGTGTCAGACTTATTGGCTTCTCACTATCCGTAACGACTGCCAAGGATGTCATGATGATGATTATTATGATGGATGATTATCTAGAAGACGTTATGAATAAGCAAAATTCCTCACTTTGAACTTCAGCTGACCTTAGTTAAAAATTTGAATTTTACTCAATATTCCTACTTGAACAATAAAACAATTAATTAAGATGAATACTATACTTGTATAACAGCTGACGAAGATACCTGAGGTTTAATCTAAATTTTGATTAAATCTGTCATAGATAAAGTTCTTGGTCTTGGTGTAGATATTGTAAAGTTTATATTGAACCCACGCTGTTAGTTCAATGGAAAGACGGAAACTATGAGATATCAACTGCTAACAGGAGGCATAGTGTAATCTATTATGTTATAAACTATTTTCCGTCAACGCTTTCACCCGCGTTCTGGGTATCATGGAACTACTTCGCGTACTCGGACAAAAAGCCTTACCGACGTCAAAAATCATCAAATGACCCCTCCCGCTGTGGGTTAGCAACGGTGAGGGAGTGTCAGACTTTTACTGACTAAAAACCGTCGTATTCCTTCGTAGACCTTTCATGTACCAGGGCCGCGGTAACTCTTTCGAACAATCCCGCATCCCTGGCAGGTCTTGGCCCTGGTGGGCCCCGCTGGGGTAAACTACAGCCTTCCTCGGTAAATGAGCTAACTTACACGTTCCTGAAAATAGCGCTATCATGCAAACGAACAAGCTCTTCAGCTTTATAATCTTACTATTTGTAGAAGTATAAAATCAAAGTCTCCATCCCCCCGTATGTCTGTTCCTTCGTAATAAACTCTTTAACCTTTCACAAACCAATTGATGAAAAGTGATTCATGAAAACAGGTATATATTTATTTATTTATTTATTTAAAATACTTTTTGCACATTGTACAACGGCGGACTTAACGCCTTAGGCGTTCTCTGCCAGTCTACCTTTGGGTGGTGGTGAAATAGAAGTGGTAGGTGCAACACAATTTGAGCATCAGTGGAAGATAATAAAAATATATATTTATGCATATATAAACATAATATATATATATATATATAACTATATATATATACACAACTGTATCCAGGAGTATGTAGGAGAAGATAGTAAGAAAAATGAACTACTGTAATGATTCCGCCAACTTGCCATGGATGTGATTTCGCAGTTTCATTTTAAAAGTGTGTCGACTATTTACCATCCTGACCTCCAGAGGTAGCTCATTCCAGAGAAGAATAGATTTCACAAAGAAGGAAGAGTGAATAATGTCTGAACGGTGAGCAGGGCAGTGAAGAAGACGATTATTAGAGGAGCGGAGATTTTTGCTGTGCTGAGAACACACATACTGAAAGTGAGAGGTTAAGTAGGAAGGTGAGGACGGGGTATAAAGTATAGAAAAAAGAGTAGTTAATGCCCTCATCACACGTCGTTGTCTTATCGGTAGCCATTTAAGTTGCGCTCGATACGCTGACACATGATCGTACTTGCGAAGATTAAAAACGAATCGAATGCAATTGTTGAGAAGCCGGTCGAGTTTATTGAGCAGATCTGCATTCAGGTCATAGTAGCAAACATCACCATAGTCGATTATAGGAAAGATTAATGTTTGCATAAGCATTGCTTTTACATGGAACGGGAGCAAGTTTGTAAAGCGATAAAGAAACCGCAGTGTACTAGTGATTTTTTGGCTGACAGCTGCAACTTGTGCTTGCCAATTGAGTGAAGAGTCAAGATGGAGGCCCAAATTCTTCACTGAGCAGCTGAACGGTATATTTATCCCGTCAAATACCAAAGTTGGTAACCCAAGTGCGTCTACTTTACCTAAATTTCTTGAGCTACCAATGATAATAGCTTGGCATTTAACAGGATTGACTGCCACTCCGAACCTGTCAGACCAACTTTTGACTACCTCCAAGTCTTTGTTCATTTTAACAAGCGCAGCTGCCAACTCATTCACTTTTGTGTGACGATACAACTGCAAGTCATCGGCATAGAGATGATATGAACACTGAAGCTCAGGAGTAAGGAAATTTATAAATATGGAGAATAACAGAGGTGAGAGTATGCCGCCTTGAGGAACGCCAGCATTCAAAGAACACCAGGCAGATGAATCCTCATCCACCCGAACCGATTGCTGGCGATCATGAAGATAAGAGGAAAACCAGTCTGACGCCTTAGAAGAGACCATAAGATGTGATAGAATAGATAAAAGGATGTCGTGACTGACGGTATTAAACGCATTTGATTTACATCACATATCACATATCACATATAATTTACGCCCAAACTAATTCAGGCACGTAACTAGTTAAAAACACAAAAGCTTGTAATAAAGCCATTTGTTAGCAATCCTGAAATTTCTTTATACATACAAAAAAGTCCCAACTACCCGTAATTCATACACCAATTAAGACCCACTCAATTGTGGGTGAAAAATAAATGCCACGAAGTTCTTTTGTACCAAAACATTAAAGAAAAATACACCTTAACATAAGGAAATAGAGTGCTTTTTGCTGTTAAGGTTTGTGGTTCCTTCGTGTACCAACACTTTATAAGATTTGTAAGAAAAATACGCCTTAATATAAGGAAATAGAGTGCTTTTTGCTGGAAAACTTTGTTATAGAAATCGAGCACACATTTGAGTATTTCCTGATATTTAATGATTTGAAGAAATGCCCTTTTAGTGTAAGATGAATGGATTTTGAACTTTGTTTTGAAGAAATAGAGATTAATGTAGGTTGTTGTACATTGTTTAATTGATATTAGAATGCTGGATTGTTGATTTAATCAATGAAAAACATATTGTTTATTATTTTCGGTTCCTGAAACACTTTATTCCTAAGACTCGTTTTACTTAACATTATACTAAACATTGCATTTTAGGATTTCTTACCCAACTGGTCATATTTTAATTAGTTTTCAGTATTCATTGTTATAGCTTCAGCAATGCTTCGTCCGTGAAAATTTCAATTCTCTAACTACCACGGTTTATGAGATACAACCTAGTAACAGACGGACGGAATGACGGACAGCGAATATTTAGTAGTAGTCCCGTTTTTCCCTTTGAGGTAGGAAAGCCTAAATTTTACCCTGTTTACAGACTCGATATACACATAGATTTCAGTGTATTGTGTCATGTAGACTAGCTTAACAGCCCACGCTTCCCAGCTGTTCTCGTAACAAATTCTGGCGAACGCTGAAATATTCAGCGAATTCGTTTTGCTAGTGTCCAACAATTTTGTATGGTTCGGAAAATAGTTTCCAGGCTCTAGAAGTCTAGATACGTTTCATGAACACCAATACTTATCTGAATAATGTTTTGTTTTGCAAATTAATAAAAAAATGTAATCCCTACTATCCCTACTGATATTATAAATGCGAAAGTAACTCTGTGTGTCTGTAAACCTCTGAACTGATTTTAATAAAATTTGGTACAGAGATAGAGTTAAGCTTGAGAAAGAACATGGGATAGTTTTTATCCCGGACTTTTGAAGAGTTCTCTTGGAAACGCGATATAACCGAACTTGACTAGACAAAAGCTATCCTATGTTTCCGAAAACATTTTTATGGATTTATCTTTAAAGTTAGAAAGAAAATATTACTATCTGAGGAATTTACTATAGCATAAGTAAACAGCAAAGTTTCTCATGTTTCATAATCAGTCTGTTTATGATAAAATTGATGACTCAGTTGACCGCAGACATTTTTTATTACTAACACAAAAACTATGTTGTTTATTAGTCATTCAGACACGCACAGAAATATTATAAAGCTAAAGAGTATGTTTGTTTGCTTGCACTAGCTAATCTCAGGAACTACTGGCCAGACTTTCGGTGTTAGGTAGTATAGGAGGTATGGGATTAAAAGAAATAATATACTAATTTGATATTGAAATATTTATTCTATACTTTAAATGGTACTTGGAAGCAATACGTCCGTCTAACAAGATCCCGTGACGCAGTGTGTGTAGAGTTAAATAAACAGTAGATTGTTCAGATAGAACAAAGAACAATGTTATCGAAAGTTAGGGGTATTAGTTTTTGCTTTATATAATCCAACACGCCCCCTCAAAAATTAATCCCTAACTTTTAGTCATTCGTTAGTTTACTATACAGTATCTAGTCTACAATTCAACATTACAAAGTGAATACCAACTTATAAATACGACGTAACATATTATACTTCCAAGTAAGGTCTGGGACAACTGTACAATAATGGTCCAACATTTGCTGCACAGGATCAGGGAAAACCCAGAAAAACCTGATCAGACCATTTCATAATGAAATTGTACTTAAATTAAAACTTATTCTATACCCAATCCTTTTCTCAGTCTTATAAAAGACACGACTGGTAAAGGTTTTGTCAACAAGTCTGCCAACTGGTTACCTGTGGAAATATAATTTAATTTTATTACATTTTTCTCAACTTGTTCTCTAGAGAAATGATATTTTATATCTATGTGTTTGGACCTTTTATGACTTGTTGGATTATTAGTTATGCTAATACATCCGTTATTATCTTCATATAAAATAATGGGCTTATTAATTTTTAAGTTTATGCTTTCTGCCAGAGACTTAAGCCATAATGCTTCTTTAACAGCTTCATATAAAGCCATATATTCGGATTCAGTAGACGAGACCGCTACTGATGTTTGTCTCTTTGTACACCATGTAATTGTATTTTGATCAAATAATTTAAACACATATCCAGTAGTGCTTTTCCTATCATTACAATCGTGGCCACCCCAATCTGAGTCGACATATCCACTTAGGATGTTATTGTAATTATTTCTTGTATATGTTAACTTCAAATCAATTGTGCCTTTGATATATCTTAAAACTCGCTTTAAGCATAACCACAATTCTTTATTGTTCTTATTTGTGTACCGACTTAAAATATTTACGCATGTACTTAAGTCCGGACGCGTACAAAGCATAATGTACATTAAACAACCGATCAGGTGACGGCATGGTGCGTCACACTTCTTATCAGCGTTAAGAGCTTCATAGTTTAATTTAAGCTCCATCGGTGTGTTTATAGGATTGCAATCACTCATATTAAATTTATTCAAAACGGTTTTAATGTAAGCACTTTGGTCTAAAGTAATTTTATCATGGTGTCTCTCTATTTTAATGCCCAAAAATAATTTGATATCGTGTAAGTCGGTCATTTCGAATTTAGTCATTAAATATGCTTTGAAATTATTCATTGTTTGCAAATCTGCACATGCTATAACTAAATCATCGACGTACAAGATTACGTAAATATTTTTAGAAATGTCTCCTTTACCTTTCATATATATACACCTATCTACTGGGGAGTTCTGAAAACCTATTTCTTTGAGACATTGTTCAAATGTTTCGTACCAACATCTAGCTGATTGTTTTAAGCCATAAAGAGCTTTGTTTAATTTGCATACGTAATTATCTTTACATTTTACACCTTCAGGAACTTTCATGTAGATTTCTTCCTTTAGTGTACCATTTAGAAATGCTGTTTTTACATCCATATGATGAATCAGTAAATTATATTGATTTGCGTAGCTAATTAAGAATCTAAAGCTTGCTATTCTAGCAACTGGTGCAAATGTTTCATTATAATCACTAAGATATTCTTGACTGAAACCTCTAGCGACAAGACGTGCCTTATATCTTGAAGGTTGACCTGAAACGTCATTTTTAATAGTGAATATCCATTTACAGTCTACAATATTTTTATTTAATGGTTTTGGTACTAATGTCCATGTATTATTTTTCTTAAGAGAATTGAGTTCTTCTCTGACTGCTTTTTCCCACTGATTCCTATCGTTCAGAGATTTAATTTCATTTAATGATTTTGGTATATTACTTGTGATGGATAACGCACTATAGACATCATAGTCATTTTCATTATATGATTTACGCGAACATGTTTTCAGTCTTTCACTTCTTCGTAAATTTAAAAATTCATCAGGTTTATCCTGATTTTTGTGTTTCAAACTACTCTCAGATTCATTTTCAGGTTCATTCGGTATTTCATGACTACCGATTTTTCGAATTTTACTTGTACTGCATTCATCAGATTGAGAGCTATCTGATTTAGGGCCAGAACTATGAGACTTATAAGACACTGATTTTGTTACGGAGTCATTATCAGTTTCGTCTTGGGAATATGTATTATTACTCCGTTCAGGTCGTAATGAAGGCCTAGATTCGATAAAATTAGTCTCATCAATTACAACGTCCCTTACAGTTTCATATTTTTCGAATTCTGTATTCCAAACTTTATAACCATTGGGTTCATAACCTACCAGTATTCCTTTCCACGACCTATTGTCAAATTTGTTTTTACTGGTTTTATTATGAACATATACAGTTGAACCGAAAACTCTGAGATTTTTAACGCTTGGTTTCCTATCATGCCACATCTCGTATGGTGTCTTTGATTGACTTAAAGCTTTCGTAGGCGTAATATTTATTAAATAAACTGCAGTTAAAACTGCATTTCCCCAAAAACGTTTTGATGCTTTAGTGCCATTTAACATAGCACGAGCTTTTTCTGTTATTGTGCGAACCATACGTTCTGCAACACCATTTAACTGTGGGGTCCTAGGAACTGTTAAATGATAGCTTATGCCTCTTTCTCTACAGTAGTTTTTCATTTCGGTGGATAAGTATTCACCACCGTTATCACTGTAAAGATTTACTACTTTGAAATTGAATTTAGCCTCACTTTTAGCGACATAGTCTTTAAAAGCTGTAAACACTTCTGATTTGTAAGTTAACATATACACCACACAATAATGTGTGTATTCATCAACAAATAAAACAAAATAATTTCTGTTATCTATTGTTGGAGGTGTTATAGGACCACAAACATCTGAATGCACAATAAACAGAGGGCGTTTAATGTAACTTTTGTCTTTAACTTTATTAAAAGGCAGGCGAGTCTGCTTCCCATTTATGCATGCTTCACACAACTTATCATTTGGAGTTACGGTATTTATTTCATCTAAGTCATCAATCATATTATGACATTTTAACTGCAGGAATTTAGTTTTACTTATATGTCCTAGGCGTTGATGCCATAATTCATATTTATTTTCATTAACATAACATGCTTGGGAAGCGGATTCCCCTTTTATTACTGGTATTTTAAACTCTAGAACTATAAGATTATTCAATGTCTTACCTTTCATGATGATTTTACCTTCCTTTGTAATTTGTGTGCCTTTGTCATCAAATATTATGGTGAATCCTGCTTGCTGCATCTTTGATACCGATATTAAATTATATGGTACTTCGGCACAGAACAATACATTTGTAAGTATTCCTTGCACTCCTGTTTGACTGATAAGATTTATGTTTCCCCTTTTAGTTGCTGAAATAAATGTATTGTTTTTAGCTACTGAAATTTTTAAAGGAGGATTTAAACATTCAAACGATGTGAAGAGATCATCTCTATTTGTGATGTGATCAGACGCTCCTGAATCTAATAGGAATTTAATTGTCGAGTGGTCTTTTTCATAATGGTATGCGCTTGTCATGAACGCAAATCCTGAAAAAGAAGAATTCGAGGTCGTTCCCTCTTGCAGGGCAATAGTTTGGACTTGTCTTGTCCTTTCTGGGGCATTGTTTTGTATATTTGTCTGTCTTTTGAAATAGAAACAATCCTGTTTCTTGTGTCCTTTGCGTCCACAGTAATGACATTTCACAAATTTTTGTTTGTTTGTTTTCTTGAATGTTGTATTCTTCAAATAGTTTTGTTTTGTGCGATTGTATCTGTTTTTATTATATTTTTCTTCAACATGGAGTATCTTTAAACTGGTATCACGACTCTCGTTTTTTAATTTTACTTCGTGATCTAATAGTCTAGTTTTTACAAAACCGAGAGTGATATTTTCTTCAGATAGTGTCTCAATTGCAGTGATAACGCCATCATATGTATTCGGGAGAGTAAGTAATAAATGAGCTACTTTGTCCGTTTCCTCTAATTTAGCTCCAGCAGCTGATAATTCTGTCAGCAGATCGTCAAATGTTGAGAAGTGTTTGATCAAGGGTATATCGGCTTTTAATTTTAATCCCAATAATTGTTTTTCTCAGCGCTAATTGAGTTGCTACACTTTTCCTTTCATAGATCGCGTCAAAATGTTTAAAAACTGCTTGAGCAGTCCCATTTTCATTAATATAATTAAGATATGAGTCCGCCAAATATTCGACTATAATACTTTTGGCTGCCTTATTATTCTTTTCCCACTCAGCGGATCGCGTTCCAGGAATTTCTTCGTCAATAACACTGAGCAAGTTTAACTCTGAAAGCAGTGTACGAATTCTAAATTTCCATACACTGTACTTTTCTCCATTAAAAGGCTTAATGTTTCTTTTCACTTTTTCCATTGTCACAACTTTATTTTTATTTACAACTATGCACTTTACTGTCACTACGCACTACTGAATGTTCTCACTACTAAATGTCCTTTTTCGCACTGGGCCCATAACCTATAGGAGGTATGGGATTAAAAGAAATAATATACTAATTTGATATTGAAATATTTATTCTATACTTTAAATGGTACTTGGAAGCAATACGTCCGTCTAACAAGATCCCGTGACGCAGTGTGTGTAGAGTTAAATAAACAGTAGATTGTTCAGATAGAACAAAGAACAATGTTATCGAAAGTTAGGGGTATTAGTTTTTGCTTTATATAATCCAACAGGTAGCCCATGCATTGAGGGAGGCTACTTTTTGTCCAGGTGTGGGAAAAGTTCCCATGGGATGCGGGTGAAACCGGTGGTGGAAGCTAGTATATTTTCATCATCATCTCAGCCGGCGGACGTCCACTACTGAACATAGGCCTCCCCCGTAGATCTCCACAGATACCTGTTGGAGGCGACCTGCATACAGCGTCTTCGTCATATTTTATACTACTATTATTCAGCTGAAAAGTTCGTTTGAACGTGCTAATTTCAGTGGCTACCCTGAAAAAATACTTCAGTGCTACATATACCTCATTTATCGAGAAAGGCTTCTTCCTGCTCTATTCCCAATTTTATTTGGGGAGCAGAGCAATAAAAACTTCAATATAGCCTTTTTTTATTCAGGACTGGAAAGTAGTTCCCTCGGAACGCAGGCGGAAGCTAATATATCAATAAAGGTTACTAAGTTTCAAGTGAGTAACATAACTGTATCGTATGTCAGTAATACTATCACAAAAGTATATTTATCGTCGCTGACGTCAATACTGAGAAAACGCCAGTCAACCATTATGTTGTGCATCATAATATTTATCTAAGGTTACGTCCTACGTGGGTGAAACAACGCGAACGTGGTTGCGAAGCGAAAGCGATTGTCGTACGTACTGACGAAATGGCACAAATCGCCTTATTATTTGACATGAATTGAGTGCTAATCTTAAGGTTTGAGCATCTTATCACGGGTCGTTACGGAAAGTCAGAAACCAGGAAGATTACACGGGTAACTGACTTGTGGAGGTCACATAGGCAGTCGCACCGTGTAAAACATTGGGTCTCAGCTACATCCAATTACACTGGAAGCTGACCCCGACATAATCGTTAACAAGCTAGGTAGATGATGGTATTTCGCGCTAATATAGAAATTGAATTGATCTCCGATTCGCGCCTCACTATGTCACAACAACAGAACAGTATAGAGCCAACTGTTTGTTGTTATCGCGCCGCATCGCACCGCATCGCATCCAAATCGCACATAGGACGCACAGCAACGGAAACCATAAAAGAAGTATTGATAGCAGCGAGAAATATCTTCCGTGACCTTGAAACGAAAATATGAGAATATCAACTCATAATGTCAATATCAGAATATTGGAACTTGGAAGTCTGTATCAATAGCAAAGGGAGATATTTAAAGGGTACTAATATATTGCCTTTAGAAGGAATGGGAGCGTATTTCAATATCCGATCCGGGAGTCGTATGTAAGGTTTGAAGATTTATTTGAAATCGCTGAGAAATGGAACTGATACATGGATTTGAAAAAATGTCTAATATATGTACTACTCCGATTCGTATGCGACTATTGTTGCTGCACCCGTACAATAAGTAACTGAAGTATATGGTAGGCTCAAGTCAACATATGTAAAAAATAATAATAATTATCTGTTCAGCATTTTTATCGTGAAAACGCGAAGAACAGACGAGAGTTACTTCCGTGGTTTCACCCGCGTCCTGGATAGTGACAAAAACAATCCTATGTCCTTCTAACGGGTCTAAGCTACCCTCTCTAGTTCAACGATTCTTGAGTTATAAAATGTGTAACTAACACGATATTCTTATGATATAGTAAGTAGTAAAGGATGAAGCCATTCACAAGCTCTCAAAAGTTTCTTAGGTCCAAGAAATAGGTCTTATGCAAAAGAACAGGCTAGAAAATCCAAAGACACTAAAAAACAAATCCGAATCTTGCAAGCTAATATAAAAAATCACGGTGAGCCCTCACCATAAAACAAAGTACTTGATGCACTTTCACGAATTATACACATACACCATAAAAGTTTATTTTTACATTTCCTGTATTCAGCGAGTTTTGAGCGCTCTCCCGAGCTCAATGCGGAAGGATATGAAATAATATGAATATAGGAGTGGTTTGTAGAGTCGAAAACTAACTTTTTAGTAGTTAAAAACTTGCAATATGATAATTAGTTGTAAAGTGAACATAGGTAACTTCAGTTGAGTTTTTGGAAGTGATTTTATTTTTCATGAATTGACTAGTGATAGAGATCTAAGGGGGAGGCCTATGTTCAGCAGTGGACGTCCTATGGCTGAGATGATGACTAGTGATGCAGAGGAATAAGGATCACGTTTTGAGGAAGGTAATGAACATGAATGTGGATGGATATAGGCCCTATATTCTTTGGTCGTTCCCTTCCCCTATAATATAGGGGAAGGGAACGACCGCGAACGACGGTATGAAAGACTATTTGATGTCGATATGGCTAAAAATAATGTGACTAGTGAGTGAGTAACGGCAGATAGAAGAGTATGGAAGAAGAAAACATGCAGCGCCAACCAGAAACAAAATAGAGATAAGAACAGAAGAATGGTTGTGTGTGCAAGGACTTGGGAGAAGGAACAGGTGTAAACCTAAACGAACAAACACAATGATCAAAACATATTAAAGTAATAGTACATTAATTATAACTACTACATACCCAAATAAAACCTCACATATCATAACAAATCTTTAAACAAACAGACAGCACCTACATCTATTTTACATACAATTAAATTAGGCTTAACCCAACGATATGACCTTAATCCCACACGCTTGCACGCTCATAAATAAAATAGAGCGGTCAGAATGATTACCTTGTAATGTTTTAAATATTATATGGTGCAAGGATAACTGTAATTTTCAAGAAGAAAAAGTGTGTTTATATAAATCTATATTAAGTGCTTAGTGTGAAAGTTAACGGATATAAAGGAACAAGACGACGAAAGAAACGATAGATGGGTTATGCGAAAGACGATATGGCTAGAAGGAATGTTACTTGTAAGATGATGGCAGACATAGAAGTATGGAAGAAGGAGGTGCTATGTCAAACCCAAATGATAAAGTGCAGCGGAATAATGATGGCACTATTGGTAAAAAGTGAGCCCAAGAATATACAGATGTGAAAGTACGTATAACCCAACTGATGATTTGCAAAGTACCTAACAATGGTAAAGCTTTCAAAACACGATGCAGGCTATTAGTATAGTTACAGCCTATTTATCGTCCCACTGCTGGGCACAGGCCTCCTCTCACACGGAGAAGGATTGAGACTGGACTATATAGTCTGAAATCACCAACCCGCAGGCTATTAGTTAGTTACAAAAAAACCCGTAATATCATGTAATCAATAGCCATATGCGGGTAATAGGGCTATTAAGTGATCCATATACGACAAAAGGATCAGAGGACCCTCAATTTCCGTAAAATGTATTTCATCTTTGATCCATTGTTATGTCGAGGTGGCCTAGTAAGTCACGAGCAGAAAAGCAAGAATGTGTGTATTCGATTCACCGTCAGGCAAGTGCCTATGTAACTTTAAACCTTCGTACCACAAAACTTTTAAATGTCTGTTGAACACTTGTCTAAAAAATGACAGATTATGACATTGAAATAAGGTCCGTTTTGCAGCCACACTTTTTTAGACAAGTGTTCAACAGATGTTTAAGTGTTTGTAGTCAGGCATGTATCTAGTTATATCTTTGACACCAATAGCGGAGTATGGGTGAAGTGAGATGCTAAACGCCTTACTCTAGCGCAGTATTCAGTATTTTGTTCATAATTTTGATACTAAATAATTTAGCCTACTTCAAACAAAGCTTCACAACAAATGGGAATGGTTGTAGAGTCAACAAGATAGTGCAAAATATTTCCATTCATCTATTCGGATCCTATCAATATACTTGATGATTCAGGTGCCAACCAAGTTCTACCACAGCAAAAACCTCTAAATCATCAGTCAAACCAAACAAGCCTGTTCTATATACATCCTCTATACTCTGGGCACGCGAGCAAGCATACCATATCCTCATTTGTAGATATTACGCTGAAAATTATGAGAGGGCGCCCTCGCCTACGCTATTCATATTTTACCAGGGCTGTCGCTTGCAACGGAAAGCAGAAAAAAGTTCCAGGTCGTAGTTTAAGTATCGAAAAATTTGTTGAAATGTCTACGACAACACTAATATCATCTAGGCATTTCTTACTGTCTAGGGGTCGGCTTTCAGTCTAACCTTGTGCGGCTAAGTACTCAACCAAGTTTACCCTGACAATCCGATACCCTTTGGCAAGACTGGTTGTCAGACTATCTAACTTCTGACTGATAACGACTGCCAAAGATGAAAGAAGTTTAAATGACAGCCAGGACCCACCAATTTAACATACCTTTCAAAACAGTGAGGAACTCACCGTGACGAGATGAACACACACGAACCGACTTCGCTAAGTGTTGGATAATCTTAACACAGGAATAACCATCACAACCGAAAATAAAGATATCACCAATATAAAAGCAGATAACTATCAACCCTACCACAAGTAGTACGTTTCGCAAATAAGCAATTCGCTTCGACAAAAAGTTATAAATACGCGACATAATGAAGGCTGGCTCGTAAAAGTACACAATAAAAGACCCCACGCATCGCCTGTTTGTTTAGCTGATTGTTCCAATATACTTGCGATTATTTTATTGGCTTCTGCTAATTTATTATTAAAGCTAAGAATAGTAGCGCTCGGTAAATGATGGATTTCAATAATCTATCTATGGATTTGTCTACTAGAAATAGAATTTTAGCAATAGACTCCTACAAGTAATGTTAAATTTCACAAGGAAATCACCATACATTATTGATGATAGGTTATTAATAAGCCCCGTTAACAAATACAGCCTTGGCCAAAAGTATTGAGCACCTTACAAATTTCGCTAGATCACGGTAATTATGGGAGAAACCCGAATCTATTGTTGAAGTATTCTTTTATCGGTTATCTACAAAGAATTTAAAACAATGACTTATGCCGCAGCTGACAATAAAACACCTGGGTGCAAACAATTGTGTCTTTTACAATTTTTGAATTAATTTTTTAGTTCGCTGCCATCGCTCGTTGTGACAACATCCAATGATCTAGTGCGCCTTTGGTATTTTATTTCAAAGCTTTAAGTGTTATAGTTGCGATATGCCAAAACGAAACGAACTTTCTTTAGAATAACGAGTGCAGATACAGCTTCTGCACGAGCAAGGGAAATCACAAGTAGAGATTTCCAAAACTGTGAAATGTTTGCGCCGATCCGTGCATTATGCTATTCAGCGATTCTCTGATACCGGATCACATCAAAATAGACCGAGAACCGGGCGCAAACGCATCACCATAGGCCGTCAGGATCGTCAGTTACTGAGAGAGTCATTAAGAAATAGGAAAAAAACATCTTCAGAGCTCGCTACTGAGTTTTCAGAACAAATGAAGAAAACAATTTCTGCTCGAACTACTCGTAGAAGGCTTCAGGAAGCTGGTGTGAAAGGCTGTAAAGCTAGGAAGAAGCCATGGCTCTCCGAGAGCAACAAAAAAGCTCGGTACAAATGGGCCTTACAACACCGAACTTTCACCGCTGAAGATTGGTCAAGTGTTGTGTGGTCAGACGAATCAAACTTTGCGGTGAGTAAGTCAATTCAATGCCCTCACAAAATAATATAAAATGGTTTAAATTCTAAACGCATAGAGGAAGTTCTTTTTATTTCCGGAACTCAATATTTTTCTCTTAATTGCAGATTTTTGGTAGACCTGTTGTGACCTTTGTGCGTCGCCGGGTGGGGGAAGAATTTAAGCCAGAGTGTGTGGTCCCAACCGTAAAACACGGCGGCGGCAGTAGAATGGTCTGGGGTTGCATGACCGATTCGGGAGATGGCGAATTGTTCGTGTGTGAGGGCCGCATGGACTCTTCCAAGTACACAAATGTGCTAGAAACTGCGTTGCTGCCTTCATTCACGAAACTTTTCGGTGACACGAACATGGATAGTGATAAATTCCAGCAGGATAACGCGCCTTGCCACAAATCTGCCCGCACTATGACATGGTTTCGGGAAAATAGCATAGAGCTTCTTGACTGGCCTGCCCAGTCGCCAGATCTGAACCCCATAGAACATTTATGGGGTTTATTAAAGCGTCGAGTTAGGCGCCACACAATTAACAACAGAGAAGAATTGAAACGCTACCTGCGCCTAGAATGGAACGCGATTTCTGCTGAAGACTGTAAAAATCTTGTTAGCTGTTTACCAAAAAGAATTTCTGCTGTTATTAAGGCAAAGGGTGGACCCATAAAATATTAATTTTCAATTAATAAATAGTAAATTACAAATAAAAAAAAAGTTTTATTTCTATTTGATACTCCGCATAAAACTGAAAGATGTCATGGGTGCTCAATACTTTTGGCCAAGGCTGTAAGTCCAAATCTATCCTCAAGGAAAGATTTCTTGAATATCTTTCGGTATTATATCATCATCATCTACTATGCAAAAGGGTCTCGAGTTCCATTAATTTGACTAGAGGAAGCTTTCACAAAGCAGCTCGAAGTTTGGAAGCCGTGCATTGGAGAGCACGTAAATATCAGTCCTGCGTCTGAACTCCCACCGTACGCGTCGTATTGCCTTCCAATCGGGCTAAGAGAGTGAAGGAATATATAGTGCACCTGATATATTACCAATTACCACTACACTAGACCAACGAGGCAGTTAAACGTCAATTTAATATAAAACAGCCGCAGGCATCGCCACCTGACGAAGGAAATGAGCCACGACAATAGCAACTGAGCTATCGTTCACAGCTCTGTAGACTCGACCATTGTCAGTAAGTGAATTGTCTTAATTCTATTAGGGTTGGCCCAGTTCTTCAATGCAAATTAAAAAGCAACTGTTGCTTGAATTGATATTGTGAGTGCTTAATATTTTAGACCCGCTATCAGTGGCGAGGCGTCCTTATAAGCCGATTCCCATCGGCTTCCCTTTCGAATTTCAAGAAAGAAGCATAGGTATAAGTTATAATATAGGTATAGGTATAATTAATATAATCATTTAAACTTGAGTTGAACTATCTATACTACTTAATTGAATTTATTAGTGTGTGTATCATTTAGAAATAACATAGTTCGTGTGTGTACAATATTTTATGTTAGTTTAAGTGTTTTAGTTACATTATGTTAACATAGATGGCGTTGTGCATTTTTATGCAAATCCTGAATCGCGGTGTTAAGATTCTCGGCGATTTAATGACCCTACTTGGGAATTGATAATTTTTGTGTTCACCAAGTACATAAATTTGATTAAGTAGTCGTCAGTATCATTACTTCCTACTAATCCCCGCAATCGCACTGTGACCTGGTTGGTACTCAGTACAATTACAGTGTGTGTAGTGAAAAAAATAGAGGTACCTACGTTGAAATGAGTTACTTTGATACGCAGACAGTTTGCATCAGGTTTCTTTTTAGTGTACCTACTTTTAAAACCTAACTAGGATAGCATTTATCGCATTAGACTATTTTCCGACAGATTATTTACTTTAGGAAGGAACTTATTTTTCAAGGTTAAGTTTTGAGAATAAAAACGTGTTATAAAACTCGGGCACGTCAATATTAAAATTTCTAACGTCCTGACGGATTTATGAAACACATACCTACGATAACAATGGCTAACAGGCCGTTGTAAATTAAATACTTAAAAGGTATTGTTTCTAGTGCCAACTTTTCTCAGATTCTAGTAGTTAATATACCTAACTAAAGATAATAAAGTTTTATAGATATTAATAATCTGCCGAATTCCTCGAGAAAACATGTTCAAACTATCAGTCTCTCAGTCAGTGCTAAAAGGTGGACTGAGAAATTACCTCCATTACCTCTCCCCCCCATCCCTGAGTACTCCCCCCCCAGTTTTTTTTTTGCTGCGGCTTCCCTATTTCATTAAACCACCCTTCGCCACTGCCCGCTATTCTCCTTTTCGGTGGGAGATCATGAAATGACCCCTCCCGCTGTGCGTACAGCGTGATGGAGTGTCAGACTTTCCGCAGCACCCGCTTTTTCCCAGATACATGATTAACGCTCAATCCTTCTCTTCGTGAGCTAAGGCCTGTGCCCAGCAGTGAGACCATTAAAAACTGATGATGACTCTCCAGGAAGACCTCAAAATTCGTGGTGGTTGAAGCTACAATCTCTCAAGTATTAATGTGCGAGTTTCGTTTCCAAGTCAAACAAGTACCAATAGAACTTTTCTAAGTATATGTACTTGGTTGTATTTACCATCCTTCCGGTGGCAATAAATCGATAAAAGATCAAAGGAATTGGACAATACGCACAAACAGACCGTCCACATCATCCTCCGAGCCTTTTCCCAATCATGTTGGGGTCGGCTTCCAGTCTAACCGGATTCAGCTGTGTACCAGTGCTTTACAAGAAGCGACTGCCTAATGATGCCAAGGATGTTCAATGACAGCCGGGACCTACAGTTTAACGTGACAAACAACAAACAGACCGTCCACACATTAAGAATATGTTCTCACATCAATGACTGAGTAAAGATAAAGGAAAACATTATGAGACAACTTAGATTGATAGCCCAGGATGTCTCAAAATGTTTTCCTTTAAAAAATCTCCAATTGTAATTTCCCAGATCGATTCTTCAAACCCAAAACCCTGTTTTTCCTAACCTTAAACAATATTAATCACTATTGAGAAGAGAAATGTTTTCCCTTCAAGGCCAAAGGGTTTGTCTGCCACAATTTATGCTGAGACATGTCTTGGGTGCTGGGATGGCATAAATTTTGATGTGACAGGCGGACTGTCTATTTAAAGTAAAATTTTTTGGAGCTTTTAGTAAAGATGATATACTTTGGAATCTAGATTATGCTGATGGCAGAAAATTGAACCTACTTTCAGCTGAAAATCTGTATCATTTTTGAGTTAGTTATCTTAACTAGTTTTTGGAAAAATACTACCTCAACGAGCTGAGTTTCTCCAACAATTAATTTAAAAGAGCTGAAAATCCAAACTTGAATATTATCCTCATTGGGATTTTTAGAACTCTACATGAATTCTTCAAAATAATCCTCGATGCGTTCACTATGCCCCATTACACTATACACTTTTAAATCAGCCCTATATTTTTTTACAGTCTTATGTCTTACAGCCAGTTTCTTCATCAAAAGTAAAAGCCAAAGTAATGTCATTAGTCATAAAGTAAAAGTAACGGTCAAATTCGTAAGTTTAATTTAATTAATTTTTCAAGGCGTAAGTATCAGCAAAACTAATAGACAAAACGAATTTGACCGTTACTTATACTTTATGACATTACTTGGGCTTTTACTTTGGTTTTTACTTTTGATGAAGAAACTGGCTGTTAGTAGCACATACTCTTAAAGCTAGATGATGACGACAAAGATGACCTAACACGATGCAATCTAAGCTACCCAACACCATTACATTACATTACGTGTACAATTTAATTCATTCCATCTACAGCATACGCACTACACCATTACCCTCTGTACTTGATGATGAAACCAATACATCAAGGATTATATCAGCACCGTACCTTACATCATCAACTCCTGTCATAATAATCAAACACAGAGCATTTTGATATTGCGTAAAATTAACAGGCAAAAGAATTTACACCTCATCTTCAACAGGATAGGGTTCAAAATCGGTTGCTTGGGAATACAACGTGCGTTTTAAAAATAGCTGCATAGGAAAACAATTGTAGACTTTGTTTAGATGAAATAGGGTTCAAAATAGACACCGCATGCTTGTACACCAAAGTGAATGTTGGCCACAAATAAATTTAGACTTTATAGAGAAGAGGTTAGGGTCTGAAATGGGATGGTTCAGGAACACGTGGTGGTGTTTACAAAAATAGATACAATGATTATCATGTGGAGTTCAACACACTATGGAAATCGTAAAATATGGGTTAGCAACCTGTCACGTTTAATGGTTATGTTTTAAGCAGACATGTTGGTGGTTTTAGATGAACTAATTCCCATAGGAAGCTTGTTCGGAAACGGTCATGATCTTAGCTATTAATACAAAAGGAAAACTTGCTCTTTCTGTTTCTCATTGATGGTTCATCTCTTAGTTACTTCATAGAAAAAGACAGTAGAAACGTTGATAATTTAAAGGAAAAACTAGCAACTTAATTCACATCAGAGCCCGTCAAGATTATTTGAGAAAACTCTGATACTAGGACTTATAGAATCGTGTTCTACAAGATGAGAAGAATTCTAACTGTGCTCGAACGGGCCTGCTGGAAGAAATTTCTTTAGAAATAAGCAGCACCTATATGTATACTATTATTTTATGACCCCAGGTAACTGGGTTGAAGGGGTGAGATATGGCAGTCGCTTCTTGTAAAGCACTGGTACTCAGCTGAATCCGGTTAGACTGGAAGCCGACTCCAACATAGTTGGGAAAAAGGCTCGGAGGATGATGATGACTTCTTTTGTAATATTTCCACTCTGTACAAAGTAAATGGTTAAATATATAAGAAGAAGCATTATCATCTGCATAACTTGATTTCGTTATTTCTCCCAACCCCAACATCCTTTCTCTCGATATTTATACGCCAATCCAAGGAGTTTACGACAGAAGATTTATTGGCAGAACCACTACCGATAAACTATGTAGGTAACTTATTCTATGTCCTTGGAAGAAAAATCGCAATAAAATACAGTTTTATAGCCCACAAAGATAGGCGAACGAGGGAGGCTAGCAATAAGCTGTTATACTGAAATTGGATATTTATTCGTTAGCGGAGAAGAATGATAAGTAGGCTGTAGTATTCTTATGTTTTTCTTAATTTCGCCTAGAATTGGTATTACGGATCCAAACCGTCTAAAACCTGATAAGACCTAATACTTAAGGGTATAAGGATGTCCAGATAACTGAGTTGAGGTCAGAGAGGTAGCTGCTCTTTGTGATAAATTGGTACTCAGCTGCAGTGAGCTTGGAAGCCGACCCCGACATAATTGGGAGTAACTTAGGCATATGCTAAATTAAAAAGACTACCAGATCCTTATAAAACACAACCCAAAGAACATACAACCATCTTAATTGAGAACCTCCTCCTTTTTGAGAAGTCGGTCAAAATAGAACTACAAAAGAGAATAAAAGACAAGAAAAGCAAAATCAAGAACATCGACCACATAAATTAGGCTTCACAATAAACAGAACACAAGCAGAGACAGTTGTCACAATTCTGATTGATTTATTGCGTTATCCGGACGTTTATCAGGCTATTATCAGCTGTTCCGAGTACCCACACATCTAGTATTATATGTTTCTGAGTAAATATGTATAGTTCATGGAGAACAAAATGACTAGCGGAGATGTCATATCGCACAATCTCTTAAGAAAGTAGCGCGTCAAAATGCCGGTTTTTGGAGGACGAGGAATGGAACTAGCTCATTATTTTCAAAATTAAATCAAGATCAATATTTGATAGATTAGTTTTGATTTGACAAGGAACCCCAAAGCTTAGTTGGTTCTAGTAACTGATCACGCCTACCATACTTTGCCTGACCTACAAGAAAGCGCCTGACCTACCTTCCTTATGGCATCTCAGCTATCTTTTCTTCCTCCCTGTACACATATAGCTACATATGTAGGAGTATGTTTCTGTCTAAATATAGTGGAAATCGAATCTATTTTCGATAGGTTTATCGACATTTTGCGATAATGTAAGTATTGTTCGGAAGAGGATACTCAATTTAGTTATCATTGTTATTTCGAAACTTCTATTGTACGTTTGAAGTGTGATATCGCATGTCATAATAATTACCAATATTATAAATGCGAAAGTAACTCTGCCTGCTTGTTTGTTGCAAAACTACTCAACCCATTTAAATGACACTTTGTACACAAATATTCTGTAGCCCGAGAAAGGACATAGGTTACATTTTATCTGTGTGCGAGAAGAAGGTACTCTCGGGACGAAAGTGACACATGAAACAGCTAGTCCTCTATAATGTCAAGCAAATAAAAATACATCTATGAAATATATTTGCGTTCCTAACTCTCGAACGATTCTTTTTATTGTGTTTCTACGCCTAACTTTACGGAAAGATTCGGACAATTCAAAAAACAAAAATATAACTTTGCTACATAAAGCCGGAGTAAACTAAACTAGCAGATATAAACGTACATTTCTAAGCACATGACCCACTAACGTCTATCTTCCGGTAACAATGATAAATTCATAGCGCGCAGGAAACAGTCCGTCTTGCGGGTAGTATTACACTTTCCTTGATTTAGAATGCATGTACTTTTGTTATACGTGTCTATTAGAGCTGTAATTGGTATGTTCAAAGTTTCATCACTCTTAGAACCGCAGCAGTATTTGCAAAGGAATAAAAGTAGCTATCATGTAATTCTGATGTAGCAATATCACTGTCAACAAACATGCATGTATGGCAACAAACATCCATACTTGTACGAACATTCTCGTTTATAATATTCTTAGGAAGTACCTATGAGTTTGGATGGAGAGCAGAGGCAGACCAATTCAAGATGGATCGATTGCCTAAAAGAAGAATAAAAACGGAGTTAATATTAGTATGACAGACAGGAATGGAAGCGTAGAACATATTGTGCGGACAACAAAAAACATTGGAACAGAGCAGGAAGAAGAAGGGGCTTCTGGAATTGATTTTTTCTTTAAGAAATCTGCCGTCACAGACAAAAACTTAAAAGATCCCAAAGTTACAGATTACGTGACTACCAGAATTCTCCGTTAAGTTAGGCTGTGACTGCTTGAATGCGTAATTGGATCGTCTCGTATAAATTAGAAAAAAGCAAATTAACTTGTTCCGTAGAATTTTTTGGGTGAACTGGTCATGTTATCTTCCGAAAATCTTATCGAAAATCAAAATGGCAGGGTTGTGGAAGTTATAATTTTTACTCGAGAGAGAAGTATATTTTTTTTCTTGTCAAGAAGGGTTATGTGTGTTAACAAATCGTTATATGAAAACAATACGTCTCTATATTGTCCTATGGAATTCACATTGTCAACGAACAAGCCTACAAAGGCTAGATTTTGGAACTGTTCTATGTCATTGCAGAAGTCAGGGTCAAGATTTAATAAAATAAACCTAATGGCTTAATTTGCTGCTCCCCGAAGTTTCACGCCTTTCTGCGAGAAATAGCATAAAAAGTAGCCTGTCTTTTCTCAGGCTCTAGCTAGACTAAACTAGACTAGGTTTTAGCGTAAACGCCCAAGAAGCAAAATTCCTTTAGCACTTATAACATTAAATTAGGTTTAGCTGTTTCAGTGGTTTTAGCGTAAAATCCCAACAGAGTTCCTTCCGCCTTTATAACCTTAAGTAACGCCTATTATTCTAACAAGTCATCCAACACTAAGTACCGACATCTGGCTAATATTTCCCCGTCTAATTCGATTACGTAAAGGGACCATTTGTCCCGTTTCGCGTTCCCAGCTTCCGCATTCCTTTTGTCCTTGACCTTAATATCTAAATTTTCCTTATCGGATCAACGCAGAAACCCAAAGTATTTTGTCTCTTTTAAGTGCAGGAATTTGTTCCTTTTTGTGGCACGCTGAAAATATACATATTTGGGTTATTGTGGACCTTATTTTACTTTTTATCGTCATCATCTTAGGTTTATAGTAGACCTTATTTTACTTTTCATCGTCATCATCTTAATCGAAATTAGTAATCTAGATTCTATATTACACCAAATCTGTACTTAATTTAATATTTAGTTATGAAAATATCTTTGTTTCATTTGAGTATATGTATTACAAACGTACGGACGAAACAAACTGATTTAAATAAATGCAGTAGTTTTGGCGTCAAACAAACATAATATATACTTTCGATATGATGATGATGATGATGTCCTCCTAGCCGATTATCGGCTACGGCGGCTGTTCTCATTTAAGGAGATCAGCCAATTGCGCAGGACATATTATAGTGCACAAGCATTTGCGCAGACGCAGGTGCACTCCCTATTCCTTCACTCTCATAATCCGATGGGACGGCAATCCGACACGACCGGAGAGGGATCAGGCGCAGGACCGACATTTACGTGCTCTCCGATGCACGGGTGTATCAATCACCAACTTCCAGGCTCCGGGCTGCTTTGTGAAAGTCTTCTAAAACCCACAAAGCGATTTCGGCCCGACTCGGGAATCGAACCCGAGGCCTCGTGCTCAGCAGCCGCACTTGCGACAGCTAGACCAACGAGGCAGTTATGTGTAGTAAATACGTAGTAGTAAATATGTGGGTGGGCGGCGATGAGGAGTTTTTTGATGCCATTTTATAATTGTTCTTAGTTGTTTATATGTATTAAATAAGATTTTTTTTTATTTTTACGTCATGTAAATGTGTAGGTATTAAAACTTACAAAAGTCAAAGTACATATGTAACATTTGAAAATTATTGTATTCACAGGCAATTTTTTGCCAAAAATTCAGGTCCAAACAAATCAAATCCTGAGCATTTTGCCAGGGCACAACAAATAGCAATGTTACGAACTAGGTCTCACTCCAGTCACGTAGCCACCGACAACCACGTACCTTACTGACTATCTGCAAATGTTTGTAAAAAGAGATGGAAAAACGGTCAAGTGTGAGCTGGATTTGTGGAATAGGGCTTGCTTGATACGTGAACTTCTATATTATCTTCTGCCTCGCCTTTTCTCAGATAGGTCTCATTGCAATGCAAAGATAACAGCATATAGGATTGAGCGACATGCTTGCTCAAAGCGGTCTGGCGATTCAGTCTTTAAATGTCCAGGTTTCCTCAAGATTTTTTGCCTTGATGAGACTTGTATAACCTGGCATCGAACCCGCAAACGTCTAAATATGTACTGACAGACAATTTTCAGCCAAAATCCAGCTCCAAACAATCAAATCAAATCCTGTTCATTTTGGCAGGGCACAATAAATAGCGATGTTACGAACTAGGTCTCACTCCAGTCACGTAGCCACCGACAACCACGTACCTACTGACTATCTGCAAATGTTTGTAAAAAGGAATGAAAATAAAACGGTCAAGTGTGAGTTGGATTTGAGGAATAGGGGTTGCGTGGTGTGAGAAATTGTAAATTATGAACGATCCTTATTTCGCTCGTAGAAAAACTTAACTGTATGAGCTGAAGAGCTGAAAACTTTAATGTACCAGCTGAAGCGCAGATATCATATGGTTTTATTAAGCAAACCAGTTCTTTTCGCATACGGATAAAAAGTAGCCAGATGTTTTTAATGTAGCTGTAGCTATTTTTATCAAAATCCATTCTGCTATTTGTCCATGATGTCCTCTCCACCTATCCGATTATCGGCTACGGCGGCTGTTCTCATGTAAGGAGAGTAGTCAACTGCGCAGGACATATTATAGTGCACAAGCATTTTTGCAGAGAGATCAGGCACAGGACCGACATTTACTTGCTCTATTTGTTCATGAAGAAGTAACAAACATAGACACATACATATTAGTGTGATGGATGACAGAATGATAAACGTCACGTAACAGAGATTGTCAAGGGTTCAATAAAATGTGTGTAACACTGATTGCTCCTAAAATAATGTTTCAAGGTCTCCGCAGTCAACATTTTCATACAGAACCCTAAAAAAAAGACAAACTTTTTGCTAACCTTCTAAAGCAGCCGAGAACGTGATGAGACCTCTTAAGGATCTCCGTTCAAATCGAATAACGGTTTTTATTTAACAGGTTTATTTACAAAAATAAATTATAACTGTACACATCTGCTTTTATTTATTGATCTGTTAGTTCATTATGTATGCTAAGGTCGTCTTCGTTTCCGAAATCAGGATAAATTGGTTAAACTAGATTACTCCGTTATTTCTTCTTGACATAGGCTGTCGTTTTTATAGAAATCTAATGGTGCGAGTCATGTTTTATTGAGAGCGATAAAATTTTAAACCGGAAAAGTTGCAGGATGCAGATGAATACTAGTGATTTACATGGAGCGACTGATGTCCTCAACTCAGTTAGCTATGCAACCTAATGCCTTTAGGTGAGACTGGTTTTCAGACTTTCTGAAGGGCTTCTGACTAGTATACAGGTACAGGTATTAGTACACAGGAGCATTCACTACTTATTCCCTCACTCTCATAGCCCGATAGAACGGCGATCCGACACCACCGGAGAGAGATCACAAGCAGGAGCGACTGCAACGTGCTCTCCGATGCATGGGTGTATTAATCACCAACTTCCAGACTCCGGGTTCCAGGCCAAGCGACCTATAATTATGATATAACGAAGCAAAACTATTCACCAATCTCATCAGTAAAGTTCAAAATAGTTTCAGCTGTCTAAGTCAGTGTAGTATTCATTGGTTATGCGGTGAACTATCTGACTCAGCCGCAACTTGTTATGTCTTGTATAAGTTCTGACTTGGGGTTGGCAGTTGGCAGGCTCTCGCGTTTGGGACGTGACCTTTATTGTTAAGTTATGCTACATAAAATAATAGACTTATTTTAAACCAACTGTAAAAAAGGAGGTTCGCTGTTTGACCTGTGTTTATATGTATACTTGTGCAAAATTGTCTCACTTTTCGATGTACTTATTATGATGCGGTTTTCAGCAGGCTATAATTATGTCAGACTCAGGAGAAGATTTTAAGTATATTATTAAAGGCAATTGTATTTTTCTTCGGTAAAATACTGAAGGAAATAATAGTGGTAGTTGTTGGTAATTTGGCGACCAGATGGCGTAGAATTTAGTGTTTGCCAGGCTGGACATAGCGGTCAAACATTAGTGTTGGGCTTGCAGCCATGGGCCATGCAAACATGTATCTTGATAGATCCTCGATGGCCTTTACTCAAAGTTATAAAACTGTCTGTCCCTCAGTCTCTTTTCCAGTTCTAATTACGAGTGTCAACCTAATCAAGTTTTTTTACAGTGTACAGATGTTTATGCAGAGATTGTAAACTACGCCCTTGAGATTCACCCTGTGATTTTCAACTGTCCTTAGGCGAAAACGCAAACAAAAGTTCAGCAAAGTATTGATCAGTTATTCCTTTTGTGCTCAGTTCTTTAGATACAAGAGTTTTTGAAACTTATCCAATGTTGGAAAAGCAAGTATTATTTATTTACAAAGGGCAATTTATAAGGGTTGTTTAACTGAAGTTTTCCACCTGATTTGAAACGTAAATTGCCCAAATTGAAATTGAGAAATGATCCTGTTACCTTTCAGGCTGTCTCTTTTATCTTATTTACATAGTTACATGTTAGACTGAACATGGGGTCGTGGTTTTAATTTTCAGTAGGCTGATTATGAAAGGTATTTCAGTAGTTCAACCAGTCCCTATACCCACGCTTTGAAGGGTTAATGAATATAGCTGCATACCTTTGAAAGAGCACCTGACTGATATTACACTATACAGTAAAAACAATGGCTATCCAAACTGACAGATGGCTCATTACATAATTCATAAACTTGCCCGGGTAACTGAATTGAGGAGGTCACAAAGGCAGTCGCTCCATATGCCACACAGATATTCAACTGCATGCGTTCCGAATTAAAGCAGACCCCAACACAGTTAATTTTATTACTGACCATTCGAACTTTCAAACCCTCAATGACCAGCTTAACTCCACAACATAGCTGATAGAACAACAATCGATGGTCCAGTAATTGCCTCACGATTCGATTGGCTAAGCAAGTGTCCTCCTGCCAAGATACGCTCATTAGCATACTGTTGCCTCCATCAATATTGACGAGATAAAACAGATGTGGGGGATGAGGTTAGGTATAATGGTAAGTTTTCTTTTAGGCTTTGCAACTGTTTTACAGTGTAGTAATGAAATATCTATACTAAAATACTAATATTATAAAGCTAAAGCGCGAATATCAGGGTACTAGTCCTATTTAACAAACTCTTTCAGTGTTAGTTAGCCCATTTATCGAGATGGCTATTGGCTACTTTTTATCGGGGTTCATGCAGAAGGTGTTCACGGGATGCGGGTGAAACCGCAGGCAAAATCTGCACTAAAGAACGGCTTAAGTAATCATTAAATGTCTCTGAGTGTGTCCATAAGTCCTGCTTATTAACAGACTTCAAAAAGGAGGAGGTTCTCAATTCGGATGTTTGTATTTTACCATACCACACTACTAGGCAGAAACTAGTACATTAATTAAAGGACCATCCATTCTCACCTCCTAGTACCCGGAGTGTGTTTAACGACACCCCCGAGTACCTTCAACAGCGCGAAACTCTTAATTTAGGCAACCGCTCAGCCTTAATTAATTAATCGGTACTTCATACTTACGTAATACCTGTTACATCACACCTGTTCTCCCTGAAGGGTTATGTAAAAATAAACTTCAGCGACGTTTCGCCAATTAGGGAGTCAAGGTCAAATTTTACACTTTTCTTTTGAAAATTCTGCTATTTTCGCAAGGGGATCATAATATATATTTTGTCCCACGAAAGCGGATGAGCTTGACTTGTGTGTGTAGGTAAATGAAAATGCGTCTTTCGGCAACTCCACCGCCACTAAGTTTATGCATAAAGAGACAATGAGCATATACATTTACACACACACAACTATTGCTTAACCGCTTTCGTGAGATAAAACATATATAGATACTCTCTTCTTTAGTTCAAAATTTTACACAAATACTCGTACTGCTCTTAACTTATGCCCTTTAGATAGTTATAGGCTCGACCCTCGTTCCGGAGGCTTATAAGTTAATCTTTGACCGTTCAGAGACAACCATCGTGTTTAGAAACATATTTCTCTACTGGCTTCTGCCCGCAGTTTTACCCTCACCCCGTAGGAACTACTCAGCACACCCGGTATAAAAAGTATATTGTAGCCTTCCTCAATGTTATGGGTTACCTAACACTGATATAAGTTTACAAATTCGACTAGTAAATCCTGAGACAAAAGCCCTAATCTATACTAATATTATAAAGCTGAAGAGTGTTTGTTTGAACGCGCTAATCTCAGGAACTACTGGTCTGATTTGAACAATTCTTCCGGTGTTAGATAGCCCATTTATCGAGGAAGGCTATAGGCCTCTTTTTATCCGAGTTCGTGCAGAGGTTGCCACGGGATGCGAGTGAAACCGCTGGCAGAAGCTAGTCTTATAGAAACGTCTATAACCGACCATTCACTACTAAAAGTCTTCTAACTCATTTTTCTTTTTCAAACAATCAAGCTAAGGTCTCTCAACGCAGTCAGCTCTAAACCTAGATAAATCTAAGCAGCTTCTGTATAAATCAGCCAGACATATAGGATATCGATCTCTGGAGCTCAGAACCAGACAGTAACAAATAGGACAGCAGTGAAGCTTTGAACCACGGAGTAAGGAATGATAAGAGATGCCGTAATGCAGGTAGGTCAGGTTCTTCTAGGTCAAAAACATGATGTCCTCCTAGCTAGCCGATTATATTATCGGCTACGGCGGCCGTTCTCATGTAAGGCGATCGACCAACTGCGCAGGAAATATTATATTGCACAAGCATTTGCGCAGACACAAGTTCACTCACTATTTCTTCACTCTCATAGCCCGATGGAACGGCAATCCGTCACGACCGGAGAGAGATCAGGTGTAGGACCAACATTTAGGCAGTTAACGAGGTCAAATATGTACGGTGGGCACGACCAAAACGATCAGTTGAACTAACGAGGCGTTCGGGTTGTTTGAGACACCTGTCAACGATTTTTAGTATTGCAAGAAATGATCGGATCAAAATAAGGCGTATAAGGGCGAAGCCAGTAACGTTAATCATCCCCCGAACACCCGCATTTTGGCGCCATACTTTCTTAGGAGATTTTCCGTTATGGCACCTCCACTAGTCGTTTTCTTCTCCATGCTTTGAACAGACAAACGTGTATCGACACATCGAGAATATTGGTCGGCCATTGTTTGAAAATAGGACGTATCTTTCAAGTATGGGAATGTTTTGTGACCTACTATCTATTGTGAAGAAACACGACGGGGTTTTTAAGGCAAAAATGCAGTGCTTTTTGGCAAAAAAACCGGCTGCAGTTTTTTGTTTGGTCCTATAGGAACTCTTTTGTTTTTTTGTTAGACTGAAGTATTTAATGGGTCAGACTTAGAAACTAGTGGACCAAATTGAAAAAATCCTTCAGTGTTATTGTAATTTATACATAGAGGTATCCTATAAGCTAGTTTCATCCGAGTGTGCGAAGAAGTTAACACATTGAATCGGGTGAAAAGCAGCAGAAGCCAGTACTTTATACAACCAGAAAAAAATATTTTTTTTCAGTAAGAATATCGCAGTGTGAAGCAACATTTTTACACGTCGAGTAGTCTGAAAAAGAATCCGACCTACATGAAAGAGCTCTTGAAACACACGGTTCAAATTCAAATGCAGTATGGAGTATTACGTTATTTTTGGACGTATCAACTGCATAGCCGTTTTCTAAGTATGTTGGGATCGGCTTCCAGTCTAACCAAATGCAGCTGAGTACCAGTATTTACAAGGATCTCCTCAATCCAGTTCCCAGGCAACCCAATAACCCTAGGTATGGCTGGTAGTCAGACTTACTGGCTTCTGACTACCCGTAACGACTACCAAAGATGTTCAAATGGCAGTTGAGAGCTACAGTTTATCGTACCTTGCGAAACACGGAACAACTCGTTATGACAAGATGGTCACCCATCCATAGACCGATCGCACCAAGCGTTACTTAACATTTATGATTGGTTGCCTACAGCTCTGACTTAACCACGAGCTCTTGAAAGCTCCATACGGTTCAAATTCAACTGCAGTATGTACCATTACGTTATTTTTGGAAGCCATATTAAATTACAGATTACTGCATCGACAAATATTTATACCAGAGACGCAGCAGCAGGTGCCAACTATTTTGATTACAAACCCAATAGGCTATTTCTTAGTATTGAGGATTTTATAGGTGGTATTAAATTTACTGCACCTAGATGCTTTGACGTATCATAAGAACCGGGGGTAGGTCTATTTGAAACAAGTGTTCACCTGCCGTTTCACCCGCGTTCCGTGGTTATTACTTCCCGCGCCTGGATAAAGAGTATCATATAGCCTCCCTCTTGAAATGGGCTATCTGACGCAATTTCTTTGTATCAGATTATTATTTTTATTTGATTTGAAAAATATCTTTTTGCGTTAGAGTTACTACAGAGAATCTCGCATTTAGGCAAACAGACATAAAAAATAACAAACTCTTCAGTTTGATAATATTCGTGACATATTTAATTACAACCTCTGCCTACCCATCCGTGAAAATAAGGCGTAAAATTATTCAATATTAATACCGAAGCAGATTATTCTCCTAATCGCATTGTAAGGATTTACTCAATATCCCCCAAGATCAGCCATGCGTGATTAATTCAGAAACGCGGGGATTATTTCGTAGAACGACAATCTGTTTTGATACCCACAACATTATGAGGAACCTATTCCTGTAATAATTACAGATGTTTCATCTTACGAAAGCGGGTAAGTTATACTTGTACTAACAGTGTGCCTACTGTGAACGCAGCCCAAACGCCTCGTTAGTCTAGTAGTGTCATAGCCCCAGCGGGGCCCAGTAGGGCCAAGGCCTGCCGGAGCTGCGGGTTGTTCGCGCGAGTTACCGCGACCCTGGCACATAAAAGGCCTGCGAAGGAACACGAAGGTTTTTAGTCAGTAAGAGTCTGACACTCCCTCACCACTGCTAACCTACAGCGGGAGGGGGCATTTGATGATTTTTGACGGCGTTAAAAAAAAAGCTGGGGAGCGCTCAGTAGTGGTCGAGTCGCCGACTCATACAAAGACATTGTGCATGTACATTTTGGCTCACACGCTTTCGTGAGATGACATATCTTCAATCAGCTGCATCCAATGGGACTGAAAGACTAAAGACATAGTTGGATATAAGGAGGAGGAATGAGGATCATGTTGTGAGGAACGTGATGAGCATTAATGTGGATGGATATAGTGGAAGGGGATGACTAAAGAAACGATGAATGGATTGTGTGAAAGTCGACATGGCTAGAAAGAATGTTACTTGTGAGATGATAGCAGACAGAAGAGTATGGGAGTAGTAAACATACTGTATAGACGACGAAATAATTATGACTTCGAATAGGGGCAGGAAGATGATGATGATGATGATGAAGCTAGGCAGGTAATATCCCAACCCAAGAATCAAACTTCCACAAGAGCCTTGCTTTACAAAGTCTATCAATCAGAAACTATTTATATTCATCACGTACGATAAAAATCTAAGTAGCCATTACAAATTCTGTACGTGACGTTCTGATCTATTTTTGTTGGTAATCATCGGTAATAGCAAATCGCAATACTAAGCGTTTATTGTAGTTTAGGCTTTTTACATACTTTATCTTAGTTGTAATATATATAAAATTATGAATAGTTAAAAATGCCCGATTGCTCGTTTCCTTCTTGGTTACGTACTTACCTACGCCTATTAAGATGTTTTTTTGAAAAACCGTCATAGCATATCCTCTGGAGTAAATACTTTTAAATATAGCTACCAACAATGAAAGATGTTCCATTTACGTACCTTTATTTTAATTAACACTCATTCCCACCACTCATTATATTTTTTTTGTGGTTGGCGCAGCATAATTTCACCCTCCATACTCTTCTGTCTGCCGTCATCTCTCAAGTAATATTCTCTCGAATCTTCACATAAATTACAACCACAGAATTAAAATATCTCAAAATACACAAAAATAGGCCCTTTTACAGTCTTACAAATTAAATCAGGTATTGAACAAAAACCTTTTCGCAACATTGTAACCAGCCTAAACCTCACATCATTAGTATTTCAACCTAGCTAGTACAGGGGTCTTTCCTGCATCACAACCTTATATGTACTTCCTATATTATATGCGTTTTATATGGCGTGGGCGACTGTAGGTGCAATTTTAAATTTTGTTTACTAAGTCTCGGAGGATAATGACCTTTTATCGTCAGTGATTTTTTAGTTCCACTTCTGAGCTCTGGGCTCTGGGCTCTCTTCTGATACAGAGAAGGAATGAGCGTTAGTCATCACGGGTGCGAGAGGTGGATTGGCGATGTCAGACTTTTAAGTATACCTAAGTTTCCTTAAAGTTGTCTTCTTTCATTGTCAGACCTTCGTGTCCAAGATATACTTAGAAAGTATATAATACTAGCTTCCGTCCGCCCGCGGCTTTGCCCGCGTAGAGGTCGGTTATATCGCATTTCCAAGAGAATTCTTCAAAAGTCCGGGATAAAAACTATCCTTTTCTTTATCAAGGTCAACTCTATTTCTGTTCGAAATTTTATTAAAGTGGTTTTTAAACGTGAAAGCGTAACAGACAGACAGAGAGAGTTATTTATCAAAGTAGCAATGGTAATTGTCTGACTCGTAATCGAACCCTCATAATTGAGAGACTGGTACTTTAGCCATTAGGCCACCACGACCTGACGAGGACTTTCTACAGAATCATTGTGAGACAAAAAAAACAAGACCTATAAAACACAATAGAAGGAGTCTCATCTAAGTTAAATTTCAAAGCCAATGACACCTTATTCTCTCCAGCAAATTAAGTCCTATGCCCTTGAACAAGTTTGCACAGGGTCAGTAGAGCTTTGCCCGTCTGGGTGCTATCGAGGTTATAATCCAGACCTCCTTAGGACGCCCTCGATTGCTAAATACCTACTGGATTATGTGGTGTCATTGTGCCAATAGAACGACCCAGACTGACAGTCTGGTAAAGTCAATGTCAGAAATTTATTATGCACCTGAAAAGGCATTGAAAAGGTAATAAAATTTCTAAATGAAGATAGAAATTGTGAGCAATATATTAAAATTATAATCTTGACATTAAGTATATTAAATTCTTGTTGTAGGCTCTTCTACGCTTGATCCTGATACATAGAGCTCCTGAAGAAACAAAATAAGTTTTAGTCAGTAAATCATCTGATATTTTCCCATCTCAATATCAGCGTCACCTTTTACGAGCAAAGTTTACTAATAAATTAAGATTCACAATTTCAAATTACTTACATTTAAAAATTACTGGAAATTTATGTACCCATCTGCACATTTGAAATAGAAATCCACTTGCTTTATTTACCAACGAAAAACAAGAAGGAAGTTCCCAAGTCAACGTGTACTTATAATATTTTTGTTTCAATAATTTGTAACACCTAATAGGGTAGTGTCCAGGGTCGAAATAATGAAATAATATTTAGTCCGCTTTTTAGATAATCAAAAAATATTGGATACGTATTTTTTCTTTTTTTAATTAAACATAAAATGACAAAGATAATACACTTCAAAAATTAGGAGTGGGGGCCATTTACGTCACAGTGTCCTGAAAATTGTAGCAACTTGTGACGTCACACTCAACTTTAACACGCTATATCTTAACAAGTTCTGATCCAATTTAAAAAAGAAAAAATACGTATCGCTTAATTTTGGACAATCTACAAGACGGACTAATTATTATTTTTTAGGAAACTAGCCTATTGCATATCGTTAGTACATTCTAAACATCCACAGTGTGTAATCATGTAACTTACGTCTAACCATAAAATCTGACAGATATGATGTCACATAGATAGACTACACTCTCTCTCAAGAAAGATAGCTTGCACTACACCAAGCGTGAGTGAGCCTAATCTTAACTTATTGAATTAATTTCATGAGTGTCTTCCCGTTTCCTAATACGGGAAGACATCTATTTATAACCGGGGGCACGCTCTATTTGATCAAAGGTCCTTATTACTAGGTACTATCCCATTTCTAGTGGGTATCCTACTCATATTATAAAGGCGAAAGTTTGTTTGTACGTATGGATATTTGATCTTCTTTCATGCAAAAATTACTGGATGGATTTTGATGAAACTGTCCTGCCGATAGATCGGGCTCAAAAATCAGTATGTAGCAATATGCGCAAATTACAATGACCCAGCCGCTTTCAGACAGACTTAAAAGTTTGTTTTGATTCACCATGAACTTCAAAATAATATCAAAGCATAAAGCAATAATATCAGACCGACAGATTAGACACGTCAATCTCATAACACTCAAAGATCATAGAATAATTATCTACCACTCAGTTACTTCAGCTTTTTTAAATATATGAAAAAACATCCTTACAACCATAAGCAACACAGAAAAACATACACGCATGCATACAAAGCAAGGATTTCAATAACGGCAAAACATTTTCGCTGCACCAGCAGAGAAACTTTCGCAAAGTCCTATCCAGTGCAGGATTGTAAATAGCTGATAAAACATGTAACTGTACGAACGACAGGCTTAAAAGTTTATTTGGATTTACTACTTACATCCTTCTTCTTCATAATAAAGAGACAAACAATAACTCGAGCCGACCGTTTAACCTGCAATTTAGGTACAGGGGCTATGAGACCTATAGATAGACATCAATATGATACCACCTATATTACAAAATCAAGGGATAATCTATTATCTATTATATATATAAAAATTAAACCCGCTTTCCGTTGTCACGACATAACATGAAAACGGCTTGACTGATTTGGCTGAAAATTAGAGGGGAGGTAACTTAGACCCGGTAGTAGGTTCTAGGATAGTTTTTGTCACCATCCGGCTACGGGACGCGAGTAAATAAATAAATAGATAATTAACAACCAATCAGTACTTTACCCTCATAAATATAGGAAAAGCATCCATTCAAACAGAAGTAACACAGAAAATCATTCACGCATGTACACAAAGCAAGGATTTTTGCTGTAGCTGCAGAGAAACTTTCAGAAAGTCCTATCCAGTGCAGTATTGTAAATAGCTGATAAAACATGTAACTGTACGAACTTTAACTGAAAACTGTTACGTTAAACCGTGGTTTATTTGTAGCCAGTTATCGTAGGTATGGGTTAAGTTAGTGTATAGTGGAACGTGTTTTATTGGAGTTGGTGTAAACTGGGTTTGAGTATGGTTTGAGTGCTTAGGGAACTTTAGGGTTTATTTTGTAAAAGTTTTAGATTATTTTTGGGGCCCTTGACAAAATTTCTTTCATGTTTTTTAAGGCAAGTTGAAGATCTGTATGAATTACGGGTTGTCAAAAGTCACAGACACAGTGTGAGTTGAGAAAGTCAGATATCTGACCTCCTCAACCCAGTTACCCGGGCAAACCAACAATACCCTTTGGTAGGACTGGTTGTCAGACTCTGACTACTCGTAACGTCTGTCAAAGATGTTCAAATGACAGCAGATGCAGATACAGTTTATCGTGCTTTCTGAAACACGGAAAAATGTATTCGTCACCCCATTAAAATTCAAGATTTTATGCTTATTCCTATCAATATCACTTATCTAAACTCAACAACATGCACAGGTCACGTGTCAGACCTCTAGACGGTTTCAGTCTAGACATCTTTTATCAATGGAGTCTGAGTCTGGATGACGTCAGAAGTACTGACAGAACGTCTTTGACGTCATGAATGAATGACCCTTTAAAATATGGACTTGGTAGGGCATTGGCTTTGGCAGGTCCTTAAAAGATTGTGGAAAATAGGGTGCCTCAGAAAGTTAAATGAAAATGTGGTATTGATTTCAGCAGAAAAATATATTCATCTCTTGAACATTTTCAGTAGATAAAAATAGGTACTCTATAGCCATTACCTTTATAAATTTTATGTACCAAGAACCAATATTGTAATGTTACGGGTTTTTTGTAACGCATTTATATCAGGTATTACTGAAAGATTATTTAAATGTTTGATAGGCATTTTTTAAAGCCAGTTTTTGAATTGTTGAAGATATGTAATACTAAAGTCAAATGGTGAGACACTGATCTTGTTAGGTCATAACGATCGTAGCAAGCTCTTCCTATATGACTCATTGAGAAGATTATTTTATGCTATGTAGGTACCTACTGTTCACAGCTGATGTAGTAATGTTATAATGTAAAGTTGCTGGGGAATTTGTTCCACCACTTCTTCTTCCCAGCAGAAACACATAGGAAGTGGTGAAGGGTGGGCGTTTTGGGGGCTGTCTTTTGTACATTTCTGTCGTAGGAAAAGTACTGTTTTGAAGCCAATATTAACTACTGTATACTTCGAAAACTTAACATGTTTTTTTTATACAGTTGTTTTAAGAAAAACGGATGTTAAAGTTGTCGGTGTAAATGAGCCTTATTATAGTGTTACGTTTTTTATATTAGGTAGAAAATAACATACCAGTAGTTTTGCCACCGATTTCTGAAACAATGGAGTCATAGGTTAGTAATGACATACAGAAAACAATAAAAAAAACTTCCTTGCTATTATATAAAATGTTATGCTTAAAATCGCAGAAATAAGATTTTCTACTATCATAGTGAAGTATCGTGCACTGAACTTGAGACTGTTGGAAATTGGACTCCAAATAAAACTAACAAAAACTGTCTACTACTCAAAACAATTTATTTTTACATACCCAATTAAACATTCATTTATAAGTGTCTTTTTAAAACAACTTCCACACCACACTAAAATTATATGCGAATTAATGCAAAAAAGCCGAAAAAAATTCACACACCAACCTTGAACTCTCCAAAACTACCCCTCATAAAACCTGCCAGACAGTGACGTCACATATTGATTGGCTGCCACCCTTGGCAGAGGGGTGTCAGCGACCCGGTAAAGCCCCGACCCTTGCCATCCATGTGTGCACCAATGCGTTAAGGATGAATAGCTGATTAATTTGCTAATCAACACACGGAAAATGAGGTCTTTTTATGGGGAAATCATCAAAATGACCCCTCCCGCTGTGGGTGACAGCCTGAGCCTGTCAGACTCTTACTGATTAAATCCTATCATGTAAGCCCATTATGTACCATCTTAAGCCCTTTGTGTACCATCTTAAGTCCTTTATGTACCAGGGCCGAGGTAACTCGCGCGAACAATCCCAGAGCCCGCAAAATGAGGTCTTAGCTTGAATGATCATCATCATAATCAGCCAGACCTGCCAGACAGTGACGTCACGTATTGATTGGCTGCCACCCTTGGCAGAGGGGTGTCAGCGACCCGGTGAAGCCCCGACCCTCTGCCATCCATGTGTGCTCCGATGCGTTAAGGGTGATTAGACTAGAGTGCTGATTAATTTGCTAATCAACAAAAATTAGGTCTTTTTATGGGGAAATCATCAAAATGACACCTCCCGCTGTGAATGCAGCGTGAGAGAGTGTCAGACTCATCATCTCCCGAACCTTTTCCCAACTGTATTGGGTTGGCTTCCGGCTGAGTACCAGTGTTTTGGTGATAAGACTAGAGAGCTGATTAATTTGCTTTAATCAATTAAATGATAAAGCAAACTCAAAATGAAGAGAGCACGTTAAACTGTAGGTCCCGGCTGTCATTGAACATCTTTGGCAGTCGTTACGGGTACTCAGAAGCCACTAAGTCTGACACCAGTCTAACCAAGGAGTACTGGATTGCCCAAGTAACTGGGTTAAGGAGTTCAGATAAGCAGTCGCTCCTTGTAAAACACTGGTACTCAGCTGCAACCGGTTAGACTGGAAGCCGACCCCAACATAGTTGAGAAAAAGTCTTGAGAGATGATGATGACTCAGAATGAGGTCTTTAGCTTGAATGATCATCATCACAATCAGCCAGACCTGCCAGACAGTGACGTCATATATTGATTGGCTGCCACCCTTGGCAGGGGGGTGTCAGCGACCCGGTGAAGCCCCGACCCTATGCCATCCATGTGTGTTCGGATGCGTTAAGGGTGATTAACTAACATAGAAGTGGTTGAAATTCGCTTGAACTAATGAGTAATCAAATCTACATACGCAAAATAAGGTTTCGTAACAAGGTATGACCAATCTCATAATATGGGTGAAAATAAGATCTAATCAGTCAATTGCCGTCCACTGCTGAAGATAGGCCAGCACATGACTTGGATAGACTTGGAAAAATCTGTAGGAGGCAGGTCTGGGTAAAGGAAGTAAATAGTTCCCTGGGAACTTGGGTAAAAGCAAGGGGTCAAAGTTACATTATTAATATATTTCGCAATTTAAAGTAAGAGTAGGAATAAAATTCCTGTTAGCAAGACGTGCCATCCTTGCTATTATTATAAATGCAAAAGTGACTGTCTATTTGTCGCACTTCCGCGCCAAATCTATTGATCCAACTCAAATCTAATAGGTATACAGTTAGTTCAGAGCCTGAAATAGGACTTTTTTATCCGGTTACGCGAAATAGTACTCACAAGACACGAGTACCGACGCGACAAACAGTCAGTATTCCATACAAATTAAATTCTACAATGCCACATCCAATACCCTCAACCTTTTAACATCTTCGTCCTCCCCTCGATACGAGTTATGACGTTTAAATTTAATATTTCATAGCGTCACGAACAATTACTTTAGCGTCGGGTTTATTGCGATACGATTATACATAAATGTGTCATTTAAACACCCCTAGTTTAATTTTGAATTTAAACTTAATGGGAAATCCTTGTTTATTGATTTATATATTTCAGATGGAAATACTTGTAAAGTAAGTATATGTTCAGCGTAGCTAGTTTTGATTTCATATTGCTATTTTAACGCCACTTCTTACATCCCTACTAATATTATAAATGCGAAAGTAACTCTGTCTGTCTGTCTGTCTGTTACGCTTTCACATCTATACCACTGAACTGATTTTAATAAAATTTGGTACAGAGATAGAGTTGACCTTGAGAAAGAACATAGGATAGTTTTTATCTCAGACTTTTGAAGAGTTCTCTTGGAAATGCGATATAACCGAACTCGGCGCGGGCGAAGCAGCAGGCGGAAACTAGTATAAGATAAACGTCTGTTTTTTTCTTAAAAAAACTGTTTATTTTTTTTTAAGTGTAACTTGAAAATTAATAGTGAACAATTGTCTTTGTACATAAAAAAACAGACGTTTATAGTGTCGGTGTACTTGGCCTAAGACAATAAGCAACAATAACGGAAGTTTATAAAAGTCAACAAACATAACGTTTCATGACACTTAAATACATTAAGATGTAAGTAGACAGTTCATTCTAATTATTCAATCCAATCTTATCTTATACCTAACAATAGATTAACCCACCAGGAGATAATAATCATTTAACGTCGGTCCCAATATAGGAACTTAATATCCATAATTAGTTAATTTTCCTAATACGGATTGCATTTTGACACTAGCCCCATACAAGTAACGTTAAAATTCAATATCCAATCGCAAAACAAGAGATGGATAGTTTATTACAATCCGCAGATAGGTAACAGATTATCCTACCAAACTCATACCAACAATTTTTACCACGGTAAAGTACTAAAATACTAGATAGAACCTGAACGCCTATTTCAGCACTACATTTCAAGGCAGCGTGGCCGAGCGGTCTAAGGCGCTGGTTTTAGGCACCAGTCCGAAAGGGCGTGGGTTCGAATCCCACCGCTGTCAAAAACCTATTTTGTTTTTTTAATAAATGTCATAAAAATATTTGACAGACAGATTGATAGTTAATATCATGTTAATATGGCTGATTTGTCCTATCTAGGGTTTTTTGTGTCTATAATTTTGGCAAATTATTCTTTAGGTAAATAATTTATGTTTAATGTCAATATGTATACCTAATATGCGGTGTGAAATGTAATTATTAATTCAAGTGTGATAACAATATGTAAAGTACTGTATTTCATAATATGGAAGAAAGATTGTTTTTTATTTAGACGCGGCGGGCGGCTGTAATCTTTGCTCATTCTTATGCAGTATTCTACTAGCGTTTCATTTAAATTGTTTTAGCTGTTTTGGTGATAAATTGGCATCAATGCCAAAAAAAATCGTCAAATCATTTCATTGTAAAAAAATTTAACAAACATACATATACAATTTTGATATTTAAACCCTAAACCAAATTAAAACACCCTTTTTTAAGTCTTACAAAAATTATGGTATAGAAAAACGAGCCAATAATATCTAAGTACCGGTGTACGGAGGGGAAAAAAGGTCTTGCATCGAATTTCCACCCCCGCGAACCATTTGGTAAACATAACTTGAGAGGTTTAGCAAAAGTGTCGCATTCACTTGTTTTATGTTTAGTAGAAATAGATGTTTCACGCGGTTTCACTCACGTGCCGGGAACACGCATATAAACTACTTTATAAAAGTAGCTTATATCCTTCCTATCTGTGTAAAAAATATCATATAAGTAAATTGGTTAAATTTTGTGTTAGAGCGCGACAAACAGAGAAAAACATTTACCGAAAGTAAATATTTCATGATATTCGTAAGGATAATGCGTTATGTATAGTTGATAAGAGTTTTCAGGCTGAATAAATAGACGACAACAGATTATGATCCGGTTATTTTGGGTAAAGCAGCTTCATCACCCTCCTGCCCTTATCCCAATTTTATTTGTGGTCGGCGCAGCATGTTTTCTCCTTCCATATTCTTCTATCTGCCGTCATCTCACAAGTAACATTCTTTCTTACCATATCTACTATTCTATTATTTTGAGTAAAGCAGCTACATGTTTTTGAGACGAACTTGTATTAAAAGACAAAAAAAGACACGCGGGTGTAAAAAAAATGGTTTGCATTTACATAGTATAATGAGCATTTACTTACCTACCACCCCTTTTCAAATCTGAACCGGCAAAAATTATTGAGCCGAAGTGCCCTTTAGCGCACTGATTGGAAATGCACACTGAATGCACAGCTAGGGGTGGCTAATGTCATACTAAAGGTCATATTGTCCCCCTTTTCATTTCGTTTTTTGACCCCTCACTGTGGGCGCAGTAGTGTCAGACTCTTACTAAGGGTGCATCTACACGGTGCATGTAGCTGGAGCAAGTTAACATGCGCAAGTGACAAGTGACAAGAGCACGCGGGTGTTACGCTGAACCCGTAAGTTTTTTAAATGCATGTAACCTGCGCATATGCCTCGACATGCGCAAGCTACTCGCAACTTGTAGATGCACCCTAAAACCCAATATGTTCCGTCTGGAGTTCTAAATGTACCAGGGCCGCGGTAACTCAAGCGAATAATTCCGCAGCCCTAACAATATTACCCTCGTACTATCGTCGGATTTCACGGATTATGTATAGCATCAATCTGGCTACCGTACTGTACCGCACCGTAAAACACCCCAGTAAAACATTAACGCCGATTTTAATCTATTTTCTTACGCCAACATTTGTAAAACGCGAGTTGCTCAGTGTATGTCGAGCTTTCAAGCCAAAACTGAACCGAATAAAAATAATGGCTTCTTAGCCGATTGTCGGCCACGTAAAGAGATCAGCCAGCTGCGTAGGGCATATTATAGTAGGGCACGAGTATTTGAAACCGACTATTGGTACACAAATACTCTGCCTGAGAGAAAGGACATAGGCTATTAATTATAATTATCCGGGAAGTTGTACCCTCGGGACTCGGAAAACAGTCAGAACCGCGAGGCACACCTAGATATAATGTAAATAGGAATAAAAAAATACTATTTTCCCCTAAAGTTATGCTGGAAAAGGCTGGGTATTTTAGGTACTTAAAACTGATAAGCAATGTAATTAAATAAAAATCTTGAAACAAATTCTAATCACATAATATAATGAACCAGTTAAAAAGTTTGTTTTCATTCTTATCTTCGAGCAAAGCAACCAAAACTAAATTAATGTTACCACTTTTTTATCATGGCCTTAATTCGCCGACTATGAAGAAATTATTCGTGTAGAAATAGTAGGTATTTCTTCTAATATAATAAAGAGGAAAGATTTTTTTTTGGTTGTTATTCCGTACCCTTAAAACTCCGAAACTAACTAACCAATTTGAAAAATTCTTTCACTGCTGGGAAGCTACACTCTATATTTTATTCCGGTACGGGCAGTAGTTCCCACGAGACACGGGCGAAACCGCGGGAAACCGGCTAATTTTACCTACATAATTATACTAGATATAGTAACTAGGTACCAGCTAGTAACATACAAATATGTACCTACTCCTGTATTTATTCTGACATACGAATATGCAATTACTCCTATATTTATTTAACTTTTGAACTATTCACACACACGGTACAAATTCTCAAGGTCTGAATACCAATAGATAATATTAATATCCGCGCAATATTTACGATCGCGGCGCCCGATAACAGTCATACCGAGACACTGATAAGAGGTCATTGTCACTCACTCTATAGGAAGTGATAACGACTTGTATAAACATCTATAAGGAAGGTTCGCGCATCCTTAATACTCAAAGTCCTTCATCTCCCGAGCCTTTTTCTCAACTATGTTGGGGTCGGCTTCCAGTCTAACCGTATACAGCTGAGTATCAGTGCTTTACAAGAAGCGACTGCCTATCTGATCTCCTCAAACCTGTTACCCGGGCACCCATCCACGGATCGACCGCACCAAGCGTCGCTTAACATTATAATCGATCGATCGAGCTTTGACTTAGCCACAAGCTATTATAGACACCCAGAGACATTTAATGGTTACTTAAGCTATCCTTAGTGCTGCGGGTTGTTCGAAAGAGATACCGCGGCTCTGGTACATAAAAGGGCTACGACGGAACATGACGGTTTTTAGTCAGTAAGAGTCTGACACTCCCTCACCGCTGCTAACCCACAGCGGGAGGGGACATTTGAATTAAAAAAAAATAAATAAAAAAAGCTGTCCATAGTGCAGAATTTCTATGAGAGTCTGTCACCAAGGAGTGACTTAAGTAATCATTAAATGTCTCTGAGTGCTGCATTTAATGAAAATTGAAACATTGCCATGCAACTGCAATATTGATTATCCAGTTGCATAGTAAATACAAATAAGGAAATTGCAACTCATGTAAATGTAGACTTAATTATCATTGTTGCTACACAATTAATAAAAACAAACAAGCTATGTATTAAATAATGAGCTGTAATTACTGGTAGGTATAATTATCATGTTTGCGATGATACAAATGCGAGTCCAGTTATACTAGAGTAACTCTGTTGGCTCATCGTACTTTCACGCCAAAATCACAAAACTGATGTCAAAACTCTGTTGGCTCATCGTACTTTCACGCCAAAATCACAAAACTGATGTCAAATTATATTCGGTATAGTTATCGGCACGGATAATGAGCTCTCGGCGGAGGAGTGGGGATCGCTTTGCGCACTGTACACTTAAGCAATAAACCAATAAATCACTTCTGCGCAGGTGAAGGTCAGGGCTCAATATCCTTGCCGAGGATTATATACATAAAGGAATATTGGGTTGCCCATGTAACTGGGTTGAGGAGGTCAGACAGGGCAGTCAACTGGTACTCAGCAGTTAGACTGGAAGCCGACCCCAACATAGTTGTGACAAAGGCTCTGGAGATGGTGACATTAAGGACATAGGTTACTTTTTTTTCATGTGTGGGATGTAGTTCATTCAGATGCAGGTGGAACCGTGAGGAACAGCTAGTTAATAATGTCTCTATTTTTTCTAATATCACATAGGCATGTAGTATAACTTTCTACTGGCTATTGTCTTTATCATACAATCTTAATAAAGCTTAGATGATTTCTGTAGTATGTATGCACTTTCACTGGTTAATAAGATATAATGTTAGCTAAAATAATTAAAACTGTTATGTAACAATTACATATGTGAATACTGTTTCAGTTCCCATTATAACTCGGTATGTGAATATTCATATTTGATGTTTGCATAATTTTAAAGAGATATAAAATAAATATTGTCAAAATACTCACTACTTTTCCACAGTTTCACCCACACCCCAGGGGAACTTATTCCCGTACTTAGATAAAATATACCTCAAGTTGTTACTTGAGAATAGTGTAGCTTTTCATTTGTGAAAGACTTTCAAAATCTTTTAAGTAATTTTGAGATTTTAGTGTACAAACAACAAAACGTTTCTTCTTTATTTTATTAGTATCTATGTATGCTTTGTAAAAGAAATTTGTGTTAGTTACATATTTTATAACTCAAGAATGGTTTAACTGTTTAAGCTGAAAATTAGTGGGCAGGTAGCTTAGACTCGGTAGAAGGACATGGATAGTTTTTGTCACCATCCAAGATGCAGCTGAAACCGCAGGCAGAAGCTAGTAGACTATGAATTTGACAGTCTGTAAGGGTTGGTCTATCGTCTTCAACTTACAAGAGATACCGCAGCCCTAGCACATAAAAAGGCCTACGATGGAACACAACGGTTTTTAGTCAGTAAGAGTCTGACACTCCCTCACCGCGCGTAACCCACAGTGGGAGGAGTCATTTGATGGTTTTTGACGTCGGTGACTTAGTTCTAACTTAGTGACAATATAACAAGCTTGAAAATCTCTATATTTACATTTAATTGTATAACACATAGAAATGATACAATAGTGATTCTTATGTAAACATTTCATTATTTACATTCATAGACTGTGTAACTATCAATATTTAATATAATAATTTAAAAATAAATTCTTGAATTTTTAGTTACACTTGGTGTAAAAAGTTCAAAACTCATGTGAACTTATTTCTTATAATATGTACTTTAAATTCCAAAGTAACTCCCGTCTTTCTATAGGGCTTGCTCCACAATACTGAATCAATTTAAACCAAATTTTATACACAGGTAGCCTAGAGCCTGAGGAAGCAGATAAAGCTACTTTTCATTGGGTGCCAGAAATAGTTCCCTTAGGAAGCAGGTGGAACCGCAGAGGTTGGTTTATATTATTTATTAAACCAACACAGGGATACATTTTGCCTGTATTTGTGCAGTTCCACAAGCTTTCCAAAAAAACTACTCCCTTTACCTGGATAAAAGATAGCCTATCTGATGACTGTAATATATCATGTTTATGTACAAGAGAGTAATAATCTTGCACTGACTTGCACACATATTACTCATCTCTAAACTTCCACATATTTACTTAAGACTTTTGATCTCTCTTCATTTCACTGCTAAATTATAGGCATGTCCATTTCTGACTATTATAAGTATGAAATGTTGCATAATATACATCAACTTATTCATAGCTGCAACTTATGGAAACTTTAATGAAAGATTTTTACAAAAAGATTGCTTGTCTCGTACAAATAATCTTTTTTGATTAATGTAATTGTGTGTAAAGTTTATAGGATTTTATTACAATATTAAGTTATTATGTGTGCCTAAAAAGTATATTCTATATGAACTCAGTAGTTATTTTATTCCTTTAAAAAGATTATCATTGACATACTAGCTTTCACATACAGTTTTAAATGCATCCTGGGGAGATCACCTCCTGCATATGTGTAAAAAAGTATATATTTATTCTGATATATAAACTGGGCTAAAAGTTTTATAAAAAAATGTATATACTATCCCACTTTTCTATATACTATTCTATATATAGTTGGAGATAGTTCTTATTTAACTAATCAGTCTATATGTAAAAATATAGACATGTATACTAAAAACTATGCACCTATACCATTTCATAAGTAGGTACTATCTAGAATCTAGAACATTCAAAATCTTCTCAATAGCACATTTAACAGATTTTCATTCAAGATCCAGTAAATACATCTCAACAGTCCAGACAAAACATCGTTGCATCTAAAAATAAACATCAAAATAAAACGATGCAAATGCGCTCGCAACCGACTCGCGATAATTGAACCTAATTTCTACAAGAACACCATCAAATTAGGTCCAAAACAAAAAAAAAACTTTTCTACCGCACTTTCGAGTGACTCATAAAGCATATTGCAGACAGATGTAGGCTTCAAAAAGATTATTACAAGACTTTATACGTAAACATTGATAAATAAACTTACATGTATTTTTGGCAGCGAAACCAAACGGGAGAACGTCAGAATCCTTCGAAAAAATACACTTTCACACTCACAGAAACCAAGAAAACACAACAGGAATAAAGTAATCACACATTACACCCACGATTACAACCTTTCACGTCCATTTTGTGCGATAATTTCAATTAATTATTTACATTTGTAATCACATGTTAGAAAACACTGAATTTGAACGAGTGTATTTTCGTTTCTGAGATGAAATGGAATGAACACTATGCATCACTCGCGACGTGAATCCGCGAGACGATATATAGTTGCAATTTATGTAGCTAACTGAACAATAATAAAGATAGATTTATAAAACGCAGCGGGCAAAGTGGCGAATACCAAACGCGAAGGCGAAGGGCGAAAAGCTTAGAAAAGTTGAATGAATCGAGATTGGGGTTGCTAGATTATTTTTCTGTATTCCTACCATGCAGTAGAGCCTTCGATGGTAGTTTTTCTCTGGGAGCAATAGAAAGTGGATTAGTATTCGAAGTTCAGTAACGTTATAATGATATACTTCCTCATTCCAGTATTCACTATCTGTTATGTATGAAGGAACCTATACAAAAAAATAAAATATTTCATGATAGCTGTCAGTCGAACAAGTACGAAAATGGAAAACTACAGGAACTAAATTCTAGTGGGTTCCCTGATATAGAAATTATAAGGATACAAAAATATCATGACTAGTGATAGAATGGTTTTAAACAGGTCGTGAAAACCAAAATAAACGTTCATGAAAATTACTACACAAGTAAATACATATTTTTGAACTTTTATATAAAAATAAATAACAAGAGAAATAGATATTGCACCTGAATTCGGTTAGTTGTTCAATTTTCTCAATTCGTATTAAGTTTATACTTATTTGGTAGAAAAAATGTAGGACTGGCAACAAAAATGGCGCTGCTGTAGCAAAACAAAAAAACTTCAAAAAGAAAGCTCTGCGTTACGTTTTACGCAGACTGATATAGCAAATCAATATACTAAAGTTAAAATAAAATAATTACTCTTTTTTTGTAATTTACTTATATTATCCGACAATATTTTTTAACTATTCGTTTACCAATGTAGATTATGAAAGAATAAAGAATGCTTCTGAAGTTTTTAAACATCTAGGTACTAACTACTACCTAACTTAATTTCTATGTATTACAAAATTTAAGTTTGGGCAGATTATTTTCAGGAATTACTGGGCCTATTTAATTAAATTAATCTAGACTACTTTCACCTAAGTGCATGGAGTAGTTACAACTGACACTGGTGAAACCGCTGGCAGAAGCTACTTTGATTGAAAAGCAAAACCTTGCTTAATATGTTAACTTACTGCTTTTGCCATACATAGTGGACCATCATAATTATGTATCCTATATACCTAGCTTGTGAAAGATAAAATACTGATTGAAAAAATTGTTTTGGAAAAATATAGTCTACAAACATTAATTTGATACAGAGCAGCTGCCAATTCATTTAAGTTTACTACAGCATTGTAATTAGTTTAAGATCACTGAAGTACCTACTATATAGTATTAAATTTTAATGTTTATACACAACCCTCATTAATGTGAAATCTATGTAAGTAATCATTTTCATGATAATGCCGAGGGTAGAAAAATATTATGATAAAATGCTACAGGATATGTAATAAATAAAAAAAAGTTATAGGCTCACATTACAACTTTATTGCGAAATTTATGCTTAAATTAGTATGTACACGCACTTCATGGGTCCAAAACACCGAAAATCCACGAAAAGAGGTTATAGTATTTATCTTGTCGAAACTGTGGCCTCCTTTCGCGCGGCATCTTGTAACAACTGGGTATCAACTTCGTCTGCCGGCAGCTGCACGTAACGAACAACAGAACCACGGATAAAACAGTTTTTAACTGATAACATGTGTGGATATTTCTCCGGATCAATGACGCTTATATCAGACAACTTTATATTCAAGTACTGGTCGACAGAATGTAACGTGCCACATATACTAAGGTCGTTCTTCAGTTCCACTACCACATCTTTGCCGACGAGTGATTTAAAGAAAGAATAGAACAACATTTTTGTTTATTTTGCTACGAAAACTTTTAAACCGCCTCGATTCGGCTTGGATTGCTTGGAGTCAGAAAATGTCACTCGTTGTCACTGTCAATTGATGAAGAAGCTTTTTTAACAGATTAAAAATATTTTCAAATATTTATTTAGGCGAGTAAATAATACGTTTGAATCGATTGATTTTATAAACAGTGCAGTTTAGTCGAATGTTACTTTTACGATTATGATTTAACATTACATACCTAAGGAAGATAAGGAAAATAATGCGAATCCCACTTAGGAAAATTGAGGAGTTCCACCAACAAGAGTTGCACAGTCCATGAAAAAAGGTAAGAAGTAAGGTAAGGCCTAAACTCCGCTAACAAAATCAGGATGTAGAAGAGAATATTTTTTACTCATTTATTTTTTACAAAATGATTTTATCTGCTAAAATAAATTACATCACAATTTATTGTATAAATTACATCACTCAATGAGAAATATTTTTTCTCAAAGACAAAACGATTTTTTATCAATCGATTAGTTCGACTAAATAACGCCCACGTACATACACCTATGGTACATCACTACGCCACGGTTAAGAAATGGCGTCCCGTCTTTTGTTTTGTTGCTAACTGTATCAATAAAAAGTAGAGTAGTATTATTGGTTTTTATTTTTCCTTAACTTAAGCATTATAGTGTTTGTACTTAGATTATTTAAGATTACAACTGACTCGAAAATAGTTAACTCGCGTATTAATATTTATTAAGACATAACCTATAAATTAAGTGCCGATAAAATGACAACCACGGAAGAAACTACTGAAATTGTAAGTAATTGTCACCGTGTAATTAAATAACTGCACGTTTCGAATCTCATATATAAAGCACCCCGAATAATAGCATACAATAGCATCAACGATAATTTGCTGGCTGGCTATTAACTGTTCCTGATTGTGACATCATATTTTATGAAGCTATAATAATACTCTTCCCTTAAAAAAACACAATGTATCTAATTTTTCCATCAAAGGGCCGTATACTCCAACTCCTACAACTCCGCCCCTAAGACGACCCACTGACCAAAAGCTTTAACTAGCTGTCAGAAAATACAGTTATCTAGAATTCTAGACCATAAATAACAATTAGGCATAAGTTACCGACAACATGCGAAACTTGTACCGGAAAACTCATAGTAATCAGTAGTTATAAGTAAAATTACGTAAAAGTTGTCGGGAACTTGGGCCTTAGTTTTTTACTGTAAACACTTTTAACTTAAGTCAATATTTCTGTATTCACCTTATCGAACAGGACTGGGGAAACGAAAGGTTAAGCCGAGCCCAACGTGCAGTAGAAGCCAACACCTACGATGTGGACTCCTGGTCTCTCCTCATCCGTGAGGCTCAAACGAGGCCCATCAATGAAGTCCGGCCCATGTATGAGAAGTTGATCACTGCGTTTCCAACTACGGGCCGGTATTGGAAGATTTATATTGAGCAGGAGGTTGGTATATCATTAATCTATATTTCTCTACTAATATAATGAAGAGGAAACATTTTTAATTTGTTTGTACCTTTAAGGCTCTGAAACTACAGAACTAATTTGAGAAATTCTTTCATAGTTGGAAAGCAACACTCTTACCAAGTAACATAGACTATATCCCAGTACGGGCAGGTGTTTCCATAGGATGCAGTAAAACTGCAGGAAAACATCTCATCGTCATCATCTCAGCCATAGGGCGTCCACTGCTGAACATAGGCCTTCCCCTTAGATCTCCACAGATACCTGTTGGAGGCAACCTGCATCCAGCGTCATCCGATGACCTTTATAAGGTTGTCTGTCCACAGAAAAACATCTAGTCTTCAATAATATTCTTGGTAGTGACTGCCTATCTGGCCTCTTCAACCCAGTTACCCAGGCAATCCAATACTGATCAAAATAGACTGCAGAAAACTAGATTAAGTCTAGAGTCTGAAAAATAAAATTCTACTCCCATAACATAATTTTCAATTATCTTTTACAGATGAAAGCAAGGAATTTCGAAAAAGTGGAAAAGGTTAGTAAATTATAGCGTAAGTTGGTTAAAAATAAAAGTATTTATTAAGTTAACTGTGATATTTTAGGCTAATAAAATTAATAAAGATTATAGGTGAGAGTAAAATAAATAAAATTTTACTCCATTAACTTCTCATTTTTTAGGAGGATGGTTAACATTTTATCAAAATTGTCGCAAGACAGTGTTATGTAAGTTAGAATATAATTGACAATAAAACGGAAATAATTAAATATTATCTTTTTTTTCGGATAGGGATAATGTGTTCAGACATTTCGGAGGCGAGTTTTTTTGTGTAAATGTTGAAATAAAAGTAGTAAAAAAAAACTTTAATTACCTTTACATATTTTTTTCAATTTTTCAAAAACATTTGCAAAGAAAGCTCGCTTTTGAGATGTAAAAAACCCTTTTGCGTGAAATCCTTACCTATCATAATCCTATTTATGTATTTATTTACCAAAATATGTAACACCACACTTCGATTTTTAAGTTATTTAGTTTTTGGGGTAAAATACAAAAAAGAACTAGAAAAATAATATAGAGGGTAATAATTAAGATCAATTTCACCATATTAGAGTATTTATATACCAATTAATTTTGATCCTATCAAACATATGTATAAAGAGACTATTGATAATTATTAACTTTCTGCCTTTAATATTTGACAAGTAAAAAAATATGATTAGGTAAAATTTTCTGAAAGATTCAAATTAATTAGAAGAACAATCTCGTCAAATCAGCCAGGTAAGTTTAGCCCCTAAGGACAGATCTACAAAAGTAAGTATGATTGAAAACTTCTGTATCTAGTTATTGTAATACACTGCTGAATATAGGGCTCTCCTAAAATATACCCACTTCATAGATTACTAGAATACCTACCTAATTAAAATCTCATGAAAGCGTGTGCGCTATAATTTTTGTGTGTGTATTTACACATTGTGAGACTCAACGACTCAATCACTACTGAGCTCGAGGCTCGGGAGCCTATACATACAAAGGCAACGTGCATGTACACACACAACAATAGCTTACACGCTTTCGTGAGATAGAACATCTATTTCTTATAAAAGTTAGTTAGCTATTTAATTGTCTTCTTGAAGAGGATGATTTAAGAATTTAATACAGTCTACGATTTTCTTGTCTTTTAGAGAGCCAAAAGATTTTTATTTCATATAGCTCTCTCAAAGAGTCTTGCGAAAATATCAATAGCCAAGTGCAAGTGGATTCAAGGAGAGGGTCTAATGGAGAAGAATCGGCCAAAAAACTCCATTTTGAATAGATGCAGTCGGATAGGGAACAATCAGTCCATTCTATGAATGCGAATTTCACTCGTACAAGTAATATCAAATTCCCATTTCTAGTAAGTAAAACAAGACAGTTGTTATTTGAATCCCTTGTAAGTCTTCAGGGTATTAGGTAGTAGCCCATATTCAGCAGTAGTTCGAAAACCTATACTCCATTTGAGTAGACTCTTAACTAAAGGTAAACAATCTTGACAGGAATAAATAAACTAACGCTTAAAAGAATTTTTTACTTGCATGGAGAACAGAATATCTAGCGGAGATGCCATAACGAAAATCTCAGAAACTAACGCACCAATCTGTGGGTGCCAATATGTCGGGGGACTAGGAATGCTACTGTCTCCGCCTTTTTGGAGGCCTCCCATTGTTTATTAAACTAAAAATCATTAACAGAAGAAACCCTCTCTCAAGAAACCCGAATGCCTCGTTATTTCTCTCGTAACGGCTCACCCTTAGCATTTGACCTAGGAAAAGACAGACCTACATGCCTTATGGCACCTCCGCTCATTTTTTCTTCTTCTGTATTTTATTGATTAAGGAATTGTATTTAGGTACATTGGTTTCGAAATAAAAAATCCTATCAAAATTGTTTACCTTTGCTGATGTGCCTACTGAGATAGAGTATATATGATGACATGTTACCATTTTCGCCGAACAGTTGTTCCAGCGGTGTTTAATGAAAATCCTCAACATTGAGCTATGGAGGCTGTATCTCAATTACGTCAAGGAAACCAAGTGTATGCTGCCTACTTACAAGTACGTATATTCCTTAACTAATATGTTCATTCCTAAATCCTATATCCTAGTAGAAAGATCTAAATTGAAAACCTTATTTTTTCGAAATCGGCTAATCATAACGACGTCTGTTTTCAAATGGGTCACTCAAAGTCCCAGGTTCGAATCCTGGGCCTTACCGAAATCGCTTTGTGAGATTTAGAAACTTTCTTTTGCGGTGCTATACCTACAATCTAGCCTGAGATAGCACGTAGCGTCGTCGTTCCCGAATGCTACTCAGTAGCAGTCGTTGTTACAATTCCACGTCAGAGGCCGTCAGGCGGATTTGAGAAAACTCTGACACTAGGGCTTGTTAGGTGATTAAACCTGCAGCTAAAACAAGAAGAAGAAGGCTTCAATCTGCAAATTAAACCTAATTCAAGACCTCATTTTCTAGGGAAAAAATGGCCCAGGCGTACGATTTTGCTCTCGACAAAATTGGTTTGGACATCCACGCGTACCCAATATGGAATGACTATATCACGTTTCTGAAAAGCGTGGAAGCTGTGGGATCTTATGCTGAAAACCAGAAGATCTCTGCTGTCAGAAAGGTAATAAGATCATCTATGTAAATATTTAGTAACTTCCGGACAGCCTTTTCAGTAACTGGGTGCAATTGAGTACCAGTATTTAACAAATTTTATTTTATTTACCCAACCAAGAGCGACTACCTTCTGATCTCGTCAACCCAGTTATGAGGGCAACTAGATACTTCTTGGTTAGACTGGATGTCGGGACTTTCTGGCTTCTGACCACCCAAAGATGTTTAAAATGACAGACGGGACACACAAAATTTATGTGCCTTCCGAAACGGAGGAACTCGTCATGACAATGAATGGTGGTCAGCCATCCACCGACTGCCAATCCTTGCTTAACCTTATGATCGGTGGACCCGTGCGGCTGTTACCTTAGCTGCGATCCCTTGTCATTTCTTTTATTAAAAACTTGTATTTCAGGTATATCAAAGAGCGGTGATCACTCCCATTATTGGTATAGAAACTCTATGGAAAGACTACATAGCTTTTGAACAAAGCATCAATACTATTATTGGTAAGTATTTAATCAATTCTTTATTTTGAAAAATGTTTTAAAAATACGTTTTTTTGAGCTCTAGAAGTCGGTGGCAAAATAAACATTCGACAGATCTATAGACCGACTTCTAAGGCCGTATCAGAAGTTTTATTTATTCTCTGTCAGTGTTTTGTATATTATGTAACTTTTTCCTGGACAACCCGGTACACGAACAAAATCTAGCTTACGTTACTCGGGGATAGTCTAGCTTCCCAACAGTGCAAGAATTTTTCAAGTTAGTTCAGTAGTTTTTGAGAGCCTTCTTTCTACCATGTTGCAAATTTTATTTGGGGTGAGCGCAATATGTCTTCTGCTGCCATTCCTCCCTGTCACTCACACTTTTATGATTTTAGTATAGATATACATAGATCATTTAATTCAACAGCCGAACGAATGGCAATGGAGCGATCTCGAGAGTACATGAACGCTCGTCGCGTAGCAAAAGAATTGGAAACAGTGACTCGAGGCCTTAACAGGAACATGCCAGCCACACCGCCTACGGCTGACCGAGAGGAAATGAAGCAGGTACGCCAAACTTTATGTCGTCACCGAACATTGCGAAAGAAACCAGTTTCAGAGATCAGTGGATGGCACATTTCTTTAACTGTTTATCATCATCTGCCTAGCCGACTATTTTCTGATTCATTTTTTCGGATTCAGCTAAGTACCAGAATTTTTTATACTCTCATGTCCCCAACCCAGTTGTGAACCCGATACACCTAGATAAGACTGGTTTCTGACTACCTGTAACTGCTGCTAAAGATGTTCAATTGAAGCCATTTAACGTGCTTTTTGAAACATTAAGAACACTTCATGACAAGATGGTCAACTATCCCCATACCGACCTCACCGAGCTTAACCTTATAATCGAATTCACAAAGCAGCCTAGAGCCTAGAAGTTGGTGATTGATATACCCGTGCATCGGAGAGCACGTAAATGTAGGTCCTGCGCCTGATCTCTCTCCGGTCGTGTCGGATTGACTTCCCATCGGGCTTTGAGAGTGAAGGAATAGAGACTGCACCTGTGTCTGCGCAAATGCTCGTGCACTATAATATGTCCTGCGCAGCTGGCTGATCTCCTTATATAAGAACCGGCCTTTCACGCCATTATTATTATTCTTTAAAAATGTCCATATTTGCAGGTGGAATTATGGAAGAAATACATAACCTGGGAGCGCTCAAATCCTCTACGTTCTGAAGACACGGCACTCGTAGCTCGTCGTGTCATGTTTGCTATAGAACAGTGTCTGCTGTGCTTGGCTCATCATCCGGATGTGTGGCATCAGGCTGCTCAGTTCCTGGATCACTCTGCTAAGCTGCTGCAGGAGAAAGGGGTGAGTTACCCATCAGATTGTAGGCCTTGGGAGATGTTGCTTGACTTTGGTTTTTTAAGAGGGTAAGTTTGGTAAATAGTTAAAGGTAAAAGGTAAATTTTTACTTTACTTATTTTTGAGACAACTACTTCCCGCACCCGGATAAAAAATATAAGTAATTTATTCTGATGTTTATAATTTAGTTGCATTACTACCAACTTTCATCAAAATCCGTTAAGTTCTGAAGAATTAACAAACATACATACAAAAACAAACGGTTTTTGAATGGCTGGTAAGTTTGTCAGTTATTGTAAGGTTAGGTATAGTATAGTTACACTGTTGTGCTAATGATATGAGTGAGTCACATCCATTTCTTAACCCCAGGAGATGTTGCTTATCTTTTGAAATTGAGAAAATAGGTTTGAGAGAGTTCGATTTTTTTGAGTTGGTTATGACAAGCGTTCCCCTTCTTCCCGTATCAATGTTGCACAATGACTAAACAAACTTCACATCGGCATATTTGTATGATGAAAGTCATATGTTCATAGTTTATGATTTTGCGTGGTCCAGGACTCGAACGCGGCTCGGCTGTTCTCGGACGAGGCAGCGGCGGTGTACGAGCGGGCGACTAGCGGCCCGCTCAAGCAGAGTACTCTGTTGCATTTCGCACATGCTGACTATGATCAGAACAAAAGTCCAGTCTTTTTAAAGTAGACTATAGTCTTTTCATAGTAGACTACAGTCTTTTCAAAGTAGACTATAGTAGACTCGGAAATTACGGAGCTTTTAGGGAACAAAGAAACAAAAAATGTTTTTTCTTAATTATATTAGTAGGGATCATTTTTATCTCACCCAGGACTCGAACGCGGCTCGCCTATTCTCTGACGAGGCGGCGGCGGTGTACGAGAGGGCGACTAGCGGCCCGCTCAAGCAGAGTACTCTGTTGCATTTCGCACATGCTGATTATGAAGAGAGTAGACTGCATTATAATAAGGTAAGCATAAATATAACTATGTATGTACTTAATCATTTCTATAAAAAATATCTGTCGTCCCCTGCAATACAATTGCATGTTTGCAATTTTTTTTCTTATTCTTTAAGTTATTATATATTTTTTTCATATTTATTTCAAATATCGAAGCTGTTAATGTGCCTATAAAAGAACTTCTGTATGTCTGTCGAAATTGTTTACGATTTAAATATAACCTATTTAGAAGCTAGTTTTCATAATCATATCCACATTTGCCCGTACAACAATTTTTATTGAACGAATTATATAATTGTGTATTAAGATTCATCAAATCCAAATTCATTCATGAATGAATAATGAAATCCAACAGACAAACATGTCACAAATAAATAAATATTTATTTTGTGGGCACGTGTTGCTGTGGTAGAAAGTAGAAGTGGCGCAACAAACTTGTTGCGCCACTTCTACCCAGCCTAGGTGAGCGTTTTTAAGGGAATGTCTCATGTAAAATTTGACGGTCACGGTTAAAGAAATACAGTCTGATGAAAGACTGATAACGAGTCATAGTAACAGGGTCCCGTTAGACCCCAAAAATATTATTATTATTAGATTTTTTCTAAAGTTGTTTTCATATTTTCTGCTAGGTACACCAAGTATACACTCGGTACTTGGACAGCGAGGACATTGACCCCACGCTAGCATATGTGCAGTACATGAAGTTCGCGCGGAGGGCGGAGGGTATCAAGTCTGCGAGGACTGTCTTCAAGAGGGCGAGAGAGGACCCCAGGTGAGGAAATATTTGTATTACCAGCGATTTCGGGGGAGCTACTTCATGCACTTGGATAAAATGTAGCCTGTATACTTCATTGATGAATGGGGTATCGAACTATATAAGAAGGTCTGTGTTTAAAAGGGCTCGAGAGGATCCTAGGTAAGGAGATATTAGTAACACTAGCTTCTACCCGCGTCCCTGGGGACCTACTTCCCGCAACTGGATAAAAAGAAGCCAGTCATCATCGTTAACGTCAGAATCGCTGTCACTTCTCACCGATCCCCTCGAAATACATATAGAAAGTTGCTACCTAATTGCTACCAGCTAGTATTAATGGCTACCTAATTGCTACCAGCTACGATTAGTTGCTAAGTTACACCAAGTATACACTCGCTACTTGGACAGCGAGGACATTGACCCCACGCTAGCATACGTGCAGTACATGAAGTTCGCGCGGAGGGCGGAGGGTATCAAGTCTGCTAGGACTGTCTTCAAGAGGGCACGAGAGGACCCCAGGTGAGGACATATTAGTGAAACTAGATTCTACCCGCGTTCCGGGGGACCTACTTCCCGCAACAGGATAAAAAGAAGCCTCGCCGATCCCCTCGAAATACATAGAGTTGCTACCTAATTGCTACCAGCTAGCATTAGTTGCTACCTAATTGCTACCAGCTACCATTAGTGGCTAAGGTACATCAAGTATACACTCGCTACTTGGACAGCGAGGACATTGACCCCACGCTAGCATATGTGCAGTACATGAAGTTCGCGCGGAGGGCGGAGGGTATCAAGTCTGCGAGGACTGTCTTCAAGAGGGCGAGAGAGGACCCGAGGTGAGGAAATATTAGGTATAGTAGCTTCTACCCAGATAAAAAGAAGCCAGTCATCATCGTTGATGCCAGAATCGCTGTCACTCCTCACCGATCCCCTCGAAATACATAGAGTTGCTACCTAATTGCTACCAGCTACCATTAGTTGCTACCTAATTGCTACCAGCTACCATTAGTTGCTAAGTTACACCAAGTATACACTCGCTACTTGGACAGCGAGGACATTGACCCCACGCTAGCATATGTGCAGTACATGAAGTTCGCGCGGAGGGCGGAGGGTATCAAGTCTGCTAGGACTGTCTTCAAGAGGGCGAGAGAGGACCCCAGGTGAGGAAATATTAGTAATATTAGCTACTGCCGTGTTCCCGGGGGAACTACTTCAGACACCCGGATAAAAAGTAGCCTATATTCTTTCTCGATAAATGGGCTATCGAAAAATGAAAGGACTGTGTTTAAAAGGGCCTCGAGAGGATTCTAGGTAAGGAGATATTTGTAGCTAGTTCCAGAGATTAGCGCGATCATCATATAATATGTTACTTGGGGAAAGTGTAACTTTCCGACAGTGAAAGAATTTTTCAAATCGGTTCAGAAGTTTCGGAGCGTTTATTTAGGGTAAGCGCAATAAACAATAGATATTTACTCTTTATTATATTACTTTATATAAGTATGTTTTCATGGTTATTTGATGTCTTTCATAAATTATTTCAACAGTTTCACTGATGCATTTTTGTTTTGATTGAATATCCTCATGTGTCCAGATACACTAGTTACAGATAAAGTCTTTGTTGGCCTATCAGGAACTTATCTGACAGATAAACTATAACTTGGTTTCACAGGTCTCGGAAAGCAATATCTGGCAGAAATTATGTGCAGCCTCTATCCACCAGATAGCATTAACTATCGGATAACTAACAGACACTTATCAGCACTTTTCTTCCCCAGATCTCGCTACCACGTGTTCGTAGCAGCCGCATTAATGGAGTACTACTGCTCTAAAGACAAGAACATAGCGTTCCGTATCTTCGAGCTCGGCTTGAAGAAGTTCTCGCACATACCCGAGTACGTGCTGTGCTACATCGACTATCTGTCGCATCTTAACGGTGAGATTTGAACATCAATATGACCTTTAAAGTAATTTTTAACCATCAATCTCCTGAGCCTTAACCAACTTCAATAACAGGAGGTTCTCATCATCTCCCCGAGCCTTTCACCAACTATGTTGAGGTCCCGACTATCATTGAACATCCTTGGCAGTCGTCACAAGTAGTCAGAAAGTTGAAAGTCTGACACCAATCTAACCAGGGTATATTTCTTATTTAAATTAAAAATATCTAGCTGTTTCCCACGGTTTCACTGACGAAAGTACAACATATTACAAGCATACATATATATCTGTACTTATAGCCGACTAGCTTCCGTCCGCGCATAGCCCGCGTAGCCTATGTGTTAATCCAGGGTATATATCTTTATATAGGTATTATCTTAATATTGCCAAACTTGCTCTCTTTGTCATTCTCACAAAATTTCATATTTACAATGTTAGTAGGATTTTAATATAACTTTTCCCGTTTTCTCAGAGGATAACAACACCCGGGTCCTATTCGAGCGAGTGCTATCATCAGGCAGTCTGAAGCCGGAGAGTCAGGTGGACATATGGAACCGGTTCCTGGAGTTCGAGTCCAATATCGGAGACCTGGTCAGCATTGTCAAGGTCGAGAAGAGGAGACAGGCTGTGCTGGAGAAGGTGGGTAGCTAGCTTTAAGAATTTAATATGACTAGCCGGTTCCAAACTATGTGCGGTCGGCTTTCAGTCTAACTGGATGCAGCTGAGTACCAGTGTGCCACATGGAGCAACTGACAATCTGATCTCTTCAACCCAGTGGCCCGGGCTACCTGGTAGCCCTTGGTAAGACTGGTAGTTAGACTATCTGCTTCTGACTCGAGCGAGTGCTATCATCAGGCAGTCTGAAACCAGAGAGTCAGGTGGACATATGGAACCGTTTCCTGGAGTTCGAGTCCAATATCGGAGACCTGGTCAGCATTGTCAAGGTCGAGAAGAGGAGACAGGCTGTGCTGGAGAAGGTGGGTTTCATCTGCTTCTGGCCTTTCCTTTTCTCAACTATGTTGGGGTTGGCTTCCAGTCTAACCAGATGCAGCTGAGTACCAGTGTGCCACATGGAGCGACTGCCTATCTGACCTCCTCAACCCAGTGGCCCGGGCTACCTGATACCCCTTGGTAAGACTGGTTGTCAGATGTTCTGGCTTCTGATTACCCGTAACGACTGGCAAAGATGTTCAAATGACAGCCGAGACCCACAGATTTAACGTGCCTTCCGAAACACGGAGGAACTCGTCATGACAAGATGGTCCCCCATCCACAGACCGACCGCGTCAAGTGACTGGCCCTTGTTGCTGTTACTTACAATCATACTTCTTTTTCATACCAGTCAGAAAATTTGCTTTTACAATTATTTTTTAAAATTACATTTATGTATTGTTATGTATGTACTTACTGTCGAAAATTATTAATCACCAGATTTTTACGCTGTTTACGCATTATGCATATAGTGTTTTTCTTTTCTTTTTTGTTTAGATCAAAGAGTTTGAAGGCAAGGAGACAGCTCAACTGGTGGACAGATACAAGTTCCTGGATTTGTATCCTTGCAGCATTGCTGAGCTCAAATCTATTGGGTATACAGAGGTCAGTATTTAATGCAAACTAGAGGTTTTTGCTTATTTCAGAAATAACCAAGTATTGTGAAATTTTATAAGAGAATGCCAAGGGCATTTAAAATAAAAACGCGGGATTTTATCTATGAACCACTTTTACTTACCGCCCATTAGTGTGATCTTTATAACAAAATACACGTAAATAAGTTGATATTTTAGACTAGAGGGTTGAAATGTTATACTAAAAAACAACATTTGTCACATTCCCGTGTTTCACGCCAGTTTGTGGGCGACGTATCACAACAAAAGCGCAATCCTGATTTTATCATTGAAAAATTACCCCAAACACTTACTGATGCCAGATTTGTCCTTGTCCTGATTTTTTTTTATACAAAAATTACCACAAATACTTCATGCTTAGTTATACCATAATTTCTCGATATTTGATTTTTTTATAATATTTGCAGCCTTACTTATAAAAATCATCTTCTAAGTATTGTTTTAACTAATTACTACTTAAAGCCTTAAGTAGCGATTAAATTATTTTGACCTATAAACGTTGCTTAATCATGTCTTAAATAATTAACAGATAATGACATAAAAACATACTAATTTCTCAACACTACCTGAATGTTGGTAGCTTAAAAAAATATTTGTCATCAAAACGTTGTGTAATGGCAACAATGGCATCCGTAAAATATAAAATTAAAAAGTTGAGCTGTCAATAAACCGGAAATGAAAAATCAGCTGGTAAGAATCCAGCCATTTTGCTAATTAGCGGGTTAAACAAGGGTGTGAGGCTACTTAATTTGACAACTCATTTAAGACATTGCTAAGAAAATAATTTAGTTAAGGCACGTTTATACGTAAGCAGCCTTACTTATAAAAATCAAAAAATCATCTTCTAATCATTGTTTTAACTAATTACTACTTAAAGCTTTAAGTAGTGATTAAATTATTTTGACCTATAAACGTTGCTTAAGCATGTCTTAAGTAATGAACAGATAATGACATGAAAACATACTATCAGCCTTACTTATAAAAATCAACAAATCATCTTCTAAGCAATGTTTTAAGTAATTACTACTTAAAGCCTTAAGTAGTGATTAAATTATTTTGACCTATAAACGTTGCTTAAGCATGTCTTAAGTAATGAACAGATAATGACATAAAAACATACTAATTTCTCAACACTACCGGAATGTTGGTAGCTTAAAAAAATATTTGTCATCAAAACGTTGTGTAATGGCAACAATGGCATCCGTAAAATATAAAATTAAAAAGTTGAGCTGTCAATAAACCGGAAATGAAAAATCAGCTGGTAAGAATCCAGCCATTTTGATAATTAGCGGGTTAAACAAGGGTGTGAGGCTACTTAATTTGACAGCTCATTTAAGACATTGCTAAGAAAATGATTTATTTCAGCCACGTTTATAAGTAAGATTTTTTCTTAAACATCTCTTAAGTATAACTTATTATTTTATAAGTAAGGCTGTAATTTCTCAACACTACCGGAATGTTGGTAGCTTAAAAAAATATTTGTCATGAAAACGTTGTGTAATGGCAACAATGGCATCCGTAAAATATAAAATTAAAAAGTTGAGCTGTCAATACACCGGAAATGAAAAATCAGCTGGTAAGAATCCAGCCATTTTGCTAATTAGCGGGTTAAACAAGGGTGTGAGGCTACTTAATTTGACAGCTCATTTAAGACATTGCTAAGAAAATGATTTAGTTCAGCCACATTTATAAGTAAGATTTTTTCTTAAACACCCCTTAAGTATAACTTATTAGTTTATAAGTAAGACTGTAAATTTTTTCTTAAACACCCCTTAAGTATAACTTATTATTTAATTCACGTTTTTAAGTAAGACCGTTGTTGTTTATTAACAGGTGGCGTCAATGTCGAACAAATCCTGGGCTCTGGGAGGACCTCTAGCGGGCATCTCGCCTGAATTAGCAGCCGTTATACTCGGACAGAAGTATGTATTACTAGCTGTTCCACTACTTCCCGCACACGGATAAAATGTAGCCTATGTCATTTCTCAAGCTTTAAATTTCTGTGTACGAAGTTTTATTTGAATCGATTTAGTAGTTTTGGGGTGAAAGCTGGACAAACAGACAGAGCTACTTTCTTTACTTTCTCTTTGCATTTATGTATAAGTAGGATAAAAAATCTATAGCCTTCCTCGTTAAATGGGCTATAGATTAACGCCTTCAAGCAAACAAATTCTACAGTAAATAAACATACTCTTCTCTATATCACAGCTGGAATATTGAATTTACTTTATATTTTAATTTAGAAATAATGTGTGTGTTTGTTTACAGAGATAACGACCCGAACAAAGACATAGCTCGTCCCGACACGAGTCAGATGATACCCTACAAGCCTAAAGTCAACCCGCTGCCCGGAGAACATCCTATACCAGGTAACAATTATATTTATTAAAAGAAGCAAATTGTGAAAACTTACAAAAATTACATGATAACCAGCAACAGTGTTTGCGAAATATAAAAGTTAGTATTTGAAAAAATTGGAATGGAATGTATATTCATATGGAACATTTATTCCAAGTAACATGAACTTGAAAAAAAAATGTATTTAGCTTATTTGTAGACTACTGCATAACATAATAATTGTCTATTTCAGTTATATATTTACCTTGTAAAATTATATAACATTTTTTTTTCACTTGTACATACTTGCTTGAATTTTACACAAGTTTTCCCAAGGGGTATCGGGTAACTGGGTTAAGGAGGTCAGATAGGGCAGTCGCTCCTTGCAAAGCGTTGGTACTCAGCTGAATCCGGTTAGACTTTGAGCCGACCCCAACATAGTTGGGGAAAAGGTTCGGAGGATGATGACTACCTTGTGAAGACCACATATTATTTTTATTGCTATAACTAGCGACCCGCTCCGGCTTCGCACGTGATAACAGTATTTCCCCACTATTTAATGTATGTTATTATGCATATAAACCTTCCTCTTTAATCACTCTATCTATAAAAAAAAAAGTATGAAAATCGGTTGCGTAGTTTTTAAAATTTAAGCGTACAAAGGGACATAGGGACAGAAAAAGCTACTTTGTTTTATAGGTATATAAATTAATAAAATTCGTGTCTCCCAGGAGGTACGTTCCCGATGCCCCCGGCAGCAGCACACCTGTGCACGCTGATGCCGCCGCCGCAGTCCTACCGCGGCCCCTTCGTCGCCGTCGACAGGCTCATGCAGCTCTTCAATAGGATCTCGCTGCCGGATAAGCGTGAGTATTATACAAATAACATCTTCTATAAATATAAAAATGAAACCCGCTTGCCGTTGTCACGACATAACATGAAAACGGCTTGACCGATTTGGCTGAAAATTAAAGGGGAGGTAACTTAGATCTGGGAGAAGGTTTTAGGATAGTTTTTGTCACCATCCGGCTACGGAACGCGGGTGAAACCGCGGGCGAAAGCTAGTTATAAATATATGTCCTCTACATTGAAGTGGCTATGTCACTGGACTTGGACCACAAAGAGTTGCAATAATAATCTACATATTGCTGAATATCCATGACGAGACAGATTGCAGTATTATATTTTAAAAAAAATGTGATCGTCATCATCATCATCATCTCAGCCGGCGGACGTCCACTGCTGAACTAGGCCTCCCCCTTAGATCTCCACAGATACCTGTTGTAGGCGACCTGCATCCAGCGTCGACGGCGACCGACATAAGGTCGTCTGTCCACCTTGTTCGTGGACGTCTTTCTGCTACGTAAATTGCGGAGCCCCATTAAATCGTTTAAAAAAGTGATGGTTCTTAGCAAAGGACAATGGGCAGATTGGTATACCCCACCAATAGCAATGTCATATATATCATTGGATAGGCCTTTTTATGTAGAACAATATTTACTATGACAGCTTTGCTGAAATGTTTGTCCATTCTGAGATATAGATCAAAAACTGTGCAAAAGTTAGAACTAAGTAATCTATTGCTAACTCAAGTTTTTAAAGGAAAATCTAAGAACTACTAAGTGTAAGTCTTGTATGAAAGAAAATCAGATTACAGTATTGATTAGCATCAGTTTTAAGATTGTTTGTTATCTATATCTCAGAACGGACAAACAATAGAACAAAGCTGTCATAGTAAATGTTGTTCCAGTTAAAAAGACCTATCCAATGATATGTATGACTTTCCTATTGGTGCGGTTTCTCACTACGCCCAACATCCAGTTGGTACAATAAAAGGTTGAAATGCTACATAATAGTAACAATTATGGATCCTAACGGGCACAGTAGTACTTACAAGACTTAAAGTTATTAGTACTTAGATTTTCCTTTAAAAACTTGAGGTATCAATAGATTACTTAGTTCTAACTTTTGCACAGTTTTTGATCTATATCTCAGAACGGACAAACATTTCAGCAAAGCTGTCATAGTAAATATTGTTCTACATAAAAAGGCCTATCCAATGATATATATGACATTCCTATTGGTGGGGTATACCAGGTCCCATATATTTTTGCCCATTGTCCTTTACAGGCTAGGCCCTGAGACATTTAATTGCTACTTTTGTTTAATTTTGTTAAGTCTAATTTACTTACTTTAACTTACAATGAATTTTTACATGTTTTTCTCCAGCGCCCGCGCCGACGCAAGAGAACGGCTGCGACACGAAACTGTTCGACTTGGCACGCTCAGTGCACTGGATAGTTGACGACGAGGGCATTACTACTGTGGCTAGCAAGGTAAACTATTGTTTAATTTATACATAAATAAAATGTAATAGTTATATATAATTACCTTTGTATATTATGAAAAATTAGTCATAAGATTTTATTTGAAAAAATATCAGTAAAGTGGTTCATACTAGGTTCCGAGCGAACTTCTACTGGTTTTTTCTGATATTTAAGGCACGACTCTATAGAATATAAGTGGGACTAATTTCCGCCCATGGTATTGACCGCATCCTATTAGAACTAGTTTCAGTATCAGGATAAGATATAGCCTACTATGACATTAATAAAAACGTAGCTGTTCTATTAATAAGAATTTTCAAAATCAAATCAGTACATCCATATATTTTCGAACAAAGACATTAAACTCTTTACAATGTTAGAAATTTAATAATGATTTAGTAACAGATTAATTCACGTTTTAACTATTCCCAGGCTCGTCGAAGGAAAATGGGTGAGGATTCAGATGAGGAGGAGCTCGGCGTGGCGCCGCCCGCCAACGATATCTACCGCCAGAGACAACAGAAACGAGTTAAATAAACTCCTTAGACATTATACACATGCAAAGTGTGTCTTACCTAATCACATTAAATTAAAAACGTTAAAAAAGACGTGGTGGCCGAGTGGGTTAAGAACCAACCTCTCGAGTATGTGGGTTCGATTCCACAAGTACCGCAACTTTTCTAAGTTTGTATGTACTTTCTAAGTATATCTTAGACACCAATGGCTGATAAAAAGGTGAAGGAAAACATCTTGAGGAAACCTGGACTATAATAGACTGAAATCACCAACCCGCATTGAGCAAGCGTGGTGATTAATGCTCAATCTTTCTCCGTGTGAGAGGAGGCCGCAGCCCAGCAGTGGGGCGATAAAAAGGCTGTAGCAGTAACAGTAATTATATGTCGATTAACACAAAGAAAATAAATGAATTTTTGGAACAAAATAAATACAATAAAAATATGCGAGAATAAGAACACCATTTAAAAGTCAGTCAGTACAAACAACGGAAATTATCCCTTGAAAGCTGATAGCTGGTCAAAACATTCGATACTCCTAACTTTATCTCTGCTTTACACATGATGTTGTAAATTATGAAAACGAAAAATGACTCCTGTGGCCAAACCACTGAATGGATTAGGTTATTTTTTTTACAATTCGCCATAGAATATCATAAAGTAAAGGATTTAATGTGATTAGGTATGACATGCCCGATATATTTATAAAATAATGATAAGGACATTGTGTTTTGTATGTACGCAAAAAACTGGACGTTTGTAATGAAATTGTGTTTTATTTTAAAACTAGCCGTTTTACCGCAGTTTCATATCTGCATCTCTAGAATATAAGATAGGTAGCCATGTGCTGTCCTTTCTCTGACTACTAACTTTATTACTAACTAGCTTCCGTCAGCGGCTTCGCCCGCGTGGTGTGTTGCTAAAAAGTAGCCTATGTGTTAATCCAGGGTATCACCTATCTACATACCAAATTTCAATCAAATAGGTCCAGCCATTTTTGCGTGATTGAATAACAAACATACATCCATCCATACATTCTCACAAACTTTCACACTTATAATTTAAATAGAATATAAGTACGAAAGTAGGAATAAGTAGGATTTTATTTCAATCGGTTCAGTAGTTTTCACGTGAAAGCGTGACAGTCTTTTTCTTTTTTAAATCTTTAAAGCAAAATAGTCACGAGGTTGAACATTGTCTCAGTTTTACTTGTAGACGAGTAGTTTTCTTCAAAAACATGTAGAATACATTTCAGAACATAATTTAAATATTTAAAACGAAATAAAATATGGGAGACTATTTTATTAATATAAGAGAGCGCTCGGCGGTGGGGATCGCATTGCGTATCGTACACTTATGGCAAGAAAAAACACACCCTTTTATTATTTATTTTTTCCTAAGTTCCCTACGTAATTTCATACTGGCTCAATGGTTGAAAGAAAGATTTTATAATGATTTATTTAATTGAGAAATGGAAATTGGGATGGAATTAGGTAATCAAAAGTGTTTCTAATTTAAAATATACGTTAAATCTTCTAGTCTTTTTTTTTTTTTGCTTGGTTTATCATTGTCATTGTAACTCACTTTCTTTTATTAAAACTGTACACATTCAATAAAAAAAAGTTGTAGTTATTTATTATATAATATTTACATTAATTTTAAAAATTAAAAATAAACTTAAAACTAATACATTGCAATAAAAAAATTGCTCCTCATCTTCTAGTTTGTCAAAAAATTCAAAAATAAACTAATACGTACCTTGGTACGTTTTTTGTTAGCATTTTTTAACTTGAATTTAATTTATTTATCTATGAAATAAAAACTTTTTTTTTTTAAGAAAAATGTATTTTATCGCTCTGTAGCCGGTTAGTGACAAAAAGTTAAGGTGATATGGATGTGACACCTTACATTAAATCTCTCCACAATTAAACTCAAAGAGTAAAGTAATATAGTGATTAAACTAGTAGGTACTGGCAGTTGGATTCCCATCATCATCACTATCATCGTCATCACTATCACTAAAGTCACTATCACTATCAGAGTCGGCATTAATAATCAATTCCTCTGTTAAAGTATCAATCACATAATCACTTCGTTTGTACTCCTCTTCAATACTTCTTATTTTTTCGCAGAACATACTCCACTCGCTTGCACCCATTAACTCTACAGTTTCTTTAATTAATTCAGTCAATCCTTTGCTGGGACAAGTAACGTTGTACTTAGATATGTACTCTTTAATCGCAGCCCATGCCATCTCTATAGGATTCAGATCTGGGTGATACGGAGGCAGATGAATTACCTCATGGTTATATTCTGCCAATAATCTGTCTACGCTGAATTTTTTATACTTGTCTTTGTTAGATTTTACAAGGTTGTATAGCTCAGGTTTCAACATATCCTCGCTAAATTCAATGCCTTTTTCCGTTAACCAGGCCTGAAGTTCTGATTTTTTCGCATCTGATGTCGGTGCTTGTTCATACTGTTCATTATGGTAGGAAGCGTTGTCAACTACCACGACGGAATTATTTGGCAGATTTGGTATTAATTGAGTTCGCAGCCATTTCTCATAGGTATCAAAATTAATATTGTCGCGGTAGTCGCCTGTCTTAATAACTTCTTTAAATGTAAGTAATGCGTTTGGAATAAAACCTGTTTCGGACGCGGCATGAATGATGATTACCCGCTGTCCTTTTGGAATAGGTTTTTTAATACCTTTAGTTGACTCATCTGATCCTTTGGGAGTCAAATGAGAAGGATCTACAAATGATTCATCCGTATACACTATAGGCCTTCCTTCATATCTATACTGGCTCATTCTTTTCAAATATTCAATTCTTTTTAATCGAATATTTGAGGACTCTATGAGGACCTGCTTATTATTTTCCGTATTCTTAAACTTGAAGCCTAAACTTTTTATAATTCTCCCCAAACTTCGTTCAGAGCCTTGAAAATGTATATCTTTCTGCAGTTTTCTTCGCAATTTTGCTACATTGGGCAATTCTCTTTCCGTAATATGAAAATTGTGTATACACCTTTTTATTACACCCTGGTCAAAATTATCAACACCTGTGACAGGTTTTGCTCTTGGTCGTTTTTTTCCTGGTGTTCTAAATACGTAAAGAAACTCATTACTTTCTTTCAGAATTCGCTTCACGGTTGTAACAGATGTGTTCGTAGCCTCCGCTGTTCTTTTTTGAACTTGTTTTAAATTTCTGGTTCCTTCTGCAGCCTCCTTTTCCATAAAACAGTTTACATGGTAAACCAGTTTTCTGGCTTGACTATTTAAAACCTTTTTTATTCTTGGCATTTTATACCTAAAAAGAATTAAAAAAAACACGAATTAAAGCTTTCTTTATTTAGGTACATACTAAAACAACAAAGAAACACTATACCTATCTAAAAAGCGTGTAACATGAATTGTACAAAATAAAAGCTTTATTAAAGTATAGCACATTTCGATAAAGAAGCGAAAAAGAAGTAGGGAAAGTTTGTTATTGCATCCGAGGCGAGATATAGTTATCGGCACGGATAATGAACTCTCGGCGGAAGAGTGGGGATCGCTTTACGCACTGTACACTTAAGGCAATAAACCACTAAATCACTTCTGCGCAGGTGAAGGTCATTGCTCAATACACTTTCGAAGAAATAAAATAGTTGAATGAAAAAAATATTTTGCCATAATTACAAAATCAAATCCATTTTTTGTTTAAAACTATAAAATATTTGATTTGTAACTTACCAGAAAATTAAAAGGAAGCAGTTTAACAATCGGTGTCAATTAAATTGGCCGGAAGTGTACTCGTCGTCGTGATGTGCGTGCAACCGCAACAAATAACGGATCCCGAGTGACGGCCATGACGCGTCACGCGATGCGCTGCGGGCCAATCACCGCTTTACCCCGCCCCCGCGCCTCACTTCATACCACAAAAGGGACCCAATAAATCACTTCTGCGCAGGTGAAGGTCAGCGCTCAATATTCCTGCCGATGATTATACAAATTATTTCATTAACCCGGAATGCAGCTTTCAATATTGTTCCTTTACAAGCATAATTGTATGTTTTTTTGTTAAGTCATGTTTTTTTAGAATTTACAACAGCATACGAGTACAACGACGACTCGTCCCTGTTACATTTCTATAATGAATTAAATTATAATAACATGAAACATTCTACATAATTATTATAATAATGCGTTTATTTTTTATTGACAAGTGTTGTTTCGATTCTCAAACGAAAAACTGTACTGTCAAAAACTGACGTGCCTACTATCATTTTCTTATTTTCGAACGGAACGCAGTCCCGTCAAAAATGGCCTCTTTAATCAATGTTTTGCTACGAAAATCCCAAAATTTGGGCCAAACCGTAGCCCTTACTTACTTTAATAAAGCTACGCTACGGTTTATTTTGTACAATGCATGTTTATAATTTCTTTCAGGTATAAAATGCCAAAAATAAAAAAAGTTTTAAATAGTCAAGCCAAAAAACTGGTTTACCATGTAAACTGTTTTATGAAAAAAGAGGCTGAAGAAGGAACCAGAAATTTAAAACAAGTTCAAAAAAGAACAGCGGAGGCTACGAACACATCCGTTGCAACTGTGAGGCGAATTATGAAAGAAAGTAATGAGTTTCTTTATGTATTTAGAACACCAGGAAAAAAACGACCGAGAGCAAAACCTGTCACAGGTGTTGATAATTTTGACCAGGGTGTAATTAAAAGGTGTATACACAATTTTCATATCACGGAAAGAGAATTGCCCAATGTAGCAAAATTGCGAAGAAAACTGCAGCAAGATATACATTTTCAAGGCTCTGAACGAAGTTTGGGGAGAATTATAAAAAGTTTAGGCTTCAAGTTTAAGAATACGGAAAATAATAAGCAAGTCCTCATAGAGTCCTCAAATATTCGATTAAAAAGAATTGAATATTTGAAAAGAATGAGCCAGTATAGACATGAAGGAAGGCCTATAGTGTATACGGATGAATCATATCTAGATCCTTCTCATTTGACTCCGAAAGGGTCAGATGAGTCAACTAAAGGTATTAAAAAACCTATTCCAAAAGGACAGCGGGTAATCATCATTCATGCCGCGTCCGAAACAGGTTTTATTCCAAACGCATTACTTACATTTAAAGAAGTTATTAAGATAAGCGACTACCGCGACAATATTAATTTTGATACCTATGAGAAATGGCTTCGAACTCAATTGATACCTAATCTGCCAAGTAATTCCGTCGTGGTAGTTGACAACGCTCCCTACCATAATGAGCAGTACGACTCGGCACCAACATCAGATGCGAAAAAATTAGAACTTCAGGCCTGGTTAACGGAAAAAGGCATTGAATTTAGTGAGGATATGTTAAAACCGGAGTTATACAACCTTGTAAAATCTAATAAGGACAAGTATAAGAAATTCAGCGTAGACAGATTATTGGCAGAATATAACCATGAAGTAATTCATCTACCTCCGTATCACCCAGATCTGAATCCTATAGAGATGGCATGGGCTGCGATTAAAGAGTACATATCCAGGTATAACGTTACTTGTCCCACAAAAGGAGTGACTGAATTAATTAAAGAAACTGTAGAGTTAATGGGTGCAAGCGAGTGGAGTATGTTCTGTGAAAAAGTAAGAAGTATTGAAGAGGAGTACAGACGAAGTGATTATGTGATTGATAGTTTAACAGAGGAATTTATTATTAATGCCGACTCCGATAGTGATAGTGACTTTAGTGATAGCGATGACGACGATAGTGATGATGATGGGAATCCAACTGCCAGTACCTACTAGTTTAATTGTGGAAAGCGATTTAATGGATGGAGTCACACCCATATCACCGTATCGTTTTCGCCACTAACCGACTACGGAGCGTATAATTTGTAATATTTATCTTAAAAAATACATTTTTCTTTTTATAAAAAAATAATGTTTTTCATTTCATAAATAAGTAAATTCGAGTTCAAAAATGTTAACAAAAAACGTACCAAGGTACGCAGTAGTTTTTTCAAAAACCCTCATTAAATTGGCCGGAAGTGTACTGCGATGTAGTGCGCTGCGGGCCAATCACCGCTTTACCCCGCCCCCCACTTCATACCACAAAAGGGACCCAATAAATCACTTCTGCGCAGGTGAAGGTCAGCGCTCAATATTCGTGCCAATGATTTCAATGATTATACGAATTATTTCATTACCCCGGAATGCAATATATTTCAATATATTTCAATATTGTTTCTTTACAAGCATAATTGAGACGCAGTACCTACGCGAAATAAATAGTCATGTTTTTTTAGAATTTACAACAGCATACGAGTACAACGACAACTTGTCCCTGTTACATTTCTATAATGAATTAAATTATAATAACATGAAACACATTATTATCCTAAAAAAGCGTTTATTTTTGTTATAATATTGACAAGTTTTGTTTCGATTCTCAAACGAAAAACTCTGTACTGTCAAAAATGACGTCCCGACCATTTTCTTATTTTCGAACGGAACGCAGTCCCGTCAAAAATGGCCTCTTTGATCAATGTTTTGCTGCGAAAATCGCAAAATTTGGGCCAAACCGTAGCCCTTACAAAGAATTTGCCAGCACTTTACAATGTGAAGTGAGTGTATATAGCATTTAAATACAGTTTTACACCCAAAATCCTGTGTTATTGTGATACAAAAATTATGTAACGTTTGAGGTTAAAAACCTAACAAAAACGTCGAATTTGTTTAAAAAAATAATGTTTTAGTGGAGTATCAATAAGACAAGTAACAAAATTACGCGTATTTAACTTTAAATATGCGTGTAAACTCTTTGTGCTACCATTTTCAGTGATCGACAGTTTGTCATCTTTTCCTCTCTTCATTGCAATGAACTCAATGATAATGATAGTTTTCTGCTATTTCGTATCAGGAACATAGTGCTTCTAAATATTTATTAGGGTGGTCCTTGTTTCTGACTACAGAATTAACCCTAGTATACTTTCAATTATTGATTTATATCAACTGAAATAACCAAAAATTTAAATGGTGCTTCTCAAGCCACTTATTCGTCAATAGAATATCTTTTTCTTTCAGTACCCTAAAATTCTATAACCCACAGTAAAAGGTCCAAATTCGCCAATAACAGGAATGCCAGTTTTCTTAAAACATGTGATTACTATGAATTTACACATTCAATTTTCAAAGAAGACAGTTAAAAAAAAACCGTTGTTTATACTGTATTTATTCTTAAGCCTAAGAAGTCAAATGCTTATTAAACAACTTATTTGTACTATACATAAAGTATTATGTCATTTATATATTTTATAGCAAATTTCTTTACATTTTTAACTAGTAACGTTTGGCTACCTATATCGGCTACTATTATGTTATTATTAACAAACTGAAATTAAATAAGTTTTCATTTACATCACGAATTGTCATCAAACATCTCGAAGAAACATGGACTATACATAGTCCGAAATCAGCAACCCGCATTGAGCAAGCGTTTTGACTAATGCTCAATCCTTCTCCGTGTGAGAGGAGGCCGCAGCCCAGCAGTGGGACAATAAAAAGGCTGTAACTAACTAACTATTGTCATTTACAGCAGCCAGCGTAAGGCCCACAGATGGATGCCGGACGAGGAGTACGTGAAGCAGTTCGAGGGAGCCGTCATGTACCCTGACGAGGTCACCTCCTTGCTGAAACATCCTCCTTACAACGGTCAGTATATTATCACACTAATATTGTAAACGAAAAGTTGTGAACGTGTATGTTTGTTACTTCTTTGTGTCAAAACAGTTGGATGGGTTTTGATGAAAATGGACAATAATGTGGGTTATGCATACCATCTCAAATTTCGCATAATCTGGGCAAACATAAAAAACAACCCGGACATTTATAGTATATATTTTCCCCAAACAAAGACGAAATGAACAATTAAATTTAATCCATTTACTATTACCATGTATGTACTTAAATTCAAGTATCCTTACATGAAAAGTGTCTAATCTTCTCATTTACGAACCTACTGAATTCTGCAGGTATTATCACTCCTGGTGAGAAGCAGGTCCGCAACATGGTGCTGAACTTCGGACCACAGCACCCCGCTGCCCACGGAGTGCTGCGTCTCGTACTTGAGTTGGACGGAGAGGTATATGAATTCATTATTATCTTTGGTCTAGCCAGTTCCTAACTATTTTGAAGTTGACTTACTCCTAACATAATTACAGGCAGTTATTTACCTGTCAAAATAAACTACATACAGCGCATTTTTACTGATAATATAGTTGTCTAAGTTTGTTTCCTAAAGCAACTGTTTACTTCGTAAATTCAATGCAAATTCATGCTAAAAAGTGGTTTCAATTATAATGATGTTTAAGTTGTCAGTAGAATTGGGCCTAAAACAAATATCTTTTTATACATATGTGCATGAATATATAAAATATAAGAACATGTTATTGCTTGAAGATCAAAGAAAAATTGGGATTAAAATCATATAAAAAAGGGCCAATTGTTTTTACTTTCAGTCACCAATTTGCACACGCAAATCCCAAACTCATTTTCAGCAAAAAATCAAATACATTTTCTAACATTTACCATTTCACATCAACAGACAGTCCGTGCCGCAGACCCCCACATCGGTCTCCTTCACCGAGGCACAGAGAAACTCATAGAATACAAGACCTACACCCAAGCGTTGCCCTACTTCGACCGGCTGGACTATGTCTCCATGATGTGCAACGAGCAGTGCTACAGCCTGGCAGTCGAGAAGCTGCTCAACATCGATATTCCTCTGCGGGCCAAGTATATTAGAAGTGAGTCAGCATCTGCCTAGCCTTTTCCTTACAGTCTAACTGGATACAGCTGAGTACCAGTGTTTATCTGATCTCTGCAACTCAGTTATCCGGGCAACCCAACCCAGTAAGTCTGACACCAGTCTGACACATTGGTTAGACTACTACCACCATGATACCAGTCTAACCCCTTGGTTAGACTACTACCACCATGACACTGGTCTAACCAAGTGTTAAGGTGTATAACCAAGAGGTTAGACTGGTTCTGACACCAGTATAAGCAAGAGGTTAGACTAGTTCTGACGCCAGTCTAACCTCTTGATTATACTGCCTTCTAACTACCAAGGATGTTCAATGCCAGTCGGACCTACAGTGTAGCATAGTGCAGTAAGTATAAGCATAGAATACAAGACCTACACCCAAGCTCTGCCCTACTTCGACCGGCTGGACTATGTCTCCATGATGTGCAACGAGCAGTGCTACAGCCTGGCAGTCGAGAAACTGCTCAACATCGATATTCCTCTGCGGGCCAAGTATATTAGAAGTAAGTCATCTGGCTAGCCTTTTCCTTACAGTCTAATCTAACCGGATGCGGCTAAGTACCAGCGACTGTCTATCTAACCTCCTCAACCCAGGTATTCGGGCAACCTAACCCAGTAAGTCTGACACTAGTCTGACACCTTGGTTAGACTACTTCCACCATGACACCAGTCTAACCTTGTGGTTAGACTACTTCCACCATGATACCAGTCTAACAAAGTGTTAAGGTGTTCTGACGCCAGTCTTACCAAGGTTAGACTGCCTTCTGACTACCAAGGAAGTTCAATGCCAGCCGACACCTACAGTGTAGCACAGTGCAGTAAGTATGAGTATAGAATACAAGACCTACACCCAGGCTCTGCCCTACTTCGACCGGCTGGACTATGTCTCCATGATGTGCAACGAGCAGTGCTACAGCCTGGCAGTCGAGAAACTGCTCAACATCGATATTCCTCTGCGGGCCAAGTATATTAGAAGTAAGTATTAGTATTGGGTATTTTAATTATTATTACTATATTAGCTTTGGTAGACACTTTTACTCAAGTCCTGTGGGTAGTTCTCTATGTACCTACTCGTATAGAATGTAGCCTATATAGCCTACCTCCATAAATGGGCTATCTAACGCTGAAAGAATTTTTCAAATTCAACCAGTGGTAATGACAGCTGGCACCCATCAATTTAACTTGCCTTCCAATTAAAACCGAAACACTGAGTAACTCTTTAACAAACATTAACTTTAGATCGGTTAAGCCGTGCGGCTGTTACTCAGTTTTGAGCCCTAATTTACTATGGCGTTGCTATGGCATTAACTATAAAAAAAAATATTTTACGCTGCTAATAAAGAATTTATTTATTTATTCTTCAACTTTACATTTGTGTCGAACGGTTTTGACAATAAAGATACTTAACAAAAAAAATGGAATTATCCGCGCCTGCGAGGTTACGGAAAGCGGCGTCCCCGAATGCTACTCAGTAGCAGTCGTTGTTACAATTCCACGTCAGAGGCCGTCAGGCGGAGTTGAGAAAACTCTGACACTAGGACTTACGTCATTAAACCTGCAGTTCACTCGAGAAGAACAAGATGGAAATTCTTACGCTCTCGAGCTCCAAGAAAATGTATCATTCAAAAACATGTTTTTAATGCATTTTTTTCTATATTTCAGCTCTCTTCGCGGAAATAACCCGCATTCTAAACCACATCATGGCGGTGGGTACTCACGCCCTGGACGTGGGAGCCCTGACTCCGTTCTTCTGGCTGTTCGAGGAGAGAGAGAAGATGATGGAGTTCTACGAGAGAGTCAGCGGGGCTAGGATGCATGCTGCTTATATCAGGCCTGGAGGAGTTTCTCTTGTAAGTTTGTTGGTATTTGCTTAGCTTATTTTCCCATTTTTTTAAATCCCAGGTGATACTGGAAATAGGTCCCACTTACAGTCTAATCTGGCTAATTTGTACATCATCGTTTGTTTTTCCCATCTCTAAAGCTAAAAAGTGGTGAAAGGGCGTTTTTGGGGGTGTTGTCCAATTGACGTGGAAAAGTGCTAATTTAATTAGCCTAATTTTAATAAACATTGGTTCAACTATGTTGGGGTTGGCTTCAAGTCTTACGGCATGCAGTTGAGGTCCAGTCTTCTACATGGAGCGGCTGCCTATCTGATCTCCTCAACCCACTTAGCCGGGCAAGCCTTGCTATGACTGTTTGTCACACTTACTGTCTTCTGACCACCCGTAACGACTGCCTTCCGAAACGTTCAAGATTTATATAATTGGCCTTTAAAGCTGTTTAAGTCGATTAAATAAATAAATAAAAAAAATAAGTCTTGACGAGTTCGTTCGTTCTCTTCATGACATTCTTGTCATTTGGCTACTATCTGGTCACCCATCAAGGGACTGGCCAACCTTTGCTTAACCTTATGATCGATAGACCCATGTGTTAGCTTAGCCACGAGCCCCACTATAATTACATTTTTTCTTACAGGACATGCCACTAGGTCTAATGGACGATATATACGAGTTTGCGGCTAAATTCGCTGAGCGTTTAGACGAAGTGGAAGATGTCCTGACCACCAACAGGATCTGGGTGCAGCGTACCAAGGATATTGGCGTTGTTACTGCTCAGGACGCACTTAATTATGGATTCAGGTAATGCTTACTAAGATACTTAAATACAGTTCAAGTATAGCACCAATATATCGAGTGTGTCGTTCATAATCACATTAAATGAAATGCGTTAATATACTATATATGTCCATTAACACAAAGAAAAATACGTAAAAATAAAAAAATGCATTTTTCAAACAAAATAAATAGAATAAAAATGTGCGAAAATTAGAACACCATATAAAATTCAGTCATTACAAACAACTGTAATTCTCCCTTGAAAACTGACAGCTGTCAACTGATCAAAACATTCGATACTCCCAACTTTATCTCTGCTTTACACATGATGTTGTAAATTATAAAAACGAAAAATGACTCCTGTGGCTAAACCACTGAATGGATTAGGTAATTTTTTTTACAATTCGCCATAGAATATCATAAAGTATATGTGATAGAATTTAATGTGATTGTGAACGACACACCCGATATATATTTTTTTTAATAATGAAAACCAAGTTCACCAAAAACATACATGTTATAGTTCGGCCGTTCAGAGAATGCGTTCCTGACACCTATCAGTTAGTCAGGACTAGTGATGGGCACAACATAACACTGAGTTCGTTACCGTTCTCCCAAAATAAACCGCCGCATTATTTTAAGATTATTTTCGTTTTAAATTGGCGGAATCATTTAAAATTTATATTTTAGTTATTTAAGTGGAAACCAAAAAAAGGTAATATTCATATAATAAAATCGTTTTATTTATTCTTTGTTACAAAGTTACAATCTGTATTTCTATGCAATAAAGTAAGTACATTGAATTGAATGTGCGTACAGAATGTTAATCAGACTCCGGTTCGCTTGAGGAGGTGGTGTCTTCATCATCATCTTCGCCTACGTGTATATTAGGTATTAATCGGTATCAATAACAGAATCAATCCTGATATCTCGGTCAAAATCTTCCGAAATCAGGTTTTTAGAGCTCTACCTCACTGGGACGCCATGGCGACGTCGCCAGCGGCACAGGTCTGGCTACTTCTGGCATCCAAATGTCGCCAAGTCGAGTGGCCATGGCGTCTCGACAGTCAATTGTTTACGTCGTCGCTCAAGAAATTGCAAGCTGACTGGCGACTACATTGGCGACTGTGTGAGGGAGGTGCGCTTTACCGTGTACATTATAGTGGCTACTGTGGCCACGTCGCCAAGTTGCCACGGTAGCCAGAAGCCACATAGGGAACTGTAGCTCGTGGCCACGCCTCCAATTTGGCGACGTTACCAAACCGTCGCCAAGTGAGTTAGGTTCCATACATTTCAATACTAACTGCTTGGATACGTAGCCGGCGACGTCGCCATTGGCGTCCTAATGAGGCAGGGCACTTAGTCTTAGCGCACGAAACGACAACAAATGACTATTTAGCGTCACAAAATGACGGCCCATGATGCCATTTGGGGTTACCATTTTCAACCTAAATATAAAAATGCTACTTTCTTTCGCGCGTTCAGTTTGATCATAGTTTTATTTTTATATTTCATAAAAGTTATCCTATAGTCCATTATTTTCAAATTCTTAAAAAGAAAAACAAAACGTATTATTTTATATTATAAGTATAACTGTATAAGAACCATCAACCAGAACAGATTACGATACTTGCCTGTTATTTTTAGCACAGCACTACAAATATAAAGCGCTGACATAACCTTGTAATAGCGCAGTATAGATTTAGAAAAATATTGTTTACCAAGTTATTTGACACTCAATTTGGCACAAAATTACAACATTCATTGATTATTATTGATATAATAATGTTGTTTTAATGCTCAACAATTGTTAAAACGATAAACAACCAGCAAAAATATTTTTATCGTACTGCAACGCCATTACAAAGTTACGTCGTCAGTTCAATCGCGATGTGTCAGAAACGCATTCTCTGAGCGGCCGAACTATAGTTTTTGTTAAAACAACTGTTTATGTTCAAAATTGAACGTAAAAATTAATTGTAAACAGCCGTTTGTTGCACTTGGGCCATTTAACTATACCAAACTCGTCGATTCGAAAAATATATAGGATGGGTTGCACCACTTAACTATTATTATAACCAAAACATAACCATCTGACTCAGTGATTTGACTGCTAGTTATCGGGATAGCTACATATATGGTACAAGTCAATTCTCATTATATATTTTCTTAATTTCGAATTCAAGTAGTCAATCTGTAATAAAGTTTTTACATATTTAATATAAGAAGAATAAGTCCGTTTAGTGTTTTCTCAAAACAATCTTCATGTGACAATGATGTTTCTTTTCCTGTACTCTTCACTTCATACATCATATTATATAATGTATTTTTAACATAAATAATATATTTCCAGTGGTGTAATGCTCCGCGGTTCGGGCATTAAGTGGGACTTGCGCAAGAGTCAGCCGTACGACGCCTACCATCTCGTCGACTTCGACGTGCCCATCGGTACTAACGGAGATTGTTATGACAGGTAATATTATATTTCTATTCTAGAGGGCTTACTACACTTGACTAAATTCAGTCGTCCAAATGATTCAGTCACTAAATTCAGACAAATGTAATCCCATTTAGGAAGGTAGGTTCATTAAATCATTTAGAAACCTAATTAGGTTACTGAATTTAGTTTGAAGAGAAAACAATTTTTTGTTTGTTTGTAGGCACAAGCAAATAAATTAAAAAATGTTTATGGGTTCAGTAATAAACGACCTCCTAATCTATAGAAACATGATAAAGAGGTATTTTTTTGTTTGTTTGTACCTTGAAAGTTCCGAAACCACTAATAACCCGATTTGAAAAATTGTTTCACTTTTATTGTACATAAGGAAGAACATTGGAGTAGTACGTAAGAAAGTATTTGAGTATATAAGTGTAGTATATGATAAATATTAAATACATAGGGGTAGTACATAAGGCTTACATAGGGGTATTCAATGAAGAAGTAAATAGGTGTAGTACATGAGGACTACATAATGGTTGCATATAACGTACCTACAAATACTACATAATGGAGTATTATAACAATAATCTGTTCCTTTTTCTACCAACAAATCTAACTTCCAACTAAACATTTCAGATACCTCTGCCGTGTGGAGGAGATGCGTCAGTCGCTCCGCATCATTGACCAGTGCCTCAACAACATGCCGCCCGGGGAGATCAAGACCGATGACGCTAAGCTCACTCCACCTTCTCGTGAGGAGATGAAGGTATGTACATAGTTTATAGCGACATGGAATACAACCTTCGACACTCATGAAGAAAATGGAAGAAAGAATAAATTCTAATTCAAATTTTCTAAATCTGATGCCCGCGCCCGCACCCCGCTATTGCAGCGTCATAGGCGCATGTATATAAATAAGGCAGTTAGCCTAATAAAGCATTAGTCGACTGTGATCTCTTGAACTTTAAATTAGTTGAAGTTTAAATAATTATCTCCGCTACACACTCCAGAAAGGTTAAAACTGTGATTTTTATTCGGTGATAAAGGAACCTAGGCTCCTCTAGGATTAAAAGTACTCTACTACACTATTAGAGTAGGTAGTACATGGATGCAGATGTAATCCAAATTTTCATAACATTGATTCAGTAGTTTATGCGTGTAAGCTCATACCTGTCGACAAATATAGTTACTTTCGCCTTTATATTATTACCAAGTGTTATTTTTGTAAATATTTGCAATTTTTTCCCTGTTTCCAGCGGTTTCGCCTGCGTCCTTCGAGAACCATAAATGGCTTACTGTTTACTTAAATATTTTTTCTTGACTTGTAAAATATTTTTGTGTATGTTTCAACATTTCTTATCAAGATAGTAAGTCAAGAAATAGCGACATAAAATCACTCAAAAAATCCGAATTGAGAACGCTCTCCTTTTTGGTAAGTTGCCAATACTGTTTTATAATAGTTTCCCTGTTTTCCCCACAGACATCAATGGAGGCCCTGATCCACCACTTCAAGCTGTTCACGCAGGGCTACCAGGTCCCGCCCGGCTCCACGTACACGGCGGTCGAAGCGCCTAAAGGAGAGTTCGGCATCTATCTCGTGTCTGATGGCGGCTCAAAGCCTTATAGGTGAGGAATTAAAATATTTATTAATAATTTTTGTACTAACGTAAGGTAAGCTGTACTCCATTTGAGTAGGCATTAAGGGCTCCCACACAAAACTACGATGCGATGCGACGTCCCATCGAACCCAGATAAACTGTAGCCTTCCTCGTTAAATGGACTATCTAACATCGAAAGATTTTTTCAAATTGGACCAATGCTTATATATAGCACGTTCAAACAAACAAACTCTTCAGCTTTATAATATTAGTATAGATTCTTATATAGAACCCATGTAATATACTAGATGATTCTCGGGGTATCACCGGCTTTCTGAGAGAACTACTTACATGTCTCGGATAAAATATAGCCTATGTTACTCTGGAATATTGCTGTTTCTCAACAGTGATAGAATTTTTCAAATCGGTGCAGTAGTGTCGGTGTGACAGACAAATAGACAGTATTGATTTCTCATTTATAATACCAATTAACATAAAGAGTGATGTAGCTTTACCTCCAACCAACCTCCAAATACCTCCAACTTACTAATCCCCTATTATTCTCACCAGATGCAAGATCAAGGCCCCCGGCTTCGCTCACCTCGCGGCTCTAGAGAAAATAGGCAAGAACTCCATGTTGGCCGATATCGTCGCCATTATCGGAACATTGGACGTCGTGTTCGGTGAAATCGACCGATAAATACCGATTCTACACGTGAAATACCGGTTTTGCAGTCTTCGAAAATACCGAAAACCGAAAATTTACAAGAAATTGGGTAAAAAACGGATTACCGGTAATTTACGGTTGTCGGTAATTTACGGATTACGGTAATTGTCGGTTTTCGGTAATTTACCGCTTCTGGTAATTTACCGTATCCTGTAATTTACCGTTTCCGGAAAATTATCGTTTCCGGTAAATTACTGTTTTCGGACAATTTACGGTTTTCGGTAATTTACGGTTAACGGTAAACACCGGTTTTAGATAAGTGCAACGTTATAGTGTAAAGGCAGTGTAGATTCCAATGTACATTTTTTTTTCTAATTTTTAAGCAATAAATTATTGTTAAATAATTTTGACGCTTTTTAGTGTAAATAAACGGTAATTTCCGACAATCCCTTAGTTGTGATCTTATATGTACTGAAGAAAATATATGGAATCAATATTATAAATTGGATGTTTTTAATTTCACAAAAGCATAGGTTTATCTGCTCATCTTGTCATGACGAGTTCCTCTGTGATTCGGAAGTTACAATTCAAACAGAAGGCCGAAACTGACTTGTTACATCAGGGGCAATCAGGTTACCCGGATAACTGGGTTGAAAAGTGAAGAATAAGCGGGTGTCGGGACACAGGAACAGGGAATAAAACAGCTGAACACGGTTACGCATATATTCCGACTAAGGGCCTATGCACACCACGTTTTTTAACGCGTCGACGTCACGTTTTTATTCTGCAGAGCAGTCCTGACTTGCGTGCGTATCGCTTCTGTATCGCTACAAACGCGCGTCGACGGCACGTAAAAAACGTGGTATGCATAGGCCTTTAATGACTGAGCGCATTGACGCATTACATTTTGTTTGGTATACCCACATGTTAATAACAATAATTATAAAATTATATTATGAAGGTGTACCTTCATAATATAATTTTATAATTACATTATGAATTATGATTACATCACAAGGTTAGAGAGGCTGTCGCTATACATGTTATACACTAATACTCAGCTGCATCCGGTTAGACTGGAAGTTGACTCCAGCATAGTTGGGGAAGGGCTAGGCCAAGACTTAATCCCTAGATCCACAAGTGATAACAAATTAAGTTTTTCCATAAAATGAAAGAAAGAAAAACATTTATTACTGTTCACTATGATAAACTACTTCCCGTACCTGGTTAAAATATGGCCTATGTCACTCGGGGATAGAATAGCTTTTTAGGATAAAGGTAAAATAAGACCATAAAACATATCTAAAAACTAAATTTAATTAAAAAAATAACCTTAACACTAAATACAAGCTAGAAACAGCGAAAATGAATACTTTGTACAGTAAGAACAAATAAGCTGGGAAGAGAACGCAGAACAAGATCTTGAAAAAGAACTGCTTTTTAACGGCGTAACCTGAGCCTTTCAGTCCGTCTTTAACTATAAACTTTCTCAGTCCTAAACACCACAGTACCATGTACTCGGTCCACTGTAGCTGAGTGACGTCGAAGTTGAATATAGTTTTATCGATAGTCGATAAACCGTCGTATAGTGCTGCGGTATTGTCGTCGATAAATCGCCAGTCGTTGACAGTAAAGTAGGATAGAGCCATAGACATTTTGAACATTTTCGTGTAGATTTTTACGAATCTGTAAAGCAAAATATGATTCTGAATTATTTACTTCACCGGTTACTGAAAGTCTCAGATAGGTTATATCTGGAAGTATTCATAAGCAGCCTTTATCTGACAGAGCACATAAACTACCGGATAACTTCTATACTGATTGTCAATAACCAACAAAACCGGCTCTAAGTTTTTTAAATACATTTTTAGTATTAGTATTTTTTTATTGATATACTAGCTGCTCCTCACAGTTTCACCCGTCACTTGGAAACTATTTTCCGTAACTAGATAAACTTTAGCCTATTTCATTCGGGTATCGTGTAGATTCTTTACAATGTTTTTGTTTTGTAATCACTTTAGTAGTGTCGGAGCCAAGCAAGAAAAATATTGCTCTTTATAATACACTAGCCGTTTCCCGCGGTTTCACCCGCGTCCCGTGGGAGCTACTGCCCGCACCGGGATAAAACATAGCCTATGTTACTCGCAGATAATATAGCTTTCTAATGGTGAAAGAATATTTAAAATCGGTCCAGTAGTTTTTGAGTTTATCCATTTCAACCAAACAAACAAACAGAGTTTTCCTCTTTATAATATTGTATAGATTTAAAGACCAGTAAAACCAGCTACTAATCTTTAAACATATCTTACCTCCTCTCTTTCCCCAATACAAAACAGACTGCATCAATAACATACGCTGGTATAAAATGCAATAACCAGGAATATAACCAGAATACGGTAGGATTGTTGGTCCCCCAAGCGAAGGCGTACGCTATAGCCGATGGGCTGGGATATTGTTTCGCTATATAACCTTCCGTGAAGTCTACCAGCCAACCTGTTGGGGAAATTAGGTATTTTAGGCATCTGTATATAGGTATGTACTTTAGGGGACTAGTTAAAAGAGTGCGTAAACGTCAGTTCGTAAAACAAACTGTTTATTTTGAAAATTTAACAGGAAAGTGGTAAACAGTTGTTTTGGGAAAAGTTCCGTTGATGTACTTGGGCCTAAAGTAATAATACTTGAGCATTTTTTTACTGAAAAATTTCATTTTTAGGGTTCCGTAGCCAAAATGGCAAAAACGGAACCCTTATAGTTTCGTCATGTCCGTCTGTCCGTCTGTCCGTCTGTCCGTCTGTCACAGCCGATTTACTCGGAAACTATAAGTACTACAGTGATGAAATTTGATGGGAATATGTGTTGTATGAACCGCTACAAAAATATGACACTAAATAGTAAAAAAAAGAATTGGGGGTGGGGCCCCCCATACATGTAACTGAGGGATGAAATTTTTTTTTTCGATGTACATACCCGTGTGGGGTATCAATGGAAAGGTCTTTTAAAATGATATAAAGTTTTCTAAAAAACATTTTTCTTAAAGTGAACGGTTTTTGAGATATCAGCTCTCAAAGTCGTAAAAAGTATGTCCCCCCCCCTCTATTTTTATAATTATGGGGTATAAAATTCTAAAAAAATAGAGGTGATGCATGCTAATTAACTCTTTCAACGATTTTTGGTTTGATCAAAGTATCTCTTATAGTTTTTGAGATAGGTTGATTTAACTGTAATTTACGGAACCCTTCGTGCACGAGTCCGACTCGCACTTGGCCGGTTTTTTTTTCAAATATCTTCCTTAATCATAATCATTTATTTCTGTAAATAATCTCTAAAGTCTTTGGCAAACTTTACGGGTAGTCAGAAGCCAGACACTGACAACCAATCTTGCCAAGGGGTATCGTGTTGCCCGGGTAACTGGGTTGAGGAGGTCAGACAGGGCAGTCGCTCCTTGTAAAACACTGGTACATAGCTGCATCTTCTTAGGCCTCGGCCTCGAATTTAGCGGGCAGCGGGGCGGCAGCGGCGGCGGCGCGGGAGCGGCAGGAACTTACGCGTATAATCAAATGGACCGGCCCTAATACAATGACCGAATGAATGAAAGACCGGCCATAATCAAACGGACCGAATACAGAGGCGCGGGAGCGGGCAACTTGGTGACCGCCCGCGCCGCCGCCGCTGCCGCCCCGCTGCCCGCTAAATTCGAGGCCGAGGCCTTAGACTGGAAGCCGACCCCAACATAGCAAAGGGATCAAGCTAGGTAGATGAGAAGTATTTAAAGAATAGTCAAGGTATCTTTGCGTTAAGTATTTATCTGTAATAGTTATCAGAAAGGTTGATTTTTTTAATGTAACTCTTACCCCATCTCGTCGGATTTCTCGTGGAAGTCGTAACAGTATATATCTTAGGCTTGGTCTCTCCTTTCTGAACTTTCTTATAGGTTTCATAAGCTGACACAATGATAGCATTGTTTACATAGTCCACTGGAACTAGGCCTATGTTCACGTCATTGTCGGCCATGATTGTGTGCATCAGGCCTATGCCGGGGCCTAGGACTACCTGGGAATTTGGAAAAAACGTTTTAAGTTAAAGATCAAATAATTTTATTTTTATTTAGGCCTGTACAAGCTCAAGAACGGACAAGAAATTGTATAGTTAATCTTTTTTTAAATAATGGGTACCTATCACAGTTTTAAAGTCTGTATAAAAAAATCTTTAAAAGGTTTAAAGGTTTTGTAAAAGGTTTTTTTTATGGATATCTTTATAATTAAATGAATACAAATTAGTATTAATGATAGTAAAGTAAGGGATAATTTGCAACTTACACCACTAGCGCCGTAAACATTTGACATGTCCAACCAACCAGGAGTGGGTTCTTTGTGTGCCACGATCACTGGAATAGAGATAATTACAATGATGTTAAAAACAACTCACACAAATGTACAAATCTACAATCGCAGTTCTGCACGAATGTAAATTACTAGCTGTTCACTGCGGTTTCATCCGTGGAAACTTCTTTCAATACCCGCGTGAAATATACAATAGTTATCCGACACTTTAGCGAATATTAGACATTTAAATAAAACTTTTCACGGATAGTATGCCCGTGACCATGGATGCTGTAAAGGATCCGAATCGCGGGATTAATATTAATGGTTATATATAATTGCGATAAAATCCCTAAAAGTATACCACAACCTGGGGTAGTGTAGCTAACAGTGAAAGATGTTTTCTAACCCATTCAGTAATTTATGAGGCTTCGAAAATTCTTTTTTTTTAGATATCTGTTTCGTAGTTTTTGAGTCATTTGTATTAGGTAAGTATGCACCTACGTATGTCAAGTTACAAGTGTTAGACTCACCTATAGCAGGTCTGACAATACACAGAGGCAGACCTTCAGCCATGGATCTGACAGTTTCCTCGGCTACCGCCTTCCCGAACGAGTACGTGTTCGGCCAGTTTTTGATTAATCTGCAATAAAAAATTTGTTAGTAAATCATGGTGGTCTTCATTTCTTTACTTGCTGTTTTCCAAGTGTGGAGAGAACCGATTTATAAGTATCTGTTCAGTAATTTTGACGTGAAAGTTCGCCGATATACAGAGCTACTCGCTTCCGACAGCGGTTTCACCCTGGTAAATAAGTTATATTAGGTACCTACTGTCAAAATCTATCCAGTAGCTTTTCCTTCTTCTTCCTCCTACCCTGTTCCCAATTTTATTTGGGGTCGGCGCAATATGTCTTCCTCATCCATTTTCCCCTGTCACTCATCATACTGTGTGACACTCACTCCCTTCCTATTCATGTCGTCTTTCAGACAATCCAGTAGCTTTTGCGGGAAAAAATAATAATAGGAACACCATACAAACTTTCGACATTATACCTTATAGGATTATGTGATAATGTGATAGGATTATATGATTTAGGACAGGAAAGGACATGGGTCTGTAAGAACTGGTTCTTGGAACTTGGTTCGACTGGTGCCAGACTTACTGGCTTCTGACTACCCGTAACGACTGTCAAGGATGTTCAATGACAGCCGGGACCTGTTTAACTTACCCACTACTAATTTCATTCAGTTTCTCTTCATCAAGGGTCTCAGCGAGCTGGATGAGCGTCTCCGGGTCTATGGGGCTCTTGTAGAAGTCCTCCAGCACTTCTGTGTTGATCATGTTCTCGCAGGCGTGGGAATATGCTGTCGAGACGTGGACATATGACCTGGAGAGGGAAGGTTAGAATTATTTGTCTGCTTGACATGGGTTATAATGCTAAGGTTTGGCAAGAGGTGTCGAGAGTTCGAGAGGGAATTACTTCGCGTAACCAGGTAAAAGAAGACTTTGGTCTTCCGTAATAAATGGGATATCTAACATTGAAAGGATTTTTAAATCGGAACAGTAGTTACTGAGGTTGGCGTGTGCAAGCAAACGAATAAACTGTTCAGCTTTTTAAAGGAACAGGATTTATGTATTTTTTAATATGTTTTATCGAGACTCATCCGTTACTCAGAAGGCAAGGTCAATTCTTGTTCCTAAGGCACAACGAAGCACAGTACTTTTTAGTATTCTTATGGTCAAAATTGAAGTTCTGTACATATTTTTCCCAACTACATACATATGTATATTGACGTCAGCTTCCAGTCTAACTGTATGCAGCTGAGTACCAATGTACCACATGGAGCGACTACTTACCTGACTTACTTGACCTAGGTATCCGGACATTCCTACATTGTTTACACAACGTCTAAATTGTTTTTTTATTTACATCACAAAACTTACTTCAGTTTCTTGCAAGCCTTGCCGAGCAGGAGAGCCTCCCTTGCACCGCGGACGTTGATCAAGGTGGCTATTTTGAGGGGCTCGTCAAACCTCGTGGTCGCAGCCACGTGCATGAATATGTCCGTCTGTGAAATAACAGCAAAATATTATTTATAGGTGAGGAAAGAAGAAAACGAAACAGTAGGCGAAGGTTATGTTCTTCATCTGTAGTTTAAATCACTTAACTAAGAAGCTCCAGTGTAACTCAAATCGGAGTGCAACACCGCCAATTTCCAGACTCCGGGTTGCTTGGTGAAAGTTTCTAAAACTCAGAAAGTGATTTCGGCCGACCTAGGAACCAAACCCTGGTTCCCCTAGTGAAAAACTATTAGGTAAGTACTTATGTCTTCAAGTTATCATAAGCTCATTATTATGACCATTTCATCCATTCGCTGGTCTATATCTTTGTTATAATCGTACCTATCGTCTATTAATCTTTTAAATATCTTTCTCCCTCTCCCAGTTATTAATTACCTGATCTATAACTAAAAGTAGGTACGAACCTCATCAGCAACCAAGTTCCAGTCCTTCTCGCTCAATCCGAGTTTCATTTCAGCAACATCTCCGGCTACTGGTACGATCTTCTCGGCGAAATTAGGATGCAATTCCTTTACTGCATCGAAAACCTGAAAATCGTTATTAGAGGTATTTTTTAGTGCTCCCATATACTGAAAAGTTTTAGTAGTTTTATCAAACTCTCCGGGTCTCCCGTGTAAAACAATGGTACTCAGCTACATCCGGTTAGACTGGAAGCCAACCCAACATAGTTGGGAAAGGCTCGGGAGATGAGTATCTACATTCAGTTGCACCATGATAACCGAACCGTTGTCAGTTGTCATTGTTGCCAAACCGACGATTTGACCAATGGGCGTTATAGTTAAATGGTGGTAGGTACTCATTTTAAGTCATCATCATCATCTCAGCCATAGGACGTCCACTGCTGAACATAGGCCTTCCCCTTAGAACTCCACACCACAGATAACTGTTGGAGGCGACCTGTATCCAGCGTCTTCCTGCGACCTTTATAAGGATGTCTGTCCACTTTGTTGATGGGCTCAAAACTTTATGCTAAAAGGTGATTAAATATTTTACGTTTAAACGAAAAATTCCCTATTCACCGCAGTTGCACGCTGAAGTAAATACTTGGCGGACTTGGAAAAATTAAACGTACCTACTAACTAATACTTTGAGTTTATTTGTTACATAACACAAAAACAATTATTTTGCTATCTATACTTATTTATTGTTAAGTATTGATGACTGGGTAATTATTTAAATTATATTGCTAGCATATTTTAGTATGTCTATTGACGCACTGACCGTTATAGGCATACTGAAATAAGCCTAATGGCATAAATAAATTATGTAAAATGCGATTGAACAATAAAACAATGATATATAATTATGTCCTATTATATAACTCCTACGTACATATCGTTATTTAAAGTAACATAAAGTGTGATTTGTCATTGAAAATCCTTGGCAGTCGTTACAGGTAGTCAGAAGCCAGTAAGTCTGACACCAGTCTAATCAAATGCTATTGGGTTGCCCGGGTAACTGGGTTGAGGGGGTCAGATAGGGCAGTCGCTCCTTGTAAAGCACTGGTACTCAGCTAAATCCGGTTAGACTGGAAGCCGACCCCAACATAGTTGGGAAAAGGGCTCGGAGGATGATGATGATAAAGTGCGATTTGTATTTTTGTAACAAATAAACTCATAAAGTTCTGAACCTATATCTTCCATTAACACAATGCCTTCTCATCACTGATCTGATCCTGATAAGGTAAGGAAACTATTATATGAAACCTGGATGAAACCTCGAAAACAGCGAGTAAGTATCCCTACTAATATTATAAATGCGAAAGTAACTCTGTCTGTCTGTTACGCTTTCACGTCTAGACCACTGAACTGATTTTAATAAAATTTGGTACAGAGATAGAGTTGACCTTGAGAAAGAACATAGGATAGTTTCTATCCCGGACTTTTGAAGAATTCTCGTGGAAACGCGATATAACCGAACTCTACGCGGGCGAAGCCGCAGGCGGAAGCTAGTCATCTGTACTTATTATAAAGTTGTTTCTTCCTTTATATCCAGGTGCTGGAAGTAGTTCACTGGGAAGGTAGTTTTGTAATAATTTCACGTCATGAGTAAAATCTTAATATAAAAATACTCACGGGATCCTGTAGCATGTCCAACAATCTCTGTTCAATAGGCTTTCCCTTTTTACTTCTGAGCAAGAGAAGAATTTTTGATATCTTCGTCGCTCTGAAAGAAGAGTATACATTTATTAATATTATACAGTAGTTTCTTTTCTATATTTCCAAGTTGAGTGAGAAACCAGATTGAAAAGACTCGGTAGGTCTCTCACTTAGGGCATAGATTATTTTGGAGTGCAGTTAGTATGGACATTTGTAGCATTCCTTCTAAGCGGCTGCATGGGGTAAGTCCTTAGAACTGGGGAAATAGCTAGTATAGGTATAGTGCACCTGCGCAGGACATATTATAGTGCAGGCACATTTGTTTGGACACAGGTGCACTCACTATTCCTTCACTCTCATAGCGCGATGGGACGACAATCTGACACGACCGAGAGAGATAAGTAGAAGAATATTATAAGTTTTAAGTAATTTGGTCCAAAGAGACTATCATATGACCCTTGCGTTAGTTTCTGGGTTTCTACTCAATAGTCTTATAGGAAATACCTTCTACTTATACCTCGTTTCCAAAGAAAATTTCGACGTGTAATAGTGATCATTTCAGCCTATGTATTTGCAAAACAAATAATAGAAGTATAATATAGTAAGTTAAAAGTTCTTCTCACCTGAACAGTTTCTCAATGAGCTGCTTGCCGAGGAAGCCGGAGCCTCCTGTGATGAACACAGTAGTGTTCTCATAGAACTGCTGAACCGGAGAGTCCCAACGTGCGATAGCTTCGAGCACCGGCTTCTGTCGAGCGTGGACCTTCGCCACAAACTCCTGGGCTGGATCCATTGCTTCAGTTTCCATTGTGGTTGGTTAGACCTTGAAAAAAGAAGAAAATTCTTCAGTTAGGGTAAAAGTTTTTATTTACATAAAGATAAAAAGCTATTCTTGTAAAAAAAACAAAAACAAAAGAGCATCAAAAATTAATCCCCATCGCTGTCGACTGGGAGCGTACCCAAGAGGCAGCATTACCTCGTTGGATCGCCATGCTGATTATTTGTCGGAAGTCATCCCCAGCCTTTCGGCCCCAACATTTCTAAAATGTCCGCGAAACTGTAACCTTTGTGCGCGAATACATGCTAGCTGTGACGCTTTGTTCGCGAACAAAGACAAAACGAAAAATGTTATAGGTCTTTAACGACGTCAAAAATCATCAAATGACCCCTATCGCTGCGGGTTAGCAGCGGTGAGGGAGTGTCAGACTCTTACTGACTAAAAACCGTCGGGTTCCGTCGTAGGCCTTTTATGTACCAGGGCCGCGGTAACTCGCGCGAAAAATCCAGCAGCCCCGAAATGTTGTAGGACTTTAATTCAATTCTGTCATCTTCAGAAGGTGATTTTCAGAATTCCAAAGTCAAGGTTGTATAGGATAATTCAAATATTCAAACAATAGAAACAAATCTAGTATGACATTCGTACATGTAAATATCTACTTAATAATGTTTCTGCGTGTCATCATTTATTGTTGTTTTAATCGCAATTATTTAAATTGTCATTGTTAGTATCTAACAGTTGTTAAACTAAACGTTTTATAATTAATTCAGTGTGGTTTCGAATTAATTATTACAATTACACGTGACTTAAACCTGTGGTATTGTAACTTACAGAATATGTGCTAACGGGCGTTGTCGATATTCGGTCTATCTGAAGATTTGTTGCCAGCGATAGGTTATTGACATTGGCCCGGTAGATACATAAAGAAGCTATTTTCTTTTTTAATGTAAATATAGATTTAGTTTATTTTAAAATATAATCGTAGTTATATAGTAATCTGTGATATAATGCACAGAATTTGAGGACAATAAAATAAAATATTACTACTGCAATATTGGGAACGAGAACTTGGGAACATTAGAAGCTTATAAGCAAAGTCAAAAACCTATATTCAGTACCTAATCAAAACAAAAGATGGACAGAAAAAATTACTTCGACATGGGGCCTATCTTCAGGGCCTATCTTCATTATCTGATGCAATTCTAGAGTAAAAGTATTTTTCTCATTATCAGTACTAGCCCTGGTATTATTGTACTTAGTACAAAAAAAATGTACGTCAACAGTGCACTGGTTAGGGATCGAACTAACGACCTTTGTAATAATAGTCTGATGATAATAGTCAATGATAATAGTCGCTAAACAACAGTCGTGAACTCTATCTTAGTGGCCATGACGGCGCCGTTGGAAGTGGTCGATTGTGAAGTTATTAAAGCGCTTCGAACACCGTCCATACAGAACACACTACGAGGATCGCCGCGAACATGTTTGACGAACAGAGTGTTCGATGTTCGATAGTGGTACGCACGTGCGAACCAAGTTGTTGCATATCATGTAACGCAACAAATTTGTTCGTACGTGCGTACGCGGCTTAACGTAGTAACGTACTTAGATGTTATAAAAAAAGTTTTATCTAACTTACCAATTTAGGAACGATAAATAAACAACTATGTGAAACAACCACTGGTTAAAGAGTAACTAAGTCGACACTCTACTAGGCGGCATTATCAAAATATATATAAATATTTAATTAGAACAAAAATATAAATTATTTATAGAAAAAAGTATGTGTGGCGTTATTCTGTAAGTTTTGTACTTTAAAAGAACGTGATTTAATAATACTTTTTATTTATTTGGGCTAAGTATACGTTTTGATCTTTCTTAGGTACGGTGATATTCTTACAAAAAATGATCGCACACATTTGCTCGTGAACAAACAATGCTGCACACCGGTGGGAATCTCGCCTCAATCTGTGCTAATATCATAAAATGAAGAGTTTCTTTATTTAACTCGTCAATCTCAGTAAATACTGGTCCGACTTAGAAAATTCTTTCAGTATTAAATAGCCCATTTAATTTGGAAAGGACACTTTTTATCTAGTGTGTGATTAAGTTCTGTGAGTGGGTGAAAGGGAGTATATAGCTGAATAGCTGTTTTCTTGTGTTTTGACTAAAAAGTACCCAATGTATACATATTGCCAGGCTCTTGATATTATCTGTGTACCATTCTTCTTCTTCTTAGCTTTTATCCCGTCTTGTGACGGGGTCCGCTTTCCGTGTCCTCTTCCTCCACTTCGCTCTATCCTGGACATCTTCCTCTTCGAGTTCGCAGCTTATCATAACTGTGTACCATATTTTATTAAAATGAGTTCAAGTAGGTAGTTTTGACGTGAAAGCGCAACAGACAGACATAATTTATAAAGTGCAGAATAAACCCAACAATTTTCTAATGAATTCTTTGGAAATGGCTATCCAACGCGTTGTCACATATTATGTATTTATTTATAAGCAAACTAGCTATGACGCTACGGGTAACCAACTTAGGGCTTATTCTAATATTATTTTAGGGTCAAACCAGGGTGAATGATCGTGCATTTTTTTTATGTTTTTAAAGTGCTATGGTTCAGTTCGTGACGAAGCTATAATTGTAGGAAAAAGTAAGTTGGCTGTGTTGCACCCCCGTGCTTAAGAGGGCACGTGTCGTCGGCGTCCCCGAATGCTACTCAGTAGCAGTCGTTGTTACAATTCCACGTCAGAGGCCGTCAGGCGGATTTGAGAAAACTCTGACACTAGGGCTTGTTAGGTGATTAAACCTGCAGCTCACTCGATAAGAAGAAGGAAAAAGTATGAAGAAGACACAGAGGTGGGTTTTAGTTAGCAAAAGTCTGATAACCCCTTTTGACCCATAGTGAGAGAGGTCATTCGACAATAATTATTAACAGAAATGTTACCTACTAATAAGTATTATAAAGAGGAAAAATTTGTATTTTTTTTGTAATGGAACAACTCAAAAACAACTGGACCGAATTTTAAAATTCTTGCGTTGTGGGCAAGCTACACTCTTCCCGAGAAATATGGACTGTCCCGGAACGGGCAGTAGTTCCCACGGGACGCGGGTGAAACCGCGGGAAAACGGCTACTAGATTATAACTATTTGTAGGTTTATAAGCACTTAATAAAAACAAGAAAGGGCTCGTGGCTAAGTCAAAGCCGCACGGATCGATCAACCACAAGGTTAAGCAACGCTTGGCGCGGTCAGTCCGTAGATAGGTAACGATGCTCTGATGACGGGGTCTTCCGTGTGTCGGAAGGCATGATAAATTGGTGGGTCCCGGCTGTCATTTAAACATCTTTGGCAGTCGTTACGGGTAGTCAGAAGCCAGGAAATCTTACAAGATCTAAGCAAGGGGTTGCCTATGTAACTGAGTCTAGGAGGCCAGGAAGGTAGCCGCTCCATGTAAAACACTGGTACTCAGCTGCATACGTTTAGACTGGAGGACGACTCAAAGATAGTTGGGAAAAGGATAGGCAGGTGATGATCTAAGTATATCGGGTGTGTCGTTCACAATCACATTAAATCATATCGCATATACTTTATGATATTCTATGGCGAATTGTGAAAAAAAATAACCTAATCCATTCAGTGGTTTAGCCACAGGAGTCATTTTTCGTTTTTATAATTTACAACATCATGTGTAAAGCAGAGATAAAGTTAGGAGTATCGTGTTTTGATCAGTTGACAGCTGTCAGTTTTCAAGGGAGAATTTCAGTTGTTTGTAATGACTGACTTTTATATGGTGTTCTAATTTTTGCACATTTTTATTCCATTTACTTTGTTTGAAAAAAACATTTTTTTATTTTTACATATTTTTATTTTATCGTTGTGTTAATCGACATATATTAACCAGTAGGTATATTAACGCATTTCATTTAATGTGATTATGAACGACACACCCGATATAGTGAATGACATAATTCTGTATTGAGATTGTAATTTTTAAGATTTTGTATAAGACAGACCAAAATAGCCGGACCAAATTGGATGAAAGTGGCAAGAAGTAGGCAGAAATGGAAGGATTTGGAGGAGGCCTACGTCCGAAGACGGACAACCTAGGGGCTGTGATGGATGGATAAGACAGACAGACATATGTTGCTGGGGAGTTTGTTGCGCCACTTCTTCCTTCCAGCAAATACACATGGGAAGTGGTGAAGGGTGGGCGTTTTTGGGGACTGTCTATGTAATTTTGACGTTCGAAAAGTGCTGATTTTCAGCCTATCGTGAAAAAACTTTTTTTGATTTTGAATTATTACGTAAATCACGTGCGACATGACCATGAACTTAGGTACCTACTCTACTTGATTATAATGATGATTTGCAAAATATATTCGCAGTAGACATTGTGCCTATTTAAAAAACATTTTTTTCATTTCATAAATAATTGATGAAAGGGAAATAGGCACAGTGCGCGAAATATGTACGTTTGCAATTCTGAAGCTAATTTGACGTCTCACATGTGATTAGAAGTGTTAATTTTTGGGTCGGTTTCCAGTCTAACCGGACGCAGCGGAGTACCAGTGTGCCACATTGAGTGACTGAGAATCTGATCTCTCTATAACTTATTTGATTGTCGGGACTATTATAATTAAGAACCTACTTCTTGTGACCAAAAGGCTGACTATTACCTCGTACAAAGGATCAGCATGGCCGTCCAACGAGGTAATGCTGCCAGCCTCTTGGGTACGCTCCCAGTTGACAGCGATGAGGATGAATTTTTTTATGCTTTTTAGTTTTAGTTTTTTTTTCGTAGGATAGTTTTTTACTTTTAATGTAAGTAAATATAATACTTTCTTGTAGTTAAATGTTTATGTAAATAAATAACTTACACTGTAGTTAATTATAGAGTTAGGTACCTACTCCCGAAATCAAAACTAGAACCTACCGTACTAAATCCATTTAAAATAGTTTGGTTTGTTGTTATTTTCAAACTGAAATCGTTAATCGTTCTTTCACCTTCTCGCAAAGATGGCGGAAAGTCACTTACCCATACGTCAATGTCAGAGTGACATTGCATTTTTTTTTTGTTATAAGCATTTGTTTACATTATTATATATACTGAAATCTAGCGTAAATGACGCACTTTAACTACTTATTACAATAAAATAACGCAATGTATGTTTAGAAATAAAACAAAAAACAAAACAATCAGTACATCTGTCCGCATGAATTGTTAATTGTAAACCCAAGACAAGTTGAAAGTTTTAGCATTTGAGCGCGACGGACAGACAGACGTACCTACTTTAGTAAATACAAGTATTTATAACTAGCCATTTTCCCGCGATTTCACCCGCATCTTGTGGAAACTACTGCCCGTACCGGTATAAAATATAGCCTACTAGCTTCTGCCAGCGGTTTCACCCGCATCCCGTTTGAACTACTTCCCGTACCGGGATAAAAAGTAGCCTATAGCCTCCCTCAATAAATGGGCTATCTAACACTGAAAGAAATTTTCAAATCGGACCAGTAGTTCCTGAGATTAGCGCATTCAAACAAACAAACTCTTCAGCTTTATAATATTAGTATAGAGTTACTCGGGAAGAGTGTAGCTTTCCGGCAACGAAATAATTTTTCAAATCAGTTTAGTAGTTTGGAAACCATTTCATTGCGGTTATGTGTAAGTAAGGGCGTTCTAAAAACAATGGTCAAACTCCCGGTACAAAGGTTGAAACGATGACTCCTGAAAGTGCGCGAATATCCTGAAAATCCACTAATGTGAAAGGCTCTAAGGAACCGATCAATATGCGTGGGAAAGTGGGTACTGCATGTGCATATGCATGAAAGTAATACAACATCCTGCATCTGAGCTTCGATTAATTTTCTCGCGGAATTAACGCTACATATTTTTCCTGACATTGTATATTGTTTGGTTCCTATGAGAGGAGAGAGATCAGGCGCAGGTTGAGTTTCTCAGTTCTGCTTTTGTGAAGAGTGGGTCCCACATGCTCTCCAACTTTCGAAGTACGATGCCAACCTTTAGGAAACTCAACCAAATCATAGATATGTGCTGTGTGCTGTGCGAGAAGAGATGTTTTTCAGCTCAGGGACTCCGCCAAATAGGAAAAAACGTGATACATAAAAAAACGTGCTCAATATCTTTGACTAATCTAAAATGTGGACTAATTAGAATCACTATTTTTTTGCCCTGTCATCACGCCTATTCTATTGGTTGCTTAAAGAACATCTCCTGACTTTAATGGAGTCCCTTAACGCATTTACCTACCTCGTCCAACAAACTGTTTAACTGTATTAGTTAAAGTAATTAAGCATAATACATATTAATTAAAGCTGTCTGCACGTGAACCGGTACTTCGTACTTATCAAAGGGTAAGTCTTTACTGCTTAGCTACGAAAATATATTCTGTAGGTAACAAAGTAACTTCTATATTTATAATAGTACCTATAGGTTTAGGTAAGGTCATTGGAAACAATTGTTTTTCTTCTTCCTGCTCTGTCCCCTAGTTATTTGTTGTCAGAGCAAATATGTTTTCAGCTTCCATTCCGGTCAGTCGTCGACTAACATCCACTCCCTTCTTATTCATGTCATGATTCAGACAATCTATCCATCTTTTCCTCGGTCTACCTCTGCCTCTCTATCCACATTCATACTGAACACAAAGCTCAAGCCTCATCATCATCATCATCATCATCAGCCTATAGCAGTCCACTGCTGGACATAGGCCTCCCCAAGTGCACGCCACTGAGATCGATTTTCGGCTTCTCGCATCCAGCTCCTGCCAGCCGCCTTGCGCAAGTCATCACTCCACCGTGCCTGAGGACGTGATTAAGCTCAAGCCTAAATTACACTAATAATAATAACTAAAAAAATGCATCAAAAACTCCTCATCGCTGCCCACCGTTAGAGTACCAAGAGGCTGGCAGCATTGCCACTTTGGATCTTCTTCTTAACGTTTATTCCGTTAGTCCAATGCTTAATGTTTCACCAAAATAAAAACCAGCCCTTGGGTCAGTTGAAATGTCAGCAAGCCCCTTTGTCATATCTTTATATAGGAGATGAACATGGGCCCGAGAGTTCATTAATTGAAACCTACTTTTGCAAGACTTTCCCATACATTGGTTTGGATGACAGCATTGACTGTAACGATATAAAGTAAAGTCATAGTGACATTGACGTATAGTTTCACGGAAATCACAAGTCGATTATGTGATTAAAATTTCCAAGTTCGCCTGCCGTAAGGGTTTACTTCGGACAGTTACCAAATTATTACTTCAAAAATTCTAACGGATAGGCAGGGCAATGCTAAAATTTTTTCGGCTCGGTCGTTGGGAACCAAATCGAGGGCGTTTTTTCCGTCGCAAGTTCAATCAGGAAGGGCGTCTTCGAGAGCAAGGCATTTCAAAAAAGTGACACATTGCGTCTTTGATTTAGATGGTACCGTGATAGGTATGGATAGAATATCATTAAAATCATCTCCCGAGCCTTTTCCCAACTATGTTGGGGTCGGCTTGCAGTCTAACCGCATGCAGCTGAGCACCAGTGTTTTACAAGGAGCGACTGCCGATCTGAAATGAAATGAAATGAAATGAAATGAAATGAAATTGTTTATTTTGCAAGTTGGACATTACATCACTTTTACACGACCTTCTCTGACCTTCTCAACCCAGTTACCCGGGCAACCCAATGCGGGAACCTCCCTGTTCCAGTGATTTTATTAAACACATAATAATACACGACTAACTTTATTATCTACTGCTTGCAGATTCCGAATCACAATACCATAAAATACTCAAAGAAATATGCGCGAATCACGGCAAGAAATATACAAAAGAGCTTCAAATTCGCGTTAGTATTTAAACTTAATCTAGAGAACTAAAGTTAAACTAGAGAATAATTCGATTTAATAGGCACAGATTGATTTTGATATCAAAATAGTCTCTTCGTGGTGGCTGACGCTTTCGACCTCAAAAATCATCAAATGCCACCTCCCGCTGTGGGTTACGCGCGGTGAGGGAGTGTCAGACTCTTACTGACTAAACACCGTCGTGTTCCGTCGTAGGCCTTCTATGTACCAGGGCCGCGGTAACTCTTTCGAACAATCCCGCAGCCCCGGCAGACTTTGGCCCTGCTGGTGGCTGATACTCTTTTCCGTTTTACACAAAGTGGAAGAGCTTTTGCTGAACCGTAAAAAGATTGTATGTGTTAAGATTGTGTGAGGTGTGATTAGCCCGATTCGAAGAAGATGTATCGCCAATTTTGAAGGGTATTTGAAGGCACTGTTCTCCAATGTGCTCAGGTAACGTGTCAGTGGGTAGCGGCGTCAAAAATACAGTGGGCTTTGACAGGACCTTGTGGCGATGATACGGTAAGGATCCTCATCAGACCCCAGAACTTCTAGTCATTTTCTGAGTTCTACCTATCAATCAGTTCAGCTATATTACCGTGACACAAAGAAACATCCATCTTAAAGTTTCGAGCTTATAGTCATGAGCTGTTCCCCACCGTTTCACCCTCGTCTTGAGAAAACTACTTCCAGCACATAGTTTAAAAGTAGCCTATGTTCTTTCTCAGGTTCTGAACTCTCCGTACATCAAATTTCACCTCAATCAGTCTTGCCGATTTATCGTGGGAGAGTAACAAACACGCACATACGATTTACTTTTAAGTTTAATATTAGCTTCACTTGTAACTAGCACACAAAGAGAATTTTTAAATCCTAATTTGACCCACTGCCCGGTCTTCGATTAGGATGAAATTTTGCACCCGCACTGAGTTCTGATGACAATACATGATTAGCTAAGAAACGTCGTTATAAATCCAATATGTTTATTAGTTAGATTTGATGTGGTTCTCTTGCAGAACACCGGTTCGACTGACAAGGAGGTGTGCGCGAATGTGGTGAGGGAGTTACGTATGAACATCACTGCTGATCAACTGCAACGTGAACTTCAGGATGCGAGCAGATCTAAACTACCACATGCGCCGTTACAGAAAGGTATAGACATCATCTCCCGAGCCTTTTCCCAGCTATGTTGGGGTCGGCTTCCAGTCTAACCGGCTGCGGCTGAGTAACCAGTATTTTACAAGGAGTGACTGCTTATCTGACCTCCTCTGTAGTGTATCTATACGTCCGCCGGGGCTGCGGGATTGTTCGAAAGAGTTACCGCGGCCCTGGTACAAAATCAAAATTCGTTTATTCAAACTTGGCTGCAAAACAGCACTTTTTGAACGTCAGAAATTCATAAAAGACAGCCCCCAAAATGCCCGCCCTTCACCACTTCCTATGTGTTTGACATAAAAGGCCTACGAAGGAACACGATGGATTTTTAGTCAGTAAGAGTCTGATACTCCCTCACCGCTGCTAACCCACAGCGGGAGGGGTCATTTGATGATTTTTACCGTCCATAAAATAGGTGTATCTATACGTAGCATGTAGGTAGTACTTTTTGAGCGGCATGGCTATAATTTAGCCATGAGCTCCTCTTAGATCTGTAATCCTCAAATCTGTACCTAATTGCCCTTATGTTTTCCAGGGGCTGAACGTCTTCTGCAGCACCTGTACGAGAAGGGGATCAAATTCGCGCTGGCCACCAACTCCTCGCGGAGAGCAGTCAGACTCCACATGGCTGCGAAGCCTCAAATATTCAAACTGTTCAATCATATGGTGAGCTCTTGACCTACTTCCTACTTATATTATAAATTTGAAAGTTTGTGAGAATGTATAGATGTATGTTTGTTATTCAATCACGCAAAAACGGCTATACCGATTTGATTGAAATTTGGTATGTAGATAGGTAACACCCTGGATTAACACATAGGCTTTTTATCAACACACCACGCGGGCGAAGCCGCTGGCGGAAGCTAGTATAGTATAAAACAAAGTCGCTTTTTATGTCCTTCGTATCTTTTGAAGTACGCAACGTTTTTTTTTAAATAAATAAGAGTGATTGAAGAGGACCCATTAATATTGTTATTACAATAAGAAGTTGCTTCGGAGCTTGTTCCACCATTTCTCTCCAGGGCAAAAACACTTAGTCAATGGGGGAAGGGGAAGGGACGATTTGGGTTTTTTGTAAAACTGACCTTCAGAAAGTGCCGATTTTCAGATTTGGATAAGTGACTTTTTATCTTTAGTTGCTGTTAAATGTGTCTACTCCCTACACCTGGATAAAAAGTAGCCTACAGCCTGCCGACATCAAGCGCGGATCCAGCCCTCAAAAAAGGTTGTGGTCACAGCTACTAGAAAATCGGCTAAGTACAAATCGGAGCATGAACATGCTCATTAACAATTATGCAAGTCGCTTAATGAACTTTTCAATTAAACTATTTCCTTTTTTCCGAGCATCAGGACTTTGGCATTAGGAATGAAAATAAACTTAGGAGGAAGTCGGACCCTATTTAAAAAATATAACGGGAGCAATCATTGCTAAAGCACCCCTATGTATGGAAAGATTGTGAGTAGGTAGTATTTTTTTTGCGCGAACGTAGCAAGCCGGAAAATTTTTAGATTTTGTTGTAGGTACCAAGTTATAAAACCAAAAGCGAAGACGCAGAATATAAGCGTATAAAGTTGCGCGAGCGAAGCGAGCGCAACATTTGAGTTCTGTGCCACAAATTACCTAAAGAAATTATAAAAAATAACTGTGTAATTAAGAAGCTGTGCGCGTAGCGAGCGCAAAATTTTGAAATCTTGGAACACGAAATCATCCTAACAAGTAAAAAAAGAAACTTGTGAGGGAAAAAACCGCGAGCGTAGCGAGCGCGAAATTTTTTCGAGTTTTGGAACAAAACAGTACCAAAACAACAAAAAAATTTAAAATAGTGCCTATTCTAAATAATAATAATTATATGGTAATAGACAGCTGTGTTGGGGTGCGTCCATATCTGGCGAATGCGCCGCGAATGCGCAGCACGCGAGCCGATCGCGAGCTGTCCGCGAGCTACGCGCGTGCAGTCACTGCAATAGTTCGGTGCGCCTCTTTAGCGCAACTCACGCAAGGCTCGTATAGAGCGCGCGATCTGCGCGCAATCAGTTCTCGCCCTTACAGTTCCGTATATTGGCTCAGTACTATCGAAGATGTCAGACGTCGCGCGCCGCCTGCGCGCCGCTCGCGTGCGGCGCTTAGGCCGCGCGCGAGCTGCGCGCGGGCGGCGCAGAAGCGGCGCACGAAAAAAAATGCACGCGCGCAGCTCGCGGACAGCTCGCGATCGGCTCGCGTGCTGCGCATTCGCCAGATGTGGACGCACCCTTGCTGGGAAGTTTGTTCTTCACCGCTTCTTCTTAACCGAAAAAGTGCTGAAAGAGGGCGTTATGGGGGTGCTATCCTCTTCTACTTTGAAATTTTAACTTAAACGAACGTTTTCGACATCGGACTCAAATCACCGCAAAGTTTAGAAAGAAGCCGCGAATTTTTTAGTTTTGGGACACAAAAGTACCTCAAAAACTAAAGCAGTTAGAAAAAAAATATGGTGACCTCGAATTAGTAAACAGCAGTCATAAAATTATATGCAACAAAAAAGTCTTATTTTGTTCCCTTGTGTTATCATCAGCCTATCGTTTTCAAAAGACCGTAAAAGTGTGAGGTCACAAGTCTAATAAGGTTGTGGGCATGCCCATCGTGCCCACAACGGTGGATCCGCCCTTGGCCGACATTGATTTGCTTGTTTGTGTTAGGTGTGTGCGACTGACCCGGACGTCGACCGCGGTAAGCCGTTCCCTGATATCTACCTAATGGCTGCTGCCAAGTTCCCGGATAACCCGAAGCCTATCAAGGTACTCGTCTTAATCTGGGTTTTTCTACAAGTAGATACGGATAAAATTAAAGAGGTGCTATAGAGCAGCAGTGAATTTATTGAAAGAAAAAAAAAACACTGAAACTGCTTCAGCCACTTCACTGTCCACGAAGTAGACACAATAGTAAGACAATCGGTGTGTATCACATATGACTCATGGGACAGGGAAGTTATTAAGTAGTCACCCGCGCTGTTTCACACAAAAGTTTATGAAGTATGTTTGTATGGAAACGCACGGGTGGGCACCCGTCTTTTACGTACTTATCGTAGTTTTCGTACCCGTCACTTATCGTAGTTTTAGGCCGTAGTCAAATATCCAAGTCTAGCTCTGTGAGTGTGCTTGTGTACCTAGCGTCCCGTGGAGACTACTGTCCATACCCGGATAATATATCCCACTGGGATAGCTCTTATTCCTAAAATTGAAACAATTTTTCGAATCAGTTTAGTAGTTTTGGGGTCTTTAGGGTACAAACAAACAGTTTCTTCTGAGTATATTTAGGTATACTTACAATAATTATTATGTATCTTGAGAAGTCCAGCACACTCCTATGATTTAAAAACTAAAGGTTCCTACATAAGGTAGACCTACTTATTTTCTATACCTAATATTATTATCTCATTCAATATTTCAGTGCCTTGTGTTCGAAGATTCATTAGTTGGCTTAGAAGCTGGACTGGCGGCGGGAATGCAGGTAGGTACATTTATTACCTTTATGATCATTTGCCTAGCCTCTTCCCAACTATTTATTATGGGGTCGGGGTATATACTTTCTAAGTATATCTTGGACACCAACGACTGTGTCTCGGAGGGCACGATCATCTGTAGAACCCAGCTGTCATTAAACATCCTTGGCACTCGTTACGGGTAGTCAGAAGCCAGTAATTCTGACAACCAGTCTTACCAAAGGCTTGCCCGGGTAGCTGGGTTGAGGGGATCAGATAGACAGTCCGTTCTTGTCAAACACTAGTACCTACCTACTCAGCTGCATCCCGTTAGACTGGAAGCCAACTTAAACATAGTTGGGAAAAGGCTCGGGAGATGATGATGAAAAAATTAAACCTATGTATGTTCTAGGTCGTCCTGACACCACCATCACGCTTGCCACCTCAGGTCGCTCGAAGAGCAACGCTAGTACTCAAATCCCTTCAGGATTTCAAGCCGGAATACTTCGGATTACCGCCTTTTTCTGACGACAACAAAAAACTAGCTTAGATTAGGTAACTTTCGCGTTAATGAAGTTAGTAGTATTTTTATTTTTGTAGGCTGGCAATCTTTTTAGTAGAAACTTAATTTTATGACTGCATATTTTTTAAGTTAACATAGGTATTTAGCCAAGTTTAATGTAGACTTATATTGCTAATTTTCGCTACATTTTAATGCTTGTCAGTTATACATATAACAGAAAAATTAGCCAAAAAATTATAGTTTGGTGCGTACATAAGAGGTAAAAAGGTTCAACTCTATATGTTCTTAATGTGTAATGCAATTATCCAAATCTTCGTGCATTTATTACTAATTTTCATGCATTTATTGCGCATTGTCATACATATTTTGCACATTTTTCTACATATTTTACTTATTTCTTTGAATACTTTTGATGCGTATTTTCATATACACTTTAAACTTTTGCTAGTGCATATAATACGAACTTTACTTGTTGTTTAAACCATATTTTTTATTGGGGTAGAAAGATCTTCACTTCCCATTTTTAAGGATAATTTTTAAGCTGGCAATTTTTCTGTCAAAAAGTCTATTGGAGTCTAGAGAATGTGTGAATATGAAAAAATAAGTTTGCATCTTAAAAGTAATTGCTCAACTTAATTATAAATGTAAAAAGGTTTGTTCCAGTTAAACAGTCTGATTTAAAGCAATGAAATGCTTAAAAATATATATTGGGACCCTTCAAATACAGAAGTAACTATTAAGTTTTAAAACATATTTGAAAGGATGCAAACTGAAATTTAAAATAATAATTCATTTAATTTTAAAATAAAGACGTTTTAAACTCTATGTTTAAATTTATTTATTTCTAAAATAAATAGGTACATTTAAAAACGTTTTTATTTTAATTTAATCAACAACTTGGTCGATTTAAATTACAAAATCACCCTTTTGACCTTACGGCCTCCAGAATTTTTGGCGGGAAATTGCCGAATTTTAATTACTCCTGTAAGAATTTTTGATTATCAATATAAATGTTTTTAGCCATCATTGAATACTTTGTTTTATTTTAGTAAGACAAGCTTACCAAGGAGTATTGGGTTGCCCGGGTAACTGGGTTGGGGAGGTCAGATAGGCAGTCGCTCCTTGTCAATGAGGGTTTTTGAAATTTTTTCTGCCACCGGGTGGCGCCACGTATGCGTCTGGTCCAAACAGCTGTCAAATAGTATGGAATTGTAGGGTCGAACTTATTGTTTATTGAAATTCTGTTATATTGGAAGTGTTATTGATTTTATTATGGACTACGGTCAGAATAAGGTTTCCGAACTAAAAATTGAGCTAAGAGAGAGGGTGCAAAAGTCACTGGTACTAAGGAAAAGCTTGTTGAAAATTTTTTTAACACAATATGATTTAGTTTTTTTTATTTACTCAACCGCAATAGTAAAACAATAATGCAGTGCTTTAATTATAAAATAAAAAAAACACTAAAATCGTTCACTATTCATAGTAAAGATAAGCACTTTGACAGTTATTTGGACCTGACGACTCGGTGCTGCCACCTCGTGGACGCCATTTTACGAAACCCTCATTGGTCCTCAGCTGCATCCGGTTAGACTGGAAGCCGACCCCAACATCGTTGGGAAAAGCCTTGGCAGATGATGACTTTAGTAAGACTAAGAGCAATAGCGCACTAGCGGCTTGGACGCAGCGGCCAGGTCGCGCGGCCAGGCCGCAGGGATCGATTTGCAACGCGGCCAAAACCACGGCTACGATCGTCAGTTGCACGTACAGCGCGCTTCAAAATGGACATTGAGGAAATAGCAGTGCTTTTGTATCTTATAAGTAAGAAGCGGAAAAAGAAAAGGAAAAAATATTGGGTTTTATATCTCGGTTGGTATAGTCTTCACAGGACATGTCCCACAATGCCCTCCTCGTCTCGATTTCTGTTATAAATCTTTCCGTGTCGAAAGACATCGCGATAAATACAAATCACGCTGTAGCTCTACAACACGTGCGGCCGCCACGGCTAGTGCGCGCACACTGGTGATTTTACTACAATACTATAGATCTCAGTGGCCGCAGCGACCAGCGACTGAACACTGGCCGCAAACGCGCCGCTCCGATCTCGGCCGCAGTGGCCGCTGGTCGCGTGCGACCAGGTGCGCGCGCTCTGTGGCGATTTCATACTAAGGTATCTATCTTGATGGCCGCCGCGACCTGGCCGCTGCGGCCAAGCCGCTAGTGCGCTATTGCTCTAAGACTCAGTTGCACCATTTAACTATAACGATAACCAAACCATAACCAGCCGTATACTTGCCGCCCATTGGTCACATCGGCGATTTGACAACTCAAAATGGTTCGGTTATCGTTATAGTTAGATAATCTCAAATGGAGTATAGTAAATGACTGTTAAGAAAGGTCTTAAAAACAGTTTCTTCAATATATAAGTTACTGCTAAAATCGCAGTACGAAAAAAAAACACAAAGTGATAACTTTATTTTTTTATTATTAAGAAACAATTAATAAATAATAATAATCAAACAATAATTATAATACACAATCTTTATGTTTTCCTACCAAATTGGTAGAATTTCAGCTTTCTTCATTTCATACATTTTTGTGCTGTTACACATTTTATTTTCTTCTTTTCTATTCATATATATTTTAGACTTTTTTGCATTTTATTAGAATCGAGCGTACATGTGTACGCATTTTATAATTGAATACATTTTCATTAAAAAGTCTTAAATATACAATAATTGGATTTTACAAACCACCACATATAATTACCTTTATTTTGACCAGATGGAATTATTATTTATTTGGGGCATAATGCTCAAAATAGCGCATTTATTTAGATATTTATACAACTACAAATACCATTCGGTCAAAATACATATTTATCTCATCCCTTTTAGTTAAATTATAGATTCTTTAATTTAACTCACAAAAAATCCTTTTCATTTTCAAATAAATCGCTGCCGATATAGGAACTATATTTTTCAATATAAAATTTTTCGTTTCCATGAAAATTAAATTAAAGAATATATTGGCACTCGACCATTTAGAATTTATGGAACTGAAAATACAGAATAATGATAAATGTAATGCGAAAATAAAGTACCGTATTCATGGTGAACTTTTCTTTATAAAGTTCAACATGTTGCTGAGTTGTTGCCAACGTGTTGCTAAGTTGATAATGACAGTTGACAAGTTCTCGCTCACGGAGAACAAAATGACTAGCGGAGATGTCATAACGCAAAATCTCCTAAGAAAGTAGCGCGACAACATGTGGGTGCGAGGGGGACGAGGAACGTTACTAGCTCCGCCCTCATACACTTTCTATGGTTCAACAGATGTGTCAAATAACCCCAACGCCTCGTTAATTCACTCGTAACGGCTCGCTTTGGTCACGTCCTCTGTCCGTATTTGACCTAGATAGAAGGCGCCTCACCTACCTGCCTTGTGGCATCTCCGCTCATCTTTCCTTCTTTCGTGTTCTCGATGCAACATTTTTGTTGCTCAACAATAGGCTAGTTTCCTAAAAAATAATAATAAGTCCGTCTTGTAGATTGACCAAAATTAAGCGATACGTATTTTTTCTTTTTTAAATTGGATCAGAACTTGTTAAGATATAGCGTGTTAAAGTTGAGTGTGACGTCACAAGTTGCTACAATTTTCAGGACACTGTGACGTAAAAGGCCCCCCACTCCTAATTTTTGAAGTGTATTATCTTTGTCATTTTATCTTTAATTAAAAAAAGAAAAAATACGTATCCAATATTTTTTGATTATCTAAACAGCGGACTAAATATTATTTCATTATTTCGACCCTGGACACCCCTATTATGTGGATCAACATAAATGTTTACCTTGAATACGAGGCCTTAAATCAGTGATTTTGGTTCTCTTTCGCATTATAACCTAAATTTAATTTAAACTATTTAAAATACAGCCCTCGAAACATAATATACCAGTTTAAAATCCTAATAAAAACACAAAATCCCGAATAATACAGTTCCTACAGTATAAAAATGCATTATATTCAATATATATCAATATATCGGGTGTGTCGTACCTAATCACATTAAATCCTATCACATATACTTTATGATATTCTATGGCGAATTGTAAAAAATATAACCTAATCCATTCAGTGGCTTAGCCACAAGAGTCATTTTTCGTTTTCATAATTTACAACATCATGTGTAAAGCAGAGATAAGGTTAGGAGTATTGAATGTTTTGACCAGTTGACAGCTGTCTGTCTTGAAGGTAGAATTACAGTTGTTTGTAATGACTGACTCTTAATATGGTGTTCTAATTTTCGCACATTTTTAGTCTATTTAGTTTGTTTGAAAAACTATTTTTACGTATTTTACTTTCTTCTTTGTGCTAATCAACATATATTAACCAGTATATTAACGCATTTAATTTAATGCGATTAGGTGCGATACAATTTGTATGTTGCTTGATACGTACATATAGACTATGTTCCGAAATATATTTGAGTCAGAAATAAACGGCCGTTTTCTAATATTCTATCTTTTGTTTTTCTTACTAAGTCTGACACCAGTCTAACCAAGGGGTATCGGGTTGCCCGGGTAACTGGGTTGAGGGGGTCAGATAGGGCAGTCGCTCCTTGTAAAGCACTCAGCTACATCCGGTTAGACTGGAAGCCGACCCCAACATGGCTGGGAAAAAGGCTCGGAGGATGATGTTTTTCTTACTAAAGTTAGAATGACATTACTTGTATGGGGTCTGATGTCAAAATTATATCTACTGAAATATATTTCGGAACATAGTCATATATATTTTTTTCTAAATCTAAGTAAGTTACTCAAAGGTGCTTTAACACTTAAAACATTGAGTGACTTAAGATTTGGTTAAATTTAAGGTTTTTAATATTTTATTTATTTACATACATTTAAAAACGAAATAAGGTCGAGTCTTCCTCAGTGCCGGATTTAATTGATTGCATTATAGCATTTTTAATCGACTTCCCAAAATGAAGGAGGTTTTCAATACGGACTCAATACGTTTTTTTTTATCAGCCAGACTATTCCAAATTCTGGGCATATAATTTGTTTCATAGTTAAGAATAAATTCTTATCTTAATTCTGTGCTTTTAACCGACTGCAAAAAAAAATAGTTTTTCAGTCTGACCTGCATGTACCTATGTAGGTAAGTTTGTGCTCGATTATCTCACGTTTGACTGAACTGATTTTGATGACATTTTCAGCATAATATTTGTCAGACTCTGGAGAAAGTTTTAGGTATAATATAATTAGTCGGTTTTAAGTTTTTTATACTCACATATAAATAAAAACCTTAAACTTTACAAACCTTTAGTCACTATTTAACATAAATAATGTGATTTAAAAACTTGATAGAATTGCACTTTATCCCATGTCTAAATAATGTGTCTATTGTGAAATACTCTATTTGTTAACCGACTTCCCAAAAAGGGAGGTTCTCAATACGGCGAAATCACTATAAAAGTGGGCGGATTAGCTCGAAATTTTGACAAATGGATCACCCATCCATGGCCTAACCTCGGCTATATTGTTTAACCTAGCGCTATCCTACAAATGTCTTTTCATAATTTATTTGGAATTAGAAGCAAAAAAAATATTTATGAGACATAATTAATTTGAACCAAAACTATTGAATTTAAAAATATATTTTTCTATTTTATTTGTATGTAAATTATAGGTATAATTTATTTTTTAAATAATTTAATATGCATTAATGTACATAAATGCTGTATATCTTGGACATCAATGACTGTGTTTCGGAGGGCACGATAAACTGTAGATCCCGGCGTCATTGAACATCCTTGGCAGTCGTTACGGGTAGTCTGAAGCCAGAAAGTCTGACACCAGTTTTACCTATTGGGTTGCCCGGGCAACTGGGTTGAGGAGATCAGATAGGCTCGCTCAGTCGCTCCTTGTAAAGCACTGGTACTCAGCTGCATCCGGTTAGACTGATGATTATAAATGCTACGCAAGTATATAATTTTTTTTCAAATTAGATCACATTATTTCGACATGATTTTTCGTGTGTTAAAAACAAAACATATATTTTTAAATAATAACCTTTTTATTTAAATATTCTAAATCTATATCATCACGCCCCTTTTGGGGTAAAGCAGACATTTCACTTGTGATTGATTGAATCAATCAGTTGATACTGTGATTAATTTTCACTACATAGCGTAGAAAAACATTAATACATTGTCGTATTGTAATATTGAGAAATTGATTTGAATCAATCACACCATATTTTTGAATCATTCAATCACGTGCTCATTAGTAAAATTCTTTACAAAGCTTTATCAATCATTCACTACATCTATAAGGCTCCAACTTTCAGTTATCAATCACCTTACTGATTGATACATTGGCACTACTTTCACACATATTCAATAAAACCATCATTTTTACAAACGCCTTTCAAAACTGATTGATTCAGTTAATAAATATCAAATAAACTTTTCGTTTTCAAATAGCAGGATAAGAACGATAATTTGAATCAATCATAGTTTTTTTTGCTGTCTTCTTTTTATTAACTATATTTAAAATAACCAAACATATTAAAATTAATATGATTTGGTTATTGTAAATATTTGTGCAAAATAACTACTTGTGTCTGTTTATGCTAAACTCAAAAACAACTGGTCAGATTTTCACCAAACAGACAGAATAATTTAAAAAGTTTAGGCGCTATCAACGAATGACATATAAGACATTCCTTAAGCAAGTTTTTGTATAGACAATCAAATATAATTAAGTCAAAAGTCAGCATACACTGTAAATAAGTCTTTATTAATTTGTCAATTTCAATCAATTTTCCAAAAAATACATACCATTGGTTGACAGCACCTACTAACTATTAAAATACCCGCACAAATCCGGGTCGGTCGTAAATAAAACGTTGAAGTTTTGAATCAATCATTTATGAATCAATCAAGTATGAATCAATCAGGCGACTCTTACATGACGCAGCACTGCGAGGCGTCGGGCGCGGGCGCAGCGAACCCGTGCGGGGGGACGCCGATGTCCCCAACTAGCTCGGTTGGGGGCTGGCCTAGGTCTTGCATCTATGGGGTAAAGAAATGTTTAAGATTGGGGGAATTATTGGTAAAGTAAGGCATTTACAAGCTTCACTAATATAATAAAGACGAAAAATTTGCTTGTTTAGAAAGTATTGAACCGATTTGAAAATTCTTTCATTGTTGGAAAACTACACTTTTCCCGAGTAACAAAGGCTTATATTTTATACCGGGACGGGCGGTAGTTCCCACGGGATGCGGGTGAAACCGCGAGCAATCGGCTAGTGTATTATTAGGTAGAAAGATTTGATTATTTGTTTGTTTAAATGGAACAGGCTCCGAAACTACTTGACCGATTTGAAAAGTTCTTTCACTGTTGGGAAGCTTCATTATTCCCGGTGAACATAGGCTAATTTTAAACCATTTTATAGGTACAGGTAGTTGGTATATGCGGTTTAGGTATATGCTGTGCCCAACAGGGTCCATAATGAGGGTTTTTGAAATTTTTTCTGCCACCGGGTGGCGCCACGTATGCGTCTGGTCCAAACAGCTGTCAAATAGTATGGAATTGTAGGTGCCGAACTTATTGTTTATTGAAATTCTGTTATATTGGAAGTGTTATTGATTTTATTATGGACTACGGTCAGAATAAGGTTTCCGAACTAAAAATTGAGCTAAGAGAGAAGGTGCAAAAGTCACTGGTACTAAGGAAAAGCTTGTTGAAAAATTTGTTAACACAATATGATTTAGTTTTCTTTATTTACTCAACCGCAATAGTAAAACAATAATGCAGTGCTTTAATTATAAAATAAAAAAAAACACTAAAATCGTTCACTATTCATAGTAAAGATAAGCACTTTGACAGTTATTGGACCTGACGACTCGGTGCTGCCACCTCGTGGATTGCCATTTTAGAAAACCCTCATTGTGACATAAATTACCTGTATACCAACAACAGTAAACATTATGGTAGACATTAAACTATTGAGTATTGAAAAAAAATCGTGTAGAACAGCTGGTTATAATATACATACCTTCTGCATAAGGTCGAGTACGACTTCGAACCTCTTCCTCTTGACATCATCAGGGTCTGACTCCTGTTCAGGCTCCAGTTCGCTGCAGACCTGTTCCATCAACTTCTGCTGTTTCTCGAACCTGGAAGAAATATATAGAATTTAGGAATTTTCAGAGCCGACTGTATATACTCCATTTGAGTGGGCCCTTAACTGGTTGTAATTGAATATCTTTTGCAGTCGTTACGGGTAGTGATATAACTTTTTAATTCAAAGCTCATTTAAAACGGTTAAGGTTAAGCACGCTTGACGCAGTCCTTGGATGGGTGACCATATTGACAGGACGAGTTCCTCAATGTTGACGAAGGCATGTTAGATTGGTGGATCTTAGCTATCATTTGAACATCTTTGGCAGTAATTTCTTGTAGTAAAAAAGCCAGCAAGTCGGACAACCAGTCTCGCATTGCCCAGGTAACTGGATTGAGGAGATCAGATAGGCAGTCGCTCCTTATAAAACACTGGTACTCAGCTGCCTCCGGTTAGACTGGAAGCCGACCCCATTATGATTGAGAAAAGTCCAGCCAGATAACAATGTTTTTTCTTTGTGATTTACTCCGTTATATTTTAACCCATAAAGAAAAGCCTAGCTCAATGATATGAATAAAAAAATAATCATATTTCTTGTCCTCACCTCTCATATTCACTCTGTTCAATCTTGCCTTTATTCTCAGCTAACCACGTGGGGTATTTGTCAACTAAGTCCTTAAGCGACGGGTACAACACTTCCTTAGATAAGAGAGACTGCATCATGCCTTGCATGAACGGCACGAACATGTTTGTTTCTTGCTGAAATTTAGAGAAAAAATATATTATTTAGTACTTTGGTCAATTATTTATTTGTAAACATATAATTTACATTTTTAAATATTAAACAAACAAATATTTAGTACTATTATTAAGCTGAAAAGTTTGTTTAAATGTGCTATCCCGTGCGAACGTTACGCGTTTCAGCTATAGTGTTTTTTTGTTTTACGAGGATAGTTTTTTATATGTATTGTAAATATGTAAATATCCATATAAACTAATCCATGTTTTAATATGAAAAAAAAAAATCTTAAAAATCACTATGAAAGTGAAAAGAGGCTAAGTCAAGGTATGTACTCACACCAATAAACTTTTTATCTTAATGTGCAAATCTCAGAAAATACTGGTTCGGGACGCGGGTGAAAAAGCGGGAAAATAGCTAGTATATATCACAATAATAATAATATTATAAAGGTCTAAGATTGCGACTGCATGTTTGTTACTTCTGCAAAGGGAATAAAAGTATTTGATGAAACTTGGCAGAAATATGGCTACATTAGAATGACGTATACTTTTTATCCGGGTGCGGGAAGTAGTTTCAGAGACGGGGCGGAAGCTGGTAACTTATATTACTACCAAGGTTCATCAAAATCCATCCAGTAGTTTTGGAGTGAAAACAAGTAATTCTTACCTGTCCTTCGCCGAAATTTAAATTGTTGAACATGCTAGCGAGATCTTGGTCAGAAAACGGTGTGTTCAGATTTTCTGAATTTGTGTTCAAATTTTTCAATGTCTGTGAAATAGCTGCGGACACCTGAAAATTACAGATTTTCATAAATACGTAGTTCTAGGTCCAACTTTTTAGTTATAAGTGAAACTAATTTATATTTAAAAAAAAAACAGTAGAGTTCAAGTAATGGGCAGGTTACTGATATAGTCTCTGATAGCCTATCAGGAACTTATCTGGCAGGTAAACTAACTATAATTTTTGGTTTCACAGTGGTAAAATCTTAATTACAGGCAAAAATGTAAGGGTCTGATTATTTAACATTATAATTAACCAACTAAAAAAAGGAGATTCTCTATCCGACTTGTACATACATATATCTGTGCGCGATTATCTCTGGTTTGGCTAAATCGATTTTCATGTAATTTTCAGCATAGCATTTTCAAAGTTACCAGGTTTTAGGTTATTTAGGTATATCAATGAACTAAAAACGCTACAATATATTTTTTCATGAAAGAAACTGCCTGTCTGTCTTTAGAATGCAGCTGTGATTATTTCGCTACCGACTTCTACACCAATGCACCTAAAGGCAATTTTTTTCCGAATTTTTTGAACTCAATTTTATTTTTTCTTGATCTTTTCGGAAACCCACCTCATCAATATTGGTCTGTACATCAGGATCGACGGCTGCAGCCGGGGGCAGGGCGGCCACCTCCTCTGACGTGCCGTCCGGCTTCAGCACGTGAGCCGCCGCCTCTGATGAAGTAAAAACACATGATTAGACTGGAATCAGGGGGGTTGATCATCGATCGTGGTTGAAGGGCCAGGAATCAGAATAAATGACCTTTTTGAAGATCCCAGGGCTTACATGTATGCCTATTTACAACGTTGGGTTTTGCTTTCAGTCTATGTAGATGTATCTATACTAATATTATAAAGAGGAAAACATTGAGGGCCTTACTACAAAAACTTTAAACCCTGTTTTACACTTGTCTAATAAAATTTTGGCTGCAAAATGAACCATATGTCAACGTCATAATTTGACATTTTTTTAGACAAGTCTTAAACTGACGTTAAAAAGTTTTTGTGGTAAGACGGTGTTTGTTTGGTTGTAATGGATAAACTCAAAAACTACTGGACCGATTTTAAATATTCTTTCACCTTTAAAAAGGTATATTATCTGCGAGTAACATAGGCTATATTTTATCCCGGTGCGGGCAGTAGCTCCCTCGGGACGCGGGTGAAACCGCGGGAAAACGGCTAGTCTGATATATGATGATATAGATACAGTCTATTGAGTACCAATGTGCCACAAAGAGCGAACTCCTTAAATATTGACAGTCGTACCACAAAAACTTTTAAACGTCTGTTGAACACACTTGTGTCTAAAAAAATTTTTGATTATGACGTTAAAATAAGGTCCGTTTTGCAGCCACACTTTTTTAGATAGATGTTTAGGTTTATGTAGTTAGGCCTTGATTGTCTCAACTAATGTCATAGATCAGAAACATTGTTATAAGGCTCCAAAAGTACTGAACCGATTTGAAAAATTAATTCACTCTTGGCTTACAACACGTCCAAGACACTTAGGTTATCGCAGAAGTTCCCTCGGGACACAGGTGAAAGTGCAAGAAACAAGTAGTAATATATGATGCACTTACCTGCCATTTTTGTGAATGTCTGGGCAATCTGTTCTTGTGTTATTTGGTCCTCTGAAAATATTAAAAATAGGATTTAAAACAGTTATTTATTAAAGGATCAAATTCAGTATGTATGAGTATGATCCCACCAAGCATTTAAAATTTTAATATGCACAAATAAGACTTAACGAAATTCGTTATTCATTTTAAGGCTTTTTTTGGGATCCTTAACCAAAGGACCAAACAGGACTTTATTGCTATAATAACAAATACAGAAAACTAGAATAAGACAAATATTTAAGGGGCCTCCCATACAACAAACTTGTTTTTTTCCTGTTCTTGTACATAATTTGTACAAAACTTTGTGTGTAAGTTTGAGTTGCAATTGGCCATTTTTTTTCTACTTACAAAGATCATACAGATTCCCAACACAGGAATAAACAAAAACCATTAACCACCAAAATCTTAATATAGATTACAAATACTAATATAACATACCAGGCACCCCACTAAAACTGCTCAGTATAGCCGACATGTTACTCTCGAACTGTGCAGCGGCTTCCTTAATGAACTCCTCACTCCACATATTGGACGGCACGTTGCTGGGACCTTCAGCTGTTGAGGCTGCTGACTGCTGCTTCTTTGTCATCTCTTCGAGGGTACCTGGAAGGTGGAAAGGGATTTGTGAAGAATAGTTCCCAAGTCATTGTCGTCTACTAAGCCATTTTCCCAACTATGTTGGGGTCGGCTTCCAGTCTAATCAGATGTAACTGTGTACCAGTGTTTTACAAGGAACGACTGCCTATCTGACCTCGTTAATCCAGTTACCCGGGCTACCGAATACCCATTGGCTAGACTGGTGTCAGATTTACTGGTTTCTGACTACCCGTAACGACTGCCAACTGATGTTCAATGACAGCCAGGACCTATAGTTTAACATGCCATCCGTAGCACAGTCATTGGTGTCTAAGATATATAAGGTTGGTATATAGCATACATAAGTATATGTATTGTGAAACTCCATAGAGTAAAGTGTATAATATAACAAAGTGATGCTATGAATATTTATAACATTGCACTATTGGTTTTGTCAGCTAACAAGTTTGGTAATAGTACCTAACATCATTATTAGTTCAGCATTAACATAATGGGACATGACTTGCTATAATCTTTACTAATATAATTAAGCGGAAACTACATTTTTTTGTAAGACCCTTGCTTAGACTGGCGTCAGATTTACTGGCCTCTGACTAGCCGCAACAACTGCCAAGGATGTTCAATGACAGCCGGGACCTACAGTTTAATGTGCCATCCGAAACTCAGTCATTGGTGTCCAAGATATACTTAGAAAGTACATACAAACTTAGAAAAGTTGCATTGGTACTTGCCTGACCTGGAATCGAACCCACACTGACTTACTCGAGAGCTTGGCTGTTTACCCACAAGGCAACCACAACTTTTGAACTATTCCTGAAGTTGGAAAGATAACTCATCATCTTCCGAGCTTTTTCCCAACTATGTTGGGGTCGGCTTCCAGTCTAACTGGATGTAGTTGGAAAGATAACTATTCTTGAGTAATATAGGCTATATTTTATCTTGGTACCAGCAGTAGTTTTACCCTGTGGGACACGGGTGAAACCGTGTGAAAACAACTGTGAAAATGTGAAAATGTTTTTATTCATTTGCCTATTTCCTACCGTTTCACCCACGTCCCGTAGGAACTACTACTTGTGCCAGGATAAAATATAGCCTATGTTACTTGGTAAGAGTGTAGCTTCATGACAGTGAATTTTTAAAGCCGGCTTGGTATTTTCTGAACACTAAAAAGTTTCCTCTTTATTGTGTCCCAACATTTTATGTTAGTATAGGTAGACCCATTATAATAAATTTAATATCAAAGGCTAGGTGCAGTTATTTCATCATAAATATATGAATTGCAATATAAAATATGTCAATTTTACTACAGTAGGTATGTTTTGTGTTGATATAGACAATGTTATTTTCTTTTTTAATAAAGTAAAATCACCATAGACAGAAGAACGAATATCCAATTACAAAAGACATTCATACAATTAGAATTTCCGTTTAATAATGATTTTTTAATGACCAAAGTTCAAGGTGATTCCTTTACAACTTCGCACATACATTATTTATGCACCTAAACCCTCAAAATAATTATTTGTACACTATATTTACATTTAAAATCACACATAGGTTATGTGTTGTGTAATACGACCATGATCAAATTTAGAAAACGGAAATCAACTTACTGTCTAATAAATCTTCTAATTCCGGGTCAGCGCTCGCTTTATCTAATTCTTGGTTATCCGACATGTTTAATTAAGTGTTTATAAAGAGATTATTTACAAAAAATATTTCCTTTTATTACGATCAAAATTTTTATGTCAGTGTCGGGCTGTCACGGTTTCAGATTTTTAGTCTATTCTTCAATTCGGGGAATGAGCAAAAAAATAAATCATGCATGACACTGACAGGTGCGTGGTAGTGTTGCTTGATCGACCCGAACACTTTACCCATTTGTTAGAGAAAAAATGCACTTGCACATTGATTATAATTAGAAATATGAAGGTGAAATAGCCAAGTCAAAGCTGCTCGGGTCAATCAATCAGAGGCTTAAGCAATATTTTTCATGAGTTTCTAGAAATTTGGATTAGATCAATAAACGTCCACTTCGAATTTACAGAAACATCTATATTTTTAGACAAAACAGTAAATATTTGGTACAACATGATACTTATAATATATACTTTTTTTATTTATATATATTACTTTATATTTAAATTATACAAAATAACCTTTTTCAAAATTAACACCCACATTACAAGGAAATATGACTTATGTGGCAACTCTGAGCGAATGAACGAAAGTCAGGTGCTTTTGCGTTTAGTTATACGGGAATATGTATAATGTTTGTACAATAGCACAACTTTAGAAATAAATATATGCAATTTTTTTCTCATTATATTAAAATTATACATTATTATCAAAAAATAAATTATCGTAATAAATATAAAACATGTTTTTGTTTGTCTGTCTGTACCTTAAAGGCTCCCAAATTACAGAACCGATTTTAAAAATTCTTTCACTGTTGGAAAGCTACCCTCTTTCTGAGTAACATAGGCTTTATTTTATCTCGTTACGGGCAGTAGTTCCCACGGGACGCAGGTGAAACTACGGGAAAACGATTAGTTAGGTAAAAAACTAAAATGATATTGGCACGTAATACAATACTTAAAAAAGAAAACAAAATAAATGGAACAAAAATAAGAAAAAAAATATGCGTCAATCTATGGAGTCACTGTAAAGGAATGTGGTGTTTAATTTGCTAAAAAATATAAAACTACAAAAAAATATAACTAAGGTGAGACTTTTAAAGAGATTTCTCATATTTTTATCAATGATTACACTCATTTTAGTTTGTAACTATATCATTTTCGGTCACGGCGGCTGTTCTCATTTAACGAGATCAGCCAGCTGCGCAGGACATATTATAGTGCACAAGCATTTGCGCAGACACAGGTGCACTCACTACTCCTTCACTCTCATAGCGCGATGGGACGGCAATCCGACACGACCGGAGTGAGAACAGGACCGACATTAACGTGCTCTCCGATGCACGGGAAGATTTCTTACTCCTTTGAGAAACCAAAACCTAACTCCTTGACTATTTTCTATATTTCAGCAAAAAAAAAATCAAGAAAAAACTTAAAGAAACGAAAAAAATAAAGCAAAGTCGATGCCGCTGTAATAATTTTATCGATACAGAAGATTTATTCAGTCGATTCAGTTTATGAAACATGACTGCTACCAGTAAACAGAAGTAAGTATCCTAATATATGGCTAGCCTTTTCCCTGTGTTGGGGTAGGCTTCCAGTCTAAGGGACTGCGGCTGAGTACCAGTGTGTCGCAAGACGCGATTGCCTATCTGACCTCGTCAACTCGCAAAACGCAACACCACTCGGTAAAACTAGTTGTCAGACTACCCGTAACGACTGCCAAAGATGTTAAAATGACGGTCGGGCCTTATCGTGCCTTCTGATATACGGAAAACTCTTTATGTAATAATCTAGGTACACTAAAATTATTATAAAGAGGAAAATAAAAATTTTGTTTGTAATGGATTAACTCAGAAACTACTGGACCGATTTAAAAATTCTTTCACTGTTGGAAGTATGGAGTGTAGCTACACTCTTCCCGAGTAACATAGGCTATATTTTATCTCCTTACGGACAGTAGTTCCTACGGGACGCGTGTGGAACGGCGGGAAAACGGCGAATCATTTTATAAATTCGAAAGTTTGTGATGATGTATGAATTTTATTATATAACCCAATAAGACATAGGACCAATTTAGCAAACATGCCAATGCAAAAAACAGTTCGGCTAACATTTGAATGAAATTCCAGGGTCACATCAGCATCCGGCGATGCTCCTGCCGGGAAAAAGAAAGATAATAAAGAAAAGGAAAAAGAGAAAGATAAAAAAGATACTAAAGATAAAGATAAGGATAAAGAAAAAGATAAGGACAAAGATAAAGACAAGGACAAAGATAAGGATCACCCCAAAGATAGTAAAGATAACAAAGATTCCAAAGATAAAGGTAAGATATAGCTACACCGTTAAAGGTCAGTGAAAAATATCGGGACTGATCTATACTAATATGTATTATAAAGCTGAAGAGTTTGTTTGTTTGTTTGTTTGAACGCGCTAATCTCAGGAACTACTGGTCCGATTGGAAAAATTCTTTCAGTATTAGATAGCTCATTTATCGAGGAAGGCTATACTACTACTTTTTATCCGGGTTCGTGCCGAGGTTCCCACGGGATGCGGGTGAAACCGCTGGCACGAGCTAGTATCCTTATATGAGAACAGCTACAGTGGCCGACAATGGGCTAGGACTCCTCTATTATAAGTACTAAATAAGTATGTATGTAGTTGTAAGTCCGTTTTACATAACTTTGAAGATAGGTTCTATGAATCTCAAAGATGGACTCATCAGAATAACCTTTTTACCTTTTCTTTACATAAAAGATAAAGAAGGAAAAGATAAAGCCGAAGTTAAGGATAGAGAGAAGCAGAAGTCCAAGGTTTTGAAGGATGAGTCACCACCAACTCCTCCGGAGCCGGTAACGATATCAAAAACTACCTCCGAAGCTGGTAGAGAGTAAGTTTTTTTCGTTTTAGACTTTTCATCACCTGCCTTGCCTTTTCTCAACTATCATCATCATCATCATCATCATCATCTCAGCCATAGAACGTCCACTGCTGAACATAGGCCTCCCCCTTTGATCTCCACAGATACCTGTTGGAAGCGACCTGCATCCAGCGTCTTCCGGCGACCTTTATAAGGTCGTCTGTCCACCTCGTTGGTGGACGTCCTACGCTGCGCTTGCTAGTCCGTGGTCTCCACTCCAACACTTTTCGGCCCCATTTGCCATCTGCTCTGCGAGCAATATGACCTGCCCATTGCCACTTCAACTTGCTAATCCGGTGGGCTATATCGGTGACTTTGGTTCGTCTACGGATCTCCTCGTTTCGGATTCGATCACGTAGAGAAACTCCGAGCATAGCCCTCTCCATAGCTCGTTGAGCGACTTTGAGCTTTGAAATGAGGCCGATAGTGAGAGACCACGTTTCGGTGCCGTAAGTCATCACTGGTAACACACATTGGTTGAAGACTTTCGTCTTGAGGCACTGAGGTAAGTCGGACGAAAAGACATTGCGTAGTTTCCCGAACGCTGCCCAGCCGAGTTGGATTCGGCGGTTGACCTCTTTCTCGAAGTTGGACCTACCTAATTGGACTACTTGTCCTAGGTAGATATATGAGTCAACAACTTCGAGTACCGAGCTTCCAACAGAGACTGGGGTGGGCTGAACATGGACATTTGACATAATTTTCGTCTTGTCCATGTTCATTTTCAGGCCCACCCGTTGTGAAACTCGGTCGAGGCCCTCGAGCATCATACTGAGTTCCTCCATCGACTTTGCCATGACTACGATGTCGTCGGCAAACCGAAGGTGAGTGATGTATTCGCCGTTGATGTTGATGCCAAGTCCTTGCCATTCCAGGAGCTTGAAGGCGTCTTCCATTGCGGCGGTAAACAGTTTCGGGGAGATAACGTCCCCCTGTCTTACGCCTCTTCTCAATGGAATCGGCTTCGTGCTATGCTCCTGTACTCGGACCGACATGGTGGCGTTATTATACAAACACTTCAACACCTCGATGTACCGATAGTCAATATGGCATCGCTGGAGTGACTCAAGTACCGCCCATGTTTCCACCGAATCGAAAGCTTTCTCATAGTCCACAAACGCTAAGCATAATGGCAAGTTATACTCCTCGGTCTTCTGTATAACTTGCCGCAGCGTATGGATGTGGTCTATGGTTCTCAACTATGTTGGGTAGATATTGCCTATAGATGTGACCTCCATAATCCGGCTTACCCGGGCATCCCTCGGTAAAATTGGTTGTCAGACTTACTGGCTTCTGATTACCCGTAACGACTGTCAAAGATGTTCAAATGACAGCCGTGACCTATTCTATTATCATGCCTTCCGAATACAGAAGAACTTGTCATGATAAGATGGTCATATATCCACAACTTCTCCTTAAACTTAAATTGTACAACCCACTCTTATTATCGCGAATGACAAAATCACGCTCCTCATATGTAATGCTATGTTAGGGAAAATATCAAAAGAAACATTTGGAATTCATGCTACTAGTCGAAATATCCTCCTTAAGTATTTAGTTTATGTATCATCATTATCCTCCTGCTGCCAATTTCATACTCTTCTATCTGCCGTCATCTCACCACAAGTAACATTCTTTCTAGCCATGTCGACTTTCACACAATCCATCTATCGTTTCTTTGGTCCCATTTCACTATATTTACCTAGCGCCATTTGACTAACTAGCGCCCCGTACCAGCTTCGCACTGGTGCAATGCTGATACTTAATATTCTCCACTATTTAATGGATTTTACTATACATATGAACCTCGAACATCGAAATCCTTTGCGTAGTTTTAATTATTTAAGTGTAGGTACATAGGGACAGAGAAAGCGACTTAGTTTCATACTATGTAGTGATTTGTGTGCCAATCTCAGTCTTCTCTCCTCCAGTGAATCCGACTACAGGGCTATGGTGAGAAAAGAACGCTTCAAGCGCCGCTGGCCAGAGGTCACTAAGGTCTCGTTCAAGACTAAGCCCTGGCGTCCTCCACCACCACCACAAAGGCCTCCTCCTGTGGTAAGCAGTTCTCTGTTCACCAGCGTATCTGACAATAGACATGGCGAATGAAAACACTAATTAGTCGGTCTTTTAGATAACCCTAAAATAGTGGACACGTATTTTTTATTTTCTTTCACAAACAAATACCAACGAAGGTACAACACAATTGAATTTTGTATTACGTCACTTCTATGTACGAAGTTTAACCAGACGTGACGTCACGAGCCCTCTCAGTCTTTGTTGCGTTAAATTTAATCCCACCCAAAACAATAATGTGAAAGACTGCCAAGTTCGATAATATGGGAATGCTTCGCCTATAAAAGAAGTGAGATCTGAATAAGTACCAAGTTCCATAGTTACATATATCTCAGTTCAAAATAGTTACTTTTTAATGATGCTACTTGGCAAGTTTTCACACACCTTGTTATAAACCTACTAAACGCAATGAATCAAGTATTTAATTTTCTATTAAAACTTGCCAAGTAACATCATTAAAAAGTAACTATTTTGAACTGAGGTATATGTAACTATGGAACTTGGTACTTATTCAGATCTCACTTCTTTTATAGGCGAAGCATTCCCATATTATCGAACTTGGCAGTCTTTCACATTATTGTTTTGGGTGGGATTTCATTTATTTTTGTAAGGTTGATTATTTTATTTTTTTCTTATGATTAAGTTAGTTAAGGAAATGTCTCATTTATACTATCTTTCAGATTTGTGCTTCTTACAAAGAAATGAACTAGATTTACCAACTGACTGACATGACATGTTATCATATATTATGTTCGTGGATCAAAGTTACGCATTCGTTATTTTCGAAACTGACGCACACTTGGTCGTTTTCAGATCAGATTTTTACTTTTCTTTGACTTAATACAAACCTTTGTAACGAATTTCCGATCGGTACGACCATTCGAAGATATATTATATAAATATAGATAAATTTAGTTCGTTTTAGTTCCTTAGGGGTATAAATTTACACTGGGTATTTTACACCTTCATTATTTTGAAACCGACTCACACTTGGCCATTTTCAGATTTTTCCCTTTACCTTGACATAAAGACCTACCTCCATGCCAAATTTCAAGTCAATACGACCATTGGAAGTGGTCTAGGTTTTTGATGAGTGAGTCAGTGAATCAGTCAGTCAGTGAGTGTATAGTAAAAATAGCGATTTTCTGACGTCAATATCTCAAGACCTACAATAGGTATATTAATGAAATTTTGTATTTTAGATAAGTGAGGGGGTCTCAACAGATACTAAAAATTTGGTATGCGTAAATAAAATAGATTTTGAGTTATAGGGGGGTCGAATTTGGCCCGAAATGGTTCGTGTAATATAACCCACGGCCGGTGTGTCGCTTTTTTTGCTCGAACTTGGCGGACACACTGCCGTGTGTCTAGATAGATGATGAACAACATCAGGATTTTCTTCTATTTTCTAAAAGAAAATGATCATATTCTGTTATTCTGCTGAAGAGCCTTTTTCTCATCAGAAACAAGTAGAGCAAAAATGGCTTTGGGTTTTAAAAGCTTTCATGAAGCGGCCTTGCATCTGGAAATTGGAGGTGTTACACTACCGTGCTTGGAAGTGCACCCAAAGTCTCCGCATGCTACTCAGTAGCAGTGGTTGTTACAATATCACGTCAGAGGTCGTTATTCATTTCGACTTTGACTTTGACACTAAAGCTTATTTGGCGATTAAACCTGCACTCGATAATAATCAAGTATTCTTGTCCAGGTCATAGAACTACCACATCTAAAAACTCGACAATGGGTACCACCATACACAAGACCTCGGGAACCTAGGCCCAAGCTTCCTAGGATCCCCCCTGATCAGATGACGCAGCCGTTACCTTCCGAACCATCTAAGCTGAGGAAGGTAAGTCTCATCAGTAGTAGCTCAGTTGTTTACCTAGAATTAAAATTAAAACCTACTATCCACAGGCACACTTAAAACTAGCTTATAAAAAAAAGTGTTATCTGTATGGCTCCTGTTTTCTTTAATAAAATACCTAATCAAATATGTATAAAACCTGCCATTGATGAAATTTTAAAAAATATTCACAAAATTTCTTGTAGATAAATGTTATTCTAGGAAATCTTGAACAGAATGTTCAAGAACAGAATGTTCAAGATTTCCTAGATGATACAATTCAATAACGTATTTTACTTAAAACCAATTTGTATGATAAATCATTATTGTATTTGCATGCAAACAAGGCAGAATGCACACGGATCTTTTTATGTAAATACCAGCCTATTTTGTTTGAACCTGCATTCTAAGCAAATAAAGACCTATTCTATTCTATTCTAAAGGGGTCCAGTTTTCTGGACCCTTTGGACATGGGTAGGTTTTAGTCAGTAAGAGTCTGATGCTCTCCCTTCGCACAAAGTTGGCAGAGTAATTTGCTGAGGATATCATCAAGATAGTCCTGGGGGTCTTTCTAACATTAGATGAACTCCCACTATCATATACACATATATCATACATAGCCTATCGTACTCGGGGATAGTTGAGCTATCCAACAGTGAAAGAATTTTCCAAATCAGTTCAGTAGTTTGGTAGCCTTAGGACGTGGCTGAAACTACGACTAGAATCTAGCAAGCAAACTTGTCATTAGCTTCATGAAAATGTTTGTCCATCTAGATCTGGCACAACTTCAGCCAAGTGGATAAAAACAAGATGATTCTACAGGGCCATGTCGGATGTAACTCGAAGAAATACTCTTCTACCCATTGCGGTTAGTTTAAATACACTCTTATGCAAAAAAAAATCACTATCCCTTTAAATGCTGGTAACACACTTTTGAAACATATATAAAGTCACTAATACAAAGATTTCGCATAGGTGCCCGCTTTTTTGCAAAAGGGTTTCTAAAGTTATATAGAGTGACTGGTAAATAATTAGTAACCGATACTTGAACACATGATTACAAACAACTTTCCTAAAGAAGATTATTTTTATTGTCATTAAGAGAAGGCACAACTCCTGTTTTGCTATTACTATTTAAGTCCCTAATGAATATAGAAAAGTTATCCCCCTTACATCCCAATTACATATGTACATAAGCTAATTATATTATTCCTCTTTTACCTTTGTTTAAAATATACCTACATTCATTTGTACACTTAAAAGCAGATGCTTTTTGAAAGCGTTTTTTTTTCAATCCAAAATTTTTTGCATCCCATCGTAGGGGCCCAAACCGGGTGCATAGCTGTAGCCTGTCGGGCCCTCCTCGATGAGAAGGTACCAGCACAATTCGTAAAGAACGACGTTGATGAGCTCATTGAGACTGGAGACCGATATTATAAGCAATGCATGATTGGAATGAAGTGTTATAAAGGTAAGCTTGATATAGTTATCGGCACGAATCTTGAGCTCTGACCTCCACCTACGCAGAAGTAATTTATTGGGTCCCTTTTGTGGTATGAAGTGAGGCGCGGGGACGTTGTAAAGCGGTGATTGGCCCGCAGCGCATTGCGTCATAGCCGTCACTCGGGATTGGTTCTTTGCTAATAAATCACTTCTGCTCAGATGTAAGTCAGAGCTCAAGATTCGTGCCGATAACTATATTTTATTTTATAATCAGTTATATTGGTTGTCCCATTATATACCTTATAACCTACTCCATTGGTCTACGTCCTAAGAAGGCTTGATACACCCGTGCATCGGAGAGCACGTAGTAGCAGAGCACATACGCATCGCGCTATGAGAGTGAAGGAACAGAGAGTGCACCTGTGTCCAAGCAAATGCTTGTGTACTACAATAAGTCTTCCGCAGCTGGGCTGATCTTCTTAGAGAATCTCTGATTATTGACCTCGACGTCGTTATCCACGTTCAGTGTCCGATGCATTTGTTAGCTCGAAAAGCACCATATAGAAATAAACCTACGCACAAAAAATCACTACAGACGACCCAAAAATCGCTTTCAACTACTTCACTTAAAGTAATCTCATCCCGTTTTATACCTACCTACATTTCTTCTCTAGGAAAACCTGCCCTCCAATTGAACCAGCTTCTAACTTCTTTCTACTACCATGACACCAAGTATACCGTCAAGTTATTGGAGACGGATCAAGGTCTGCTCGCGAAGCACCCTGATAATATACAGCCAGAACAGGACTTGATGGCGTAAGTTGTCTGTCTGTGGAACGGTAACCAATCTATCCGTGGTCTTGCGATTGGATATTGTAATTTTATATATGTACTATTTCTAATCGTTAAAAAACGGATATATAGATTCGTCATCCGCAGTATATCATCGTCAATACATCACCTGAGTCTGAGAGAAAAAGTCTTTCTAATAAATAGATATATAAAGGTAGGCTTCAAGTCTGATCTGATGTATGTAGTAAGTACCGCTAAAAGTAACTGGGTGTAATCTTTCGTAATCTTGATTATTTTTGGTTTTTATGACGTATGATCCACCCAGATTCCGGAAGATCCATTCCATACTAGAATATCTGCGTATCTAATTTCAATTAAATCGGTTCAGTAACTATTTAAATTGGATTTAGTTTTGACATAACACCGGGTAGAAAGACACACAGACAGAGCTACTGTCGCATTTCTAATATTAAATGTTTCTTCCAGGTTAATGGAAAAACGAGTAGGCACACCTTACATGCTTATCCTGACGGTTGGAGGTGATCGTCATTTCCTGATCTGGGGCCATCCACCAGACCCTGAGACTGGGAGTCAGGCCAAGACCATATGCTACATCTTCGACCCTCATATGCTGAATGAAGAAGGACAGGTCGACAAATTGTGAGTAGGGTGTTTTTATAGAGGTATTTTATATAAAAGAAATTTGAAAAAAAGAAGATGGAAATGGAAAAAGAGTCACCAGGGTTATGTCTCTATGGGCCTCCAGGTAACAAAACGTTTGCAACCTATGACCACAGAATAAATAGTTTTGACATTGATTTTGACCACCTACTTTCTTATCAAATTGTAGCTCAATCGGTGATCAGATCTACCGTGAATTCATTTAAAAACATGTGTGCTTGTACGACCACAAATGTGTGCTAACATTTACAAATTACTTTTAAGTACCGAATCACGCAATGTTTCGTGACGACAAAAAGTTTTGGGATTATGATTCTAGCTTCCTATGAAAATGAGCCTCAGAACTGCTGATCCAATTATAACAAAACGTTCGTATTATTAAGCCAAGATTTCCTAACTCTGTAGGTCTGGAGCTGGCGCCTTCCTCAGATTCGCTGGTGTCACATCATTTGTGTTGGACTTTTTGGCAAACTATGGCGATTTGGATGCCGCTCAGAAAGGCACTCCCAAGCCACCTATTACGCTTACCTCTGTAGAGGTAAGTAGACTACTTATCATGTTTATTATTATTTGCCTAGGCTTTTCCTCATATCTTGGGGGTAGGTTTCAAATCAAAACTATGGGTTACACGGAGCAATTGCCTACAGCCTATCCCACGATCACAGTGCAGTTACTGAACTGCCAGACTTGTTATCTACAGTAATAAAGTCGAAGATTTTGACCGCTCTAATCTCAGGAACAACTGGTCCAATCTGAAGAATATCTCTTAGCAATGAAATAAAAGCCTCTTAGCAATGAACTAAAAATTGGAAAATACTCCACGTATTCATATACATATAAAGTGGCCTATAGCATCTCTCAATATATGAATACATAATATTTTTTTATGAATCGGACGAGTAGCTCCCGAAATAAGGTCAACGTTTCAGCTTCATAATATTGGAACAGATTTTGTAGATATTTATCCAGTACTTTGAGAGACTTATTTCTAACTTCCTAACCAGGTTGTCCAAAAAGAACGTCTGATCCGCGAGCCAGACTATGCCTTAGATCTGAAAGCGTTGAAGACTCACTGCCGTAGCGAGTGGGACAGCCTTAATATCAACGCTCTCATTGACAAAAAGAGAGAGGTAAGAGAAAGAGAGAGAAGTTTTCAAAGTTCATCATCATCCTTTTCGTTGACCTACTGCTGGGCACAGGTCTCATACAGAAGGATTAATAAAAAATATCAACAAGTACCTGGAAAGCTTTTATACACGGTCGGTTAGCTCTATGGTAAGCAATTTATTAGCTTGTGTTGGTGCTGATGAACTACATATAATATTTCTTATAAATACCTACACATTTTTTAACACCCTTGCCATAGGCGACAAAGCCATAGGCGAATGTGCTTATCATACAAATGTTGACCGTACCGAGAATCGAACCCGGTGGTGTCCAAGATATGCTAAGAAAGCATATATGTACTTTTGGACATGTATACTACCTGTAAGGTGAATAGTGACTCACCAAGCCATATCACTCTCTTACCTGAATATCACAATTTTTCAATAGAGGAACTTTTTCATCTCACTGTAGCAGGCTAGCTATTTATGTAGATATGCTTCTATTAGGAATTACATACACAAGTAAGGCTCAACCGCTTTCGTGAGATAAAACATCTAAAAAACTGTGGTAACTTGTCATTCTAGGGCCAGTATCCCTTCGGTTCCCTCAGCGCCATCAGTTTGGCGACTTCCAAAGCAACTCCTCGGAGGAAGATGAGGGATTTCTATCAGAAGATGCCTAAAGAGGTAAGTGTGAAGAAAAAATGCTTTTGAGGTATAAAAAAAATCTCCTTAAAATGGACCTTGGTATGTTTAGAGTCAGAATATTTGATGTGATTCTCAAACACAGTGATATTTTTCTGATGAAGGTTAAAAGTTAACTAAAGCTGTTTTTTCGTCACTAACACAAAATATATCCTAGATTATTAAATAACCTCTTGACCAGTAAAAATCATCCTCATTTACCTGGCATTTTACCAACTATGTTGCTTTCAATTTCACTGAATTCAGCAGTCAGAAAGGTCAGGTCAAAAAAATTGCCTATACTTACTTTTCTTTTAGTATAGATATGATTGAAGTAGGTATTTCAAATATAAGACAAAAATTAACGTCCGTTTTTTCTTTTAAACAACTGTTTCCTTTGAAAATTGAACGTGAAAATTCATAATCAATAGAAACTCTTCTTCTTCTCTTCTTCTGTTAAGGAAACTGAAATGTAAATTATCGTTGCAGTTTAACTTTTTTAAATCCCCACCAGCCGATCCCAGTCCCACCAGTGCAGCCGGACAAAGCTCCCTTGAACCCCACCAACGAGCAGATCATGACCCTCAGGGGAGAGAACTTCTTCCTCTACTCGCCCAGGCTTGATGGACATACTTTTGGCAGGTAAGATAGGATATTAATAGGTAATATTACTGTGTGTGTATATTCATTTTCATACATATAAATTACATTTTTATATATTAAATATACAAATAAATAACACAGGTGGTCACTGATATCTGGCAAAGGGTCTGTGTATTATTATTATATTAACTAGCTTCTTTCAGCGGTTTTAACTGTGTCTTGTGGGAACTACTGCCTAAACCCGAATGAAAACTAGAGCCCTTCGGTAAATGGGCTGTCTAAAACTGAACTGATTAGCGTTTAAGCAAAAAAACTCTTCAGCTTTATTATATTACTACAGATTGGTACTCAAGATAAATACAAACTATTTCTTATTAGCAAGTCTCTGAATCATTTGTATGGTCTTTGTAGGTTAAGGTCATGTTAATTGCTGAAGTGAATCTATTTCACATTATAAATAATTGTCAACTTTCTATCTTTATTCCAGTCTGTTTTCCTTCTCTCTCTGATGTCATCTATCATCAATTTGGAATCTCACCATATTTTTTTTTTTTTTAAACGGTTTTATTTAGCTCACCCAGTTTGTTTTATTCATTCTTGGGTCAAATTTAGTAATTCAAATTTCACCCTCTTCCTGTCAACCGATTAATCTGAAATTTTGTATACACCTTTAATTCCGATGACAATACAATATAGTAATATCAATAACATTGTAAATCCAATATGGCCGCCGGCACAAAATGGCGGATAACGTAGATTTTATCAATCCCATCAATATGGGTATCAAATGAAAGGGCTCAACAAGCAGAATACAATATACTATAAAAAATTGAAATCCAAGATGGCGGCCGCTACAAAATGGCGGATAACGTAGGTTTTATCAATCCCATCAATATGGATATCAAATGAAAGTTCTCAACCAGTAGAATACAATGTACTATATAAAATTAAAATCCAAGATGGCAGCCTCTACAAAATGGCGGATAACTTAGGTTTTATAAATCCCATAAACATGGGTATCAAATGAAAGGTCTCAACAAGTAGAATACAATTTACTATGCAAAATTGAAATCTAAGATGGCGAGTAACGTAGGTTTTATCAATCCCATCAATATGGGTATCAAATGAAAGTTCTCAACCAGTAGAATACAATGTACTATATAAAATTAAAATCCAAGATGGCGGCCTCTACAAAATGGCGGATAACTTAGGTTCATTTGATACCCATGTTGATGGGTCTCAACAAGTAGAATACAATTTACTATGCAAAATTGAAATCTAAGATGGCCGCCGCTACCAAATGGCTGATAACAATTTTTTATCAATCCCACCAATATGGGTATCAAATGAAAGGGCTTCACAAGTAGAAAACTGTCAGTAATTCCAGCGGGGCCCAACAGGGCCAAGGCCTGCCTGGGCTGCGAGATTGTTCGAAAGAGTTACCGCGGCCCTGGTACATAAAAGGCCTACGACGGAACAAAACGGTTCTTAGTCAAGAGTCTGGCACTCCCTCACCGCTGCTGACCCACAGCAGGAGAGGTCATGTGATGATTTTTGGGGTCGTTAAAAAAAAAAGTATCTGGAAGGGCTATGTATTGAGGAATTAGATTGTAATAAATTGTCAGGTAAGAGACCGTGTAATAATGATGCACCAAATGAATTAGATAGAATGAGGAATATTCGGTAGGCATTTTCATTAAATACTAAAAACTAGAAAATAAAAAATCGGTAAAAAAAACTTTTAAGTTAAACGGTTTTATCTTATGTGCACTGAAAACTAGAAAATAAAAAAATAGTTACTTACCTGTCAACCTACGTAGGTGGTCCCGGTCATATTAGACTAAAATAAAAACGTGGGGCCCCTGTGAAATCCTACCTATGGCAAAGCATATCTTTATACTTTGGTAGATCATGAGCTACGGCTGATTATTGATTGTCAAAATCTCCAGTTACGATTATAGTAAGTCGATGCAATCCACACCTATTATACCTCTAGAAGAGAGTACTACAGCAATAGTTAATGGGCCCCACGTTTTTATTTTAGTCTAATATGACCGGGACCACCTACGTAGGTTGACAGGTAAGTAACTATTTTTTTATTTTCTAGTTTTCAGTGCACATAAGATAAAACCGTTTAACTTAAAAGTTTTTTTTACCGATTTTTTTGTCATAACATTCCTTTCTGTATCAACATGTCTATGTCTTCTTCATTATTTTAAAATCTGTCTCCCTCTTTCAGGGACGACATGATCCCCCTACCGAAGTCTGAGACAGTACTGCACAGCCCCGTGGAGATAGCTGACCAGAACTACCACTCGCAGTACAAACAGCTTGACGTGGAGAAGTGGATCCTCAGGGGTACCAGACATATGGCTAGCTATAGGTAAGTTTATTTATTTATTTTATTTATTTATTTACAAATTTTTGTACACACACACATAATAAAGAAAGATGACAGGAAAGAAAGAATTTACAAAGGTAATGCTTATTTCTAAAGAAATCTCTTCCAGCATACCTGCGAATGGAAAAGGAATAAAAGTTCAGTTCAAGTTAGCTATTTGAGTCTTTGCACATTTATTCTTACGGATCTTATTGAGAAGATTTGCTTGTCGGAAGATGGCCACTATAGATTTCACAAAAGTCAAAGTGGTGGGACGTCAAAAATATAAAGTGTTTTTTTGAGTTCATCAAAATTACCAAGGTTTTACATGTAGCGACGGTATATTTCACCACTTCAGTACCCTGGACAATCTGATAAAGGGAGGGGTATTATAGTGAGACTGGTTGTAAGACTTTCTATCTTCTGACTATCTCTAGGGACTACCAAAGATGTATAAATGGCAAGACCCACCAATATGACGTGCCTTTAGAAACACGGAGGAACCCTTCATGACAAGATGGTCACCTAATTACGTTCTGTGGGACAAACAGACGTTGCTTAACCTTAAGATCGATCAGTCCTCTCTCAATTATCTACGAACTGTATTCTTCTACGCTACTTGTATTATAATCTTCATAGGTATCAAATCTTCAAGACCTACACAGCTATCCCCTGCTGCGTGGCGGCGCTAGGCATGCTCAGACGTTACCGAGCTCGCGCCTGGAACGAAGACATGTTTGATGAAACCCTCGATATCGGATACAATCTGTTTCGGGTCAGTTTGGTCATATTTTCTTTCTAATTAAGGCTTATGGCCTTGTCTGTCTTATGTAGATTGTTTTGATCATGATCTCCGTCCTAAAAGGGCTAATTCTCATCATAGCCTTTTGCGGTCTCTTCTCATACAGAGAAGGATTGAGCATTAATTACTACGCTTGCTCAATGTGGATTACTGATTTCAGACTTTATAGTCCAGGTTTCCTCAAAATGTTTTTCTTCACTTTTTACTTAGCTATTGGTGTCCAAGGTGTCTACTCTTTTTATGTGAGAACAGCGGTCCTGGCCAGATCGGCTTTGGACGCCATATAACTTACCTCTATATGAGTAGTTTTAATTATTAACCTATATGGTGCGCAGGAGTCGTTGGTAGAACGCGGCGGACCTATCAGACGACTGGTTCTCGGTGAACTTAAGGACACTTTTAAGATACGAGACCGAGAATATAAGCATAAGGTATGTTAATCATCTTTTTCTGAGCATTTTTCTGAAATTGTCCCACTGTTGGACAAAACCTCTCTAGTCTTTAGTTTTTGATAGCAAACTTGAGCAATACATCAAATATTACCGTAACTGTCTTTTGATCTTTCTATCATAGAACACTACTTGTCCCCTTCCTTGGTTATGAATGGTGGATTTAACTATAATGCGCAACAGCTTCTATACTCTAGACAGAGTTTTAGAGGTACAGCATGAAGTTATATACAATATACATACATGTTTGGTATTATGATCGATCAGTCAGTCAGAGAAAAGCTCATGCAAAGGTTTTAAGGTAAAATGCCCTAAAAAAACGGAAATTATTATGTTCTTTTATTCTATTATTTTATGTAGGTGCGAGGCATCGCAGTTTGGGGCAAGTTGATATCGAACAATCCTAAGGTATTCGATGTGTGCAGGGGACTTGAACACTTCTTCAAGGAATCCGACTCTGGGATATTGCAAGTGAGTACAAAAAAAAAAAAACACTTTATAGAACTTAATAAGTAAGCATAGCTGATCATCACGATAAGCAGCGTGTTAAATATAATTACTTCGTCTTTATCTAATTATTCTTCGCGGTTCCACCCACACATCGGGAATAGTACTTCCTGTACCTGGATAAAATATTGCCTTTGTTACCCGGGGATAGTTAGTCGATGACTAAAAACTTCTGGGCAGATTTCGATCCACTTAAACGGGAGCCAAAAAAGAAGGAATTTTCAATGGAGTTGTCAAAAGTTATTTATAAACAAATGAATTGAAAACCTCAATTTTTGACTTGGACCTTAAGTGAAGTTACTACAATCAGTACAGAAATAACCATTGTCCTAAATCACCAGGTGCCTGGTGAATACGAAGTGGCGATTTGGTATGAGGGTGGCAAGTATTATCTGTATCATCCCTGGCCTGCTGACAGATATGGAAATAGAGTGAGTAATATTTATATATATATCTACCTAGACTCTCAACTGCCAATAAGTTGGGGTCGGCTTTCAGTCTAACCAAATGCAGTAGAGTGCAAGTGTTTCATATGAAGTTATCTGTGCAATACAATACACCTTGGAAAAAGTTGGCTTCTACTAATGCCTAGGTAGGTATCCCTAATGCCTGTCAAAGATGTTGAACTGACAGCCGGGATCTACCAGTTGAACGAACCTTCCAAAACCTGAAGAGGACCTCATTATGAAAAGATGGTCACTCATCAGACAGGTCATCATTCAGATTTTATGATGGATCCGTTCTTGCAGCTGTTATTTAGCCACCATCAACTATATAAATTGCTGTTCATTTTCGAAATGGTTGCTTCACCACTGTCTTCAAAGTCCAAACTTCTGTCACGTGGCTCTTCAAAACGTAGGCAAAGTTTGCATCGGTCAACCCTGGCAGCTGCTACCTAGCTACATACATCGCACTTAGATGCTGCTGTTTTATATATTTACCTTCAAAATCCAAACTTTTACCAACTAAATTACCTTCAAAATCTTCCACCAGGTGGGTCTCCAAGACGGAGGCAAAGGCTGCGTGATGTACTTCCCCCGAGTCTCTCGTCTGTGCGAGTACTTCTTAGATAACGTGTCCAATATGAAGAGGAAGCCGTTCAGCATATCTGATGTGGCTGTGTGGCAGCAGAGCGTGGACATGCCTGAACCTGTTAATAAGATGAAACGTAAGAGAATTATAGTCTCTTATAGCCTACCAGGAAATCATCTGACATATCAACTATAGCTTTTAGTTTTACAGGTCTCATGTCTCAGGAAATTATAAGAATCCTTAATGTGGCAGATACCATTGACTGTCAGAGAACTGACACTATATCAGTAACCAGTGTAGGCCTATTGTTCACCGGCAACATAAAACTACCATTTTTCGAAAAACAATTATTGACTTTGAAAATTTTACTTGAAAATTTATATTGTCAAGAATATTGACATTTATACTGTAGTTCTTTATATCTTATCATTTGTTCTCTGCAGTAGTTGAATAGTAACTAATAGTTTTGGTCACGCCTATTGCACGTTATTTGACCTACAAGAAGGCACCTGACCTACCTGTCTTATGGCATCTCCACTCATCATTCCTCCCTCCATATACTAGATCTTCAAAATTCATTCATCTCCTCACAGCGGTAGCTCCCGGCCGTTGGATAGTTCGCGGCAGTTTCCACGAAGCTGACGCCAGGTTTCCCGAAGAACATAGAGGACGTCAAGCGACTCCTGTGTCTATTGCTGCTCTGGCTATGACGCAGATTGTGGATCCTGCTGATTGGACCTCGGATGATATTGATGAGGTAAGACTTTCGTAAATTAAACTGGTTGAGACTTTTGATGGGGAAAAGTTCTGAGGTCTGATGTCGGTTATATTGCAAATAGATCTGTTTAACATGAGAGTAGGTCATCACAGAGGGTAAAAATAATACATATTTGGATTCCATTTTTTGATTGGTCAATTGAAATGTTTTTGAGAGATCCAAGAATACTCTTTAGGTATTCTAGACGTGTGTGGTTAGTGGCAAACTTAATAGCGGCGGCCAGGAACAGTCACTGCACCTTATTTTCAGTAACAGTGGTTGGCGCATGTGTTCGAAGTATGTGTGAAGGTTCCAAGCGTTTCGTTAGCACCATGCCATTTGTATACCCTTCAAGCAAAGGCGTGCTCGAAAGTGAGCTGACAGCCGCCATTAAGTTTGGCGAGAACTACATCAGTGTTTTATATCTCTATAGAGCGTTTCCCCATCTTCTCTACATAGCTATCCTATCCCAAATTCTTGGCTCCCATGCGAAAGCCCTGAAATCTCTGTATGTCTCCTAAAAACCTTTAATTTCGTGACTCAGACCCTAGTCCGCGGAGATATCCTCTACCAAAGCACGATGGAGCACCTCGAACGCATGGGCATCGGCTTCGACACCCCCAAGAACTACGAGGAGGGGGGCGGCGAGGAAGAAGTGGGGGGTGGTGAACCTGGAGAATCCGCTTCGGGTGGCACTTTGGCTGCTGCTGATGTTCTTAATAGGTGAGGATATGAAATTGTTCAAGGAGAACCTACTTCCTATGGGTGCTTAGGGTGCTTACATAAAGAAACAGGTTGCCGGTACAGACAAACCTGTACGGGTAGGTACCGATCAGTGCAGGTATAATATTTCAATACACAATCTTATTCACTCACTTATAAAGAAACAGGTTGTTTACCTGTTTCAATTTACCTGTTTCTTTGTGCTCTGGTGTCCCAAAGGATAAGTACGTATGTGGAATCTTCGATGTAGGATCTGTGTGGTTCCTGTAGCTTTGCTAAACTTACTTACATTCAGATATGAAGCTAGGATTCATCGAATTCAAGGAATTGTTACATCCCCACAATGTTAGGAGAAATGCTGACGAGAGCTGCTTACTCAGCAACTCTGTACTAGTCCTAAGATCACGTCATTTTTATAGTCAGTTCGGGTCGGACCACCATCCTAATTAGACGTTTACCGAATTTTCCTGTATCTATGTCTATATCTGCGTGTATAAATAAATTGTGTTTTTTTTTAAAAGACTTCCTGAGTTTTCATTATTACAGTATCACACTTATTTTCGTATCTTTTATCTTTGTCAATTCAGCAGTTTTACAGTGAAACTGAACAACGAAGTTTCGCAATCAGATTTTGATGGTTTTTACCATATAATTAAGCTGAAATAGCTTTTCTTATTAAGCCGCCTTCTAACTGTGTTTGTGGTTTCAGATTCAAGGTTTCGGAGTATGACTGTATTGAAACTGATGTTATGGATAGCGCTTTCACTGGTGAGTTTATTGTGATATTCAGGCCCAAGTTAAACGAAAAATAACAAAACAGTTAAAAGAAAAATAACATGAAAATTCTTACTATATAAAAATGAATTCCTGTTCATTTTATCTAAACAAGAATTGCTGTTTGTTAGTCTGATAAGACCGATTTGGCTTATTTGGTTTTTAAAATTGTTGGCAGAGGTCCAGGGAAGGTTTTTAAACGATACGAAGTTCGCGAAATCAGTTGGTCCATGTATAAAAAAAACTTCTAATTCTTCCTTTGCTACGCAATAGCTCTACGCAATATAAAAACCTAGAAAATAAATAAGCACCATATTTCTCCACCAGGATCCCTGAACCCTGAATCCGGAGGTGCCCCGAACCTCACCACAGTTCTGAAGCAGTTCTTCAAAGAGCACACGCATGGAGTGTTCACGGCGCGAGGAGGATCCACAGCTATATGGAAACATGATGGCCACTTCTACTTCTTCGATCCTCATGGCTGTGATGAGAATGGTAAGATCCCTGAACCCTGACTGCCGGGGCTGCAGGTTGTTCGCGCGAGTTACCGCGGCCCTGGTACATAAAAGGCCTACGACGAAACACGACGGTTTTTAGTCAATAAGAGTCTGACACTCCCTCACCGCTGCTAACCCACAGCGGGAGGGGTCATTTGATGATTTTTGACGTCGTTAAAAAAAAAGATCCCTGAACCCTGAGTCAAGAGTTGCTCCAACTCTCACGTCAGTTCTGAGGAAGTTCTTCAAAGAACCATGATGGCCACTTCTTCTTCTTCGATCTTCATGGCTGTGATGAGAATGGTAAGATCCCTGAACCCTGAATCTCTAGGTGCCCCAATCCACAAAGCAGTTTTGAAGTAGTTCTTCAAAGAACCACCAACCACCACTTCTACTTCTTCGATCCTCACCTATGTGATGAGAATAGTAAGGTTTTGAATGGTGTTTGTTTTGTGATTTGGTTATGATTTTGATTGAATTTTAAGGTAACGGTATAGGGGAATACTATGTTTCTATGCACTCCCTTATATATTTCCTTATGTACACTCTATGTCATCCCCTATGTATTTCCTTATGTACACTCTATGTAATCCCCTACGTATGTCCTTATGTAATTCCCTATGTATTACCTTATGCACACTCTATGAACTCTCCTATGTATTTCCTTATGTACACTCTATGTAATCCCCTATATATTTCCTTATGTACGCTCTATGTAATCCCCTATGTATTTCCTTATGCACACTCTATGAACTCCCCTATGTATTTCCTTATTATACACTCTATGTACTCCCCTATGTATTCCCTTATGTACACTCTATGTACTCTCCTATGTACACTCTATGCACTCCCCTATGTATTCCCTTATGTACACTCTATGTATTTCCTTATACACACTCTATGAACTCTATGAAATATCACTATTACGGTTTTCAGGTCTACCATCTGACGAGCCTCGATCCACAGCTTGTCTAGTTCGCATAAAGGGCAAAGTGGATGAACTCGCCGATGTCTTACTGAGCAACCTCGCCCCTGGCAGTGATGACAGCTTCAATATCTCGCCGGTGGCCATCACGGCTACTAAGCTCAACGCTGAGATTGGTGCTCCGGAGACTAAGTTGGAGGTCAGTGTGTATGTCAGTGTGTGCGTCAGTTTGTACGTCAGTGTGTATGTCAGTTAGTGTGTCAGTGTGTACGTCATATTATATAGATATGTTTTTAACAACCTCGACCCTAGCAGTGATGACAGCTTCAATTGTCTATTAAATGTGTGTCTATAAAAAAATTACATATAATTTTGCTATTTCATCTCCATGAGACTTTATATTCCTATTTGAAATAAAAATATGTGAGTTTGAATATTGAAATTCTATTGGTTGTTTTAAAAAATCTCCTTTTCGCTGTGCTAGACCTTTTATTTGGGTGAAGAATGTAGTTCATTAATAATAATTTCGGTATGTTTACAGAGCAAAGCCTACGAATGGATCAACAAGGGCACAGCCGCTATCATGATGGGTCCGAGAGGGGAGAACTCCGCTATCGGGAAAGCAGCTGAAAAAGCTGGTATCAATGTAAGTTATTTATATTTCTAAATAATTTTTAGCTACTACTCGTAATTTTGGGAAATATTTTTTTTTGTTATGCGTATGTTTAAAACCTCATTCAACTATTATCCTACATCTTTTTATTTCGTGGGAATCAAATGACCCCTCTTGCTTTGGGTGCAGCGTGAGGAAGTATCAAGCTTACATATATGTCGGCATCAGGATCCGACATCGTTAAACAAAGAGGTCTTCACACAATCACTTGTGTTATTCCAATTAACACAATATTAGTCACTACAATTAATATTAACGAAATAAATTATAACGTGGGAGTTGTGCACTCGGCAACGGTCGGTGAACGAATGACCCGAGTCGTGCGCGCGCGCCGCTTTATATAAGGTCCACCGTTGACAGATCGACGGTTGACACATCGACGGTGGCGCCGTCATATACATTTTTTAAAGTATTACGCTGGTCACTCCAAGATTTTCTATGGATTACTTAAAACGCTCATAGTTTTCGTTTCTGTACTCACAATGATTGATTAAAGCGTGCTAAAGTATCATGTACGACCATGTATACGAATGGGTCCTGTTAAATAACCAGTTTTTGAGTAATCTGTAGTCAAAAGTTGAATTTTGGGGAAAGTATAAAAATAGTTAGTTAATAGTAATTGCTAGTAGGCCTTTCTATCAGCTCCTTCCAAATATATTCTTCTACTTACCAGTAACCCTGTATTATGTCTGAAATTACTTCGCCAAACAGGCGGACGACATGGCAGGACGAACCATAGGTCTACCCGCAGCCGCTGCGTTTGCAGCCGCTACAGAATCCGTTCCACCCCCACATATGCATCAAGATCATATGTTTAACTTCCTCGGTAAGTTGACGTTTATTCCTGGCTGATTGTCGGCCAAGGTAGCTGCTCTTCCTAAGGCTACCCGCCCAGCTTCGATAATGCGTGACCAATTTTTTGTTGGAGAAAATTAGAAAACACTGATAGCAATATTGCAACGTACACGCCCTAAAAAAAATCTGTTGGAAAAGTCTTCGTCAGATATAGTCTTACCATAAGTCGGCCCGATTATCTGTCATACAAAAAGTCTGACGTTGGCGGACTCGGACAGCCTATGGAGATCAGCCAGCTGCGCAGGACATATTATAGTGCACGCGCGTTTGATTGGACACAGGTGCACTCACTATTCCTTCACTCTCATAGCGCGATGGGACGACAATCCGTCACCACCGGAGAGAGATCACAAGCAAGACCGACTGCAGCATGCTCGCTGAAGCAAGGGTGAATCAATCACCAACTTCCAGACCTCAGGCTGTCTGGCTTCGTTAGTTCTAGTAGCTGATCGTTTTGTCAAACCTACATGAAGGCACCTGACTGTCTTATGCCATCTCCGCTCATCTTTCCTTCGTGGTACCTACTTTACTATCATAATCATATATTAAACAGAGGCCGGTGCTGAATACTATCTGAACCACTTGAAGAAGACTGGTCGTAAAGAGATCACCCCTGAAGATCTCACGGAGAAGTTTGAGATGGGCGCTAATACCTTCCACATTGAGCTCGGAGAAGCCATCAAGCTGCCTCTTAGGTTACCTGATGAAGAACCTGGGGTATGATATAAACTAGTTCTTTCATTACCATCATGCTCATTAGCTGAATCCAGTTACAACAGAAAAAGGCTAAACAGTTACAATCATTTGCTTAACCTTTATCTGTTGTAACTTGATTTAGCCGAGTACCAATCTACTATATGGAGCGACTGCCTATTTGACCTCCGCCATCCAGTTCCGCTAACTACTAGTTACCTCTTGTTAAGATTTGTCACACATTCTGGCTTCTGATTACCCGTGATAATTGTCGAAGATGTTCAAATGACTGCCGGGACCTACAGTTCAACGTGCTTCCTTCCTAACGGACTGGCCTTATGATCTGTTAGTTAGACACGAAAGTTTTCTATGTTTCAACGAGAGTATATAAGAATAGACTTAAATATTAAGTATATGCAATTATTTCTCATTGGTCTACTTAGGAAGGTGAAGGCGGAGGCGGAGGCAAAGAAGGCCTAGGTGAAGGAGAAGAAGAGGAGAAAGTTGAACTGAAACGTAAGTCTATAGTTTCTATCCCATTAAATTATTTTCTTCATTTTCTTTCAATCTTTTGCCATCCAACTAGGTTTTGATAAATAAATAATATACATTCACTATTTTCTTGGTTTTTCTGTATATTTTATGTGAAGTCTGACTTAATGCTACAAGCATTCTTTCCGGTCGAGGTTTATGTCACCTGTCAGGAAATCTATTCATCTTTTCCTCAGCTTAAGACCACTTTTACCATTTTCTCCACCCAGACATGAAAGACCTGCTCTTCAAAATGTGGTATGACACCACGAAACCCACCACCATTTCTCTGCTGCTTGGAGACTACCACCAGCTCGGGGTGTGGATGGCAGCCGGCGGTAAGGTTGTGGCCTTCGATCCTGCTCCCACCATGACCAAGGGGCTGCTCACCTCGCAGAGGATTAAGAAGGGTGAGCTCTCGTTACGGTAAAGTTTCGATGTAGGTTTTAAACGTGTGTCGGGACACTGTGTGGCTGCAAAGTTCTGTAAGGACCTGCAATAGGTCTACGTGAGAGCAAATATTACTTGTATGTACTTTAAACGTGTGTAGTTGATGGACTACGAAATATACATGTCATGAAAATGTACTGAAGTAATGTACTGTAAAAATATATATTTTTTACACTTTCTTTTTGTTAACACATTTAAAACCTTCCCATAAAACACAAGATTACCTATTACATTCAGATGATGTAAGTCTAAAAAATTTTAAAAGAACTTTTTAGATGAGAATTTCTTTGTCATTGTTAGATATTCTTCATATTCAATTCATAAAATATTTTCTAGATTGGTATTTTATATGGCTACTGCTTTGACGGAATATGGCTCAAAATAATGCCATTTACTTGTTAGTTACATAAATTATCTATGATATTGCTAATCCGTTTTCAATGTCTTCAGGTGACGAACTCCGTCTGCAGCGTCTGGCTGATGAGATGACCGGTGAAGGTGCTGGTGAACCAGGCGAGGAAGATGATGAGGAAGCCGGGGGTGGTAAGCACCTTATACATTTGAGGACCACGTTGGCTAAATGGTGATGGATAAATGAAAGATTCGGAGAAAGGGAATGATTTCCATTGAAAAGGACTGAGATTTTTTTACTGTTGAGATTCTTGAAACCGACTTTTAAACCACTTAAAAGCAAAAATTGTTTTGGTTCATCGGTTTAGAAAAAGGGTTCTGGAGGATGTATGTTTATTTCTACATCGACTTTTAAACTACTAGAAGTGCCGAAGCATTAGAAAGTAGTTTTTTGCTTCTTAGTTTTTATAAGCAGTTTTTTTGGGTTTTCATCACTGAAAATGAGTCGCTGCGTAGAAAGCATACTTGGGCACCAGAAATGGGCTGCATGCGTGTACTTGTTTGAAAAATTACATTGAAGCCCACAATTAAACTTAGCTGGATCTGTATCTTTTGTTTTCCATTTCAGAGGGCGAAGAGAAACCGGAGCCTGAACAAGAGGAAGTCCCGCTGGAATCGTGTCCGGTTCTCATAGTGGCCGCGAGTCCTGGAGAATTTATTGACAAACTTAGTATGTATATTTAACTATATGCGTAGATTGCGTAGTATGTTCTCTTCTATATTGGGGTGTTAAGGTGTGGCAAAAGAAAGAAGCAGTTTTTATTGAAACCATTATCTGCCTAGTCTTTTCCCAGCTATGTTGGGGTCGCAATCTGATACCCCTTGGTTAGACTGGTTGGCAGACTACAAAAGGATTTTAAACAATTCCAAATAATCCTGCCTAATTCACATACTTCTTCTCATACTTAAACCATGCTAAATAATTGTAGAAAATCTATTTGACTCTTCTTTCTTCTAAATACTTCTCTGTCTCTTCTAATTATTTACTTCTCTGCCAGCTCGCCAAGGCGGTCTGGACGGCAAGCAATGCTTGGCGCCCTACAAGTTATACCCCGTCAAGGTCATCAACGAGCTGACCTCAATGCTCAAGGAGAAGCGCGGAGGACCCGCCAAGGATCGCGTGGATGAAGGTGAAGAAGGTGGCCCCGCTCCTCGTGAGTATCTGTCTTAATTCTCTTTTAGCCATGTCGTTAAGAACTGACTTAATTTTACGGGAAAGCTTAGAAGAAGGCGAATAACTTGATATGTGCCTTCCGAAATACAGAGGCACATATTATGAGAAGTCAGTCACAAATACACGGATTGAAAGCGCTAAGCGTTGCTTTACCTTATGATTTTATGATCCATCAACCAGTGCGAATGTAACTGAACCAAGCTAAATATTTCCTGAACTGATTTTGTGATCTATTACGGAAATTTCTTGTACCACGCCTTCATTTCCTCTCTATATACTTTGTCTGCATGCCTCAGGCGCGTAAGATGGATATGATCCTTATATAGTTTGGCTACTTCTTTATTTATAGCCTACACTGGGAGAGAGACTCTCGTTTCCATTTCAACACCTATCTGTAACTATATACCAGCTGTTTCAGTCGCAATCCATGGAACCATGTCCTGTATAAAACATAGCTATAAAAGAATTTAGTTCAGTAGATCATGTAATTACTCTAATCTACCTTACCGGGGACCTTAAAGCTAAGCGTCCACTAGTCGTACGATACCGACTAGTGGACGCTTAGCTTAAATAAGTATTTCTCCATACAGCGACGGCAGAAGAACTAGTGCCCGCATTAGACGATGCCGCTATGGGCAAGTACATGGATCGTCTGACTCGTTCCACTGCGTCTGTGAGGGCGAGACTCGCTCAGAACGAGAATTACTTCATGGATCAGCCTAATAGGGATAATCAGGTTTGTGGTTTATAGAACAGGTTTAGATTTGAAGTTATTTGTTTCATCATCATTAGCCTTTTTATCATCCCACTGCTGGGCTGCGGCCTTCTCTCACACAAAATGATTGAGCGTTAAACCACGCCTGCCCAATGTGTGTTGGTGATTTCAGACATTTACAATCTTAATTCACAATCATCAGTTATTAACTCTTGACTAAGGGCTGATTTTTCAATCATCAGTTAACTTCTATCTGAGGATTTAATATGGCGGTTTGACATATTTTCTATACAAAAGCTGTCAAAACGTTAAAAATACTTCTCAGTTTAGAGTTATCTGGCGATTGAAAAATCAGCCCTAACAATACTATCAATCATTTTTGATCATACAACAAAGGTGATTTTTTTGCTCTGGTACGAAACCCTTCGTGCGCGAGTCCGACTCGCACTTGACCGGTTCATTTTTCCCAAAAATGCTGTTAGAAATAATCTTATATATCTACCCTACTTTCTCCAGGACGCAGCGAACGCAGTAATGGGCATAGTAGTAGAACACATAGAGCCCTACCAGTTCTGGAAGCCGGAGCTACTGGACGCGGTGCTCAAGTATGGAGACAGACTCTACACCATGTCGCTGGGTAACGCCAAGAATCCGCCCAAGCTCAAACCGAAGGAGATGGTGCCGGAATTCCATGTTACCAACTTTAGTGTGAGTGAAGTTTCTTTTACTACTTCTTCTTCTTCTTCTTAGCTCTATCCAGGATGTCTTCCTCTTCGTGTTCGCAGGTGTTCCGACTCTCAGCCACCGCAGTTTTGGCCTGCCTCTGCGTCTTCATCATCATCATCATCATATCATTTATTGCATTCCATAATGTATGTACATTTGGTGTATTGTGGCATATTGTGGTCTTTGACCAGGTATATCGAGATTGAGTGTCGCATTGCCGATGTACTCAGGTGGTCTTTTTTCTACATGTCCTTACCATCGCAGCCGTTGCTCTTGCATTTTGTCGCCTACATCGTGTACTCTAACAGATAGGCAGTCGCTTCTTGTAGAGCACTGGTATTCAGCTGAATCCGGTTAGTCTGGAAGCCGACCTCAACATAGTTGGGAAAAAGGCTCGAAGGATGATGATGAGTGATAGTAGTAGAACACATAGAACCCTACCAGTTCTGGAAGCCGGAGCTACTGGACGCGGTGCTCAAGTATGGAGACAGACTCTACACCATGTCGCTGGGTAACGCCAAGAATCCGCCCAAGCTGAAGCCGAAGGAGATGGTGCCGGAATTCCATGTTACTAACTTTAGTGTGAGTGAAGTTTTCTTTTACTTCTTCTTCTTAGCTCTGTCCAGGACATCTTCCTCTTTGAGTTTGCAGATTTCCATGTCTTTCTTTACGCCACTCGGCCTCCGCAGTTTTGTCCTGCCTCTGCGCCTTTGACCAGGTATGTCAAGATTGGGTGTTGAGGTGGTCTCCTTTTTACATGTCTGTACCATCGCAGCCGTTTCTCTTGTATTTTGTCGGCGACATCACGTACTCCAAGGCTACCGCGTACGTACTCGTTACGGATCTTATCGAGCCCCGTTTCTCCACACATCCACCGCAGAATCTTCATCTCGGTATGAAGTTTATTTTACTAGTTTCTAGTGATAGTAGTAGAACACATAGAGCCCTACCAGTTCTGGAAGCCGGAGCTACTGGACGCGGTGCTCAAGTATGGAGACAGACTCTACACCATGTCGCTGGGTAACGCCAAGAATCCGCCCAAGCTCAAACCGAAGGAGATGGTGCCGGAATTCCATGTTACTAACTTTAGTGTGAGTGAAGTTTCTTTTACTACTTCTTCTTCTTCTTCTTAGCTCTATCCAGGACATCTTCCTCTTCGAGTTTGCAGATTTACATGTCTTTCTTTACGGCACTCAACTACCGCAGTTTTAGCCTGCCTCTGTGCCTTTGACCGGGTATGTCGAGATTGAGTGTACTCAGGTGGTCTCCTTTTTACATGTCCGTACCATCGCAGCCGTTTTTCTTGCATTTTGTCGGCGACATCGCGTACTTTGGAGTATGCTACCGCGTATGTACTCGTTTACGTTTTTGTGTGATATATGTAAAAGTGAGTTTTGATACTGTTTGAAGTGGTATCGCTAAAAACATTGAAGGTTTATTTGTAGGACACTCCGAAAAATCCCATTTTAATTGGTTTAGTCGCTTTATCTGTCTTTTAGAACCTTGAATTCGCGTATAAGTGGTCCGGTTTGGTTTTGCCCTCTTGATTTAACTTACTAGCTAATTTTGAAAAAAGTGTCTGGAATTTCTTGACGGTTCTTTTCCATAAGAATTATATTATTGGTATCTTGCTAGCTTTTGACATATAATTTAACCTGTAATAGTAAGTATCTTTGAGTACTGGTACTCAGCTACATCCGGTTAGACTGGAAGCCGACCCCAACATAGTTTGGGAAAAGGCTCGGAGGAAGAAGGTCTCTTTGAGTAAACACTGTTAACTTTGACACGCAGTAATTACTTACTGTTTAGTTTGACAGAGTATAGAAAAATATTATATAATGGTAAATTTGATTAATCGACTTTCCAAAATGAAGGGAATTCATTCTTCGTATAGCCGTTAAATAGTAAAGTTATATTTCAGGTGAAGCTAGAAGTGGAGCCCGACGTGATCGGAGGCGATACGAAGGCAGGCGAGAACGGCAGCGTCAACAGTCTCAAGAAAGCTATCACCAGCTTCTTTAGCAATGTATGTTTATTTGATTTTAGCTTTTACCAGCAGTTTCACCTGTGACTTTGAACCTTCCACGATAAATGGGCTATCTAAATGCCGTTTTTTTCAAAATGTATTCAGCAGATCAACAATTCAGCTTTATAATTCTTAGCCCAGATTTTATGTTTCTGTTATTATGCGATGTTTTTTCACATGATCTCAGGTAACTCTCGATAGACTTCACGTAGTATTTCTTTTTAGAAAATTTTGCTCTCATGATTTATAGCATTGTCAAACTTGCAAGCCATCATATAATATTTTCCAACTTCTATATTGTTTCTATGTTATAAAATGTATCACTCGTACAACTTTATGGAATCCTAACAAAGAATTTGTAGCGACATGAAACGCATACAACCTTTTCGACTCGCAACCTTCAATCGTCATGAAGAAAAATACAAATGTCAAATTCAAAATTTTATATTTTCAAAAGCCGATTTTCGTTGTCGCAGGCGTGCACATATAAATAGGGCGCCGCCCGTTTAAATAAATCAGTCGACACAAAATCTTCGTGTGTAATTCATCTCCTTAAAATTTAATATTGAGTGTAGGTGATACATTTATCGGTTACTTTTAACCAGTTGCAGAGAGTATTTCTTTTACGTCATTGGTAAAACACTTTTTTAACACTTTTTTCTACCCAGAACAAATACGGCGTCCTCTGCGCCAAAGGCTACTGCGTGGCAATCTGGAAGGGCGTAGACGACAAGTCCTACGTAATGTTGGAGCCTCACGCAGTCGGACCAGCCGGCAAGGCATCCCCAGCCGGGGCTGCGGCCCTGGTCATCTTCTCCAACATCGAGGAGTTGGCAGACACCTTTAGAGCCAACGTGGATAACACTATGAGGCCTGGTGATAATAAGTAAGTGTGTGACTCATCATCATCATCTTTTTCCCAACTATCCTGGGGTCGGCATTCAGTCTGTGTAAGTAAATTTGTGACTGTGGATTTATATAACCGATCTATACGATATTTTGCGGTTAGTTTAAAGTTTGGCATAATACATTGTTAATAGGTTGTGTGTGTCAAAATTCTATTTATGAAAAATCAAATCCACCATGAAATAAGTGTGCGTTGGTGGTCCCAGGTTGGGCGCCAATATAAATTCTGTAGATTAATGCTTTCATTGTACCTAATGTGTGTGTTCGTTTCTTGTTGAAAATAAAGTTTCTGGTTGATGCACTAAATGTTAGAATTCAAACAACAGTTAAGGTGTATTTAGACCCAGTTGGGCGCCAGCAATCAAACTGGGCAATAGATTTCAGATATGAGTGTTACAACATGTAGCAAGAAAAATCTGGTCCAAACACAAAACTGCCCGATATTTATTTAGAGAATTAAAACTTTGGTGTATTTAATGCATTACTGCTAGATGCAGATGTTGCTTATTTCATAATGCAAAGATTTACTCCTATACGTCGAACTCTAATAAAGGGAACAAAAGGCTCCCTCTTATTTCCCAAGTAAAAAGAATGGTACTGTAGCGCGTAGCGCGCTCGGGGATCTTTAGGTTTGTTTATTTTTAGGATTGGGAGCGAAGTGACAACTTCAGTATTAAAACCTATTCTTATTCTAAAATATTTAAATGGTTGTCCGGCCAGGGACCAGACAACGAATAAAAACTAAAGAGTTTCTAACTGTTCTACAGTACATCCCCCAGTTTCTTCAGGTGTCTAGAGTCCTTACTGCTTATATAGGCCTTCTTGTATCTCCCCAGGTTCTCAATATCAGCAGTGAAGGTATTCTGGGAGTTCTCGAAGCTGAGTACTCCAGTCACTCCTCAGGGTACGGTGCCTGATGAAGGGTACGAGTGGAAGGTGCTCACCGCCTTCGTGGAGACTGCTAGAGGCAGGACTATATTGAGGGGAACTAGACCACCTGATTTGATGAAGTAAGTGGCTTTAGTCTTTGGAGCTGTATATTGAAATGAAGCTTAAATTTTTATGACAGATTTTCAGCTGTAGGTGGCGCAAGTATGATATGGATAATGTTTGCTATATTCTATCTATGTAACACTTATGTATTTTGATGTGACAGAATGTGCTTCAAACTAGGTTTATTATTTAAGAAGGCTTAATTTGTTTACGGTAAATTGGAATAGCTTATGTGTTAAGAATGAGGTAGATTTTTCCAATACGTCATCTTTCACTATCAGTTTCATTCAATCACAATTTAGTATAGTATTTTGAAGGATAGGAAGTTTGATAGTAAGATTTAAACATTATTCTTTTGATTTGACTCCATCAAAAGTCTTTTGTCCAGTAGTGGTCAAAACAAAAACTACATGGGCGTATAAGTATAATTAAATGGGCAACATAATAGTACCTACTAAGGTCGGTAGTCAGTTTTGACTCCTGATTATATGCAGTGCTGTGAGCGAAGTCATATCGATCTCTGCGTGATTCTATTTACCACTGAACCTGTATAAATCCAGGTTCACTCCAGACGCGCTACTCCAATCTGCCTGCGCGGCGATAGTAGGCGCCGCCATGTCTCACGTGCGTCGTCCTCACCTCTGGACGCGCCGCACCGTGGACGAGGTCACGTCTGTGCTTGACCACGTCACACTTTATGTAGGATGGATCATCGGACCGACATTTTGTAGGACAGATAATCGGACCGATTTTTTGTAAGACGTTCTAAATAGGATTCCTGACTGTTTTTCTGCAGGACATGCTGAGATTTTTCGCCGAGTTTTTGTAGGACATTCCGACCATCATTTTGTGTCGTTCTAAGATTTGTGGGTGCGTTGCACTATTGCTATCAGTGCGTTGTATTTTCCAAAAAATCGGTGACCGATTTTCTCACTTTACTCAGGTTCACTCGCGACGCACTGCTCCAATCAGCTTGCGCGGCGATAGTAGGCGCCGCCATGTCGCACGTGCGTCGTCCTCACCTCTGGACGCGACGCACCGTGGACGAGGTTATGTCGGTCGCCTGCCAACTGTTCACCGCCTCGCTGGGCTCGCTGGGCTATGAGTTCCGCCCTGGGGAAGATGTGCTGTTGCCGTTGCAGGTCAGTGTAGAAAGAGAGGGGAAGGTATGAGAGAGTAAAGAGAAACAGAGATAGTGTATAAGAGGAGAGACTCTAGGAGAGACTAGAATAAGTGAGGGAGACATGAACAGTGAAAAAGAGGGATAGATGGAGAAAAAGGTATGACAGCAGGACAAGAAAGTTTAAGTAGAGAGAAATGTGTTGTGGTTTAGATAGTGTATGATGAGAGTGAATATGGGAGAAATTAAATAAGAGAATTTTAAGATGCAATTTGTTTTATACATAGACACACCTATACATATTAGGTAATAATTAATTTTGTGAACTACGTCAGGTGTTGAAACGCTTCGTGCTCGGTGTGAACTACGTGCGATACGACTTGGAGGAGGTGTTCTCGGGCAAGCTCGAGCAGAAGGAGCCCAGTCAGATGACCGTCAGGTTAGCACAGTTCTAGAAATAAATAATCAATATAGTTCAGATTTGCCTGAACATCAGCACTTTTTAGAATTAAGCAAAATATTGTAAAATTACGTACAAAGTGAAGTAATAAACGATTTATTTGTTTTGATATTCATCTTGCCTTACATACCTTGTAACCTCCAAACGAAATTTCATTTGGGGCTTGCGAGATATGTCGTGTAGTTTACGTTTCTATTCTTCTGTGGTACTTGTCATATACTGTCCCTCTTCTTATTAATGTTACCTTTCAGATATTTTATTTCTTGTTTAGTTTTCCTCTACCTCTCTATCTATCCACATTGGAGGACATCATTTTATTTTTCATTTGTTTTCTCGTAAACTACGACTACGGTTAACAATCGTACGAACGAGTGTATCGGTGGATATAAAGCGAGTAATTAACTTGAGTGATTAAAATATTATAGTGCACGTACATTTGCTTGGACACAGGTGCACTCACTGTTCCTTCACTCTCATAGCGCGATGGGACGACAATCCGACACCACCGGAGAGAGATCACAAGCAGGACCGACATTAACGGGTGTATCAATCACCAACTTCCAGACTACGGGCTACTTTGAGAAAGTTTCCAAACCTCGAGAATCATCTAGTAAATGAATGGTTTTCCCTTCAGATGTGCATTAGAACGTTTCTTCGAAGCCCATACCCATGGTATTCTATGGTCGGTACCCCATGCGGTGTGTATTTGGCGAGTGGCCGGAGCTCCCTCCTACTATATGTTTGAGCCCCATGCTTGTGGGCCTACTGGGCTTAGGGTGGATGCTATGGTGAGTAGTAGCAACTGTAGGTTTTTTAAAATTTCCATCTTTTTACATATATTTCTAAATAATCCGAACTCAACACGATTTTTATATTATTATGAATTAATTTCGACTTAAAATCACTTTAAATTGAATCACTGACTTAAAAAGCAACGATTTGTGCCCAATTTTACCGACAACATTAAATTTAAAATGTCAGTTTTTTTGAAGTGTTTGCTGTGAATTCTCATGTTTATATAAAAGTAAAGCTGTTGCCAATGAAGTTGAGCCCTAATCAATTAAACCATGTTTAAGCTTTGGTCGATTTGTTTAATATGTGTTTTTTTTTTAAAGTTGTATGTGGTTTCAGGATGATGGTGCAGCCTGTGTGCTAACTTTCACATCTCCAAAGTTAATGGCTTTCGCGTAAGTTGAAGACTGGATGTACTTCGCTATTTCATATAGATAAAAATAGTTTATATGTTATTTGGCGTATAGGCTATATTACTGTAAAGTTTCGGAAATTGCAAGCCACCAATAAGTTTGGAGAAACCTTTACCACTCTAGAGCACTTTTTTACTGACGGATTCTCCGCACGGTTTTTAATGTCATTTGTACTGTAAGTTGTCAATTGCTGGCTTTCGCTAGTATACTTATGCGCTCTAAACAGCATTGTCGCTCGGAAAAACTGCCGCTATTGTAAAAGCGATGTAAATGATACTATCTCTTAGAAATGATTTTCCTTCCTCACAGGTACTTACAAAACGTCCCAGTACTAGAGCGACCGAAGCACGACTTCCAGCTATACGCGATGTCTATAACTGTTCAGCCCATCAAGAAGTTAGGAGGAGTCGAACCTCCCATTGTGAGGGCACCTCCAGGAGCACCTCCAGGAGTCAAACTTGTACCGGCTACTAGTAAGGTGAGAACCTTGGGTTTTGCCCCTTACCCAGGTTCAAAAGGTTCCAGTCACGTTGGACGAAAAGAGGAGCTGAGTTGCCATAAGAAAGCTAGGTCAGGTAGCATACCGTAGGCGTGATCAGTTACTAGAACTAACGAGGCGTTTGGGATCAGTTGTCAAATCAGATCTTCTAAAGAAGGCGTGTAGGGGCCGAGCCAGTAACGTTTCTCGTCCCCCTCGCCCTCGCATTTTGGCGTGATACTTTCTTAGGAGATTTTGCGTTGCATCTCCGCTAGTCTTTTGAGCTCAATGGTCCCAGTACTAGAGCGACCGAAGCACGACTTCCAGCTATACGCGATGTCCATCACTGTTCAGCCCATCAAGAAGCTAGGAGGAGTCGAGCCTCCCATTGTGAGGGCACCTCCTGGAGTCAAACTTGTACCGGCTACTAGTAAGGTGAGTAAAAACTTACCCAGGTAAAGGAAAGGAAGGAGGAAAGATGACCGTAGTTACCTTAAGGAAGATAGGTCAGGCGCATTCTTGTAGGTAAAGGAAGCTTTGAATTCCTTGTCAAATCAAAGCCAATCTGTCAGAGATTGGTCTTGATTGAATGGTGATTTTATTTTGAGAATAATAAGCGGGATATAACGATGACGCTTAGCAACTTTCAACATAGTTGACACAAAGGCAACCCTGACTGTCAATAAGACTGGCAACCAGTGCTGGCTTGGTATTTGCCCAGTGTAAACAGTTTTTCAAGTCAAGCCAGCGCTGAATGCTAACGAAAGCGAGGATAGAGCGTCCGTCTTATGTGTTGAAATTATTTTAAGTTCTTTTATCAAATGGATATGATTTTTGACCTACTTAACTACCACAACGTTTCACAGGTTGGCATAGACGGCAGCAAGCGTCGAGCTAGCGAGAAGGATCGCAAGCATCCACCAGGGAGCGCCACCTGTCTCGACGCTCAGAGGGCAGCTGAGAAAGCGGATAAGGAACAAACTAAGCTTAAAGGTAGGTTTCTATATCCTATCCACAGGTACTGTAGACTGCACATCAGTGGTAATTGTCATGCACCTTAACCCAATAGTGATAAGTACGATTTTCCTATAAAACTGTTACCACTGACCTGAAGTTGACTGTACAAGTTAATATAGCCATATCTTTGTCACATAATCTATGTATTTTATATAGAAATTAATGTCCCTTTTCTTTGTAATTTCATAACTCAAGAACGGTTTCACCTATCCAAACCAAATGTTTAGGCTTTGTTCGTACTATTTAGTAGATGGTTTTTGTACAGTTTACATACAATCTCTCAACCTTTATATGTGTATGACACTTTAATATTTATTTTTTAATATGGAATTGAACCCGAGACCTCGAGCACAGCAGCCGCGCTTGCGACCACTAGACCAACAAGGCATTCAGTCCGCGATAGTACTTATGACAGTTGAGTTACGTGTGGTTTGCGCATGCGTGAATCTGATGTTTTGACAACATACTTATCTAAGGATTGATTTATTTTGCAGCACATTCAAGAGTTTTATATGTTATTTTTACATATTTAACAAAATTAATCGACATAAGTAATCATATCATTTCAATACACATATGCAGCTCTTTCACTCGTGTTAGGGTTCTCTCTCTAAAAATCAATATTAGGGTGTTACTTTAGCCGCTTCCCTAAAAATCAATACTGTAACATCCAATAGACTCTCTTGAATCTAGCAAAGATTGAATTCTACCGTCTTTCTTCCTCTTATATGAAAACACGTAAGTGAATTTCCTAAATTAAAACCTTGAATAAAAGTATTAAAACATTACTTTAGTTAGAAACAAAAATATGCAAAAAAATCTGCTTGAAATTTACTTTGTATTGGTATAATTAAATTGCGGTTTTTCTTAGTAGTTTTGGAGAAATAAATTGGTGAAAATGAAATCCTGAATCGCGCAAGCGAAGTTTTCGCATCAAGTTTGTATGGAAGAAAATTGTAGTACGTATTTGTGGGGGGTCCGTGGCTACACCGTTAACCGGTGCTGGTCAGGAGCCGGTCTAAGTCCTGACCACTATAAAGTGTTACTTTCAGCACTAAGCAATCAATCATATGGTTTAAAATATTGAAAACAGTGTCATGCAAATGAATAAAGCGAGACCTCGGTCTCATAACCACGGATGTAGCTCATTTGACCTCCTTTTGTCGTTTTGGTAAAATAATAAAAAAGTTGTAAAAAAATTAATATTTTTTTTGGTTAATCTTATTCTTAGGCGAGGTTTTTGGAAGGAAAGACGCATGATTTTCTAATTGATAGTTCATTTACTAATATGAACTAGGTTTAATACGAATAGAAATAATAATAAATCTGTGATAATTTCGTTGATTTTTCAATAATATTTTTGGGGAAAACTGCGCAACTTTAAAAAACCTTTTTTCTGTACGTAGGTACTTGACTTTCTGAAAGGCCACTAAACAGTTCGTTATGATTCTATTTCTACTAAACTTCATACTTAACTATGAACTCAAACTTCTTTTTGCTTCACGTGAAATGACAATACCTAAGTAAAAAAATAACTACATAACGACATTGACATTCTGTCACTTTGATGCAAAAATGGTTCAAAATGTAAATAAACGTAAATATTATATAAAAATGTCTGTGTTAAATCATAATTAAAAATAAAAATGCTACCAGAATTAATAACCCAGAAAATATGTCTCCTAAACTAAAGAAAAAGTCTAGAAGATACGCTTCAACGTCTTCAGAACCATTTGGTAATAATTTGTCTATTTTTATCAACTTTGTACTAAGAATGTTCTTCTTCAATTTAAGAGCCCAGCTCTTGTCGGTGCAGCTCCTTCCATTTACGCCTATCTAGCGCCAACTCCTGAACTTCCTTATACGTCACAACATTCACCATCTCTTTAATTTGCTTCATGTAGCTTTATCTTGGACGACCCCTTCCCCTCTTTCCTTCGACGAATTTTTTGTTAATGTAAAACTAAGAATGTTAATACTTGCTTAATTCATAATAAGCGTATTTTTATTTAGATAGTGCAAACTTTGTATAGGTACATATATTTTAGTCAGTCTTGTCAGTTCAGAGTCTGACACTCCCATAGAGGGAGAGGTCATTTGATGACTACGCAATCACCCTTCAAATTAAAAGAAAAAAATACCTAAAGGGGTTGCTCCCCTTCGTTTGGATCGGACGATTAAAAGTTTGCTTCGTGCGGGGGCAGTTAAGTATGACGTTACGGCTTTGCGTCTGAAACTACGTGCGTAAAGTCTACAGCGATTTGTATATTTCAGGACAACGCAACACGAGTGGCTGGTTGGTCCTGAGCGATGGCACTCAGTTCATGTCGGCACAACACTCCATCGCTTGCAGGAAGTTCTCCCACGCTTCTAGAGGGAACCAGGTAAGAACTACACTATTTATATACTAGACTAGCCGTTTTCCCGTGGTAACTACTGCCCGTACCGGGATAAAATATAGCCTATGTTACTCGTGGATAATGTAGCTTTCGAATGGTGAAAGAATTTTTAAAAACGGTCCAGTAGTTTTTGAGCCTATTCATTACAAACAAACAAACAAACAAACAAACAAAGTTTTCCTCTTTATAATATTATATAGTATAGAAGTATAGATATAGCAACACACCAAGGGAACTACGGCATGGACTGAAAAAACCCGAGTAACCATCTGCGTTCTCGATAAATGATAAATATCTAACCTAACACTGAAATATTAATTGACACAGAATTTTGAATAGGACCAATAAATTCAATCCGTTTGGCGTGAAGAAGCATCTTAGCCTACATACATACACTTTGTTTTTACAATTATAGAGTAATAATTACGACATTAAAATTTCATCTACGTGCTGAAATAGCACTGTAGTTTGTTACTCCTGTCTGTTTCTGCGATAAGGGATTACATAGAAGTTTCTCTAATTAAGAAACTGAATTGCTGAGTCTTAAGATTTCAGAATAATCTCCTGCCCCAATACCAAGTATTACTTCGTCTCATCAACTACAGCTTCCATACGCCATTTCAATTTCTAGGCGGTAGCCTGCGCCGTGATGGCTGTAGCGATGTCCCGAGTAGAAGACGTGTGTCGATGGTGCACCACAACCCTTGACCAGATCCTGGAGAGCGGAGACCAGCTGTACCAGGACAGCTACCTGCACTTCCACCCGCCCACCAAGATATTGGCTATGGAACAGGTCAGTGTGTAGTTAGGATGCCGTAGCGATGTCTCCCGTGGAAGACACCAAGCTCGACCAGACCCTGGAGAGCGGAGACCAGCTGTACCAGGACAGCTACCTGCACTTCCATCCGCCCACCAAGATATTGGCTATGGAACAGGTCAGTGTTTAGTCAGGATGCCGTAGCGATGTCCCGCATGGAAGACACCATGCTCGACCAAATCCTGGAGAGCGGAGACCAGCTGTACCAGGACAGCTACCTGCACTTCCATCCGCCCACCAAGATATTGGCCATGGAACAGGTCAGTTCTATCCAAACAACTAGCTTCGGCCAGCGTTTTCACCAGCTTTCTAGAGAAACTATAGCACCTGCTCCCGGACAATGGAATAGGTCAGTGTGTAGTCAGGATGCTGTAGCGATGTCCCGAGTGGAAGACACCACGCTCGACCAGATCCTGGAGAGCGGAGACCAGCTGTACCAGGACAGCTACCTGCACTTCCATCCGCCCTCCAAGATATTGGCCATGGAACAGGTCAGTGTTTAGTCAGGATGCTCTAGCGATGTCCCAAGTGGAAGACACCACGCTCGACCAGATCCTGGAGAGCGGAGACCAGCTGTACCAGGACAGCTACCTGCACTTCCATCCGCCCACCAAGATATTGGCCATGGAACAGGTCAGTATTTAGTCAGGATGCTGTAGCGATGTCAGGAGTAGAAGACACCACGCTCGACCAGATCCTGGAGAGCGGAGACCAGCTGTACCAGGACAGCTACCTGCACTTCCATCCACCCACCAAGATATTGGCCATGGAACAGGTCAGTTCTAACTTTTAAGCAACCTTTTCATGTTTAAGTTTAGTTCTATCCTTTCAGCCTTGTGATCATTGTCTTTATTTTGTTTTTATGCCAGCTTTCTGAAGGAACTGCCTAGGGCTTCGGTAAAAAGTAGCCTATATGATGTTCTGATGTGTTAGCTATATTGCTACCAAGTTTCATCAAAGTCCATGCAGTAGATTTTGCTTGAAAGATAAACAAACATCTATCCATGTATGCATATAGTGGTATCGTTTTTGATGCAGTTAGGTTGAGCAATCTTTGGCTCTTTGGTATACTATTCGGCAGCTTTTGCGTGATGAACAACTATTTATTTATTTATTTAGGATTGCCAACAGGATGAATACAATTACATGAGTTAAATCATTTCATAAAATCAGGTCCAGTGTGCGCTCCCAGTTATAGGCGACCACATCCTTTACAGTCGTTACTATATCCCTCCATTCATAAGATATACACACAAACTTTTGCATTTATAATATTGATCCTACTAACTTCTGATACCTCTATACCATCATCAGATTCTCCGTAAATTCTACACTCCTGGCAACTGTGTGTGCCGTGTCGTCGTCTACAAGTCCAGACACAAGGGTGCTCTGGATGTGGACCTGGTGCAGCAAATTGGCGAGTTCTTCAGAGAGGAGAAGGCTGGCGTCTTCGTTACCGGCAAAGGGGACTTTGCTGTTGCACTGTTTAGGACTCCACGAGGTATTTTTTCAGTAGACTTGCCTTTTCCTGAGTATGTTTTTTGAGGTGTATATTATGATCTGTGTAGCCTTTTTCTTAAATATGTTATTTCTTAACTGTCAAACAAGGGAGTTCTTGCATGCACAGAACACCTATCACAAGAATATCCTCCATAAATGGACTATTTAATACTGAAAGAATTTTCCAAATCAGTCTAGAAATTCCTGACATTAGCACGTTCAAACAAACAAACTGTTCGACTTTATAATATTAGTTTTAGGTTTTATACTAGAATAGTAAGTTTTTAAATGAAATGTAAATATTTATATGGACTAAATAAAATATTAAATATAAAGTAAATAGGTAGCAACAATGTTATTAATGATAGTTTGTATATAGTAGTTAATAATGATATTTCTCCCAGGTTACTACATGTTCGACCCGGCCGATCGAGACAGGTACGGCCGGGCCGTAGCCCCGCCTTGCATCGGCAGAGCCCGGGCTTGCTTCTCTCAATATCCTAACGTGAGTCTTCTAATCTTCTTACTACCTTCCACCATCGGTTTCACTCACATCTCTTGGAACTACTACTACTACTAACATGGGAACGTCCATGTAAAAGTAGATATACGAGGGGAGGTCAATAAGTTCGCGGAATGGAGGGGTTGGCGGGGATAAATTTACCCGTCCAGGTAGGCACTAGATAAGCACCTCATTAAGAGTATATATACCAAGTTTGAACCTAATCGGGTCATTAACTTTTGAGTTATCGACCTGCAAACGACTAAATCGGGAAGAAGTCAGCCAGTATGGAGAAAATTGAACACCGTTTGCCGTTATTAAATTCCTTACCAAGCAAGGAAAATCCGCTCAGACGATTTTTCAAGAGCTGTTAGCAGTTTACGCGGACTCTGCTCCTGGTAAAACCATGGTTTACAAGTGGCATGGTCTTTTCAAACAAACAAGGGAGTCCATTGAAGACGACCGCCCCTCCGGACGGCCAATTGAGGCCAACACACCAGAAATCGTCGAAAAAGTAGAATAACTTGTATTGGGACTATTACGGGACAGTACTACGGTTCTTTACTGGAAAGATTGAAAGAAGCCATTAAGGAAAAAAGAAGAGGAAAACTGTCAAAAGGTGTGCTCCTTTTGCACGACAATGCACCCGTCCACACGTGCCATGTTGCGACGGCTGCCATTCACCGATGCTGCTTTGAACAATTAAACCACCCACCATACAGTCTAGACTTGGCCCCCAGTGACTATTATTTATTTCCAAAAATGAAGAAAGAGCTGCGTGGAAAGAAATTTGACGCGATGAAGAAGTCAAGTCGGCGATTTCGGCCTATTTTGACGCCAAAGACAAATCATTTTTTTTCGATGCTATAAACAAGCTATTTGAGAGATTCGAAAAATGTATTAGGGTTAAAAGAGAATATATTGAAAAGGAAAAATAATTTGGTGTTTAATTTCAACCTCCTTCGCTCTCATTCCGTGAACTTATTGACCTCCCCTCGTAGTTCTCCGTGAAGGAAATGTCGAAAGGTCTCCTTGTAGGTCAAAAACGTACCTTGGATGTGACCAAAACGCTCAGTAACGAGTGAACTAATGAGGCGTTCGGGTTACTTAAGACAGCTTTTTCATTTGAAATCATAAAACCCACCATGTTCCTTTCTAAGCCCTTTATGTATCAGGTCCTTTTTGTCTAGTCTTTTTTGTATCAGGGTCGCGATAGCTCTTTCGATCAATCCCGCAGCCCCGGTTTCCTTGAGACACCTGTCGACGATTTTTGGTTTTAGGGACAGGTTCTAAGGAAGCCGTATGAGGGCGTTTAAGCAGTTACTTCAGCTTTTTAATATTAGTGTAGACTAGTCTGAAACCACTCTGTTACATTATTTTCTTGTTTCCAGGTACAATCATTAGCTGAAAAATTAGGACCCAATATTCCACCAACATCTGAAGTGGAGCATCTTGAAGATACTGTAAGTATTCTGAATATAATTTATTCTTGCACTAGCATTTTATATAGAGTATAGAGGTTTGTAAAGTATTTTAGGTAGGCAGGAGGTTGAGGATTCTTTCAAAGCAGTTCAACATTTTTTGCATAAAATTGTTATGTCTTTACATACCTATTACATAATTTAAATAATTTTAGGTTTTTATTAGGGGGTTTAAAAGTAGACAAAAATTGGGTAAGTAGTAAAGCATTTTCTTTTCCTTCTAGCCGAGAAGATCGAGCAAATCACAACAACCGGATACGGATGATGAAGATAAAGAGGTTAATATTTCTAAAACTAATAAGTTATCTAACTGTTCTAAATAGCAACGATAATATTTTAAGTTCCTTCTTAAAAAATTACTTGAAGAAAATCAGTTTCAAAAGTCGTATCTTCTGCTAGAAGTATTGATCATAATATTGATAATATTTTCCCACGGTTTCATTCGCGTCCCGTGGGGAACTACTGCCAGTACCGGGATAAAATATAGCCTATGTTACTCAGGCATAGTCTTCTCAACAGTGAAATATTTTTTCAAATCGGTTCAGTAGATTTGGAGCCTTTGACTATCTTATGTCCTTCTCCCGGATCTAAGCTATCTTCCCTCTAATTTCCAGCTTAAACGTTTCAGCCATTCTTGAGTTATAAAATGAGTAGCTAACACGACTTTTATTATTATAGAAACAAACAAACAAGAAACAAATGCAGTATCAAATTATTACAGTTATTTAAAAAACTTTTCCACAACTTTTTGACGGAGTCTGGGCCTAACTCTTCTAGGAACAAATTAATCGTATTTCTTCATTCTACAGGTGAAATTCACGGAGCCCACAAGTTTCTCAATATACGGCATGGAAGTCACCAGTTTGCGTAGACTGAATCAGCATGAACGATAAATCGGACCGACATATCGGACCGACGCGAAATCGGACCGACGCGACATCGGACCGACACGACATCGGACCGACGCGAAATCGGACCGACGCGACATCGGAAGGATATTTTTCACAATGCCGTATTAATATCGGAAGGCAGTCGGACCGATTTCCGATCGAAGGAATTTAGTTATCGTGGCCTTTTTTGTCCTTTTTCACACTGGTTCTTAAACTACGCAAATTGGGCTTGCTCACAATACGCCGTTTGGGGACTACGCCAAAGTAAAACATGGAATACGCCTCTTTAAAAATTGAGTTTTGTCATAGTTTTAGAATATTGTTAACTGTGATTTTTTATAGTTTTAATTTGTGGTTCTCGTTCTATAATAACTTGATGTAGTTTAGAACGTGTGTGAAAGGGACAGATAGAACAAATTTTGTGAGTGTACTGTTCTGGTCCCACCACATTTCGTTGCAATGCATTTTTTTAAATAAAACGTTATTTAAAAAATGGCTTTTGACTTATTTAAATTTCCCTGAAAAATTATGTAAGTAAGTATACGCAAAGATTTGATAGCAGGCGTATATAAAGCTAATGAGTGCATGATTTTTTTCCGAATAACATGTATTGGTTCAGAAACGATACCTCAACTGCTGTTGCTTCTTGATAAAGTCTAGGAAGAAATCGGTACCTATATGAACTTAAAAATTTTTAAATGTACAAAATCACTAGAATAACATGCTGTTATAAATGCACGTAAATACTAATAACTGCTTCATTATTATTAAAACATGAAAGTTCTGTAATCGTGGCCGAAGTTCTTCACAAGACTTTTAGTTCTAAAGCCGGGTCCAGACATGTATCATTTGCCCGATCCGATTACCGTATCCGTATCATCGACGCGTATGATCGCATATGTGGACGGGTAATTCACGTATCATGATACGCGATTTCGATACGCCGTTATGATAAGCTGGGTACTCACTTAGAAGTGTAGCACGTAACGTATCAGATACGGTATCAACCTGCAAGTGTGTACGGCTCGTCCACGGTTCTCACGAGCACACTGCGAGCCGCCTTTGTGTTCGCAGTGAAAGCCCCACTCGGCGGGTCACTGCGAGCTTACAGCGCTCCACGCGCGAGCGGCTCGCAGCGGGCTCGTGCCTACATACTCACTTGATACCGTATCTGATACGTTACGTGCTACACTGCTAAGTGAGCACCCAGCTCTAAGTGAGTACCCAGCTATACATCATGAAGTGCTAGTACATTTTCAGTTTCATCATCAAATCAGTTTGACAGTACCATATTACAGTTACCGGCACGGATGTCGAGCCCTGACCTTCACCTGCGCACAAGCGATTTACTGCCTTATTGCCTTATGCATACGGGTGCGCAAAGCGATCCCCACTCTTCTGCCGAGAGCCCGACATCCGTGCCGGTAATTGTATTGTCTTGTAATCATAACTACATACAGCTGCCAATTTTCAGGACGCTACGATCCTTAGAAGATGGTTAAAATTAGTTACCTTTTTTCCATTACATACCGTAAGTTGCACAAAGCTCCATTAAAGTTAAGGATTTTTTTTATCTATTGCTAACTCTTTCTTTACCAACAAGATATAAAGTGACAGCAATAGATTTAATGAAGCTTTAACTTTAATGTAATGGAACTTTGTGCAAATATGGTTACATAGTTACATACAGGTCGAACCAATAAATAAGTAGGTATACAATACATACATCAAAACAGTTTTATTGATAATACATATCTTACAGTGTAACATAACACTAACAAAGAAAAATACAGCAGTTTATATAAAGAATACATATACAGAGGTCCTATAATAAACAAGAGGTATTTGAAAATCTCTTGATTTCTTACTCCCTTCGCTGTACCTTGCAAACCATCTTTGATAACATATTTTCTTAAACCTAAATACCAGATCAACACGTATTCTACCCAATCGATCTTTTTGACATCAAATTCAAAGATAGCTTTGTCGGCTTCCGATAAACTATCGAAGAGTTTAGCAGTATTGTCGTCGATAAACCGCCATTGGAAGCAGGCGAAGTAAGATAATGCTATTTGTAGTTTGTACATTTTCTTATACAGTTTCACGAATCTGAAAAGGAAAAAAACGTACAAAAAGGGGCCAAAATGGATAATGAAATCACCATCCTTTGTGATCGAGTCTGACGGCTTAGTTTTGTCGCTTTTAGATACTCATATAATCTGTGTGTTTCAGGGTCTGTGTATTCGCGATCAACGATTCCGTTAACATCATCATCATCTCAGCCATAGGACGTCCACTGCTGAACATAGGCCTCCCCCTTAGATATCCACAGATGCCTGTTGGAGGCGACCTGCATCCAGCGTCTTCCTGCGACCTTTATAAGGTCGTCTGTCCACCTTGTTGGTGGACGTCCTACGCTGCGGTTGCTTGTCCGTGGTCTCCACTCCAGCACTTTTCGACCCTTGACCTTAACTATAACTTATATATAAGAAAATCTTCTCACCTCCTCTCCTTTCCGATAGCGAAGCAGACGGCATCGACAACGTAGGCAGGTATCAGATGTAGAAGCCAGGAATATATCCAGAATATGGTAGCATTAGTCGTCTGCAGCGCAAAACCGTAGAACACGGCAGCTGGAGACATGATTTTTCGGACGTCGGTAGAAACTACTTGAAATACCTTGCCTGTAACAATTTGATTGCTGTTAATCAACTTCAAATATAAAAGGAAGAATTGAATCCACTCAGACGTAGATACGAAGGACATGACCGTTCAGTTCTTATGACGTTAAAAATTGATTACTTAGTATTTGAAGTAATGTTTATTTTTGCATTCACAGCTTTTGTCATTGAGAATGCTGTGTGAAATGATAAGAGGAGCCGACCGGCTCCGATCGCGTATTTTTTCTTGACGTTTGGCTCCGTTTGCATGCTCTTGAATGCTCGCAGCCGATCGGCTCCGGTCTGTGTGAAAAGAAAAATGCGCGCCGATGCTCTTCGACCCGGTCTATTTGAACGGACCCTGAGAAGGTCAGGTAAGTAGTTGCGGCTTAAAAATATGATTAAATTTTCTGAATTTTCTGAAAATAAACAGGAAAATAACAAAAATATACTTGAAAAATTCTTACCCAATTCTACAGGATTCCTCGTAGATCCAGTAATAGCATAAATCTTAATGCTATTGTCTCCATCAGCTGTTCTCTTGGCAGTCTCATAGGCGGAGGCTATAATTGTGTTATTTACATAATCCACAGGAATCAGACCCAATTGGGTCACTTTATCGAAGAATTGTGCATGCACGAGACCCATGCAAGACCCTAGAATAGTCTGCAATAGAAAGGATTTATCAGATGAATCATTTATCAACATAAACTAATATCATGAAATACCATGTCTTGTCATGTCCAACAAGGTGGACAGACGACCTTATAAAGGTCGCCGGGAGACGCTGGATGCAGGTCGCCTCCAACAGGTATCTGTGGAGATCTAAGGGGAGGCCTATGTTCGGCAGTGGACGTCCTATGGCTGAGATGATGATGATGATGATGACCATGTCTTGGACAGTTAATGAGGCAGATAAGTCTAACTGTGGATCACAATAAACGATCTTCCTTGAGAGTGAGATTGAATTTTAACATTAGCTTTATATAAATTAGGTCACATTTCAATCTCTAATCGAAAAATAATGAATGGATCGGTTATTGCAATCTACAGTACCTAAGAGAAGATACAGCGTTTGGGGTAACGTAGTGTAGAAAGTCCTACTACACAGTAGACGTTGATTTGAAGACAGTGGCAGCCAGTGATTGGATGGGAAGCTATCCGAAACCGAGGTGGTTGGCGCTTACTGTTGGAATCCTACGTTCTTGAGTTGCGAACCAAGTCATCATCCTCATCCTCTGAGCCTTTTTCCCAACTATGTTGGAGTCGGCTTCCAGTCTAACCGGATGTAGCTGAGTACCAGTGCTTTACAAGGAGCGACTGCCCTACCTGACCTCCTCAAAGTTACCCGGGCAACCCAATATCCCTTGGTTAGACTGGTGTCAGACTTACTGGCTTCTGACTACCCGTAACGACTGCCAAGGATGTTCAATGAAACCAAGTCACCAATGAAAAATGTTGAGTACTCACCCCACTGGCACCGTAGACGTTTGACATATCTACCCAGCCAGGTCTCGGCTCTCGTTTAGAAGGTACCACTGAAAATATAATCATCATCAGCTTCTCTATTTAAGAGAACAAATATGTACACATTGGTGCGAGTCCACACACAAAGATTGCAATTTTGCGGATATTTCAGATGTGTTCGCGGGTATTTGGTTACTTTTTGCTTAGAGCAAGTAGATCAGAAGAATATTGTGTGTTACACCGGTGAAATTTCGCCAATTATGATTCGGTCGCATGAATTTGGCCAATATTTAAATTGAATGATACTAAGAACGTACCTATAGCAGGCCTCACAATGCAGAGAGGCATATCTTCGCCCAAAGTCTTGACTGTCTCCTCGGCGACGGCTTTAGTAAACGAATACGTATTCGGCCAATTTGTTATCAAACTGAAACAAAGTTTAGACACTCTTTTAAAGAAATATATGTACGGTAGACTGCACATCAGTGGTAACTGTCATGCACCTTAACTCAATATTAATAAGTACGATTTTTCTATAAAACTGTTACTTAACTGACTTTAAGTTGATTGTACAATATGTCTACGCGCGCTAACTACAAGCACTCTCTCTTCTTCCTCAAGTGTGAGAAGTTCTGTGTGGTCCGTTTTTCAGCACGGGGCAGGTGAGGTTGGCAATTGGGGCAAGAGTATGTTCTTCTTTCTCTTTCTCCTGCCCTGTTCCCAATTTTACTTGGGGTCGGCGTAATATGTCATTTTCTTCCATTTTCCCCTGTCACTCGTCATACTACTGCCTTCCTATTCATACCATCTTTCACGCAATCCATCCATCAGGCAAGAGTATGTTGAACATAACTTACTCATCAGAAATTTTATTAATTCTGTCTTCATCGGTAGTTTCCGCTATCTTGATGAGAGCCTCAGGGTCAACTGGACTTTTGTAGAAATCTTCTAATATATCACCATTGATGCGAAAGTCGCACGCTTGTGCGTACGCCGTTGAAACGTGGACATATGATCTGGGAGGGAAGAGAAACAATATAAAACAAAGAGTTATCTTTAGTCAAACTTCGAAGAAGCGTATCGTCCATACCAACTGTAAGGTTTTGTGATCATCTCTTTTTTTGAGTTCCGCACCCAAAGGGTAAAACGGGACCTATAGTTTTCGCTGCTCTGTCCGTCCGTTCATCTGTCACCAGGCTTTATCTCATGAACCGTAATTGTAAGAGAGTTGAAATTTTCCCAGATGATGTATTATATGATGTAGATAATATTTTGGTTGGCTCCCATACAACAAACGTGATTTTTTTGCTCGATATCGATGACGGCAACAGATATATAGATGCGGTTTTATAAATAATGGTACGGAACCTTCGTGTGCGAGTCCGACTCGCACTCGGCCGGTTTTTTCATTCAATATGCGATTTGATACGCACTTCAGAACAATGGAACTTTAAAACAGGTCCTTTACTTTTCACTTACTTGAGCTTCTTGCAAGCTTTTCCAAGGAGTAGAGCCTCCCTTGCTCCTCGCACGTTGATTAATGTGGCAGCTCGAAGTGGCTCATCAAACCTCGTGGTCGCAGCCATATGCATTATTATTTCCGTCTAAATTATAGAATTGGTATATATTCACATAAAGAATAAAAGCCATATTGGCAGTCGAGTAGTATAGTTGTCGGCACGAATCTTGAGCGCTGACCTTCATCTGCGCAGAAGTGATTTATTAGCAAAGAACCAATCCCGAGTGACGGCTATGACGCGATGCCATGCGAACCAATCACCGCTTTAGCCCGCCCCTGCGCCTCACTTCATACCACAGAAGGAACCCAATAAATTACTTCTGCGCAGGTGAAGGTCAGCGCTCAAGATTCGTGCCGATGATTATAGACAGTACAGTAGTAGAGATAAATAGTAACTGGATTGAGATGGCCAGATCGACAGTAGCTCCATGTAACACACTGGTACTCAAATGCACCCAGCGGACTGGAAGCGGACCCCAAGCAGGCAAGCATAGTTGGGATAAGACCAATGTGGATTATGATACAGAATACGAGCATGGAGATGATAATGTTTAAGACTGGAAAATAACAAATGGTAATTGGCAATCCAACTCTTTTAAAGGTCTTCTAACTATCTTACCTCCTGTGTAATAGTATCCCAGTCTTCATCGCTGATGCCCAGTCTCATGTCAGCGACATCACCAGCTATTGGTATTAATTTGTCAACAAAATCCGGTTGTGTGTCTCGAAGGATATCGAAAACCTGCAAATCAATATTTATAGTAGAATTTAATGTGCTAACCCTGTCACCTAAAATATTTTTTGGGTAACATGTGTTTTGAACACTGTGAACATCCTTGGCAGTCGTTACGGGTAGTCAGAAGCCAGTAAGTCTGTCACCAGTCTAACCAAGGGGTATCGGGTTGCCCGGGTAACAGGGTTGAGGAGGTCAGATAGGCAGTCGCTTCTTGTAAAGCATTGGTACTCAGCTGAATCCGGTTAGACTGGAAGCCGACCCCAACATAGTTTGGGAAAAAGGCTCGGAGGATGATGATGTGTTTTGAACACCACTTTTACTGGCTGCCTAGTTGTTGTGGTTTTCGTTATGCGATAGCTGTGCACAAGTTCTCGGCTTGCATTCCCGAAATCGCGTTGAGGGTTTTAGAAACTTTCACAAAACAGTTCGGCGATGTTAAACCGAACCCCCGTCATTTCAAGGGCACGTAATGCTACTTAGTATTACTCGTTGTTACAATAACCAGAGAGGCTCATTTGAGAAAACTCTGACACCAGGGCTTGTTAAATACAAAAACTACTCACGGGATCCTGTAACATTTCCTGAAGTCTTTCCAGCATCTGTTTTCCTTTCTTTGGTCTCAATAGGACGAAGACTTTTGCCACTTTTGTGGCCCTGAAAATAAAAATTGAATAAGTCTTTCATTTGTGCCTTTTTGCTGATCAAATTCAGAAGACCTGTTACAGCTTTCTCGAGCTAGATTCCGAACCTGAAGAGTTTCTCTACGAGCTGCTTGCCGAGGAAGCCGGAGCCGCCTGTCACGAACACGGTGGCGCCGCAGTAGAACTGCTGCACGGCCGAGTCTCCACGGCCTGACAAATATCCCTCACCTGAAGAGTTTCTCTACGAGCTGCTTGCCGAGGAAGCCGGAGCCGCCTGTCACGAACTCGGTGGCGCCGCAGTAGAACTGCTGCACGGCCGAGTCTCCACGGCCTGACAAATATCCCTCACCTGAAGAGTTTCTCTACGAGCTGCTTGCCGAGGAAGCCGGAGCCGCCTGTCACGAACACGGTGGCGCCGCAGTAGAACTGCTGCACGGCCGAGTCTCCGCGTGCAGTGATTTCATCCATAGCCGTATTCAGACTGAACAGTTTATGTTCTAATGCCTGGGCTGGATCAATTTCATCTTCGGTACTCATTTTGTATTCCAATATTGTTGAAGTTCCTTAATCTCAAATCTGTAGAAAATACCACAGACTTTAAGACTGTGTTCAAACTAAACTGACTATCAGTAGCCGAATGTGAGCAAACGTTACGCAATTTATTGTATTTCCATACATACATATTCACTAGTTCGTTCACATCTAACCTACGATACATTATTACGCTTTGCGTAGACGCTGATATTCGGCGGCTGATAATCAGTTTGGTTGGCACATAGCCTTAAGAGCATGAGAGTAGTAGGTATCTATGCTGTCATTTTTTTGGATAGAAATGATATAATCCGGCCGCCTGCCTGCCAACGGTAACCCTCCTTGGGAATGCTATTGACGTGGTTTGTCCGCCACCTCCCCATCTCTCTCCCGTGGGTGTCGTAAGAGGCGACTAAGGGAGCTAAGGCCTAGTGCATTCCACCAGCACTTTGGGTATATACTATATTTGCCTGTTTGTCTAATAGACGCATATACGATTGCTTAGAATGGGATCTCAGATTCTCTTATTAGAATACCCGCACACAGAAAACTTTAAGTCGGCCGATAGTTTGTTTGGGATCATAAATCAGTATGAAGATGAATGGTAGTAGAATAGAAAGTAGTAGAAGTAGAATGGTAGTGTGCACATTACAAAAATCAGGTATTTAGCCGGTATCAGACCGACTGAAAACTTGTAAAGCACTGGTACGCAGCTGAATCCGGTTAGACTGGAAGCCGACCCCAACATAGTTGGGAAAAAGACTCGGAGGATGATGATGATGAGACCGATTGAAAACTTTGATTGGAATCAAGATTTCCTTAAAAAAAACTGTCCAATGTCGACCAACTGTTTAGTCTGAAATGTCCGGGTACTCTTATTTGATACGAATTTGTTCACAAATAACAAAAAATAAATAAAGGATGGAATATAGGACTTACCGATACAATGTTCAATCCAAAAATAATAGAACAAAACTGACTTTACGCGGGAATTAAATCAACATATCATTCGGGAAATCATACATAATAACATATACATATTTATTACATTGCAACTTTCGTTGGGTTATTCTAAAATCTGTATTTCATATTCACATCTATTGAAGCCAAAAAAATCGTGGTGGCCTAGTGGGTAATGAACCAACCTCTCGAGTATGAGGGCGTGGGTTCGATTTCAGGTCAGGCAAATACCAACGCAACTTTTCTAAGTTTGTATGTACTTTCTAAGTATATCTTAGACACCAATGACTGTGTTTCAGATGGCACGTAAGCACGTAAATGTCGGTCCCGCGCCTGATCTCTCTCCGGTGGTGTCGGATTGCCGTCCCATCGGGCTATGAGAGTGAAGGAATAGTGAGTGCACCTGTGTCTGCGCAAATGCTCGTGCACTATAATATGTCCTACGCAGTTGGATAATCTCCGTACATGAGAACAGCTGCCGTAGCCGATAACCGGCTAGGAGGACATCATGGTCATCATCATATTTGGAAGAGCTAATGGCTAAATCAAAGCCGTGTGGATCGCTTGGCGTGACCGGTCCGTGGATGGGTGACCATCTTGCCATAACGAGTTCTTCCGTGTTTCACAAGGCAATATAAACTGGTGGGTTGGCGGCCATTTGAACATCTTAGGCACACAACCACTAAGGGTATAGTTGTCTGGGTGACTGTGTTGACGAGGCAATATAGGCAGTCGCTCCTTGTAAAACACTGCGTACTCAGCTGCATCCGGTATGACTGGAAGCCGACCCCAACATAGTTGGAAAAAGGCAGATGATGAAGTTTGTTGTTGGCCGACCAACAACAAACTTAAACATGTGTCACGAAGGACCGATCCTTCGTGTTTCAGAGGGCACGTTAAATTGTGGGTCCCGGTTGTCAAAAGTCTGTCAACCACATTTATCAATCGCTGTCAAGCTGCTCCTATAACTAAGTTGAGGTGATCAGATCGTTTTACAGAATAACACTGAATCATTGATTTACTGTTGGAAATTAATTAATATATAATGCAAAATTTACCACCTTACCAACTGTAAATTAATTATTCAGTGTAGTGTCAATAGTTTAATTGCAAGCCAAATGTCTGTTTTTTTGACTTAACAGTACTATTTGAATTCGTCATTCTTCGTGGTATTCTAGGTATACACTGGCCCGAGAACATCTCTAATATAGAACTGTGGGAACGCTGCGAAGAGACACCGATCGACCAGCAGATCAAACGCCGCAAGTGGAACTAAATCGGCCACACGCTCCGAAGGGACCCCGATCACATCCCGAGGCAAGCCCTAGACTGGAATTCCCAAGGGAAGCGGAAACGTGGCCGCCCTAAACAATCCTGGCGGCGGACGATCATTGCAGAGGCGGCGACTATAGGCAGAAAGTGGAGCGAAATAAAGCGCGAAGCTCAAGACTGAACGCGATGGCGGAGCACTGTGGATGCCTTCTGCCCCATCTAGGGAACATAGGACTCTAAGTCAAGTAAGCCAAAATTTGAATACTTGAGAAAGGTATTAGGTGTGTCGACCTATTGCCGTTCTCAATATTCAACGCATCTGTTCATGTGTTTACTATACATAACATTTTACACTAGCCATATTTTGACATTAGTCAAATTCCTATCTCTAGTATAGTTATCGGCACGAATCTTGAGCTCTGACCTACATCTGCGCAGAAGTGATTTGTTAGCAAAGAACCAATCCCGAGTGACGGCTATGACACAATGCACTGCGGACCAATCACCGCTTTAGCCCGCCCCCGCACCTCACTTCATACCACAAAAGGGACCCAATAAATTACTTCTGCGCAGGTGAAGGTCAGAGCTCAAGATTCGTTAAGTAAAACCACATAAAAAAGATTATTGGTAAAGGCTTTGAGCACACGTGCTGTTCTGCTACTGCAGAAAAAGAAGAACTCGTGGTGGCCTAGCGGGTAAGGAACCAACCTCTCAAGTATGAGTGCGCGGATTCGATTCCAGGTCAGGCAAGTACCAATGTAACTTTTCTAAGTTTGTATGTACTTTCTAAGTATATCCTAGACACCAATGAATCTGTTTCGGATGGCACGTTAAACCCCGGCTGTCATTAAACATCCTTGACAGTCGTTACGGGTAGTCAGAAGCCAGTAAGTCTGACACCAGTCTAACCAAGGGGTATCGGGTTGCCCGGGTAACTGGGTTGAGGAGGTCAGATAGGGCAGTCGCTCCTTGTAAAGCACTGGTACTCAGCTGCATCGGGTTAGACTGGAAGCCGACCCCAACATAGTTGGGTAAAGGCTCGGGACATGATGCACTTTTTCTCATCTCTCTTTTTCAGTGACTAACACTCAGATCCATATAGGACGACAGGTCTTAACATGGACCATCTTCTCACAAAACTTTTAAACGTCAGTTTAACACTTGTCTAAAAAAATGACAGATTATGACGTTGAAATAAGGTCCATTATGCAGCCACATTTTTTTTGACAAGTGTTTGACACATGTTTAAGTTGTTGTAGTATGACCAGGATAGTTTTTCACACTGGTTCTAAAACTACGTAGGACTACGTAGTCTGGGCTTGTTAATAATAGGTACGCGACTACGACAAATTGAAAAATAAAATGGAAGCTACTTATTGAATGGGCAACTAGAATCAAACTTATTTAAATTGCTGATGTTTATTAGTGCTTGGACCTAAAAGCCTAAATGAATTGAAATGACTGAACTTTTGACTCTGAATTTAACATTTTGAGTTTTGTCATAAAATTTGAATAATTTTCTATTGTGGTTCTTATTATTAATGTTTAATGATAATTAAGCAAAAGCATGTATCAAAAAAAGACATTGACTTTTATTACTTAATTCCAATTTTCGAAATTGTTACGCAATTTCATTCAAATGACAAAGAGAAAATAGTGAATGGGCATTGCGTTAGTGATTATAATTTTCCATTAATACACTGTACTACTACAAGCTGTTGATTTGCATCGGTGCCATAGTCAAGGACGTAATTATACTAATGATTCCCAAACCAAATCAACAAAAAAATGTTTTTTCGGAAATCCATCAACATCACCTACCTGTTTTTAAACTCGGCGCGGGTGTTGATGCCCCCTCACACAAACGCAAACACAAAGCATACGCAACGATCATTCATAAAATTGGGTTATTTCTGAAATAGTATAACAAAAACAGCAGCGCATAACTTTTTCCCGTTTACTGTAATTCCAATCGATTATTTACGTATCCAACCTCCTGAAATATTGCACAGATGCAAATCAATATCTTGTATAAGCCTATTCGCACAATGCATACTAAACAATCGGCGGACAGTTGGCCCTAAGGTCGGAAAATATATATGAATTCAAAAATATTATTCTGAATTCATTTTTTTGTCGATCTTTTACCGGCCTTTTTTTTAACGACGTCAAGAATCATCAAATGACCCCTCCCGCTGTGGGTTAGCAGCGGTGACGGAGTGTCAGACTCTTACTGACTAAAAACCGGAACCCTTCCGACTCGCACTAGGCTGTTTTTTTTCAATTCGCCATAGAATATCATAAAGTATTTGTGATAGGATTTAATGTTATTAGGTATGACACACCCGATACAGATACCGATACGAACTAGGTACATACAGCTGCCAACTTTCATGACGCTACGATCTTTGCAAGATAGTTGAATTAGAAGTTTGCCAAAACCGTAAGCTATGGAGAGGGCTATACTCGGAGTTTCTCTACTTCCGAAATGAGGAGATCCGTGGACAAACTAAAGTCACCGATATAGCCCACCGGATTAGCAAGTTGAAGTGGCAATGGGTAGGCCATATTGCTCGCAGAGCAGATGGCCGATGGGGCCGAGAAGTGCTGGAGTGGAGACCACGGACTAGCAAGCGCAGCGTAGGACGTCCACCAGCAAGGTGAACAGACGACCCTATAAAGGTCGCCGGAAGACGCTGTATGCAGGTCGCCTCCAACAGGTATCTGTGAAGATCTAAGGGGGAGGCCTATGTTCAGCAGTGGACAGATTATAATGATGATGAAAACCGTAATCTGAAGATACATGCTGCGTCCATCTTTTGCTCGCATTTTTTTTAGCGATACAAGTAAGCTCAATTTCTTTTGATTCCATTACATAGTTACATACATATCGAAGTTATAAATACACACAACAGGTACATCAAAACAGTTTTATTGATAATACATATCTTACAGTATAAAATAACACTAACAAGGAAAAATACAGCATCTTATATAAAGAATAGATATACAGAGGTCCTATAATACATAAGAGATACTTAAAAACCTCTTGCATTTTTACTCCCTTCGCTGTACCTTGCAAACCATCTTTGATAACATATTTCCTTATACCTAAATACCAAATCAACATGTATTCTCCCCAATCGATCTTTTTAACATCAAATTCAAAGATAGCTTTGTCGGCTTCCGATAAACTATCGAAGAGTTTAGCAGTATTGTCGTCGATAAACCGCCATTGAAAGCAGGTGAAGTAAGATAATACTACTTGTAGTTTGTACATTTTCTTATATAGTTTTACAAATCTGAAAAGGGAGAGAAACATTCATTAATAAATGGGAAAAAAATATATTAGAATCACCATCCTTTGTGGACCTGAGACTAAGGGCCTCGTCAATTATTACCCCTTCTTATGTTAAATTATAATCTTTTGTATTTCTGGGTCACTGTGATGGTATAGTTTTACCAAGAGGTATCAGGTTGCCCAGGTAACAGGGTTGAGGAAGTCAGATAGGCAGACGCTTCTCGTAAAAGACTGGTACTCAGTTGCATCCGGCTAGACTGGCACTATGTTGGGGTAAGGCTAGGCAGATGATGAGGTCTCTGTAATGGTGTCTAAAGATCCAGTAAAAGAGTGGCACTGACACCTAGACACTACACGATCTCAAAAAACATAGGTAGTTAAGTTTGTTCTAGTCTGACACTCTTTTCCCCTGCATCCACAGGAAATTACCTCAAAAGACTGAGATGGTAAGACCTTCATAGGACGAAGTCTCATCTATAAGACATTCACTGCCACTGAACATAGGTCTCTCCCATTGATTTTCAAAAGCAACGGGTCAGATTTTTGGCCATGAGAGCCAGTCCATGGTCGATACTATCGATTTTAGGATCTTAATTAAAAGGAGTTCCTCACCTCCTCTCCTTTCCAATAGCGAAGCACACGGCATCGACAACGTAGGCAGGTATCAGATGTAGAAGCCAGGAATATATCCAGAATATGATAGGATTAGTTGTTTGCCACGCAAACCCGTAGAACACGGCAGCAGGAGACATAATTTTTCGGACATCGGTGGAAATTATTTTATGTAACTTGCCTGTAACAAATAGATTACTTGTTAACAAACATCAAATATAAGAGGAATTTTCTGTTTGAAACTACGCAGGCGGGGATGTGAAAGGATAAAATAATGCTATTCATCCAAGCTCTGCAAGTATTCATTCAAGATAATGGTTTCCAGATAGATTTTTGCCAAATACCCCTTTGTTTCAAGGAATTCATCCCTGGTACCTATGTTAAACTGCCCCGACGGTAATTCATTACATCATTGAAACTCAAAAGACAGCTACTTTGCCAACCATTCTCATGGCCACTCGAGGGGTATCTTCTTCTTAGGATGAGAAAGTCAGATAAGTCGCTTTACGTAAAAGAAAATATTTTAAAGGAAACCATACCTAACATAGCTGAAAATATAAAGGAAAAACAAAAAAATCTCACCCCATACTGCAGGATTCCTCGTAGACCCAGTAATGGTATAAATCTTAATGCTGTTATCTCCATCAGCTATTCTTTTGGCGGTCTCATAGGCGGAGGTTATAATTGTGTTATTTACGTAATCCACAGGGATCAGACCCACTTGGGTCACGTTATCCGAGTAGAGGGCATGCATGAGACCCATGCAGGACCCTAGCACAGTCTGAAACAGAAAGAATTACCTATTAGAGATTAATTTTCCATCTAAAGTAATATGATGGTGGATGGATGATGGAGCAGAGCAGTCTGTCTATATACTGTGATTGGAGATTTCATTTTGACATAATCTAATCTAAAAAAAATAGATGTATTGGTTATTGTAATTCGCAGTAAGAAAAAAAATGAATTTGGACTGATAATTTGAAGGAGGTGTTGGGCAGTGCATGCACGTGGATGCTACCCAAGACTGGTAAGGTTGGGTTTCACTGTGGATAGCCTGTTTTTTATGTTAATTTTTCGTAATCTATACTAGTTACCAATGAAACATTTGTTGCGTACGCCCCTTAAAGTTTTTCCTGATCTGTACTATACCTACTAGTCACCAATGAAAAATTTGGTACTCACCCCACTGGCACCGTATACGTTTGATATATCTACCCAGCCAGGTCTCGGCTCTCGTTTAGAAGGTACCACTGAAAATATATAATCATCATCATTATCAGCTTTCATATTAATATCAGAGGTTTTCATTTGCATGTTTAATGCTTGCAAGAAGTCTAAAGCATTTTTATGTTCGTCACACTGTCCCACACCCGTAGAATTTAGCATATTAATGATGATGAGATTTGGTCATGATATATCAATTTCATATTTACGCAGGTTTGCACCCTACGCACCATTTAACTATAAGTCATTATCATCATCATCATCTCCCGAGCATCTTTCCCAACTAAGCTGGGGTCGGCTTATAAGTTGAGTTTTTAAATCTCTATTTTGACCAATGGTCGGCAAGTACATTGTTGGATATGGTTTGGGTATCATTATAGTTACATGGGGCATTTCACATTTTTAAAAACATACCTATAGCAGGCCTCACAATACAGAGAGGCATATCCTCGCCCAAAGTCTTGACTGTCTCCTCGGCCACGGCTTTAGCAAACGAATACGTGTTCGGCCAATTTGTTATCAAACTGAAACAATTATATAGTTTAAAAAAATATGTACATAGGTATACATTAACAAGCATTGAGCAAGCGTGGTGATTAATGCTCAATCCTTCTCCGTGTGAGAGGAGGCTTGTGCCCAGCAGTGGGACGATAAAAAGGCTGTAACAGTAAACATGGTGTCTATATCAGGTCGAGGTCAGGTAGGCAGTCTGTCCTTGTAAAAGCACTGGTACTCAGCTGCATCCGGTTAGACTGGAAGCCGACCCCAACATAGTTGGGAAAAAGGCTCTGGAGATGATGATGATAATGTTGAACATTACTTACTTATCAGCAAATTTATTAATTCTGTCTTCATCAGTAGTTTCCGCTATCTTGATGAGAGCCTCAGGGTCAACTGGACTTTTGTAGAAATCTTCCAACACGTCACCGTTGATACGGAAGTCGCATGCATGCGCGTACGCCGTCGAAACGTGGACATAGGACCTGGAAGTTAAGAGAAAAAATATAAGGATGTGTTTATACCAAACGAAGAAAGAACTAAAGGCCATAGATTTCACCGAAACAGAGCTGAGTAGAGTGGGAAGTTTAATCAGCTAATAGAATTTGGCCATCATCTCACGACGTCTGTTACATTCAATATGCAATTAGAAATTTGGCAACAGAACGACTTTCTGACTTTCTGAAACAGTCCCGGATCAGAATAGGGCTTCCCCATTTCTCTCCCGTGGGTGTCGTACGAGACGACGAATTAAAAGAACATTACATCAGAATTTTGGCCGCTTGCGTGGTGACGAGTAAATCACCCCAACAGCATTCCCAAAGAGGGATGGTGTCATGCAGGCGGCCGACTGTGAAACATTCGTCAAAATCTTTTGCAGTATGTGTAGAAAAAATGTGATGAGTGATGGGGATGCAAGGACATGTTGCGCCTACTCCAAATAAAATTGACGTTAGGGACGAGGAAGATGAGAACAATTTTCACTTACTTGAGCTTCTTGCAGGCTTTCCCGAGGAGTAGCGCCTCCCTTGCACCTCGCACGTTGATTAATGTGGCAACTCGGAGTGGCTCATCAAACCTCGTGGTCGCAGCCATATGCATTATTATTTCCGTCTAAATAAAGAAATAGAAATGGCATATAATAAATCAATATATACGGTATAAGATATAAGCCTCTTTGGCAGTCGTTACGGGTAGTCAACAGCCAGCAAGTCTGACAAATAGTAACTGGGTTGAGGAGGTCAGAGAAGCAGTCCAGAACTGGATTGCAGAGGTCAGATTAGCTCCATGTAAAACATTCACCTGCAGACAGATCAGACAAACATAGTTGGGAAAAGACTAGGCAGATTTTGACATGCCATACGAGCATGAGGATGGATTATGCGAATGTCAACATGGCTGGAAAGAATATTACTAGTGAGACGACGTCAGATAGAAGAGTATGGAAGAAGAAAACATGCAGCGCTGACCCCAAATAATATTAGGATATGAGCAGGAGGCTGATGTTATGTGACTGGAAAAGAGTAAAAGACAATCCAAATCGGGAAAGTATTCTGATTAGCTTACCTTCTCTGTAATAGTATCCCAGTCTTTGTTGCTGATGCCCAGTCTCATGTCAGCAACATCACCTGCTATTGGCACTAGTTTGTCGATGAAATCTGGCTGTGTGTCTCGAAGAATATCGAAAACCTGGAAATTAATGAATACTCATATTTATAAGGCAATTATGACTTTATAAGATCTGCCCAGCAGTCAGTACCCTACATATTTTGAGCAACGTTTGTCTTTAACACCACCGCTTCTACTTATCGAGTGAATAGTGAATACAGTTAACAGTAACAGTATAAATATAAAGACTACTCACGGGGTCCTGTAACATTTCCTGAAGTCTTTCCAGCATCTGCTTTCCTTTCTTTGGTCTTAATAGAACGAAGACTTTTGCTACTTTTGTGGCCCTGAAAAAATATTAAATAAGTCTTTCATTAGTGCCTTTTTGCTGATCAAATTTAGAGGAGCTTGACAGAGCTGTAACAGCTGATGCTAGGTTCTCCACCTGAAGAGTTTCTCTACGAGCTGCTTGCCGAGGAAGCCGGAGCCGCCTGTCACGAACACGGTGGCGCCGCAGTAGAACTGCTGCACGGCCGAGTCTCCACGGCCTGACAAATATCCCTCACCTGAAGAGTTTCTCTACGAGCTGCTTGCCGAGGAAGCCGGAGCCGCCTGTCACGAACACGGTGGCGCCGCAGTAGAACTGCTGCACGGCCGAGTCTCCGCGTGCTGTGATTTCATCCATAGCCAAATTCCGACTGAACAGTTTATGTTCTAATGCCTGGGCTGGATCTATTTCATCTTTGGTCCCCATTGTGATTCCAATATTCTCAAATCTGTAAAAAAAATAATGACTTTTAAGGGAGAGCAATTGACTTTTAAGAGTTTTAGAATAGTAGGTATCTATACTGTATTTTTTTGGATAGAATAGATACTTTAATTTTGTATTAACTTTCTTCAAACCTAACAGACAGTTATGACTAGCTGGGGAGTTTCTTGCGCCACTTCTTCTTCCCAGCAAAAACGCATTGCAAATGGTGAAGGGCGGGCGTTTTGCGGTCTATTTCAGGAACAAGCGGAATTTTTCTTCAAGGTTTGAAACAATTGACGCATTCGGTTAATTTATGACATTGTTTGTTTTGATGTTTATTGTACTTGTAAATAATTAGCTCATTGATGTAAGTAGGGCGCAATTACAATATGTTTTTATAGGCGAAGAGCCAGCGACTGTCAGACCTTCGTTATTTTACAAGGTCTGAAAATGTGCAACCAGCAAATGAGTTGTTTGACCATTGCTCTCAGATAAAAGGTGGTCACTATTGATATAATCTTTAATATAATGGAGGATGTTTTTTTTTATATATTTCAAAGCAGACGGCAGCCAAAGTTCGTTGTAGTTATCTACTGTTTATACACACTGTAAGCATTTCTTGTAGGACCAATAATTGGCCCGATTTTTTGTTGCACTAGGATTTTTACCCGAGTTTTTGTAGGACGTGTGTGTTGCATTTTTGGTTGTGTTCTGTTTTTCTCCTACAAAAAATCAGTCACCGATTATCCGACGTGGGTAGGCAGCCTAAGGTAGATGCACACACAAAGTTTTACTAACTCTTACAAAATAACGAACGTCTGTCAGTCGCTGGCTCTTGGTCCTTAACCGTTATATTAAGAAACAAAACTTATTAATAGAACTGAAAACTCAATTGTTTGTGACTTTTACTATTATTTAACTATTTATAATGCGCATAACATATGTATTTGTTTCTCACTGAATGACGTCCTATCGTACGTATGTTATGAATGTTTGGATAGTCAAAAAGCAATTCTTAATCCACGCTTTTGTAAATGCAAAACTTTATTGCGGTCAAAGTTTACTACCACACCTTTCTAATTCCAAAAAAACTATGATACGATGTTCCAACATTAAATTCCAGTTATGTTTCTATTGTACCTATTATCATCAGAACTCCATAATGTAAACAAAGAAATCAACATGACTTTACTAAGAAGTCAAACACAGCTTTGATACAATTTCGATTTTACCTATCGGCTCCATCACCAGATCAGTTCGACAGTACCATATTATTGTATTGTCATCAGAACTACATATAGCTGCCAATTTTCATAACGCTACGATCCTTGAAATATGGTTGAACTAGTAACCTTAGATTAAATTATATAGTAATGTACAGGTTGATCTAATATAAACGGGTCTTTCACTCTTGTCAAAATAATAGAAGTCAAAGAGAAAGATAGTAACAGCATTTTTAAGGTATAAGCAAAGCATTTGATTTCCTCTCCCATGCTCATCCCCTTTGTAAGATGAAGAAATAAGCCATTGAGGAAATGCTTAAAAAAATATTTATGATATCTACATCATATTGCCCGGGTAACTGGGTTGAAGAGGTCAGATAGGCAGTCGCTCCTTATAAAAGCACTGGTATTCAGCTGCATCCGGTTAGACTAGAAGCTACCCCAACAGCGTCGGCTGGACAGCAAAGAAACGGATAGGCAGATGATGATGATATCTACATCAAGGGATTGTATTAATAAAAATGAATAGCACCAAGAAAACTTCTTTCGTTTTCGAATTAAAAATGTACTATAGTGTGCCGCAAGGAAGCGTGCCAGGACCTTCATTATTTATGAATGGTCTTTGCAAAATATTAGAATACAATTGATTAGGTACTTGCTGATGACTCAACTTAGTCCTTAAAGTCACACAGGACAGCTTTTGAAAGTGACTCTAACAATGAATTAGGAATTGCAAAATGTCTTGAATTAAATAATTTACATGTAAATAAGAATAAAACAAAGATATTTCAATTTCAAATTCATATTGCTATTGTATAATCACAGGAAATACAATATGACCTAAAAGTACCAGACACAATGTCATCAAAGTATTTGACACGCTTTTATTAGGTCGACCTGTATGTAACTATGTAATCTATACTAATATTATAAAGATGAAAACTTTGTTTGTTTGTTTGGTTCTAATGGATAAACTCAAAAACTGCGAGTAACATAGGCTATATTTTATCCCGGTGCGGGCAGTAGCTCCCACGGGACGTGGGTGAAACTGCGGGAAAACGGCTAGAGGAATATAAGGTAACTAACTTGACCATCTTCCAAGGATCGTAATGAAAATTGGCAGTTGTATGTAGTTCTGATGACAATACAATAATATGGTACTGTTGAAGTGATCTGATGATGGAGCCAGATGATATGAACGGAACTTAATGATGGAACATCCATGATCAATCGATCATCAGGTTAAGGAACCTGGTGGATGGAAGGCACAATAAATTGGTGGGTCCCGGCTGGGTGTCATTTGAACATTTTTGTCAGTCGGTATGGGTATGGTGCAGAACCGGACCGAGTGGAGAAGATTGACATACAGTCACGATCCTCAGCATTGAGAGAACGACCAGAAAGAACATGGGTAGTCAGAAGCCAGAAAGTCTGACAACCAGTCTTAGCAAGGATTATGGAGATAACTGGTTGAGGAGGTCAAATAGGTAGTCGCTCCTTGCAAATCGGTACTCAGCTGCATCCGGTTAGACTGGAAGCTGACCCTAACATAGTTGGGAAAAGACTAAACAGATGATAATACCAGATAAGAACACAAAATACCGGATGCTTTGCAATTTTACGTATGCGGCTGCATCCAGTTCGATCTGCTTTGATAAAAGCTACACCTAGTTCTAACTGGAAATAAGCTAAGTTTAGCCGCATGAGGCCGGCTGCATCTAGTTTCAGCTGGCTTTAACTAGGTGGTTGCCACGTTTTGAGCATTAACCGTGCCTAGCACATACTCGTAGCTAGTAGGCTTTGTCTAGTAGGTCTAGTAGGCGGTTGGTCTATATACCACCGTTATAGACCAGGCATACTACATAACGATGGGGCCTCAGGTTCGATTTCGGGTCGAGCCATGTAATAATACCCGCATATTGCAAACTTTTAGTCGGCCGATAGTTGGTTTATCTTATAAATCAGTATGAAAGATCAGGTATTTCATCATCATCATCAGCCTATCGCAGTCCCCTGCTGGGCATAGGCCTCTCCAAGTGCACGCCACTGAGATCGATCAGATTTAGCCGACGAAAACTTTGATTGGAATCAAGATTTTCTTAAAAAAAAACTTTTTATTTATTAAGGCTTACCAACATATACACAAAGACAATCTTAAAAATATGTCTTTAAAGTACGGATACTCTTATGTATTACGAATTTGTTCAAAAATCATAAGCTCGTATATTGTCACATGAGTTTGATTCACTGATTTTCACAAAAACAAATATAGGATTGAATATAGGACTTACCGACACAGTGATCAATCCAATAATAGCACAGGACTGACTCTACACGGGAATTACATCAACATAGCATTCGGGAAATCATACATAATAATATCTATTTATTTATTACAATGCAACTTACGTTGTGCGATTCTGAAATCTATCCATCACATTCACATCAGTGGCGTAGCGTGGCTATCTGCCGCTCGGGGCAGGAGTCGATTTTGCCGCCCCCGACTTAAGATAATATGTATGTAAAAGGTTGTGGGAATCTGGTTTTTGGGTTAACAATTTGTCATTGTCAATATCACTACAACCGATGTACTGAACAAACAATTTTAGTGCGCTTGATACAAAAAGAGGGAAGTTATTGTAAAAAGGCGCGAGCGAAGCGAACGCTTATTGTTTTTTAGTTTAAGGGCTGAAAAGGCGCGAGGGGAGTTTGCCCCTGGCTTGAGGCCTTAAATTCTAGGCATCCACAGGAATTTGTCCGGTTGAGCAGTCAACAGCCTCTTAGGCTGAACTGCGAGATGCCATTCATAAAAAAGCGCGAGGGGAGCCAAAGTCATCTCTAGCCAATGTCCGTAAATGTGCTAATGAATACCCAAGTGGCCCCTATGTATTGAGAGATTGTGAGTAGTACCAAAATATATCGAAATATTTAGAGCAGTTCATGGGGTAAATTATGTTTTTTCTGTAAATTAACGAACTTACAGCCTTACTTATAAAAATCAACAAATCATCTTCTAAGCATTGTTTTAAGTAATTACTACTTAAAGCCTTAAGTAGTGATTAAATTATTTTGACCTATAAACGTTGCTTAAGCATGTCTTAAGTAATGAACAGATAATGACATAAAAACATACTAATTTCTCAACACTACCGGAATGTTGGTAGCTTAAAAAAATATTTGTCATCAAAACGTTGTGTAATGGCAACAATGGCATCCGTAAAATATAAAATTAAAAAGTTGAGCTGTCAATAAACCGGAAATGAAAAATCAGCTGGTAAGAATCCAGCCATTTTGATAATTAGCGGGTTAAACAAGGGTGTGAGGCTACTTAATTTGACAGCTCATTTAAGACATTGCTAAGAAAATGATTTATTTCAGCCACGTTTATAAGTAAGATTTTTTCTTAAACATCTCTTAAGTATAACTTATTATTTTATAAGTAAGGCTGTTATTAATGTTTAAATTCAATAAAAGTCGTTGATAGCGTCAACCATTTTGGTAGCTTTAACGTTGTAGAAGCAAGCAAGTTACAGAATAACCCAACAAAGAAATAATTATTCAATGACGTGTCAACACTCTAATTGCAAGCCAAATGCCTGTTTTGTTTTACGTAACAGTAATATTTGAATAATTGAGAAAAGAATTAGGCGTGTCGACCCAATATTCAAACCATCGTCAATTTGTTTACTACAGATAGAATTTTGATATCAACCACATCCGCGGCTTCGCCCGCGTAGAGTTCGGTTATATCGCGTTTCCAAGAGAATTCTTCAAAAGTCCGGGACAAAATCTATCCTATGTTCTTTCTCAAGGTCAACTCTATCTCTGTACCAAAGGACGATGGGCGTTTTGGTACCCTGTCCAACAGTGTTGATTCTAGTACCATTGCGTAGGTCTTGGCAAGGCAAAAAATGTTTACTATGACGACTAGTCCCAAATCCTTGTCCATTTCGCGTGACATCGACTAATAGACTGGGTAATGTTCAAAAATCATCAACGTAGATGTAGTTCTTAAATCCAACTGTGTTGAATAAAAACTGGTATAGTAACAAAAAAACAGGAATTTGGCCTTCTTAGAATGTTTGCCTGTCGACTGCTTTAAAAAAAGACTGTGCAAACCTTTGCAGTTCACGCAGAACTAGCTTATGTATTTGATGAATCAATATCTACAATCAATTATAGTTGAAAAGTCAGTAGACGATGTTTACATAGTACATACTACGACTCAATCTTGCTCCTCAAGAGGTGCTGAGATAATGATGAATTTCTTCTTAAAAAAAGATGAATAGAAATGTTTTGAACTTTTGTCAAATCAGATGACGATTGTGTTTCCGTAGTAAGACTACATAGACTATTACAACCTTTAGATTATGATAGAGTGTATCTCAAACAATGTAAGATGTATATTAACTAAGTTTAAAATTACTACACTGACGACATATTATGCCTCTTAATGAATTTGCATATATGGATGACATACTTGTTGCTATGTCGATTCATTTTTTATCGTTACTCAGATCGGACAGCTAATTGAGGCAAGCCCCATAGTTTTTATTATTCTTCACGTAAATACCTTTCTAATGATATATCATACGTTACTGTTGGAGCGGGTACCAAATCCCATACAAAGTGCCCATTGTCCTTTTATTAAAATCAGTTCAGTGGTTTAGACGTGAAAAAATAACAGACAGAAAGACTGACTGAGAGTTACTTTCGCATTTATAATATTAGTAGGGATAACAAACTCCTATCTGTAGTAGGTAAAATCGCAGATGGATTAAATATAGGGCACGGTCGTTAGCACACGAGGTTTTTGACACGTGTAATATTTGACAAGGCTATCGTTGTGACGATTGTTGTTTTTTCCAATGTTGTAAATGCCAAGAGCCTCGATCAATATCTTCATCGATATCATCATCTGCCTAGCCTTTTACCAACTGTGTTGGGGTCGGCTTCCAGTCTAACCGGATGCAGCTGAGTACAAGTGTTTACATTCATCGTTAAACATGTACTAAATATCTTTAGATGGAACTCATTGGGTGGCTGGATCAAGGGACTGATTCAGAAGGCTACTTGAAAAGGGACGTATTGTGAGGAAGTTTCCGATATCCCTGTTTCCGATATCGGTGGACTGAATTAGAATGAACGATAGATAGGACTAGCAAGTTTGAAGTAGCAATGAGCAGGCCATAGTGCTCGCAGAGCAGATGGCCGATGGGGTCGAAAATACTGGAGTGGTGACCGCGGACTAGCAAGCGCAGCGTAGGACGTCCACCAACAAGGTGGACAGACGATCTTATAAAGGTCACAGGTCCAACAGGTATCTGTGGAGATCTAAGGGGGAGGCCTATGTTCAGCAGTGGACGTCCTATGGCTGAGATGATGATGATAGATAGGACGCTAAATTGGAAGCCAACATGATATACACGGGCAACCCAATACCCCTTGGTCAGACTGGTGTCAGATATACTGGGTTGCAAGAACTGCCAAGGATGTTCAATGGCAGCCGGGTCAGTTTAACGTGCCATCCGAAACACAGTCCTTGGTATCCAAGAATATGCACTTAGAAAAGCATTGCCGACCCCAACATAGTTGGAAAAGGGGCTCGTGAGATGATGATGGGGACTATGACAAATTAAAAAATGGAATGGAAGCTATGAACTAGAATCAAACTTATGTATATTTTTGACTTCTGTTATTGTTACTGTTACAGCCTTTTTATCGTCCCACTGCTGGGCGGCGGCCTCCTCTCACACGGAGAAGGATTGAGCATTAATTACCGCGTTTGCTCAATGCGGATTTTTGACTCCTAAATACGTCAAAATCAAATGAAATGATTTCAATTATGAATTTGAATTAACAATTTGTGTTTTGTCATAATATTTTAATAATTTTCTATTGCGGTTTTCATAAATAATGTCTAATGAAAATTAAAAAGTTTTAATAAAATCGTGAATTCTGTCAAAGTTTTTAGTCGATCTTATACTGGCCAAATATTCATCATTGGGTCATTGCCAAACTTTTTGTAATGTTAATTCTTTTTTGATGAATAAATAAATTTAAAGTTTTGAATTATTCTTTTTTTTTGAATACCTGATCGTTGTTGAGATGTAAGATGAGCATGGAAATGCGCACCACTTCCATGCGCATCTCCCTACTACCCATCTAACTGTGGGCCGATTAAAATGTCTGCAGTCTAAATCAAGTTTTCAGTAAACTAGCTTCTTTAGAATATGATGGATGGATGGATGGGTGTGTCTTACCTAGTCACATTAAATTAAATACGTTAATATCAGGTTAATATATGTATTTCGAATAGCACAAAGAAAAAAAAGTTAAAAAAAATCAAACAATGAAAATGTGCGAGAATTAGAACACCATATATAATAGTGAGTCATTACAACCAGCTGAAATTCTCCCTTGAAATGACAGCTGTCAACTTTACTGGTCAAAACATTCGATACTCCTTAACCTTAACTGAAAACGAAAAATGACTCCTGTGGCTAAACCACTGAATGGATTAGGTTAATTTTTTACAATTCGCCATAGAATATCATAAAGTATAATTATGTGATAGGATTTAATGTGATTAGGTACGACACACCCTATATATTAATCATATCGTGGTTGTTATTTTCTACGAATACTTATTAAGTTGTCAGTCATTATATCGACGTGTCCCCATAGTAGGTTTGGCAAGTACAGACTGAAGTTCTAAAACATACTCTAGTCTGAACGAGTCCTTGATGGTCATCTATGCTCTGAGACAACTCTTCTTCTTCATCCTGCCCTATTCCCAATTCTACTTGGGGTCGGCGCAATATGTCATCCTCTTCCATTTTTCCCTGTCACTTGTCATACTGACACTCACTCCCTTCCTATGCTCTGAGCCAACTAAGGAGTCTAAAGTAAGGAGGTTAGGTATGTTAATCATAAATTATTTCAAATCCAGATCTAGACTTCCACGCGCTCCTCAAAGAGTGTCAGCAAACCTCAGCGGGGCCCACTAGAGCCAAAGCCTGCCGGAGCTGCGGGATTGTTCGAAAGAGTTACCGCGGCCCTGGTACATAAAAGGCTTAAGAAGGAACATGGTAAGGTTTAGTCAGTAGGAGTCTGGCGCTGCCACGCTGCACCCACAGCGGGAGGGATCATTTGATGATATCCCATAAAAGATCCAGATCGATACAATGAAATAAAAAGTCCACAACACAGATTAAAATAGTTTTATTGACAATAAATATCTCGAAGTATAACATAAAGCTAACAAAGACCAAAAGAACAATTTAAACAAAGCATAGAAATACAGAGGTCCAATAATGAAAAATGAGAGGTACTTGAAAATCTTTTGCCTTTGGACGCCCTTCACGGTACCTTGCAAACCATCTTTGAAAATGTATTTTCTGATGCCTACATACCAAATGACCATATATTCTTTCCAATCAATTTTATTCACATCAAATTCGAAGATAACTTTGTCGGTTTCCGATAAACTATCGAAGAGTTTAGCAGTATTGTCGTCGATAAACCGCCATTGGAAGCAGGTGAAGTAAGATAATACTACTTGTAGTTTGTACATTTTCTTGTATATTTTTACGAATCTGAAAAGAAGGACAAGATTAAAACTCAAAATAACTTCTTATCGAGAGAGCTGTAGGTTTAATCTCCTAACGAGCCCTAGTGTCAACGTTAACATACATCCCCCTGACGGCCTCTGATGTGGAATTGTATCAGCCCAACCTAGGAATCACCGTCTCTTGTCTGAAACCCTCGTCACCTTTCCTTGATTGAATCCCATCAATTACTTGCAAAGCCTATTGTATTTCATAGCCAGTCTCAACCAGCCTTACCAAGGTCAGATGGCAGTCGCACCATGTAAAATACTGGTACCTACATCAGCTGCATCTGGTTAGGCTGGAAGCCGACCCCATGTAGTTAGGAATAGGCTGGCAGATGATAAAAATGTCGTGGTGGCCTAGTGGGTAAAAAACCAACCTCTCAAGTATGAGGGCGCGGGTTCGATTCCAGGTCAGGCAAGTACCAATGCAACTTTTCTAAGTTCGTATGTACTTTCTAAGTATATCTTAGAACCAATGACTGTGTTGCGGATGGCACGTTAAACTGTAGGTCCCGGCTGTCATTGAACATCCTTGATAGTAGTTACTGGTAGTCAGATGCCAGTAAGTCTGACACCAGTTTAACCAAGGGGTATTGGGTTGCCCAGGTAACTGGGTTGAGTAGGTCAGATAGGCAGTCGCTTCATGTAAAACACTACTACCTACTCAGCTGCACCTGGTTAGGCTGGAAGCCATCCCATATAGTTAGGAAAAGGCTGGCAGATGATAAAAATGCTGGTAATGAAAGAATTTCCTTACCTCCTCTCCTTTCCAATAGCGAAGCAGACGGCATCGACAACGTAGGCAGGTATCAGATGTAGAAGCCAGGAATATATCCAGAATATGATAGGATTAGTGGTCTGCCACGCAAACCCGTAGAACACAGCTAGCGGGGTGGTGTATTTTCTGCTTTCAGTAGATATATATTCATGTAACTTGCCTGAAATAATTTGATTATAAATTAACAAACTTCCATTCTGAACTAGGGGTATTGGGTTGCCCGGGTAGCCGGGTTGAGGAGATCAGAAAGGCAGTCGCTCCTTGTAAAAACACAGCTGCATGCGGTTGGACTGGAAGCCGACTTCAACATAGTTGGGAAAAGGCTCGGGAAATGACGATAAATTAACAAACTTCTACAAAAAAAAAAAACTCAGATGGTTTGGACCAGAAACCGTTAATGTAAATAATAATCTCTGAAAGGATAATACAATATAATAATATTGGAATAAGTTAGATATTCAGACGCTCAACGGAGACAATCAGGTGGATCCAGTTAGACTCGAAGCCGATCAAAATACATACAGTTGGGAAAAGATTGATGACATAAAAAGAATTTTCTGAAAACAGGAAAATAAATAAAAAGGAATAAGTATGAATGTGAGAATGGAGAGGGAGAGGAAAACTTAAAAATGGTTGGATTTCCTGAAAAATTACATGAATAAGAAGGGAGTGAGGAGGAAAGCGGAAGACATATTGCGCTGACTGTTATTGTTACAGCCTTTTTATCGTCCCACTGCTGGGCACAGGCCTCCTCTCACACGTAGAAGGATTGAGTGTTAGACATATTGCGCTAACCCTAAATGAAATTTAGAACAGGGCAGGAAGAAGAAGAAGAGAAATAAACTAACCCCATTTTGCCGGATTTCTCGTAGACCCAGTAACAGTATAGATCTTAATGCTATTATCTCCAGCAGCTACTCTCTTCGCTGTTTCGTAGGCGGCAGCAATAGTAGTATTGTTGACGTAGTCCACGGGGATCAGACCCACTCGAGTCTCGTTGTCCGTGAAGAGAGCATGCATGAGACCTAGACCTGATCCTGCCATGGTCTGCAACATAAAGAGATGGATTTTTAGAAGTCGAAATAGCAAATTACTTTGTTGAGAAGAGAGGTCCTGCCTTCTAAAGACGGGAAATATAAGGGATCCTTTGTTCGCTTAGTTTTAACTTAAGTAATTTGATTAAACGATATTAAAGAAATGATTGATGAATAGAAATTTATGACTGTAGGCTTTATATCATGAGGGATTAAAAATGTAGTCCTCCTTGTCAACGGTAGCCCCCTTTTGCGTTAGATTTTAATCGCGATTTCCCAAACTTAGCTTAAATTAGCACGAACTATTACATTATCATCAACATCATCTCAGCCATAGGACGTCCACTGCTGAACATAGGCCTCCTCCTTAGATCTCCAGATACCTGTTGGAGGCGACCTGCCTCCAACGTCTTTCGGCGACCTTTATAAGGTCGTCTGTCCACCTTGTTGGACTGCGCTTGCTAGTCCGTGGTCTCCACTCCACATTACATAACATATACTAATCATCAATAAAAAACTTAATATACTTACACCACTGGCCCCATAAACGTTTGATATATCTGTCCAACCTGGTCTTGGCTCTCGTTTAGCAGGAACCACTGAAAAAACATTGTGATCATCAGGTTTTTACTGTCTCCATAGAGCTGCGATCTCTTCTCATACAGAGAAGCAATGAGTAGTATTAAGCACCGCGTGAGCGAGAGGTGGATGCAATTCCAGACTTATCCAGGTTTCCACAAGATAGTTTTTATACATTACATAAATGAACTAATAGAGAACAATAACCTTAAAAAAGCTATAGATATAGATTTGGAAATTAAAGGTAACATCTGTATTTATCTAGCTGCTTTTGGAGAGATTCCACCAAATTATGTACTTGGACAGCGCGAGTCCACAGCTAGCATGTGGTCAAATGTTGCAGTTTCTTTTTTTTTTGCTAGATCGAGTTAAAGAAAAAAAAAACATGATTTTTCTGGATTGGAATTCATTCAGAAAGAAAAAGAAGAACTGATAAAGAAAGTCTATAGGATAATATGACGAATATCAAAAGAAAACATACCTATAGCAGGCCTCACAATACAGAGTGGCATATTTTCGCCCAAAGTCTTGACTGTCTCCTCAGCGACGGCTTTAGCAAACGAATACGTGTTTGGCCAATTTGTTATCAAACTGAAACAAAATACAATATACATTAGGTAAGAAAAAACGGCGTCAAGAACGATTGTCAGCCATGCCTGCTCTGCTGTTCTCTCGTGAGATCAGACACTGGTGTACCATGCATGTTTCCTCACAAAGAGAGTAGTGATATTCAATGGGATTATTCAGTTCAACACGACCGGACAGAGACCAGACGAAGTTTGAACTTTAGTAGGTCCGGTGTACCGGATTGGAGTATCCTCTATGTGAAGTTGGCGATAGTATCCCCCCGTGTCTTCTAGACCTACCGACTTTCCGACCTGCTTTGAAAAAAATTCGATTCCACATACAACTTTATGCGGGCTAGTGCCAGTTTTATAATTGAATAAAACTTACTTATCGGAAATCTTATTTAGTCTTTCTTCGTCAGTAGTTTCTGCCAGCTTAATAAGAGCCTCAGGGTCAACTGGACTTTTGTAGAAATCTTCCAACACGTCACCGTTGATACGGAAGTCGCATGCATGCGCGTACGCCGTTGAAACGTGGACATAGGACCTGGAAAACATAAACCAATTAGGAAGTAACAGCTCTAAGGTTGAATAACATCATTTAACTATGATGATAACCATACAATATCAGCCGTATACTTGCCGATTGAAATGAGATCGGTTAGGGCTCAAAAACAATAAACAATGACTGACATAGAACGAAACATAAAATTTCACACCAATTCAAATTGTGCTAAGTTGCATTTCTATGCCTATTTTGTCTACACTGATATTATAAAGAGGAAACAATCGTATTTTTGTTTGCTTGTAATGGAAACACTCAAAAACTACTATAGTATTTTCGAAAATTCTTTTACTGTTGCACTTTTCCCGAGTAACATAGGCTATATTTTATCCTGGTACGTGCAGTAGTATCTATAGAACGCGGGAAAATGGCTACTCCGTCAGAAGTCGTAAGTACTCTTTCGAGTATTTCAATAATAAAAGCAGAAAAGGGCAGTGTATTCACTTACTTGAGCTTCTTGCAAGCTTTTCCAAGAAGTAGCGCCTCCCTTGCACCTCGCACGTTGATTAATGTGGCAACTCGGAGTGGCTCATCAAACCTCGTGGTCGCAGCCATATGCATTACAATATCCGTCTGAATAACAAAGAAATTGCTATATATTCTGTTCTGATATAGGTACAGTGGATGCGGGACCGGGATGGTTGGCGTTCCTTGGAGGAAGCCTAGGTTCAGCAGTGGACGGCATTTGTCTGATATGATGACGATGATAGGTACACAAAGTATGTGATATGAGCATCTTTGACAGTCGTCACGAGTAGTTCGAAATCTGAAAGTCTGACAATCAGTCTTGCCAAGGGGTATCCGATTACCCAAGTAAATGGGGTGAGGACGCCCGATAGGCAGTCCATGTACATATACAGGAAGCCGACCCCAACATAGTTGGGAAAAAGCTGAGTAGATGATGCTATTTAACAGTTATGGATAAATGGCAAATAAGAGGCCACCCTATCGCGTAAGAAGCAAATGTTTCTTTTGTCTGCCTCATATTTATTGCTAGCCATGTGCTTCTCACCGTTAATGGTTCTAGCAAAACCCACGTATATCAGGTTATTTGAACATACGGAATATATGCGTTTGTTGATGCGCCTAGTCTCTCTCTGGTGGTGTCACATTGTCGTCCCATCGCACTATGAGAGTGAAGGAATAATGAGTGCACCTGTGTCCAAGCAAATGCACGTGAACTATAACATGTCCTTCGCTGCTGGCTGATCTCCTTATAGGAGCACAGCCGCCGTGGTTGAAAGTCGGCCTTGGACGCTATTACGTCTAAAATAGCTTACCTCCTCTGTAATAGTATCCCAGTCTTTATTGCTGATACCCAGTCTCATGTCAGCGACATCACCAGCTATTGGTACTAGTTTGTCGATGAAGTCTGGCTGTGTGTCCCGAAGAATATCGAAAACCTGAAAGTTATTTTATGATTGCATAAGTGCTACTATAGCATCCTAAATGTTATTAGTATAATATGTTAGAAACAAATTACTTTGAATAGGGATGGACTCAAAACAGAGATGCAACGTCGCTCGCGCAACGCATCACATGAACGTGATTCGCATTGAACATTATTTCTGCGATGTTCTGTGTTTTCATTATATGTCTTTTGATCATTAATAGTGATAGTATCAAACAATTTTAAACTTAAAATATATTCTGCATAGTTGACGTTTCTTGAAGAAATTGCATCGCTATAATTCGAGTTGTAAGTAGGTAGTTTTCTGCGTTACCGCATTACGCCGTTTCGTTATTTTGGTGCAAGTCTTTTTTCTACGAGTTCAGTCACCAATAGAGTACACAAAAGCTACTCACGGGGTCCTTTAACATATCTTGTAGTCTCTCCAGCATCTGTTTTCCTTTCTTTGGTCTCAACAGAACGAAGACTTTTGCTACTTTCGTGGCCCTGAAAAATATGTTAGTAAGTATTATTTCTTTGGACAATTGGCTGAGGGAACTCTTAGTTTTCTACTATTAAAATTAAACATTTTCACTTGTAACGTCTTGCTTAATGTTGCTCACAATACCGCAATGTTTTTATCAGGATATTATGGAAGATCCATGTCTCGCCATTGTACCTCATCATAGGCATTTTATAGATTTGTATTAAATTGTCCCTAACCTGAAGAGTTTCTCTACGAGCTGCTTGCCGAGGAAGCCGGAGCCGCCTGTCACGAACACGGTGGCGCCGCAGTAGAACTGCTGCACGGCCGAGTCTCCACGGCCTGACAAATATCCCTCACCTGAAGAGTTTCTCTACGAGCTGCTTGCCGAGGAAGCCGGAGCCGCCTGTCACGAAAACCGTGGTGCCGTGGTAGAATTGCTGCACGGCCGAGTCTCCACGTGCAGTCAGTTCATCCATAGTCTTATTCAGACTCAGTAATTTAGACTCAAAGGCCTGAGCTGGATCTATTTCCTCCTGCGTAACCATTTTGACTACTTGTTATTTGTCGCCTTTTTCTTCGGATCTGTAAAAAATACATGAGTTTTAAATAAGGGTGATTACAAAGAAGTTTAAGGTGTAGTCAGTGTCTGGATAGACAACTCTCTATCTAGATGACATTATAATATCTCTTAGGTGCTACTACCGATTAATGTCCTTTCCCTTTTAACATAATATGTTGATTCCAATCTATATTTTTAGTCGGTCGTATACTGGCTATATACTTGATCTTCGTTATGTGCGAACCACCATTCATCTTCTACTGGATAATGAACTCAAACAAACTATCGACCGACTAAATATTTGCAATGTCCGGGTGCTTATTAAGCTCAGTACTACGTAGAATCTTTCAGGCGGACGTGGAATTCTAAATCGAGGTCTAATAACGTTCCAGCAGGGCCCAGTAAGGCCAAGGCCTGCCGGGGTTACCGCGACCCTGGTACATAAAAGGCCTATGACTGAACACGACGGTGTTTAGTCAGTAAGAGTCTGATACTCCCTCACCGCTGCTAACCCACAGCGGGAGGGGTCATTGGATGATTTTTGACGTCGTTAAAAAAAAAACTCTAATAACGTTATATAAATCCAACCCATTCTATTACCACAATGACATTGTAAAGAGTTTTAGTTAATTCAAAATTAATTAGATCATTCAGCTAATCAGGCCATTATTACAATACGTTTGTCATTGTTATGCTGGAGAAAAACTTATTAATAGAACTGTGAAATTCAATTACACTGTTTGTTTGTGACTTTTACTACAATTCGAGTATTTAGAATGCGCATAATCTAATTGTTTTGGACCTCATGACGTCTTCTAACTAGTAATTTACATCTATTTTACTATCGTGGCTTAATTTCAGTTTAAATAGATTCAGCTGATAAAGTGTGTAACCTGTTTTCTGATGTCTACAGCCCAGTGACCAGGTGACCCCATTGCCCCATTGTAATAATGGTTATCAGACTTTCTTATGTATTGTCTTTCGTTTTAGATGAAAGACGTGAACTGCTGGGCAAAGGGCTCAAGTTTTGGCATTTTTCTCGGTTTTCGGTCCATCTAGAAGTAAGCCTGCCAATGCTGCGTCTTCCTGGTCGCCACTAAAGACCTTTTCTGCCCCATTGGCTATCTGTTTTGCGACCTGTGTTCCCCATGGCACTTCAGCTTTGCAATTCTTCTGGCTATGTCGGTCACTTTGGTTATATTTTACTTTGGTTTTGGTATAGTCCTCTCTTATATTGCCGTCTTGGTGACTTTAAGCTTTCTCATAAGACCCATGGCTACCGATCGTGTCACAATCAAATAAGTCATCTTTGTCTTTGTGACTACCCGTACCGTAAATGTGAAAGTTTACACAAATATATATTCCGGTCTAATTGGTTCCAGAAAACAATAACAAATTGCGTGCATACATTTCTAAAATGTCCTCGGAATTGCACCCTTTGTGCCCAAACTCTTTTGTTGAAACGCGTAAAAGCAAGTCCTCGTTTGTTCGCGAAAAAAGCCATAATACGCATATTTTGTTCCCGAACAAACGCGTGATTTTTTTTACATATATTTGATAAAAATACCTATGTGAAACTGTGGATTTGACACATGACATTGGCACTATTTTAATCAATATTCCGTATGCTCGAATCGTAATTTAATTATTCTTAAAAAAGGGAATTCAAAGAGAATTTACATAACTTTGTGTTGAGTTAACCTTTACACTTAGTTTAATTTATTTCTCACTTAAATCGATTTCCTTGAATATTCGAATATACTGTTTCAATGAAATATTTCATGTTTTTTTTTTTATATCCGTAGCTGTGTTTCGGAGGCCACGTTAAACTGTAGGTCCCGGCTGTCATTGAACATCCTTGGCAGTCGTTCCGGGTAGTAGTCTGACAAGCAGTCTTACCAACGTGATATCAGGTTGACCAGGTATATGGGTTGAGGGGGTCAGACAGGCAGTCGCTCCAAATGGCACACTGGTACTCAGCTGCATCTGGTATGACTTAAAGCCGACCCCAACATAGTAAGAATTTCAAATTTGAACTAATATAATAAAGATAAGCATCTTAGTATGTAGGTACACTTGGGGCTTCAAAAATACTAAACCAATAGGAAAAAATATTTAACCCCAAAGACACTACACTATTCCTGGATGACGAAGACTATATTTTATCCGGGTACAGGAAGATGTTTCCCTGGAACGCGGACGAAACCGTGGGAAACAACCCCAGTTACATAATATGTATTATACACATCTATGCAAGCTTATTAACCTCTCGTATATCGCTAAGTATAAAACAATAGAAAATCAATTGTGTCTTGCATATATCTGCACTCCGACATACAACGGATGACACTGCAAATTCGTATATTTTCACATTATGAAGTTGAATGAACATTAGAAAATACTGATCATCATCATCTCCCGAGTGAATGCTTATCTGACTTCTTCAACCCAGTTATCCGGGCAATCCAGTACCCCTTGGTAAGACTGGTGTCAGACTTACTGGCTTCTGGTAACACGTAACGACTGCCAAGGATGTTAAACGTGCCCACTGATGCTCCCAAAAATACCTCAGTTTTAGACTTTTTAATATCCTACTGCTGGGCTGCAGGTTTCTTTCCTCGACATGTTTTCCTTCACCTTTAATCAGTCATTTGGGGTCCAAGATATACTTAGAAAGTATATACAAACTTAGAACAGTTGCATTGGTACTTGCCTGAATGCTCAGTCATACTCGAGAGGCTGGTTCTTTTCCCACTAGGCCACCACGACTGCCAAAATTACCTAATTAATTTAAAAAATAACAGAAATAATTGACTTACCGATACAATGATCAATCCAATAATAGCACGGAACTGACTTAACACGGGAATTACATCAACATAATAGTCGGGAAATCATTGATTTACATTTTATTTATTTCATTGCAACTTTAGTTGGGCGATTCTAAAATCTTTATAGTCACAATATAAAATACAATTTGAACAAAGCCTAATAGAAACATTATTTTTTTTAACGACGTCAAAAATCATCAAATGACCCCTCCCGCTGTGGGTTAGCAGCAGTGAGGGAGTGTCAGACTCTTACTGACTAAAAACCGTCGTGTTCCGTCGTAGGCCTTTTATGAACCAGGGCCGCGGTAACTCTTTCGAACAATCCCGCAGCCCCGGCAGGCCTTGGCCCTGCTGGGCCACGCGGGGGTAATAGAAATATTTATTTGATTTGGATAGGTGAGCCCATTCTCGACTTATAAAATTACAACGTAAAGTGGCTTTAAATACACATACACCTCGCGAGCAAAAAAATGGAATCGTTAATTTTCACAGATGATGTATTTCTGTTACCGCTATAACAACAAATACTGAAAACTAGAATTAAATAAATATTTTGGGGGGGCTCCCATACAACAAACGTGATCTTTTTGTCCGTTTTTTTAATAATGGTTTGGAACCCTTAGTGCGCTAGTCCGATTCGCACTTGGCCGGTTTTTTAGTTTACAAGGATTGCATTAAAAAAGTGCAATCCGACCAAAAATTTTATACAATGTGATAGTGTGTGTGTGATAAAATCTTTTAGATCCGTTTCAGTTGTACATAAGAATATTATCTTCGAGGGGACTTAGTCAGAATTGTGAACGAAACCATACCGCGATTCAGAAAAGACTACAGGCGACATCTGTCGAGCGATGGGACAAATAATGTTTGTTGCAATTACTGTTTTTTTTGTAATAACATTAGAGATTACTTAATAGTTATATAAATACGTATTTAGAGGTAAAGTTAACAATTAGAGTTTTAAGAAGTTTTTAATGGGACCTAGGTCATTTTACTATAAAAATATAATCACTACATAGTATAAAATAAAGTCGCTTTCTCTGATCCTATATCCTCAAAAAGGATGTTTTTTTCCAAATTTACAAGGATTGCACGAGCACAGTGCAATCCGTCCAAAAATTGTCACAATTTGCTCCACTTCCGGATCAGTTCGCTGCCTCAATTCCAGTTGCCCTAATATGAATATATCTTCGAGGAGACTTAGTCAACATTGTGAACGAAACCATAGCGCGATTCAGAAAAGACTACAGGCGACATCTGTCGAGCGACGGGACAAACTTTTAGTACGCCGAAAATGGCGTTTTGAGTATTAAAATCGTGTTTTTTGTTTGTATTTAGTAGCAATATGTTTTGTTCGTCGCAATTACTGTTTTTTTTTTGTAATAACATCACAGATAACTTAATCCTACTTAATATTATAAACGCGAAAGTTTGTATGTATGGATGTTTGTTACTCTTTCACGCAAAAACTACTGAATGGATTTTAATGAAACTTTACAATAATATAGCTTATACATCAGAATAACACATAGGCTACAATTTGTAAACATTTTGTTCGAAATACTAAACCTGCGCAGACGAAGTCGCGGGCACCAGCTAGTAGTTACATAAAATACATACGTTGTATTTAGAGGTAAGTTAACGTACTCAGAGACATTCACCGTCGTACCACAAAAACTTTTAAACGTCTGTTGAACACTTGTCTTAAAATAACGTTGAAATAAGGTCTGTTTTGTAACCACACTTTTTAGACAAGTGTTCAACAGATATTTAAGTTTTTGTAGTAAGGCTGTCAATGATCACTTAAGGCACTCCTTAGTGACAGATTCTCATACAAATCTGCACTCAGGGACGGCTTAAGTAACCATTAAATGTATTTTTTAGTTAGTTTTACCATAAAAATATAATCACTACATAGTATACAACAAAGTCGCTTTTTCTGTATATCCCTATGCAGGCCTAAGTATTGTTTATACGGGACATTTTTAAGCTATTGCATAGCTTCTATATCAGTAATTCCGTAACGAAAAAACCTCACGCTCCCCACTCCGACGGGCACGGAGGTGTGGCTTGAAGGCCGTGCATCGTCTAACGTCGTGTCAGTTCGGCAGTCTTCGACACGGCGCTGTGTGTCGTGCGATTAGACGTATTGTACGACTTTACGGAACTCGCCCGAATCGAGACGAGCTGCTCCGAAATCGGACGAATACATAATCAGCTGTTTGTGAGAAAGTATATAGGTGTATAAGTATTTTTTGATTTTGATTTTGATCAATGATATTATGATTCATAATTAATAATTATAATTGCATAAGTTGATACAGAATGCTATGCAATAGCTTTACCGCGGCAGTCCCCTGAAATAAAAGTATTTTTTTTTAATTAACAAGGATTACTTTAATTTACAAGGATTGCACTAGCACAGTGCAATCCGACCAAAAATTGATACATATATTTATGGCAGCTATCCACTTCCGGATTAGATCTCATATGAATATAATCTTCGAGGAGACTTAGTCAGAATTGTGAACGAAACCATACCGCGATTCAGAAAAGACTACAGGCGACATCTGTCGAGCGACGGGGTAAACTATTAGTACGCCGAAAAAGGCGTTTAAGTATACTAAAATCGTAGTTTCTGTGTGTATTTAGTAGATTAATGTATATTGTTCGTCCTGATTACTGTATTTTTTTTTGTAATTAACATCACAGATTTCTTATTTGTTATAAAAAATGCGTATTTAGAGGTTAAGTTAATGACTGCAGAGTTTTAAGAAGTTCTTTAATGGGACTGAGATAGTTTTACTATAAAAATATAATCACTACATAGTAAAAAATAATTTAATGGAAGCCGACCTCAACATAGTTGGGAAAAGGGCTCGGAGGATGAATATAAAATAATGACACTTTCTCTGTCCCTACATCCCTATGTACGCTTAAATCTTTGAAACTACGAAATGGATTTATATGAGGTTTTTTTAATAGATAGAGAGAGTGAAGAGAAAGGTTTATATATAAAATAAATGCCCATTAAATAGTGGAGCATTGCACCCGTGCCAAGCTGGGGCAGTTCGCTAGTTTCAATTATAAAGGACCATTTTTTTTGTAATTTACAAGGATTGCAACAGCAATAGCACAGTGCAATCCGACCAAAAATTACGTAAGTGTCGGAGAATGCGTTCCATTGGTCCTGTCAGTTGCGCATATAATGAATATCTTCGAGGAGACTTAGTCAACATTGTGAACGAAACCATACCGCGATTCAGAAAAGGCTACAGGCGACATCTGTCGAGCGACGGGACAAACTTTTAGTACGCCGAAATAGGCGCTTTTGTATATTACCTACAATCTTGATTTTTGTGTGTTTTATGTATTGTATTTATTAGACTAATGCATATTGTATGTTGGAAATTACTTATTTGTTTTTAATAAAGGCATATATTACTTGATAGTTGCATTATAAAAATATGTATTTAGAGGTTAAGTTAACGACTGCACAGTTTTAAGAAGTTTTTTAATGGGACTTAGGTCATTTTACTATAAAAATACTACATATTATAAAATAATGTCGCTATGTACGCTTCAATTTTTAAAACTACGCAACGGATTTTGATGTGTTGTGTTCAATGGATAGAGAGATTGAAAAGAAAGGTTTACATATAAAACAATGCCCATTAATTAGTGGATCATTGCACCCGTGCAAAGCCACGGTGTGTCGTTAGTATTGTTTATAAAGGATTTTTTTTTCAAATTTACAAGGATTGCACTAGCACAGTGCAATCCGACCAAAAATTCAAACAATTTAATTTTTAACTATTCGCTCCACTTCCGGATCTGATCTCATATGAATATATCTTCCAGGAGACTTAGTCAACATTGTGAACGAAACCATACCGCGATTCAGAAAAGACTACAGGCGACATCTGTCGAGCGACGGGACCAACTTTCAGTACGCCGAAAAAGGCGCTTTTGTCAATTAAAATCGTGTTTTTTGTCGTATACAGAGGTTAAGTTTACGACTGCCGTGTTTTAAGAAGTCCTTAAATCGGACTTAGGTAGTTTTAGTATAAAAATATAAACACGAAATATAGGTAGTAAAAAACTATATCGCTGTGTAGGTATGCCTAAATCTTTGAAACTACGCAATGGATTTAGATGAAGATTATAAGCATAATAACATACATGAAATAATGGAGCATTGCACCTGTGCGAATCCGGGGTGGGTCGCTAGTATTATTTATAAATGATGCATTTTTTTTCTAATTTACAAGGATTGCAACAGCAATAACAGTAGTAACAGTGCAATCCGACCAAAAATTCAATTCTTCAGACTACACATTTTTTGTATCCGATCCGTTGCGCATAAATATAACGAATATCTTCGAGGAGACTTATGCCCGTTTTCACCAACATCCCCTAAGTTTATGGGATCCCCTAAACATGCTTAGGGGACTGTTAAAAGATGGATTCTGTTTCACCAGCCGTTAGGGGTCAACTAAACGTTAAAAAGTCCCCTAAATTTAGGAGACCGACATTTTGGCCCATAAACCGGCACATAAGTGAGTGATCCTTTAAGAAACGAAGATGGATGGTGATTTATATGAGTTTTTAGAATATTTAGACAAGGTTTTAACTATATCGACGTAAATAACCACCGTAGAACAAAAATATATCGAAAATGACCAAATTACTTCGAAAGTTTTGATGAAACTGATTTCTTTCGGAGATATAGGTTAAGTGTTGTATTTATTAGAGAAGATTGAACACGCCGTAGAATTAGTTGATGGTCCTCCACCGGTTCCAATTGCACAACTCCTGTTTCTCGAGTTGTACGTTTTTGCTTCACTTTTCATTTTCTCCCAAACTCTCATAAGAGCATCTTTACTCCTACGATAACATGTAAACATATAGTTGACCATGTGGTACTTATCGTAATAATAAAAAACCGGCCAAGTGCGATTCGGACTCACGCACGTAGGTTTCCGTACCATCCAAACTAATATTCTATATATATGGTTATGGATATCGAGCAAAAATGAGCAAAAAAATCACGTTTGTTGTATGGGAGTCCCCCGAAATATTTATTTTATTCTAGTTTTCAGTATTTGTTGTTATAGCGGCAATAGAAATACATCATCTGTGAAAATTTCAACTCTCTAACTATCACGGTTCATGAGATACAGCCTGGTGACAGACGGACGGACGGACAGAGGAGCGAAAACAATAGGGTCCCGTTTTACCAATTTCACCAGCTTATCTTTTTCGTCCACTGTAAAATTTTGACTACGCTTCCTTTTTTCTGCCATTTTATTGTAAAAGTAGTTAGAAACTAAATAAATTGTAGAAATAACACGGTTTTTTTGAGGCAATCAAAACAAACATAAATGTTAACCAACTGTCAAATACAAGTTACCACAGATTAAATGCAAGATTCGTTATGCATATACAGAGTAAAAATGCTAGAAAATATTAAATTAATTGAAAAAATGAATGAAATTATATTTATTATTGCTATGAAAACATTATTTGTCGTAAACTATATCTATTTGTGTAAAAACTTCAGAGAATTTTATAAAAAACGATAATATTTAAAAGTATCGATAGGTCTACAAGTGAAACAGTCACTAACATCGAAAAAAAAACGTCACATAGTTATGTAACCCCTAGTTAGGGGATAGAAATGATGGTGAAACGCAATTTTATTTAGGGGCTGGTTTAGGGGACCTTTTAAGTAAAGGGTCCCATACTTATGTGGTAGTATAGGGGATGTCGGTGAAAACGGGCATTAGTCAGAATTGTGAACGAAACCATACCGCGATTCAGAAATGACTACAGGCGACATCTGTCGAGCAATGGGGCGATGGGGAAAAAGGCGCTTTTGTCAATTAAAATCGTGTTTTTTGTCGTATACAGAGGTTAAGTTTACGACTGCCGTGTTTTAAGAAGTCCAGTAAATGGGACTTAGGTAGTTTTAGTATAAAAATATAAACACGACGTGTAGGTAGTATAAAACAAAGTCGCTTTCTCGGTCCCTATATCGCTGTGTAGGTATGCCTAAATCTTTGAAACTACGCAATGGATTGAAGAGGAAGGTTTATAGACATAATTTTATCTATTAAATAGTGGAGCATTGCACCTGTGCGAAGCCGGGATGGGTCGCTAGCATTATTTATAAAGGATATATTTTTTTGTAATTTACAAGGATTGCAACAGCAATAGCACAGTGCAATCCGACCAAAAATTACGTAAGTGTTGGAGAATGCTTTCCATTGGTTCGTTCAGTTGTGCATATAATGAATATCTTCGAGGAGACTTAGTCAGAATTGTGAACGAAACCATACCGCGATTCAGAAAAGACTACAGGCGACATCTGTCGAGCGACGGGGTAAACTTTTAGTACGCCGAAAAAGGCGTTTAAGTGTATTAAAATCGTGATTTTTTGTGCGTTATATGTATTGAATTTATTTATAACATTGCAAATTTAATAGCAAAGTCCTTTCCTCTGTCCCTATATCGCTATGTAGGTATGCCTAAATCTGTACGTATATCTGAAGCTACGCAATGGATTTTGATGTGGTGTGTTTAATAGATAGAGAGATTGAAGAGGAAGGTTTATATACATATAACAATGCCCATTCAATAGTGGTCTAGTGGAGCATTGTATCCGTGCCAAGCTGAGGCGCGTCGCTAGTATAAAAGATGTAATTATAGTTTTGTTGTGATTTACAAGGATTGCACCAGAAAATTAAGAAATAAAGAGAGTATGCGTTTCTTCCTACCTATCAGTCGCTCATATAAATATCTCCGAAGAGACTTAGTCAACATTGTGAACGAAACCATACCGCGATTCAGAAAAGACTACAGGCGACATCTGTCGAGCGACGGGACAAACTTTTGGTACGCCGAAGAAGGCGTTTTTGTGTAATATAGTTATCGGCACGGATATTGAGCCCTGACCTTCACCTGCGCAGAAGCGATTTATTGGTTTATTGCCTTATGTGTACAGTGCGCAAAGCGATCCCCACTCTTCCGCCGAGAGCTCAATATCCGTGCCGGTAACTATAAAATTGTGATTTTTGAGTGTTTTATGTATAACAGTACTGTATTTGTACATAAATATCTGTTGTTCAAAATTAATAAAATCTCAGTTTTTTTATATATTTTTTTTAAACGGTTTTTAGTCAGTAAGAGTCTGACACTCTCTCACCGCTGCTAACCCACAGCGGGAGGGGTCATTTGATTATTTTTGACATCACAAAAAAAAAGGTATACTGGCAGAGAACGCCTAAGGCGTTGGACATTGTGCAAAAAGTATTGAGTAAAGAAATGAAATAAAGTTTTACAGAATAACACTTAAATTATTATTCAGTGACGTGTCTCTTAACTGATTGCAAGCCAAACCTTCGATGTGTTGTTTTCGATTCAAATCGAATTAATGTGACTTCTTTTGTTATTTCTTTCACAAAATTCAGAAAATTTATTTTTGGATCCGATCAGACAATATTTAAGATGTTTTTATATAATTTCAGTTGTTTTAGAGCCCTCTAATACATTAATCTATTAAAATAAATTTTAATATTTATTGAAGTATTTTACAATCCCACCCAAAACAAAAATGTGAAAGGCTGCCAAGTTCGGTAAAATGGAAATCTTTCGCCTATAAAAGAAGTGAGATCTGAATAAGTACCAAGTTCCATACACACACCTCAGTTAAAAATAGTTACTTTATAATGATGTTACTTGGCAAGTTTTCACACACCTTGTTATAAACCTACTAAACGCAATGAATCAAGTATTTAATTTTCTATTAAAACTTGCCAAGTAACATTATTAAAAAGTAACTATTTTTAACTGAGGTATGTGTATGGAACTTGGTACTTATTCAGATCTCACTTCTTTTATAGGCGAAAGATTTCCATTTTACCGAACTTGGCAGCCTTTCACATTTTTGTTTTGGGTGGGATTTCATTTATTTTTGTAAGGTAGTTTATTTTATTTTTTTCTTATGATTAAGTTAATTAAGGAAATGTCTCATTTATACTATCTTTCAGATTTTTGAATATGCACTATGCTTCTTACAAAAAAATGAACTAGATTAACTAAATGGACTAGATTTACCAACTGACTGACATGACATGTTATCATATATTATGTTCGTGGATCAAAGTTACACATTCGTTATTTTCGAAAGTGACTCACACTTGGCCGTTTTCAGATTTTTACTTTGACTAAATACAAACCTTTGTAACGAATTTCAGATCGGTACGACCATTCGAAGATATATTATATAAATATAGATAAATTTAGTTCGTTTTAGTTCCTTAGGGGTATAAATTTACACTGGGTGTTTTACACCTTCATTATTTTGAAACCGACTCACACTTGGCCATTTTCAGATTTTACCCTTTACTTTGACATAAAGACCTACCTCCATGCCAAATTTCAAGTCAATACGACCATTGGAAGTGGTCTAGGTTTTTGATGAGTGAGTCAGTGAATCAGTGAATCAGTCAGTGAGTGTATAGTAAAAATAGCGATTTTCTGACGTCAATATCTCAAGACCTACAATAGGTGTATTAATGAAATTTTGTATTTTAGATAAGTGAGGGGGTCTCAACAGATACTAGAAATTTGAAATGTGTAAATAAAATAGATTTTGAGCTATAGGGGGGTCGAATTTGGCCCGAAATGGTTCGTGTAATATAACCCACGGCCGGTGTGTCGCTTTTTTTGCTCGAACTTGGCGGACACACTGCCGTGTGTCTAGATGAATGATATTTACATTCATACCTATCTATACCTATTACAATAAATTAATTAAAACTACACTTTACACAACTAAATACTTACAAAAATAAAATCAATTACGAAAAGTCGTGGCCTAGTGGGTAAAGAACCAATCTCTCAAGTATGAGGTTGTGGGTTCAATTTCAGGTCAGGCAAGTACCGATGCAACTTTTCTAAGTTTGTATGTACTTTCTAAGTGTATCTTGGACACCAATGACTGTGTTTCGGAAACCCCAGCATGTTCGATAAGAATATGATTCCGGCGTGCACTTGTAGAGGCCTATGTCCAGCAGTGGACTGCGGTAGGCTGATGATGATGATGATGATTCCGACTTCGGTGTCATTCTTTCTCCACTGAATTAAATTGTCACAGATGATCTGTTATTATTGCCGCTACAAAACCTCTTGAAAACGAGAAATAAATAAATATAATCATCTGCCTATCCTTTTCCCAACTATGTTTGGGTCGGCTTCCCGGCTAACCGGCTTCTGACTACCCGTAACGTCTGCCAAATATGTTCAAATGACAGCCGGGACCTACAGTTTATAGTGTCACCCGAAACATGTCATCATCAGCCTATCGCAGTCCACTGCTGGACATAGGACTCTCCAAGTGCACGCCACTGAGATCGATTTTCGGCTGCTCGCATCCAGCTCCTGCCAGCCGTCTTGCGCAAGTCATCACTCCACCGTGCCTGAGGACGTCCTACACTACGTTTGCCGAGGCGTGGTCTCCACTCTAGAACTCGTTTACCCCAACGGTTATCGGTTCTTCGGCTAATATGGCCAGCTCACTGCCACTTCAGCTTGCTGATTCGGAACAAACATATAAGAACTCGTTATGACAAGATGGCTTAAATGCTTCTCTTAAATGCAGAGGTATTTTAAATATTTATCCTGAATTATTGAGCATAGCTATATGTATTTCATTTTACAGGTAAGGATAATGCATAAAATAATCCTTTGGAATATTCTAATATAATTAATTTATTATCATATAATAAATTAATTATATTATGTGACATTAATTATATTATATGACGTAAACTCAAGATAATAATTACTAAAATTAATAACTTATTTGTGCCCAATCGTATTCAGCATCCTCATTTGTGTTCACCGTGGCAAAATGAACGCATATATTGTAATTATTGCACCATAGTTAATTAATATATCAAAATGGATATTTTGAAAGTGTATTTTTTCACTGTTCTATTGATTTTTCCTGCGTTTCAGACATGCTCTGCAACCTGTAAGTAGAACTGTTTAAATTTATTTTTGTTTGCATCAAAATTTATGCATAAGTACTAAAATAAAAATGACGTTCACGCCATTTGTTGGCCACGTAGGCTGTTCTTATTTTAGAACAGTCAGTTGCACAAGACATGTAATGAGGAGGGATGATACGCATGCAACAAAGTGTGTGCTAAGTATAAATGAAGATGGATGGAGAGGAAGAGGAAGACCTAAGAAAAGATGGATGGATTGCCTGAAAGATGACATGAATAGGAAGGGAGTGAGTGTCAGTATGACGAGTGACAGGGGAAAATGGAAGAGGATGACATATTGCGCCGAACCCAAATAAAATTGCGAACATAGCAGGAGGAAGAAGAAGAAGCTGCACAAGACATATACTTAGTGCACGCACATTTGCTTGGACACAGTTGCACTCTATTCCTTCACTCTCATGGCGCGATGGGACGGCAATCCGACACCACCGGAGAGAGATCACAAGCAGGGCTGACATTTACGTGCTCTCCGATGTAGGGGTGGCTTAGGGTTCCAGCGAAAAATTTGTGTTCAAATGTGCAAAAATGGTTTAGACTGTTCGTAAAAGTAGTTTTATTTGAATCCGTAAAAGTAGTTTTATTTAAATGTTAATTTTATTCTAGTTTTCAGAAATTCATTTGGACGGAAATACAGCCTTCTAACATATACCTAGACGGAAAGCGACAATGAAACTGCGCAATCGCAATTTTCGTTCGCTACAAATCATGGAGCAATATTAACTCTATGTGGTCAATTTTGCACAATACGTGGCATTGCGCAATTTAATCGTTCGTCTAGGTTGCTCCTTAGTAATAGGGTCCCATTTTTCCCTTTCGGTAGGGATTATAAGTTAATTATTATAAGTTCCGGCTCATTTTAGACTAAAAAGTTGGCCGACAGTTGATTTTATTTTATTAAATTAAATCTTGATTCCAATAAATGTTTTCAGTCGGTCTGATACCGGCTAAATACCTACAGCCTTACTACAATAAGTTAAACATCTGTTCAACACTTGTCTAAAAAAGTGTGGCTGCACAATATACCTTATTTCAACGTCATAATCTGTCATTTTTTAGACAAGTGTTCAACAGACGTTTAAAAGTTTAGGTATGTGGTACGACGTTTAATGTTTGTAATTTCCATACTACCATTGATGTACTCACTGATTTATGAGCCCAAAAAAACTATCTGCAAAAAGTTGCAGTATGTAAAATGAATCATCCGATCAATTTTAGGTGACTAATGCAGATTTTCACTAACAAATATCTAAATTTAGGGATCCCTAAGAGCATTTAGGGAACACTTAATACAAATTTCGTTTTCACCAAAGTTTAAGTGTCCCTTATAACCTTTAAGTACTTATAGGGGGAATCCTTATTTTAAGTATCACTTACTTAAGGAAACGTTAAAAGATTGTTGGCATAAGAGTCTGTCGTGGTTTCACTCATATACTTTTTCACATATGTATACATTTCAGCTGTTTTAAAACCTACGCGAGTGAGAGCACGTAATTTAATCAGACCCGGATTGAATAATGATTACGATGAAGACAAAATAGATAAGGACATGCATCTCAAAACAATACATACAGTGTATTATCCTAATTCAAGTAAGTACACATATTCTAAAGAATTCTGCAAAGTAATATATAAGGAGATCAGCCAGCTGCGCAGGACATGTTATAGTGCACAAGCATTTGCGCAGACACAGGTGCACTCCCTATTCCTTCACTCTCATAACCCGATGGGACGGCAAACCAACACGACCGGAAAGAGATCAGGCGCAGGACCGACATTTACGTGCTCTCCGATGCACGGGTGAATCAATCACCAACTTCCAGACTACGGGCTGCTTGGTGAAAGTTTAAGAAAACCTACAAAGCGATTTCGGCCCGACCCGCGGGAGTCGAACTCGAGACCTCGAGCACAGCAGCCGCGCTTGCGACCACTAGACCAACGAGGCAATCAAACTGTATAACTACTATGTAATATACATATAAGGAGATGAGTCAGCTGCACATGACATATTATAGTGCACGAGCATTTGCGCAGACACAGGAGCACTCACTATTCTTTCACTCTCATTACTCGATGGGAAGACAATCTGGAACTATATTATAAACTAGCTTGCACAACAGCGGTTTCACTTCGTCATAACCCTAGTACAATACAGTAGGATACTTTGTAGACCATTAGGTACTACATAGTAAAACCAATTCGCTTTTTTTTTCCAGTCCTCGTGTCCTAAACTCTTCAAAACTACGTAACTGATTTTCAGGCGTTTTTTTTTGTAGAGTAGTAGATAGAGTGATTAAAGAGGAAGGTTTATATGTATAATAACATCCATTAAATTGAGGGGAAATACTGATATCCCGTGCCAAGCCGGGGCGGGTCGCTAGTAGAAAATATAACTGTATTTACGTTGCATTTCTTTTTCTAAGTATATTATTATATTTTTATCCAGTGTGTGCTTGAACAAAAATTAATGCTTTTTTCTGTTACAGAGGAACCAATACGCTTTGATTGTCACAAATATAGCAATATTCTGTACACTTGTACTTATGATAATTCTCACAAAAAACCATCTTACACTACGTGGCAACACTTCTACGACTGCGGTAAGTATTTGCAAATTACAGCTTTCAGACTCTTCATATGCCTAACCTTTTTCCAACTATGTTGGGGTCGGCTTCCAGTCTAAACAGATGCAGCTGAGTACCAGTGTGTTCCATGGAGCGACGGCTTATCTGACCTTCTCAACCCAGTTACCCAGGCAAACTGAGACGTTTGGTAAGACTCGCTTCTAACTACCCGTATCGACTGCCAAAGGTGTTCAATTTAGCTTGCTTTCTAATACGGACGAAATCGAAAGTCTGAAATCGCCAACCCGCATTGAGCAAGCGTGGTGATTAATGCTCAATCCTTCTCCGTGTGAGAGGAGGCCGCAGCCCAGCAGTGGGACGATAAAAAGGCTGTAACAGTTAACAGTTAATATGCATAGACGCAGTTTGGTTTGAACGCAGCCTGTTATAGTAGGAATTCAAAAACTTTATTCTTTGGTTCTTTTGTGTTATAGATTCCAATGTTGGATCCGAACTGAAGATAAAAGCTGATACGGTGAAATATCGGTTTTATTTAGAAAGTTTCGACAATAATACTTTTTTGAGGGTAATGCCTGAAGGTCTTCAATCCAACAAAATTGTTTTCAAATCTTATGTTAAACGTAAGTATATATGTCGGCGTCAGGATCCGACATCGTTAAATAAAACAAAGAGGTCTTTACACAATCACTTGGTTTATTCCAATTAACACAATATTAGTCACTACAATTATTTATCACGAATTTGTGGGAGGTGTGCACTCGGCAACGGTTGGCGAACGAATGACCCGAGTCGTGCGCGCGCGCCGCTTTATATAAGGTCCACCGTTGACAGATCGACGGTTGACACATCGACGGTGGCGCCGTCATAGACATATGTTTCTTCTGGCTTCTATTGGTAAATTCGGGACAATTATAAACAAAACTTTATTAGCTAATTTTAATATTTCTTTAATGACTATTGGCAGATAAAAATAACATCCATTTATGAACGTATGGATATTTGGTACCCTACTGGATGTATTTTGATGACACCAGCAGTAATATAACTTATATTATTAAGTATATAAGAACTAGATTCTGCCAGTGGTTTCACTCGCATCCCGTGAAAACCTCTACACACACACCCGGATAAAAACCTATAGCTTTCTTCGGTAAATGAGCTATCTAACACTGAAACATTTTTTTCTAATCGGACCATAGGTTCCTGAGAGACACAGCCAATAAACTCCACAGCTTTATAGTATTTTAAGTATAGACTTCTTTCATTCTTCTGCGGGAAGTATTTCCGCCAGGACGCGTATGTACCGCGAGGAAAAGCTAATTCTAAATAATTCATGAATTCTATTCTTTAGATTAATAAGATGTAATATACCATTTTTTATTTTATTTTAGCAAGTGATGAAAATATAAACAAATTAACATTCACAGACAAGAAAGACGTCATTTTTGACTGTGGAGAATTTTCAAATAGAGCTAAACGTAAGTAAGGAAAGCTATCGACCTAATTAGTTATCATCATCTCCCGAGCCTTTCCCAACTATGTTGGAGTCGGCTTCCAGTCTAACCGGATGCAGCTGAGTACCAGTGTGCCGCATGAAGCGACTGCCTATCTGACCTCGTCAACCCAGTCACTTTTTAAGGCTTAACGACTGTCAAATATGATCATGACAGCTGGGACGTGCTTTCCAAAATCATATTTTCAAAATTAGTCACCAACCATCACTTGGAAACCACGTGTCGCCGGCGTCCCCGAATGCTACTCAGTAGCAGTCGTTGTTACAATTCCACGTCAGAGGCCGTCAATATTTGAGAAAACTCTGACACTAGGGCTTGTTAGGTGATTAAACCTGCAGCTCACTTGATAAGAAGACTAAATGAGAGTGTGACAGTGCAATGATGAATGATAATGATACTGATCATAAGTCGGTGATGAGACTGCTGGACATCCCACGGAAATGTGGAGGCCGAGGCTCTTTAAATGCAAAGAGGCTCCACAACCGTGAGGTGTGCAGTCTCAGAGAATATCTTCTCAAAAGCGACGTGGGTATGCATCGTGATATGGTAGCAGTGGACAAAGAACTCACCCCGCTATCGTTGGCAAATGAGAACTGGCGCAGACCTGTGGTACTATCTACCCATGATCGCAAGGGGGTATGGCAGAGCAAACAGCTACACGGACGCTTCTTCGGGGCTCTTCATGGCCCCGATGTAGACTTCAATGCGTCCGTAGCTTGGCTGCGCTTCGGTGACCTATTTGGTGAAACCGAAGGGTTTGTATGTGCAATTATGGACGAAGTTATCCTGACGAATAACTAACGGAGGTATATTATGAAAGACGGGACGGTTGACATATGTCGGGCATGTCACCATCCGGGTGAGTCTATCAGACATATTATATCTGGTTGTTCTCGTTTGGCTAACGGTGAATATTTGCACAGGCATAACCAAGTGGCCAAGATCATCCACCAGCAGCTTGCTCTGCAATACAACCTTGTAGACCTTGAGGTACCGTACTACAAGTATGCGCCCGACCCAGTTCTCGAAAAGGACCATATCACGTTGTACTGGGATCGATCTATCATCACTGACAGGACTATTGTAGCCAATAAGCCTGATATTGTGGTGATAGATCGATTAGCGCGCCGCGCGATGATAGTCGATGTCGCCGTTCCGCATGACGAGAACCTTGTGAAAGCTGAGAAAGAGAAACAAATAAAGTATCTCGAATGAGCGCACGAGGTTGTCGCCATGTGGAGTGTCGACACGGCTGTTGTTGTGCCGATTGTCGTTACGGCCAATGGTTTAATAGCCAAGAGCCTCGACGAACACCTCAGGAGGCTCTCGTTGGGCGGCTGGATCAAGGCACTGATTCAGAAGGCAGTACTCCTTGATACGGCACGTATTGTGAGGAGTAGAGATGTAAAGTGACCGTCACGTTATATGTGACCGATTAATCTGACCGAGCATATTGGACATTTATCCAATTTGACCGGTCACTTATTGTCATTTATTGTCAGCAACGTCAGAATCGTTTTTTTTTGTATATAAATAGAATTTATTAGAAATAAACGTTTTTTCTTTCTTTATTTTATAAAACTACGGAAGTTTTAGAATCATCGAAGCTAACCAAATGTCATTCATCGATCTTTAAGATAAGATTTCGCCCGGCGAGAGATGTCGTGCGGTGTTCCGCAGGGGTCGGTTCTGGGGCGGCTCTTGTGGAACATCGGCTACGATTAGGTGCTGCGCGCCGACCTCCCTAGGGGCGTCAGCGTGGTCTGCTACGCTGACGACACGCTGGTTCTGGCACAAGGGAGGTCGCACCAGGAGGCGGGCGATATAATGACGCGCGGGGTTGCGACGATCATCGAGAGGATCTAGCTGCTGGGCCTGGAGGTGACCTTGCACAAATCCGAGGCCATGTGCTTTCATGGGCTTCGGAACGCGCCACCTTCAGGCTCCCAAGTCACGGTGGGGGGTGGGGGTTCCCATCGGCGTCGAGAGGGCGATGAAGTACCTAGGACTCGTCCTCGACAGCCGACAACTTCGTTGAGCATTTCCGACGTTTGGGCCCCAAACTGGAGAAGGCGAAGGAAGGTGCTGCCTTCAAACGGCTCCTGCCCAATCTGGGAGGCCCAAAGGCTCCCTGCCGTAAACTCTACGCGGGGGTCATGCAGTCCATGGCCCTTTACGGGGCCCCGGTATGGGCACGTTCGGTAAGGCCGCGGGCTGTACACTACCTGAACGTGCCCCAAAAGGTGATAGCCATTAGGCTAATCCGGGGGTACGATCTCCCGCGAAGCAGCTGGCCTACTTGCTGGACTGCCACCGTGGGATCTGGAGGCGAGAGTCTTCTTGCGCCTGTACGACTGGCGCGACGAGATACTGCGCTGGGGGGAAACTCCGCTGCCGCGGCAAGTTGTCGCGAAGCGGGCGGAGCTCCGGCGCGATCTCATGGTGGCCTGGAGGGAGCGACTGTCGCAACCCAGTGCAGGGCACGCCACCATCGTGGCGGTAAGTCCCCTCTTTGAGGAGTGGCTCGGGAGGAGTCATGGCGCCCTCACGTACCGCATGACGCAGGTCCTCACCGGACACGGTTGTTTCGGGAGGTACCTGCACCGAATCGGTCGTGAGGAGACGCGCGGGTGTCACCACTGTGCGGACAGGCCCGGAGGACACGGTGGACCACACAGTCCAGGTGTGCCCCGCATGGGAAGGGCACCGCCGGGTCCTCGTCGAGGCTTTAGGCTGCGGCGACCTCTCGCGTCCGGCCCTGATCCAGGCCATGGTCCGGGGCGAGAGGGAATGGGATGCCGTCGCCTCCTTCTGCGAAGCAATCATGCTCGAGAAGGAGGAGGCGGAACGCCAGAGAGTTCGCACCTCTCATCCCACCCGCCGTGCTGGACCAGGTAGACACCACGGGCGCCGGGTGTCGCGAGATGACTCCCGGCCACCGTAGGTGTGGGTCTATGGGCGGTGAGTTCGGGTGGCTCATCGTCCCTCTGTCTACTTAGACGACAGACCCGTGTCGACGGCGCGCGTTGCTCCACGCGCTCCTCAAAGAGATGTCAGCAACCCCAGAGGTGCCCAGTTGGGCCAAGGCCTGCCGGGGCTGCGGGTTGTTCGAAAGAGTTACCGCGGCTCTGGTACATAAAAGGCCTACGACGGAACACGACGGTTTTTAGTCAGTAAGAGTCTGACACTCCCTCACCGCTGCTAACCCACAGCGGGAGGGGTCATTTGATGATTTTTAACGTCGATAAAAAAAAAAAAGATTTCGCCGACACTCTATGATTAATGATTTGTCAGTATACATCAATAAAAATAAATACGTACTTGAGAGTCTATCCTTTTAAAAGATTATCTATGCACTATGTTGGTTTAGAAAGGCAATAGGTATTATTTCACATGTTTTTAATTTGCTTGAGACGAAAATAATAACTGTACCAAGTAAAAATACTTATTTAATATACCTGACCAGTCTGACAATAAATGTCCAATGTGACCGGTCATTTAATATTAAATGACGGTCACTTATCGTATGTGACCGTCAGTTTACAACACTAGTGAGGAGGTTTCTGTCTCTGGGACCCTAACCACCGGTACCTTGGACCCTGTGCCCGATATCGGTGGCAACCTATTTTTTATATTTTTAAATGTTTTTTATTTTTATATTTAATATTTAAAAATGTAAATTATATGTTCTAAATAAATAAATGACAAAGAAAAATGATGATAAAATTTACCTTTTACTTACAGATGTTTATGTAGGATTAATAAATACAAAAAAACATAAGATTGAAACAATGAATACAACAAGGATGGTTAAGAAACTTGGTAAAGAACACCACGGCAATATGCTGTGTTGTTTATTTTATACAATTTATGAAGAGCTTAATGAGAAACAAGTTGTTCGCTATGTGGGGAATAAGATTTTGCTGGTGTTTAGTCATAATTCAAATGGTGAGTATTCTACTGTCTCGTTGGTCTAGTGGTCAATGACGCTGTGCACAAGGTCTCGGGTTCGATTCCCGGATCGAACTAAATTCAATCATTACAGACAACTGAAATTCTCCCTTGAAAACTGACAGCTGTCAACTGATCAAAACATTCGATACTCCTAACTTTATCTCTGCTTTACACATGTTGTTGTAAATTATAAAAACGAAAAATGACTCCTGTGGTTAAACCACTGAATGGATTTGGTTATTTTTTTTACAATTCGCCATAGAATATCATAAAGTATATAAGTATATGCGATAGGATTTAATGTGATTATGAACGACACACCCCGTATATATTAGTTAGCATATATTAGTAGCAGTTAAGAAATCTGATAATAATCCAGTTTCAGAGGATCTGCTAGAAATGAAATTTGGACCTGATAATTCAAATAAATCTGATAAGACTTCTAACGTTATTGAAAACAGTAATCAAATAACAAAAACAGAAAGAGTTTTAAACGATTTTTCAGAAAGATGTTCAGACGCAAACTGCGCTGTTAAGGAATCTGATGACAATGCGGTTTCAAAGGAACTATTGCAGAATATATTTGGACCTAATGTTTTAAATAAAACTGATAATCCTCCTAACGTAATTAAAAACACTGAGAAAGTCACAAAAACAGAAAGAGCTAAATTAACTAAAAGTACTTCTATGGCAACACAAACTGATTTTGATGAAATACAAGACTTTATTTTATCCAAAAACATGACTTCAATTGGTATGTTAGTTTACTTACTTCTTATTATAGTCTTAACTGCCTCGTTGGTCTAGCTGGCGCATACCGAGACTACTGTGGACGAGGTCTCGGGTTCGATTCCCGGATCGTGCCGAAATCAGTTGGCAGATTTTCTTACATGAGGACAGCCGCCGTGGCATCCTTCATTTGAAATCAAGTCTAGCCCACTATGCTGGGGTCGACTTCTAGTCTTATTAGATGCAGATGAGTACCAGTGTTTTACATTGAGCAACTGCCTATCTGACTTCTTCAAACCAGTTACATCAACCCAAACCCAGAACCCAAAGTTCTTCAACCCAGGTACCTGAAGAACCCGATATCCTCGTAAGATTGACAAACTTTCTGATTTCTGAAAGACCTTGATATAAAAATGAAGTTCTTATAATTTACTATGACCGTGCATTTATAAAGTCGAGTTTTCTTGTGATTTCAGCCGATTCCATTACCAGAAATCCTGCAGTGCTATATACGTCTATTACTGCCGCAGTGCTCATTCTTGCAGCCGCAATAATAATTGTAGTTAGAAAACGTGGTTGTAATAAGACGCCTTCATCATCAGAACCAAAACCTGCACCAAGGAAACGAGTAAGTACTCTCAACCCTCAATTTTCAGAGATGCGATATGAGGATCATGTTGTGAGGAAGGTGATGAATGTGGATGGATATAGCGGAAGGGGACGACCAAAACGATGGATGGATTGTGTGAAAGTCGACATGTATGACATAATGTTACTTGTGAGATGACGGCAGATAGAAGAGTATGGAAGAAGATAACACGCAGGGCCGAATGCAAATACTATTGGGATTAGGACAGGAGAACGATGTCATCCTCCGAGCCTTTTTCCCAAGTATGTTGGGGTCGGCTACCAGTCTAACCAGATGTAGCTGAATACCAGTGCTTTACAAGGAGCGACTGCCCTATCTGACCCCCACAACCTAGTTACCCGTGCAATCCAATACCCTTGGCTAGACTGGTGTCAGACTTACTGGCTTCTGACTACCCGTAACAACTGCCAAGGATGTTCAATGACAGCCGGACGATGATATATATATATAAATGATGAAACTTCTTGCTTGTTATCGAAGCTACAACAACTTCCCAAAAAAATTTCAAATCGATTCTGAAGTTCCGGGTTTCGGAGCTTTGAACGTTCGGGTGTACAAAGTTCAAACAAACATTAAAATAGTTTTAAAAACTAAAAAACAACGCTAGTCATGTATTGTCATCAGAACTCAGAGCGTGTGCAAAATTTCATCCTAATCGGAGATCGGGAAGTGGGTCAAATTAAGATTCCAAGATTTTCTTACATATGTACATGGTTAGTTACTAGTGAAGTTAATATAAGCGTGTTAGAAACAGGTTGATTTATGTTTTCAGAAGGAACCATTTTATTTGAATATGCTGTTTCGCAAAGAATGTGACAAAGAAATTGAGGCTCAACGACAGGAACAGGAACCGGTGTATGAAGAGATTTCGTGAATAAAACTAAACTATTATTTGCTCTGATTGTCCGAATTCTTATTCTAATTCTAATAATAAAATATTAGACATGAGTACATACATAAATGTTTTTTTTTTATCTACACTCTCTATTTAATTATATTTATTTTCTAAAAATCATCATCATCATCTCAGTCATAGGACGTCCACTGCTGAACATAGGCCTCCCCCTTAGATCTCCACAGATACCTGTTGGAGGCGACCTGCAATTTTGACATCTATACTTTAACAGTATCCGCCCTGCATACTAAACAGTTGGTCGACAGTTGTTGACCCGATGGTTGACAAATATATTTGTTTGTAAGAAAATCTTTTTTCCTATCAAAGTTCTCAGTCGGTCTGATACAGGCTAAATACCAGATCTTTGTAATGTGCGTACTACTATTCTTGTTATACTGATTTAAGAGCGCAAACAAAGTATATGTCGGCGTCAGGATCCGGCATCGTTAAATAAAACAAAGGGTTTCTCACACAATCACTTGGTTTATTCCAATTAACACAATATTAGTCACTACAATTATTTATGACGAATTTGTGGGAGGTGTGCACTCGGCAACGGTCGGTGAACGAATGACCCGAGTCGTGCGCCGCTTTATATAAGGTCCACCGTTGACAGATCGACGGTTGACACATCGACGGTGGCGCCGTCATATACTATCAGTTGACTAAAAGTTTGTAGTATGCGGGTACTCTAATAAACTGTAGTAAAATCGCGGGAAACAGTTATTTGCAATAAATGTGAATAATTATAACAAAAAGACATCATGGCACTTTAAATATATTTTGCAATCAAATTCAATGTCTGTTGAGCCTGTAAACGTCCGCGTCAGTTTGCTAATATTTTTGTAATCAGCTAAAAATAAAAAACAAGGCAAATACTTTGAATAGAGTAAAAACATAGCGAAGAACAGGATAGTACAGAATTGAATGGAATTCAATAGAACAGAATAGAATGCAACAGAAGTGAATAGAATGGAACAGAAACACAGAAACAAACAACTACAATACATGTCTGCGTGATAGTTACTTAAATCCGCGAATACTGAAACTGTTTTTGTTATTCTAAAACCATCATTTATTGAGGACTATGAGATTTATATCTACTTTAAAAGTCTACTTTTACTCATGACGTATTATATAAGAAATTAAAAATACGTCTATATTGCTCCTGTAACTTAATTACGTCAAAGCTCTTGTTAATTTCAATATATGTGGGTAAGTAATAGTAAATTAAATATTTTAAACTGTTTGTAGTTAAACGAATTTATAAGAATCATAATTACAATAGAGAAACAAAATGCTAGGTACTTTTAATTGTAAGCTTAAGCTTATTCATAGGGAAACATGATTTTTCTATGAAATCCGTCGTGGTTTAGATAAATAATTTAGTGCCTCTTCAAATTTCCTTATTTTCATTTTAGTATCAATTTCAATAAAATTTTATGACGGCAGATGCTTAGTAAGCATTTCCAAGTTTAACACAATGCTAAAATTAGTATTTTATATTTAAAACATAAGTGTGACATAGTACCAATGTAAGTATATTGGTTGAATTGCCTCGTAGGTCTGGTTGTTAGCTGCGGGATCCCTTTCTAAACACAGTCAAAAGTATCCCAGATATACTTAGAAAGTACATACAAACCTGCATCGGTACTTGCTTACCTGGAATCGACCCCACATACTCGAGAGACTGGTTCTTTACCCACTAGGCCACCACGACTCTTTCCAAGCTTCAAAGATATTATTTCAAAATATGTAATATGTTTACGGGTAACTGGGTTGAGGGGGTCAGATAGGGCAGTCGCTTCTTGTAAAGCACTGGTACTCAGCTACATCTGGTTAGACTGGAAGCCGATCGCAACCCAACATAGTTGGGAAAAAGGCTCGGAGGATGATGTAATAATTATGTTTCTATTTATATTATCCTCTGTGACTCAATTCAAAACATTTACTAATAAAATTATTATTAGAACGTTTATTATGAGGAAAATCAACAAGCTTTGGTTCCAATCGCTTATCACGTCTGTCTGCGTGATTGTCCTCATTAACTAAATCAATTTCATGAAGTGTAGTTACTAACACAGTTATTGTAATATTGTTAACTTAGTTATATGTTGAGATGAATATTATAAAAGTTTATTCTCTTTTCTTGTTTTTTACTGGTTTTTTGGTTTGTGCTTCGAATTCTAGTAAGTTTTTTTTTAATATTATTTTTTAACTACCTCTTTCTATCACTCAATGAAGTATTTTTTATAAACTAGAAATCTCATCCTCTATAGCATACTCTTCTTTGGGGTCACCGGAGCATGTTTTCTTCTTCCATTCTCTTCTATCTGCCGTCATCTCACAATTAACATTCTTCCTAACCATATCGACTTTCGCACAATCCATTCACCCACAGTTTCTTTGGCACCCTGGTTTCGTACCCTTCTATTCACCCACATTCTAAGTTCGTCACAACGTGACTTTCATTGCTCCGCATCACATGCCCATACCACGACAGCCGTTTTCCTTAAAAACCCTTTTTTATACCAATTTCCACTGTATATACCATCCTTATTTAAAACGCTGACACAAGACACAATTTCTCTTTCAGTTCAATATATTCTAAAGACTCCTCACCAGTTCAAATACGAAATAAATGATGTTTTGAACATGGACATTATGATGATCAATATACCGCCGGGTGTGGGCTACTCGATAAATATTGATAAAAAAGGTAAGTTAAACCCACTTATGTTGATAGCCTAAACTAGACTAGTAAATGTCGGTCCTACGCCTGACCTCACTCCTGAAGGAATATTGAGTGCACCTGTGTCTGCGCAAATGCTTGTGCACTATAATGTGTCCTGCGCAGTTGGCTGATCTCCATATATGAGAACGAGCCGATAATCGGCTAGGAGGACATCATCATCATCATCATATAAAATGTGGGTCAAGTATTTATAACAAGTTAATCGCTAGCTTAAAGTTACGTCGTGCCGTGTGTTGTTTAGGAAAACTTATAGTATAGTTATCGGCACGAATCTTGAGCTCTGACCTACATCTGCGCAGAAGTGATTTAATTTCTGTTGTCGGTGAACTTGAGACTAAGTCTTTTTTCTTTTTTTCAGGCATGACACACAAATATCCAATCTCAAATTGGGATAAATGGCGTATTACAATAGATGGAATAGCGATGCAGAATTCATATTTTTCCATTCAATTGCAGTTGCGCTACACTTACTATTTATGTGCCCCTGTGGACGTAGCCTACGGAAAACAAAACTATGATTATAACTTGCCATCCAGTAAGTATTCAAATAACAGCAAGTGATTGATACACCACAGGTTTAAGAAACTTTCACAAAGCAATCTGGAGCCTGGAAGGCATTTTCTTACAGATTTAAGAAGGATAATGTAAAATTGTGTTAATTTCGTTTCAGAAAAAAACGAAACTGACTACTGTTTAAATGACAAACATTGTACGATTGTTGTGGATTTTCAAAATTCTTGCACAAGTAAGTAACTAGCTACTGAAATACATAACTCATAGAATTTAGAAAGTTGTGCTTGAGAAATGTTTCGGATCATAATCTTTTGTTGATATTGCTTGTAATCATACGAATATAATATCAAGGAAAGTCTTTGTTTGTTTGTATCCTAAGGCTAGGAAAAATTTTAATTGTGAGACGACGGCGGATAGCAGAGCATGGAAGGATAAAATATCATCATCATCATCCTCCGAGCCTTTTCCCAACTATGTTGGGGTCGGCTTCCATTCTAACTGGATGCAGCTAAGTACCCGTGCTTAACAAGAAAATGATATGATGATGATGATAGTAGGAGAAAATATGTACAAATAAAATTGGGATGAAGGCAGGAGATGATGATCTGTTTATAAGATTCTTCACTATTGATATTTCGATATTGTATTTTTTCAGGAACAATACCTTATTTCAATTGTTCATCGATTGATCGACTCGTCATGTGCACCAAACAGGAATACAACGAAGCTACATTCACGTGGCAACAGTTCTATGATGATGGTAAGCATATTAGCTTCTTCTTATGGAGTGAGCTGCAGGCTTAATAATAATCGTCCTGGCTTATTGTCGGCCACGGCGACTGATCGCATAAGGAGATCAGCTGCAAAGCATATTATAGTGCAAAAGCATTTGCGCAGACAGGTGCACTCACTGTTCCTTCACTCTCGTAGCGCGATGGAACGGTAATCTGACACCACCGGAGAGAGATCAGGCGCAGGATTGACACTGACGTGCTGTGTATCAATTGCCAACTTTTTGTCATCCTAACGTGCCCTCCCAGGCATCCAGCGTCTTCCGGCGACCTTCATAAGGTCGTCTGTCCACCTTGTTGGTGGACGTCCTACGCTGCGTTTGTCCGTGGTCTCCACTCCAGCACTTTTCTATTTTTTTTTTTTTATACATATTAATGTTCCAGCACTCTTAGCCGGGCCTTGGTTCAGTTACAGGTTTCTATTCTATTACAGGTTGTTATATAGGTACTGCACCAAAGATAACTGCGGCGATATCAAAATTTATTTTTACTGTAGAACATTTCGATAACAACACATTTGTGAAAGTAGCGCCAATCCATTCTACTTCTGGTAAAATAACTGTGAATCCTAATTTAATTCGTAAGTATATTTATAAAGCTCTTTTTGTGTCAGTTTCAGTATTCGCGGATTCAAGTAACATGTCATGTGTTACTTATAAAATATAATAAACAAACAACTACAATACATTGTATTGTCCAATTCTATTCTCTTCTATTGCATTCCATTCCATTCCATTCTATTATGATCTTTGATCTGTGTTTACTCTTTTCTATTTTATTTTTAGCTGAAGAAAAAACTATAAGCAAGTTGACGTTTACAGACTCAACAGATATTGAATTTGATTGTGAAATATATTTACAGCGAAGCAAATGTAAGTACCGTGATGTTAATTTATTGAAATTATTCATAAACAGGAATGAATTTTATTCAGTGCGCAAACTTTGTCAACTTATAGTTAAGTCAGTTTTATAGGTACCTATATTTTTATTTTGTTGTGTTTTAGTACAAAAAAGAGTAGTTATTGATAGCGAAAGATGTTTATTTTGTAATCGATTGTACGGTCACAATCGGCATAGTAGGATTGACTGACGCGAGCGCACTCCAAGCGCGTAAGAATAGTTGGTATCCATATTTTGCTGATTTTAGGGTGGACAAAAAAAAAATACTGATGATGCAGATTCTTCCTCCTGCCCTGTTCCCAATTTTATTTGGGGTCGGCGCAATATGTCATCCTCTTCCATTTTCCCCTGTCACTCGTCATACTGACACTCACTCCCTTCCTATTCATGTCATCTTTCAGGCAATCCATCCATCTTTCCTTAAGTCTTCCTCGTCCTCTCCATCCATCTACATTCATACTTAGCACACACTTTGTTGCATGCGTATCATCCCTCTTCATTACATGCCCATACCATGACAATCTTCTACTTCTCATCTTTTCCGTAACTGATGTTGCAGATAAATTATGTTCTGTTAATGATTCTGGATCACCAGTTTTTTTTGCACTGCTTAAAATTCATTCCTGTATAATATATGCAACTGGCTGTTTCCTCGATTTGTCTCGAGTTTATAGAGGTGCTACTAAATTGATTTGAAAATTAAAAAGCCTATCTACCGAGTAAGCTTCATTTCATTCCTTGTTTTTTCTTTAACGATTAACGCTCAATCCGTGTGAGAGGAGGCCTGTGCCCAGCAGCGGGACGATAAAAAGACTGTAACAAATTAATATTTAAAGCTCTTCAAATGTGTAAAAAAAAACCCACATTACGATTTTCAGATGTATACGTAGGTCTCATTAATACAACAGAAAACAAGATAACGACAGTGAATACTACAACAATTAATGAAAAATATGGCAAACAATATAACGGTAGTATTTTATGTTGTTTGTATTACACAACAACTGAAAAAGCACCTGAAAAATATGTAACACGATTTGTACGGAATAAGACACTGTTATTATATAATACTGAAGAACTTGGTAAGTAAAGTTATACTCATGTTTTAGAGTGCACACTGCAAACTTATAGTCGGCCGATAGTTGGTTTGGATTTATAAATCAGTATGTAGATAAGCGGTAGTGTGTAATGCACATTACAAAAATACAAAAAAAAAATACGTATCCTTAGAGCCTTTTTCCCAACTATGTTGGGGTCGGCTTCCTGTCTAACCGATATGAGAATGAAGGAATAGGGAGTGCGCCTGTGTCTGCGCAAATGGTCGTGCACTATAATATGTCCTGCGCAGCTGGCTGATCTCCTTAAATGAGAACAGCCGCCGTGGCCGAAATCGGCACATCGGAAGAAGTGGCGCAACAAACTCCCCAGCAACATATGACTGTCTATATAATAAAGTTTTTTTTTTCAGAAAATATAACAGAAAGTATAGTGATATGTATCAGAAGAATAGATTTAATTTATGCAGCGTCTGTGCTGGGGCTGGCAATATTATTTTTAGTGGTATTTTTGGTGATCAAGAAAAAATATTGCAAAAAGACTTCGCCTGTCCTCGTTGAAACAGTGGAATGCACTACATTTGTAAGTACTTGCTACACAAGCTGTTGATTTGCATCGGACATTCAGACTAGCCTGTTACCATCTATAAGATGTCACCTTTCATTACTATACTTTTCCCAACTATGTTGGGGTCGGCTTCCAGTCTAACCAGATGTAGCTGAGTACCAGAGTGCCACATGGAGCGACTTCTTCCTCCTGCCCTATTCCCAACTTTATTTGGTGTCGGCGCAATATGTCATCCTTTTCCATTTTCCCCTGTCACTCGTCATACTGACACTCACTCCCTTCCTATTCATGTCATCTTTCAGGCAATCAATCCATCTTTTCTTAGGTCTTCCTCTTCCTCTCCATCCATCTACATTTATACTTAGCACACACTTTGTTGCATGCATATCATCCCACATGGAGCGACTGCCAATCTGAATTCCTCAATCCAGTTATCTGGGCAACCCGATACCCCTTGGTTAGACTGGTGTCAGACTTACTGCCTTTTGACTACCCGTAACGACTGCCAAGGATGTTCAATGACAGCCGGGACCTACAGTTTAACGTGCCATCCGAAACACAGTCATTGGTGTCTAAGCTATATAAGAAAGTACATACATACAAACTTAGAAAAGTTACATTGGTACTTGCCTGACCTGGAATCGAAACCCCGCCCTCATACTTGAGAGGTTGGTTCTTTGCCCACTAGGCCACCACGACTTTTATTTTTAGTTTTGTGTTTTAATATTATTTCTTTTCTCGTTTAATGCAGGCGACAACAGATGGAACTGTGAACACTGCTTACGAAAACAACAGAAACAAGACACATACCAATCAAGCTGAATCAAACTACGCAGAAATTATAGGAGTATTAACACAAAATACCTATGAAAACGTGCCTAAGCAAATAAAACTAAATTAGTAAGGTATAGTTATCGGCACGAATCTTGAGCTCTGAACTTCACCTGCGCAGAAGTAATTTATTGGGTCCCTTTTGTGGTATGAAGTGTGGCGCGGGGGCGGGCTAAAGCGGTCATTGACCCGCAGTGCATCGTGTCATAGCCGTCACTCGGGATTGGTTCTTTGCTAATAAATCACTTCTGCGCAAATGTAGGTCAGAGCTCGAGATTCGTGCCGATAACTATAATTTATCTGTAGGTACTTTTGTAGAAATTATATAATAAAGAGGATTTTTATTGTTTTATTGCACCCTAAAAGAGAATGAATGTGATGAGGTGTGAAACGCATGCTACAAAGAGTGTGCTAAGTATGAATGTGGAAGGATGGAGAGGCAGGGGTAGACCGAGGAAAAGATGGATTGATTGCCTGAAAGAGGACAAGAAGCAGAAGGGAGTGGATGTAAGTATGACGTCTGACAGAGAGGAATGGAAGAAAAAGACATGTTGCGCCGACCCCAAATGACTTAGGAACAGCTAAACGGATTCTAAAAATTCTTTATCTGGCAGAAAGCATTGCCTAGTGGACAAATAATGGTCAGTTTGTTTGTGTAAATACTTATTTAATAATATTTATTTATAAGGCTTGTTCCAGTTTAACCTGCATTGATAACTAGGTAGCATGATGTAGATATAAAAATAAATAAATAATTTAAAAAAGCCTTTATTCAACTTATGCTACTTACATAAAAACATTACATTATAGACTGAAATGTAAAGAACATAATAAAAATGATTTTAAAAATTATAAAACTACGTGGTTCTAAAACTACGTGGAGAATTATAAAAACATCTAAAGCTAACGTTCTGAAAGTAACAATATAATCGCAAATCGGAGATCGTATAGAAACGTCTCCACAAGCAATATCTGATGCTTTTAATAGAAATACAGCCTAGTGTCAAAAATTAGTCATAACCTACTTATAATAGGATTTTAAGCCCACAAAACATTACTATTATAAACAAAAAATACTCAAATTAAACTCTAAATAATAATCATTGAAATTCTAATTAATGATTTCTTTATCGATAAAATAAAACCAGTATCAGGTTCAAGTAATCAAGTTACATCCATGATAGACAAAACAAATCTATGTTTATTTTTGTTTAGACGACCTCGTTGGCGCAATGGTCACCATGCCGGACTGCCGGACTGATGGTCCCGGGTTCGATTCTCGGTACTGTCAACATTTGCTTGATGAGCATGCTTGTTGGCTGTGGTCTGGGAGTTATAATATGTATTTATATGTATAGTAATATATGTGGTATATCAGTTGTGTTAGCACCCATAACACAAGCTCACATATAGCTTACCATGGGGCTAACCGACCGTGTGTGGTGTTGCTATATTTAGTTATGTATTTGTAGATGTAACATTATGATGAGTTTTTTCACGAAATCTCTTCATACACCGGTTCCTGCGCTTGTCGTTCAGCCTCAATTTCTCTGTCACATTCTTTGCGTAACAGCAACAGCTTATTCACATAAAATGGTTCCCACTGAAAACACAGTAGTATTTTAATCTATATCCGATGATTCACGTAGGGTGTCATAGAAGAAGTTAGGCGGGTGAAACCGCGGGAAACAGCTAGATAAAGACAACAGTAGCGTCAAAGCAGGGTGAAAGAGAAACAGCCAATCACGAGCCATAATAGATGGCTAGACGGTTCGGTAACAAGCAAGAAGTTTCATCATATCATATCATCGTCCTTCTGTCCTTATCCCAATAGTATGTGTTCGGCGCTGCATGTTATCTTCCTCCATACCCTTCTATTTGCCATGCATCCATCATCATCCTTCTATTCTTATCCCAGTTTTATTCGTGTTGGGCGCTGCATGTTATCTTCATACTCTTCTATCTGCCGTCATTTCACAAGTAACATTCTGTCTAGCCATGTCGACTTTCACAAAATCCATCCATCGTTTTGGTCATCTCCTTCCGCTATATCCATCCACATTCATCACCTTCCTCACAATATGATCCTCATATCACATCTCTGAAAATAGAGGGTTGAGAGTACTTACTCGTTTCCTTGGTGCAGGTTTTGGTTCTGATGATGAGGGCGTCTTATTACAACAACGTTTTATAACTACAATAATTATTGCGACTGCAAGAATGAGCACTGCGGCAGAAACAGACGTATATAGCACTGTAAGATCTGTTGTAATGCCAGAATCAGCTGAAATAAATAAACAGATTAAACCACTCATATAAATTAACAGTCAAAGTTCATAACAAGTCCAAACACGGCTATGATACGATACTCCTTCATGGAATACCCATGCATATCTTCCAGTTTCATCATCAGATCAGATCAAGAGTTCCTTATTACTGTATTCTCATCGGAACTACATACAGCTGCCAATTTTGTAGAAATAGCTTTGTTGGTTTTAGAAACTTTCATAAAGCAACCCTGAGCCTGGAAGTTGGTGATTGATACCCGTGCATCTTTCAGAGCACGTTAATGTCGGCCCTGCGCCTGATCTCTCTCCGGTCGTGTCGGGTTGCCGTCCCATCGGGCTATGAGAGTGATGAAATAGAGTGTGCACTTGTGTCTGCGCAAATGCTTGTTGACTATAATATGTCCTGCACAGTTGGCGTATCTGTTTACATGAGAACAGCTGCCGTAGCCGGTAATCGGCTAGGAGGACATCATAAGAGTGGAAACAATAACATTCCTCGCTCACCCGCATTTTGGCGCGCTTCTTAGTAGATTCTTCGTTATGTCACCTCCGCTAGTCATTTTGTTCTACCATAAGATAGCATAGTGTAACGCTACTTACCAAGTTCTTCAGTGGAATATAATAAAAGTGTCTTATTCTTTACATATCGTTGTACATATTTTTCAGGTGGTAGTTCAGATTTCGTGTAATACAAACAACATAAAATACTACCGTTATATTCTTCACCATATTTTTTGTAAATTTTTGTAGTATTCAGTGTCGTTATCTTGTTTTCTGTTGTGTTAATAAGGCCTACGTATACATCTGAAAAAGGTAAGTTGGGGTTATTTTTACACATTTTAAGAGCTTATATTATTGAAATAATTAAATTAATATAAGAAAAAACAAGACATAAAAAGAAGCTTACTCGGTTTACAGGCTTATTAACACGAAAATAATTTTCAAATAAATTGCACCTGATACAATAAACTTGAGACAAATCGAGGAAAAAGCCAGTTGCATGAATGTAAATAATTTCAATAAATTAACATCATGGTACTTACATTTTGTTTGCTGTAAATATATTTCACAATCAAATTCAATATCAGTTGAGTCTGTAAACGTCAGTTTGCTAATATTTTTGTCATCAGCTAGAAAACCAAACAAAAAATACACTTGGCAAAATACCTACTTAGTTAGAATAAAGTAAAAACATAACAAACAGCATGATAGAATGGAATGGAATGCAACAGAAGAGAATAGAATGGAACAGAAACACACAAACAAACAACTACAATACATGTCTGCGTGATAGTTACTTAAATCCGCTAATACTGAAACTGACACAAAAACAGCTTTATAGATATACTTACGGATAAAATCGGGATCCACAATTATTTTATTAGATATAGAATTGCCTGGTAATACTTTCACAAATGTGTTGTTATCGATCGAAGTATTCTACAGCAAATAAAAATTTTGTTATCGTCGCTTTTATCTCTGGTATAGTGCCTATGTAACCTGTTATAGAAAGTAAATTATTAGCTGGTAGAAATACTTGGACACCAATGACATTGTTTCCAAGGGCACGATAAACTGTAGGTCCCGCCTGTCATGTGAACATTTGTGGCAGCCGTTACGGGTAGTCAGAAGCCAGTAAGTATAACAACTATTGGGTCGCTCGGGTAACTGGGTTGTAGAGGTCAGGCTGTCGCACCTTAAAGGCACCTTACAACACACATGCCGGCGGCAAGGCCGCTGGTTTCATGCCGAGCGGCTATGCCGCTGGCAATACACAGTGCCGTTGGCACTATAATATTTCGTGAAGGAACTGGCTGATCTTCTTATATAAGAGGGCGTTATTTTTATACCTGCGGCTCACTCGATAAGAAGAAGCTGATATGCTTACCATCATCATAGAACTGTTGCCACGTGAATGTAGCTTCCTTGTATTCCTGTTTGGTGCACACGACGACTCGATCAATCGATGAACAATTGAAATAAGGTAGAGGTTCTGAAAAAAAAAAACTAAATCGAAATATCAAGAGTGAAGTGTGTAGAATGTTGTTAACAAATAGATGATCATCCCTGATTCCAATTATATTTGTGGTCGGCACATGTTTTCTCTTTTCACACTCTTCTATCTGCCGTCATCTCACAAATACAATCTTTCTAGCTATGTCCACTTTCACACAATCCATGTTTGGTTTCTCTTGTCCAATCCAAATTCGTTCTTAAAGCATTAAAAACACTTTCCGCTTCTTTCTTAGGGAATATTTCGCTATAGGACCTCCGCTAGTTATTTTGTTCTGCCATAAGAGAGGATAGTATAATATAACACTTCTTACCAGGTGTTTCAGTGGAATATAATAACAGTGTCGTATCCTGTACATGTCGTATTACATTTATTTCAGGTATTTTTTCCGATATTTTTTGAGTGGTGTAATACAAACAACATAAAATACTACCGTTATATTCTGCACCATATTTTTTATTAATTTTTGTAGTATTCAGTGTCGTTATCTTGTTTTGTGTAGTATTAATGATACCTACGTATACATCTGAAAATGGTGAGGAATCGTTGCATAAATGTAAAAAATTTCAATAAATAAATATCATGGTACTTACATTTTGTTTGCTGTAAATATGATTCACAATCGAATTCAATATTGGTTGAGTCATTAAACGTCAGTTTGCTCTCAGTTTTGTACTCAGCTGAAAACCAAAGAAAAACTACACTTAGTAAAATACCTACTTACATAAAGTAGAAACAAAAAAAACAACAGGATAGAATAGAATGGAATGCAACAGAAGAGAATAGAATGGAACAGAAACACACAAACAAACAACTACAATACATGTCTGCGTGATAGTTACTTAAATCCGCGAATACTGAAACTGACACAAAAACAGCTTTATAGATAATACTTACTTATGACAGGATTCATTTTTATTGTATTACTTCTAGAATTGCCTGGCAATGCTTTCACAAATGTGTTGTTATCGAAGTTTTGTAAAGTATATATAAATTTTGATGTCGTCGCTGTTATCTCTGGTGTAGTGCCTATGTAAGAACCTGTAATAGAATAGAAACCTGTAACTGAACCAAGGATTGGCTAAGAGTACTGGAACATTAATATGTTTTAAAATTATGTCAAAAATTATTTTGGTAAAATAAATATTTAAAATAGAAAAGTGCTGGAGTGGAGACCACGGACTAGCAAGCGCAGCGTAGGACGTCCACCAACAAGGTGGATGGACAATCTTATAAAGGTCGCCGGAAGACGCTGGATGCAGGTCGCCTCAGGTATCTGTGAAGATCTAAGGGGGAGGCCTATGTTCAGCAGTGGACGCCCTATGACTGAGATGATGATGATGATGTAAAATAGCCCAGAGAATGAAAGTTGTTAGTGATGCACACCCGTGCCCGGGCACGTAAGGATGACAAAAAGCTGGCAATTGATACACAGCACGTTAATGTCAATCCTGCGCCTGATCTCTCTCCGGTGGTGTCGGATTGTCGTCCCATCGCGCTATGAGAGTGAAGGAATAGTGAGTGCACCTGTCTGCGCAAATGCTTTTGCACTATAATATGCTTTGCAGCTGATCTGCTTATGCGATCAGTCGCCGTGGCCGACAATAAGCCAGGACGATTATTATTAAGCCTGCAGCTCACTCCATAAGAAGAAGCTGATATGCTTACCATCATCATAGAACTGTTGCCACGTGAATGTAGCTTCGTTGTATTCCTGTTTGGTGCACATGAAGAGTCGATCAATTGATGAACAATTGAAATAAGGTATTGTTCCTGAAAAAATACAAAATCGAAATATCAATAGTGAGACGTGTCCATAGAATGTTCTAAAAAACCGGCCATTATCCTCTTGCAATTATCCTAATTTTATTTGTGGTCGGCGCAACCCATACTCTGCTATCTGCCGTCATCTCACAAGTAACATTCTTTCTAACCATATCGACTTTCACATAATTCATCACTCGTTTCTTTTCTCTTCCCCTTCTACTTCATACATTTGCCATTTTCACACAGATTCTCTCACGTCCTGGGGGAACTAGTGCCCTTACTGGGCAAAATATAGCTTATGCATGTTACTTGAAAAGAGTGTAGCTTTCCAAAAGTAACAGAATTGTTTAATTCGGTTCTGTAGCTTTAGAGCCTTTAGTATAAACAAACAACGAAAAACTTTCCTCGATATTATATTCTTATGATTACAAGCAATATAAACAATATTATGATCCGAAACATTTCTCAAGCACAACTTTCTAAATTCTATGAGTTATGTATTTCAGTCGCTAGTTAAGTACTTACTTGTACAAGAATTTTGAAAATCCACAACAATCGCACAATGTTTGTCATTTAAACAGTCGTTAGTTTCGTTTTTGTCTGAAACTAAATTAACACAATTTTACATTAGAAACTTATATCCGTAAAAAAATGTCTTCCAGGTTCCATATTGCTTTGTTTTTTTTTAAACGTGGTGTATCAATCACTTGCCGTTATTTGAATACTTACTGGATCGCAAGTTATAATCATAGTTTTGATGTCCGTAGGCTATGTCCACAGTGGGACATGAAGAGTAAGAGTTGAGCAATTGCAAATGCATAGAAATATGTGTGTTCTGCATCGCTATTCCATTAATCATATACCGATATTTATCCCAACTTGAGATTTCATGGTAGTATATTATGCCTGAAAATAAAAGTCAGTTTTTTGCTATGAATTTTCAAAAGAACACACGTAAGCTAACGATTTACTTGTCATAAGAATTTGGCCCACATTTTATATCATATATAAAACATTTTATACTCCATATTCAAAACCGGAATTTTCGATTTGCGCCGAAAAGCAGCTCAATTAAAATGGAACTGGGCTGGGTACGTCAGCCCAATGCATGCTGACAGATGGGCCAACATCGTCACCCAGTGGTCACCACAGGATGGTCATCGCAGGTGGGGAAGGCCCCGAAAGAGATGGCGAGACGACCTGGATGAATACAACCTGATTGGTGGTAGGTCTCAAAAGATCGAGAGGTGTGGAGGCATTTATGAGAACATTTTATAACGTCAATACATATAAAACAATGGCGGGATGATCATGTCAAGCGCTTTCTTGTAGGTCAAGCAACGTATGGTAGGCATCACCAATTACTATTTACTATACCTTATTCACGGAGCTATGAGCCAAAAGGTAAACAAAGAATGTCAATTTTTCAAGATGGCATAACCCGACCGATGACAAGACGTCACATTTTTGTGTAAAATGTTCGCAGTGTCTGTGGTCTACAATTGAGTAGGGTTCTGTGTTTGACAGTCTATTATTTTAGGTTCTTTTTAATACATATTTAATTAAAGGATGATGGGCAATTTTGTATGAACCCTGGCCTGATAACCAATAAAGTTCTAATGTATATTAGATTATTGCTTATACCCTACAGTTACTGAAATAAAACAGTTCATGTCAAGAATCGACCGGAAATAAGTACAGTCGGGCACAAAAGAGTTATACTTTATGCACCCATTTTTTTGTTAAAATAAAATCTATAATAGAAAAAATCATTGTATGATGTATTTTAGTCAACTAGGCATAATTGTTTTAATAGCAAAACAAAACTTAAATACTTTTACTTCTACCACCGTATACTATTTTCGTTATTGGAGATAGCATTTCCTCGTTCTGCGGCACCAGGATAGTCGGCCCTGGGTTGTCGAATTATTAGAAAAGTAGCGACCCACCTCAGCTTCGCACGGGAAAACAGTATTTTCTCACTATTTAACGGATGTTACTACACATACAAACCTTCCTCTTCAATCACTCTATCTTTGAATATAATAATATATTAAAAAACCGCATCAAAATCCGTTGCGTAGTTTGGAAGAATTAAGCATGCAAATGTACATAGGGATATAAGGACTGAAAAAGCGACTTTGTTTTATCCTATGTAGTGATACACAAATAGTTACCAACCGGGTGGTCAGGTCCACAAGGATACATGAGGGGTTTAATCAGTAGAATAAAGTTACATATTTAAGTTGTTTGTCAGCTTTCACAGAGTTCTCATCATATGGTACATCAGGCTTGTTAGCCAGGACAGTCGAAAGTCATTGGTGATGATAGATTGATTACTACCTGTAATTTTTTTTTATATGGACACATGCACCTTCCGTGACACGTCCTGACTGATATTGACAATAATATAATGCACTTAAACATCCCTCCCATACGCAATGAAATGGTTCAAGTCCATGGGCTGTCCTATGCTATCAAGTGTCATAACTTCGTTCTCCGGTGGTTTACAATGTTTTGCCCATAATAAAAAATGAAGCTTAGGGTATAAGCTATTATTTTATATGCAAATGGTTTTCATTGGTTATGCCGGTTAGACTCACCAGAACGGCGGAATAAGTACATCATACGTTGTAAATACTACCTGCTAAATAATCTTTTTTTTTTTCAATAAACTTAGAAAAAATTGGGCACAGACACCTTCTGTGAATCGTCTTGACTAATATGGACAATAACATAATGCACTTAAACATCTCTCCCATACAAAATGAATTGGTTCATGTCCATAGGCTGTCCTATGCTATCAAGTGTTATATCTTCGTTCTCCGGCGGTTTACAATATTTTGCCCATAATAAAAAATGAAGCTTAGTGTATAAGCTATCATTTAATATGCAAATGATTTTCATTGGTTATGCCGTTTAGACTCACCAGAACGGCGAAATACGTACACCATACGTTGTAAATACTTCCTGCTAAATAATCTTTGTTTTTTTCAATAAACTTGGAAAATATGGGCACAGACACCTTCTGTGACTCGTTCTGACAATTATTGACAATAATAATGCACTTAAACATCCCTCCCATGCGCAATGAAGTGGTTCAAGTCCATGGGCTGTCTTATGCTATCAGGTGTCATATCTTCGTTCTCCGGTGGTTCACAATGTTTTGTCCATAATAAAAAATGAAGCTTAGGGTATAAGCTATCATTTGATATGCGAATCGTTTTTATTGGATATACCGGCCAATTTTACCCATCATCCTTTAAGAAAATAATTTACGGCATTTATTATATTTGATTTCAAATAAGTCTGAAAGGATTACGTAAGTTCTACAGACATCGTTCTAAAATATCATTTCTAATGAAGTCAGTGTATTACTTTTGCAGTCGCACTTTGCGACTATTAGACTAATGAGGCATTTGCACTGTGTCCAAGGTAGGCACACTGTTAGCAGTCTAATAGGTACTTCTAATATTGTGATCCTGTAAGCTCTAGTTTAGGTCATCAATATAGGTGGATTTAACTTACTTTTTTCATCAGTATAAACAGAGAAGTGATACACACTCCGCGGTATATTGATCATGATAATATCCATGCTCAAAACATCACCTACATTGTAATTGAAAAAGTATGGAGTGTGTATAATATATGTACCTGAAACAGAAATTGAGCCTCGTGTATGCACAGTGGAAATTGGTATATAAAAGGAAGTTTTAAAGTGTCACTGGTAACAGAAAAGCTGCGTGGAAACCGACTGTCGTGGTATGGGCATGTGACACGAAGAAATTAAAGTCATGTTGTGAGGAAGATGATAAGCATGAATGGGGATGGATGTTGGGGAAGGAGACTGCAAAAAAATCGATGGATGGATTGTGCGAAAGTCGATATGGTTAGAAAGAATGTTACTTTTGAGATGACAACAGATAGAAGAGTGTTTAAGAAGAAAACATGCTCCGGTGACCACAAATAAAACTGAGTTAAGGGAGGAGGATGCTATAGCTATGTTATAAAAAGACTGCATTGAGGGAGCTAGTTAAAAATAATATAAAAAAACAACTTACTATACGAAGCACAAAAAGTCCAGGAAAAAACAAGAAACGAGAATAAAAAATTAAAGAATTCATCTCAAAATTGAACTAAGTTAACAATGTTACAATTACTGTGACAGTAACTTCACTTCATGAAATGGTTTAAATTAATGAGGCGAAGCACGTAGACAGCCATGATAAACGATTTGGACAAAAACGTATTATTTTTCCTCTTACGTTAGTATTTAAGCTATTTAAGGTCAGGGAGTGAGTTACAGCGGGAAATATAAGTAGAAATTTAATTAGGTATAACATAATCAGGATAATAATACATAATCTATACATATAATAAATCTGTAGAAAAGTAATTTTTGTACATTGAAGAAATTGACAAAAAAAATAGCCAGCATGTTAAAGGATAACTAACAGAACCCATTTCCATCATTTTTGTCATTTTTGTCTGTTTGTCTGTTTATCTGTTTGTTTGTTCGGGATTCACGTAAAATCTACGAATTAAATGCAGACAATGCTTATATACAAAAATTCTACGTAACTTGGGGTATTACTTAGTTTTTGTTTCATCGAAATCGATTCACTCTATCAAAAGATATGATTAATTTTGTGAATTCAAGATGTAAAATATTACGACACGCAATCTATTTGTCAAAACTGTACATTTGAATGTTGTACTTATATTACTTGATCGGCTTATTATAAATATTTACACAGAAAATCACACCTTTATAAGTAACTCCGGAAAAAAAATGAAAATTTTGTTTAGCCAAGGTTAAAGTAGCTCCATCTGTGGTAAATACACAAATACATCAAATTTGTCAAAGGAGCGAGGAATGACAATATTACCATACATTCTTTATAGAGGTTTATTATTTCAACAGATGGAGTTGTGTATTTTCCGTAATTCACCATATTTTAACACGTAGTGTAATTTTTCGATAGACATTTCAATAGTGTTAGTCAGTTTGCCGTGCCACATCAAAATCCAACTATAATTATTACCTTGATGAAAAGAAAATTCATAGTTCTCAGCCAAATTTAAAACGGTGCCATCTGAATTATTTTTTGAACATTATGTCAAAAATGATGACTTTAGTGGAACAATTAATTATCATTTAAAGTTACAGATGGAGTTCATATCAGGATTTTTTCATAAACATAGTTTAGCTTATCTTCCACTAATGTGGTGGCCTTAAAACAAATTACTTTGAGTGAGTAGTATTAAGTATACCTTAATTATTTTTTCGAAATGAGGATCTATCTCTCGCAAGCGCTGCTAAGCGTGAGGTAGGTAATGTAGAATTTTGTAGCTTTAAAAACAAGCCCAGATACAAAGTGCAGATAAGAAATGGGAGCTTTCTCTATTTAATACCATACACACGTAAAATGCTTTATGCGTCTGAAAACGTACAAATTACGCGCCGCATACTAGAGACATGCTTACTTTCAACTTCTGATCGCAAATACACTGGTCACGATTACGAACAGTCTCAGTACGACCCGAGCCAAGTCTAAAAAAACACCTTTTAATTAAAACTACGTTTGATGTCATTTAATCACAAAGACAGAATTGTTCTCTGTTGCAAATCCTATCCACCTATATTCTATCCTAATCCAGAATGCATTGCAGGTGTGCATTGCACAAAAGCCAATGGTATCCTATTCGAGAAGTCAAAAGAGTTGACCTGCCAACGTCAGCTTCTGCGCTAAGCAAGTGTTCTTAATAGTACCATCAGAATTACATTAATCGTTGAATGAGGTGAATAAATTTTCAGAAACCACAATAACAGTAGGAGCCAAAGCGTGTTATCGCTTCATAGAGCTCAGATTGGCCCCAGGTGACCAAGTCAGGTCTGATTTGTTCGTTCATCAGATCTTTGAAAGTGTTTCGGTGGATACTTACTTACTGTCGTCCTGTTTACGTGTGACACAAAATATGGTATATAAACGTCCTCCGCAAGAGCGAAATTTTCCCAGTGTGCGGTAGTGACGCACAGTATACAACACTTATGTTTCTTTTGATTTGCTGGCTCCACCAAGAAATGACAAATTGCGAGCGTACATTTTGAAAATCTTGGCAAAACTGCAGGTTTCAAGTACGAACACATGAAGTGGACTCTCACAGAATGCAAACATTCGGTAGAGTCCCGGCTCAGGCCACCACATTAGGCGTGCGCGATCCTCGGGCGTGTGAGTAGCGCGGGCGCCGCGCGTGCGTCGCGAGCACGTTGCGTGAGCGTCGCGTTTTGCTGCCCTACGGCGTTTGCAGAGCGCTCGCAAAACAAGACAACAGATAGAAGAGTGTTTAAGAAGAAAACATGCTCCGGTGACCACAAATAAAACTGAGTTAAGGGAGGAGGATGCTATAGCTATGTTATAAAAAGACTGCATTGAGGGAGCTAGTTAAAAATAATATAAAAAAACAACTTACTATACGAAGCACAAACCAAAAGTCCAGGAAAAAACAAGAAACGAGAATAAAAAATTAAAGAATTCATCTCAAAATTGAACTAAGTTAACAATGTTACAATTACTGTGACAGTAACTTCACTTCATGAAATGGTTTAAATTAATGAGGCGAAGCACGTAGACAGCCATGATAAACGATTTGGACAAAAACGTATTATTTTTCCTCTTACGTTAGTATTTAAGCTATTTAAGGTCAGGGAGTGAGTTACAGCGGGAAATATAAGTAGAAATTTAATTAGGTATAACATAATCAGGATAATAATACATAATCTATACATATAATAAATCTGTAGAAAAGTAATTTTTGTACATTGAAGAAATTGACAAAAAAAATAGCCAGCATGTTAAAGGATAACTAACAGAACCCATTTCCATCATTTTTGTCATTTTTGTCTGTTTGTCTGTTTATCTGTTTGTTTGTTCGGGATTCACGTAAAATCTACGAATTAAATGCAGACAATGCTTATATACAAAAATTCTACGTAACTTGGGGTATTACTTAGTTTTTGTTTCATCGAAATCGATTCACTCTATCAAAAGATATGATTAATTTTGTGAATTCAAGATGTAAAATATTACGACACGCAATCTATTTGTCAAAACTGTACATTTGAATGTTGTACTTATATTACTTGATCGGCTTATTATAAACTAGCTGTTGCCCGCAACTTCGTCTGCGTGGGCAATATAGAATAGTCAAAATACTACTTATCCCGTAGGTGCATTCTTTCACGTGACAGTATAATTAGGATTAGCACTTAGCAGTCGCATAGATTCATTGATCAAGGTTGTGTTGTGGATGTGACCATTTATCTAAACAAAAGAAGTAAAGTTTGTGACGTTGTGAATATCTCTGGATCTAGTCAGCCAATTTGGAAAATTATTACGTATGGTGCGTAAGTAATTTTCACAGGAAACAGCTATAATCTATGTCTATATGCTTTGAGTCTGACAAAGCTGTCATTTGTACATTTTCTGCAGCTGCTGCGACTAATCAGAAGCCAGAAAGTCTGTCAGTCTTACCATGGATGTCGTCTTGTGTAGTTGACTGGATTGAAGATAGATAGGTATAGGTAGGTAGTCGCTCCAAGCAAAATATTGGTACTCAAACAGATTCGGTGACTGGAAGCCAACACCACCATAGTTGGGGAATAGCTGGATGGATGATAAAATGAGTCATCATCATCAGCAGGCGCATAGGGTAGGATAGTTTCACTTACTCACTATGGTAAGGCTGACCCCACATTAGGCGTGCGCGATCCTCGGGCGTGTGAGTAGCGCGGGCGTCGCGAGCGAGCTGCGTGAAAGTCGCGTTTTGCTGCCCTGCGGCATGTGTGAAGAGTGCAAGCGACGCGCTCGCGGCGAGCACGCGGCGCTCGAGTTACGTCCTTACCCCTTCGCCCGCTATCCCCGCCGCCCGCTAAACGCCTTAGCAGTTAAACGTCAAGGAGAGAGCGGCGCGTGCGCGCCGCGAGCGCTCTGCAAACGCCGTAGGGCAGCAAAACGCGACGCTCACGCAACGTGCTCGCGACGCACGCGCGGCGCCCGCGCTACTCGCACGCCCGAGGATCGCGCACGCCTAATGTGGTGGCCTGAGCCGGGACTCTACCGAATGTTTGCATTCTGTGAGAGTCCACTTCATGTGTTCGTACTTGAAACCTGCAGTTTTGCCAAGATTTTCAAAATGTACGCTCGCAATTTGTCATTTCTTGGTGGAGCCAGCAAATCAAAAGAAACATAAGTGTTGTATACTGTGCGTCACTACCGCACACTGGGAAAATTTCGCTCTTGCGGAGGACGTTTATATACCATATTTTGTGTCACACGTAAACAGGACGACAGTAAGTAAGTATCCACCGAAACACTTTCAAAGATCTGATGAACGAACAAATCAGACCTGACTTGGTCACCTGGGGCCAATCTGAGCTCTATGAAGCGATAACACGCTTTGGCTCCTACTGTTATTGTGGTTTCTGAAAATTTATTCACCTCATTCAACGATTAATGTAATTCTGATGGTACTATTAAGAACACTTGCTTAGCGCAGAAGCTGACGTTGGCAGGTCAACTCTTTTGACTTCTCGAATAGGATACCATTGGCTTTTGTGCAATGCACACCTGCAATGCATTCTGGATTAGGATAGAATATAGGTGGATAGGATTTGCAACAGAGAACAATTCTGTCTTTGTGATTAAATGACATCAAACGTAGTTTTATATAAAAGGTGTTTTTTTAGACTTGGCTCGGGTCGTACTGAGACTGTTCGTAATCGTGACCAGTGTATTTGCGATCAGAAGTTGAAAGTAAGCATGTCTCTAGTATGCGGCGCGTAATTTGTACGTTTTCAGACGCATAAAGCATTTTACGTGTGTATGGTATTAAATAGAGAAAGCTCCCATTTCTTATCTGCACTTTGTATCTGGGCTTGTTTTTAAAGCTACAAAATTCTACATTACCTACCTCACGCTTAGCAGCGCTTGCGAGAGATAGATCCTCATTTCGAAAAAATAATTAAGGTATACTTAATACTACTCACTCAAAGTAATTTGTTTTAAGGCCACCACATTAGTGGAAGATAAGCTAAACTATGTTTATGAAAAAATCCTGATATGAACTCCATCTGTAACTTTAAATGATAATTAATTGTTCCACTAAAGTCATCATTTTTGACATAATGTTCAAAAAATAATTCAGATGGCACCGTTTTAAATTTGGCTGAGAACTATGAATTTTCTTTTCATCAAGGTAATAATTATAGTTGGATTTTGATGTGGCACGGCAAACTGACTAACACTATTGAAATGTCTATCGAAAAATTACACTACGTGTTAAAATATGGTGAATTACGGAAAATACACAACTCCATCTGTTGAAATAATAAACCTCTATAAAGAATGTATGGTAATATTGTCATTCCTCGCTCCTTTGACAAATTTGATGTATTTGTGTATTTACCACAGATGGAGCTACTTTAACCTTGGCTAAACAAAATTTTCATTTTTTTTTCCGGAGTTACTTATAAAGGTGTGATTTTCTGTGTAAATATTTATAATAAGCCGATCAAGTAATATAAGTACAACATTCAAATGTACAGTTTTGACAAATAGATTGCGTGTCGTAATATTTTACATCTTGAATTCACAAAATTAATCATATCTTTTGATAGAGTGAATCGATTTCGATGAAACAAAAACTAAGTAATACCCCAAGTTACGTAGAATTTTTGTATATAAGCATTGTCTGCATTTAATTCGTAGATTTTACGTGAATCCCGAACAAACAAACAGATAAACAGACAAACAGACAAAAATGACAAAAATGATGGAAATGGGTTCTGTTAGTTATCCTTTAACATGCTGGCTATTTTTTTTGTCAATTTCTTCAATGTACAAAAATTACTTTTCTACAGATTTATTATATGTATAGATATTTACACAGAAAATCACACCTTTATAAGTAACTCCGGAAAAAAAATGAAAATTTTGTTTAGCCAAGGTTAAAGTAGCTCCATCTGTGGTAAATACACAAATACATCAAATTTGTCAAAGGAGCGAGGTGGTAAATGACAATATTACCATACATTCTTTATAGAGGTTTATTATTTCAACAGATGGAGTTGTGTATTTTCCGTAATTCACCATATTTTAACACGTAGTGTAATTTTTCGATAGACATTTCAATAGTGTTAGTCAGTTTGCCGTGCCACATCAAAATCCAACTATAATTATTACCTTGATGAAAAGAAAATTCATAGTTCTCAGCCAAATTTAAAACGGTGCCATCTGAATTATTTTTTGAACATTATGTCAAAAATGATGACTTTAGTGGAACAATTAATTATCATTTAAAGTTACAGATGGAGTTCATATCAGGATTTTTTCATAAACATAGTTTAGCTTATCTTCCACTAATGTGGTGGCCTTAAAACAAATTACTTTGAGTGAGTAGTATTAAGTATACCTTAATTATTTTTTCGAAATGAGGATCTATCTCTCGCAAGCGCTGCTAAGCGTGAGGTAGGTAATGTAGAATTTTGTAGCTTTAAAAACAAGCCCAGATACAAAGTGCAGATAAGAAATGGCAGCTTTCTCTATTTAATACCATACACACGTAAAATGCTTTATGCGTCTGAAAACGTACAAATTACGCGCCGCATACTAGAGACATGCTTACTTTCAACTTCTGATCGCAAATACACTGGTCACGATTACGAACAGTCTCAGTACGACCCGAGCCAAGTCTAAAAAAACACCTTTTATATAAAACTACGTTTGATGTCATTTAATCACAAAGACAGAATTGTTCTCTGTTACAAATCCTATCCACCTATATTCTATCCTAATCCAGAATGCATTGCAGGTGTGCATTGCACAAAAGCCAATGGTATCCTATTCGAGAAGTCAAAAGAGTTGACCTGCCAACGTCAGCTTCTGCGCTAAGCAAGTGTTCTTAATAGTACCATCAGAATTACATTAATCGTTGAATGAGGTGAATAAATTTTCAGAAACCACAATAACAGTAGGAGCCAAAGCGTGTTATCGCTTCATAGAGCTCAGATTGGCCCCAGGTGACCAAGTCAGGTCTGATTTGTTCGTTCATCAGATCTTTGAAAGTGTTTCGGTGGATACTTACTTACTGTCGTCCTGTTTACGTGTGACACAAAATATGGTATATAAACGTCCTCCGCAAGAGCGAAATTTTCCCGGTGTGCGGTAGTGACGCACAGTATACAACACTTATGTTTCTTTTGATTTGCTGGCTCCACCAAGAAATGACAAATTGCGAGCGTACATTTTGAAAATCTTGGCAAAACTGCAGGTTTCAAGTACGAACACATGAAGTGGACTCTCACAGAATGCAAACATTCGGTAGAGTCCCGGCTCAGGCCACCACATTAGGCGTGCGCGATCCTCGGGCGTGTGAGTAGCGCGGGCGCCGCGCGTGCGTCGCGAGCACGTTGCGTGAGCGTCGCGTTTTGCTGCCCTACGGCGTTTGCAGAGCGCTCGCGGCGCGCACGCGCCGCTCTCTCCTTGACGTTTAACTGCTAAGGCGTTTAGCGGGCGGCGGGGATAGCGGGCGAAGGGGTAAGGACGTAACTCGAGCGCCGCGTGCTCGCCGCGAGCGCGTCGCTTGCACTCTTCACACATGCCGCAGGGCAGCAAAACGCGACTTTCACGCAGCTCGCTCGCGACGCCCGCGCTACTCACACGCCCGAGGATCGCGCACGCCTAATGTGGGGTCAGCCTTACCATAGTGAGTAAGTGAAACTATCCTACCCTATGCGCCTGCTGATGATGATGACTCATTTTATCATCCATCCAGCTATTCCCCAACTATGGTGGTGTTGGCTTCCAGTCACCGAATCTGTTTGAGTACCAATATTTTGCTTGGAGCGACTACCTACCTATACCTATCTATCTTCAATCCAGTCAACTACACAAGACGACATCCATGGTAAGACTGACAGACTTTCTGGCTTCTGATTAGTCGCAGCAGCTGCAGAAAATGTACAAATGACAGCTTTGTCAGACTCAAAGCATATAGACATAGATTATAGCTGTTTCCTGTGAAAATTACTTACGCACCATACGTAATAATTTTCCAAATTGGCTGACTAGATCCAGAGATATTCACAACGTCACAAACTTTACTTCTTTTGTTTAGATAAATGGTCACATCCACAACACAACCTTGATCAATGAATCTATGCGACTGCTAAGTGCTAATCCTAATTATACTGTCACGTGAAAGAATGCACCTACGGGATAAGTAGTATTTTGACTATTCTATATTGCCCACGCAGACGAAGTTGCGGGCAACAGCTAGTACCCTATAATATAATATAACAGTATCCAACGAGCGTTTACCAGACATCTGGCGTATATCTCGTCCGGAATTTCACATAGGGTCCTAGTATGGGAAAGACTAAATTTCTTTAAAATGAATACTCTCCATAATCGTCGCAAAATTCATGACATTCAACTCTTACACAAACTCATTAATGGAAAGACAGATTGTAGCGAATTAGTTCATCACATTAAACTTGCTGTTCCCACCAGAATACCGCGATACCCAATCACCAAACCATTCCACATTCCATTTTACAGAACCAATGTTGGTAAACCCTCGCCTATGGCACGAATTTGCAGTGAATATAACTCTTTGTGCGGGAGCTCGGACAATTTTGACATTTTCCATGATCCCTATAATAAATTTAAGCGCAATGTAAATGCCTCATATAAATTAATTTTTGCACAAAATTGACTAATTTGAAAAGTACCTTGTCATTTGCCTCTATCGATTCTTCTTCTTTTTTTATTAAAATAAATAAATAAAATAAATAAATCTCGGTTAGCGATATTCTGGTCAGAAATTATAAGCAGCCTTTATCTGGCAGAAAGCATTGCTGTTTGTGTAAATACTTATTTAATAATATTTATTTATGAGGCTATACGCATCATTCATTCTCCGAGCCTTTTCCCAACTATGTTGGGGTCGGCTTCCAATCTAACCGGATGCAGCTGAGTACCAGTGTGCCACAAGGAGCGACTGCCTATCGTACCTCCGCAACCCAGTCGTCAGATAACTATACTCATGATGTAGATATAATAATAAATAAATAAATAATTTTAAAAAGCCTTTATTCACTCTCAGAATTACATTTTAACTTATGCTACTTACATAAAAACATTACATTATAGACTGAAATGTAAAGAACATAATAAAAATGATTTTAAAAATTATAAAACTACGTGGTTCTAAAACTACGTGGGGAAGTATAAAAACTTATAAAACGAACTTTCTAAAAGTAACAATATAATCGAAAATCGGAGATAGTATAGAAACGTCTCCACAAGCAATATCTGATACTTTTAATAGAAATACAGCCTAGTGTTAAAAATTAGTCATAACCTACTTACAACTTATAATAGGATTTTAAGCCCACAAAACATTACTATTATAAACAAAAAATACTCAAATTAAACTCTAAATAATAATCATTGAAACTCTAACTAATGATTAATTCTTTATCGATAAAATAAAACCAGTATCAGGTTCAAGTAATCAAGTTACATCCATGATAGACAAAACAAATCTATGTCTATTTTTGTTTAGACGACCTCGTTGGCGCAATGGTCACCATGCCGGACTGCCGGACTGATGGTCCCGGTTGACCATCTCGGTACTGTCAACATTTGCTTGATGAGCATGCTTGTTGGCTGTGGCCTGGGAGTTATAATATGTATTTATATGTATAGTAATATATGTGGTATATCAGTTGTGTTAGCACCCATAACACAAGCTTATATATAGCTCACTATGGGGCTAACCGACCGTGTGTGGTGTTGCTATATTTAGTTATTTATTTGTAGATGTAACATTATGATGAGTTTTTTCACAAAATCTCTTCATACACCGGTTCCTGCGCTTGTCGTTCAGCCTCAATTTCTCTGTCACATTCTTTGCGTAACTGCAACAGCTTATTCACATAAAATGGTTCCCACTGAAAACACAGTAGTATATTAATCTATATCCGATGATTCACGTAGTGTGTCATAGAAGAAGTTAAGCGGGTGAAACCTCGGGGAACAGCTAGATAAAAACAACAGAAGCGTCAAAGCAGGGTAAAAGAGGAACAGCCAATCACGAGCCATAATAGATGGCTAGACGGTTCGGCAACAAGCAAGAAGTTTCATCATATCATATCATCGTCCTCCTGTCCTTATCCCAATAGTATGTGTTCGGCGCTGCATGTTATCTTCCTCCATACCCTTCTATTTGCCATGCATCCATCATCATCCTTCTATTCTTATCCCAGTTTTATTCGTGTTGGGCGCTGCATGTTATCTTCATACTCTTCTATCTGCCGTCATTGCACAAGTAACATTCTGTCTAGCCATGTCGACTTTCACAAAATCCATCCATCGTTTTGGTCGTCTCCTTCCGCTATATCCATCCACATTCATCACCTTCCTCACAACATGGTCCTCATATCACATCTCTGAAAATTGAGGGTTGAGAGTACTTACTCGTTTCCTTGGTGCAGGTTTTGGTTCTGATGATGAAGGCGTCTTATTACAACAACGTTTTATAACTACAATTGTTATTGCGACTGCAAGAATGAGCACTGCGGCAGTAACAGACGCATATAGCACTGTAAGATCTCTTGTAATGCCAGAATCAGCTGAAATAAATAAACAGATTAAACCACTCATATAAATTAACAGTCAAAGTTCATAGCACGGCTACTATACGATACTCCTTCATGAAATGCCCATGCATATCTTCCAGTTCCTTAGGAAAGTTCCTTATTACTGTATTGTCATCGGAACTACATACAGTTGCCAATTTTGTAGAAATAGCTTTGTTGGTTTTAGAAACTTTCTTAAAGCAGCCCCCGGCCTGGAAGTTGGTGATTGATTCACCCGTGCATCGGAGAGCACGTTAATATCGGCCCTGCGCCTGATCTCTCTCCGGTCGTGCCGGGTTGCCGTCCTATCGGGCTATGAGAGTGATGAAATAGAGTGTGCACTTGTGTCTGCGCAAATGCTTGTGCACTTTAATATGTCCTGCACAGTTGGCTTATCTCTTTACATGAGAACAGCCGCCGTAGCTGGTGATAGGCTAGGAGGACATCATAAGAGCGGAAACAATAACATTCCTTGCTCACCAGCATTTTGGCGCGCTTCTTTCTTAGGGGATTTTTCGTTATGTCACCATCGCTAGTCATTTTATTTATTTATTTATTTAGGCATACCAACAACTTATTTACAAATACTTTCACATATATAAGTTTACAATTGTAATAAGTCCTGCGTAAATATGTTAATTACAGGTGCGCACAACGTTCAAATTAAAAATAACTTAAATTAAACTAAACCAAACTGTGCATAACAAAAATAATAATAAAAAAAAAATCGGTAAAAAAACTTTTAAGTCAAACGGTTTTATCTTATGTGCACTGAAAACTAGAAAATAAAAAAATTGTTACTTACCTGTCAACCTACGTAGGTGGTCTTGGTCATATTAGACTAAAATAAAAACGTGGGGCCCATTAACTGTTGCTGTAGTACTTTCTTCTAGAGGTATAATAGGTGTGGATTGCATCGACTTACTATAATCGTAACTGGAGATTTTGACAATCAATAATCAGCCGTAGCGGCTTCACCAGCGAACGAGGAGCTCATGATCTACCAAAGTATAAAGATATGCTTTGCCATAGGTAGGATTTCAGAGGGGCCCCACGTTTTTATTTTAGTCTAATATGACCAAGACCACCTACGTAGGTTGACAGGTAAGTAACAATTTTTTTATTTTCTAGTTTTCAGTGCACATAAGATAAAACCGTTTGACTTAAAAGTTTTTTTACCGATTTTTTATTTTCTAGTTTTTAGTATTTAATGAAAATGCCTAGCGAATATTCCTCATTCTATCTAATTCATTTAGTGCATCATTATTACACGGTCTCTTATCTGATAATTTATTACAATCTAATTTTTTTTAAAGTCAATTTTTTTAACGACGCCAAAAATCATCAAGTAAGTCCCTGGGTCAGCAGCGGTAAGGGAGTGCCAGACTCTTACTGACTAAAAATACTTATGTTTCGTCGTAGGCCTTTTATGTACCAGGGCCACGGTAACTCTTTCGAACAATCCCGCAGCCCAGGCAGGCTTTGGCCCTGTTGGGCCCCGCTGGGGTTGCTGACAGTATTCTACTTGTGTAGCCCTTTCATTTGATACCCATATTGAGGGGGTTGTGGAAAAATATGTAATCCGCCATTTTGTGCCGGCGGCCATATTAGATTTACAATGTTATTGATATTTCTATATTGTATTGTCATCGGAATAAAAGGTGTATACAAAATTTCAGATTAATCGGTTGACAGGAAGAGGGTGAAATTTGAATTACTAAATTTGACCCAAGAATAAAACAAACGGGATGAGCTAAATAAAACCGTTTAAAAATGGTTATCAACCATTTGGTAGCGGCGGCCATCTTTGATTTCAATTTTTCATAGTAAATTGTATTCTACTTGTTGAGACCTTTCATTTGATACCCATGTTGATGGGATTGATAAAACCTAAGTTATCCGCCATGTTGTAGAGGCCGCCATCTTGGATTTGAATTTTATATAGTACATTGTATTCTACTGGTTGAGCCCTTTCATTTGATACCCACATTGACGGGATTGATAAAACCTACGTTATCCGCCATTTTGTACCGGCGGCCATCTTGGATTTGCAATGTTATTGATATTACTATATTGTATTGTCATCGGAAATAAAGGTGTGTACCAAATTTCAGATCAATCTGACAACAGGAAGGCACTGAAATTTCAATTTCTAAATTTGACCCAAGAATGAATAAATAAAACAAACGGGGTGAGCTAAATAAAACCGTTTAATAAAAAAGAAGAAGAATCGATAGAGGCAAATGACAAGGTACTATTCAAATTGGTTAATTTTGTGCAAAAAATTTTGTTCTACCATAAGATAGGATAGTGTAACGCTACTTACCAAGTTCTTCAGTAGAATATAATAACAGTGTCCTATTCTTTACATATCGTTTTACATATATTTCAGGTTTTTTTTTAGTTGTCGTGTAATACAAACAACATAAAATACTACCGTTATATTCTTCACCATATTTTTTGTTAATTTTTGTAGTATTCAGTGTCGTTATCTTGTTTTCTGTTGTGTTAATAAGGCCTACGTATACATCTGAAAAAGGTAAGTTGGGGTTATTTTTACACATTTTAAGAGCTTATATTATTGAAATAATTAAATTAATATAAGAAAAAACAGGACATAAAAAGAAGCTTACTCAGTTAACAGGCTAATAAACTTGAGACAAATCGAGGAAAAAGCCAGTTGCATAAATGTAAAAAATTTCAATAAATAAACATCATGGTACTTACATTTTGTTTGCTGTAAATATATTTCACAATCGAATTCAATATTGGTTGAGTCTGTAAACGTCAGTTTCCAATCAGTTTTGTACTCTGCTGAAAACCAAATAAAAACAACACTTGGCAAAATACCTACTTAGTTAGAATAAAGTAAAAACATAACAAACAGCATGATAGAATAGAATGGAATGCAACAGAAGAGAATAGAATGGAACAGAAACACACAAACAAACAACTACAATACATGTCTGCGTGATAGTTACTTAAATCCGCTAATACTGAAACTGACACAAAAACAGCTTTACAGATTACTTACGGATAAAATCGGGATCCACAATTATTTTATTAGATATAGAATTGCCTGGCAATACTTTCACAAATGTGTTGTTATCGAAGTATTCTACAGCAAATAAAAATTTTGTTATCGTCGCTATTATCTCTGGTATAGTGCCTATGTAAGAACCTGTTATAAAAAGTAAATTATTAGCTGGTAGACATACTTGGACACCAATGACATTGTTTCCAAGGGCACGATAAACTGTAGGTCCCGCCTGTCATGTGAACATTTGTGGCAGCCGTTACGGGTAGTCAGAAGCCAGTAAGTATAACAACCATTGGGTCGCTCGGGTAACTGGGTTGTGGAGATCAGGCTGTCGCACCTTAAAGGCACCTTACAACACACATGCCGGCGGCAAGGCCGCTGGTTTCATGCCGAACGGCTATGCCGCTGGCAATACAAGCGGCACAAAATCGTTTTTTTTTTTGGTTGGCACTATAATATTTTGTGAAGGAACTGGCTGATCTTCTTATATAAGAGGGCGTTATTTTTATACCTGCGGCTCACTCGATAAGAAGAAGCTGATATGCTTACCATCATCATAGAACTGTTGCCACGTGAATGTAGCTTCGTTGTATTCCTGTTTGGTGCATATGACGAGTGGATCAATTGTTGAACATTTGAAATAAGGTACTGTTTCTGAAAAAATAAGAGTGTATTGTGTAGTTAGACTGTTGTTAACAAATACATCATCATCCCTATTTTATTTGTGGTCGGCGCAGCATGTTTTCTCCTTCCTGAATTCTGCCGTCATTTCACAAGTTACGGTATACATATACAGCGATCCATCCATCATACACACACATATAATGGTTATCATGTGATAATGATATTTTTATTTGACTTGTATACATTCTGGTTCTTGAAACCTTACAGACAGACATGTGTTGCTGGGGAGTTTGTTGCGCCACTTCTTCCCAGCAAAAACACATAGGAAGTGGTGAAGGGAGGGCGTTTTGGGGGCTGTCTTTTGTTTTTGACGTTCGAAAAGTGCTGATTTATCAGCCTAATTTGAATAAACGATTTTGAGTTTGAGTTTGAGTTCCATCATTTCTTTTGTCGTCCCCAGACTTTATCAATTCACATTTCATGCTCAAAGCATTAAAAACAATAGTCATTTTCCTGCAGCTTCACCCGCTTCCCTTGGGAACTATTGCCCGTACCGGGATAAAATATATTGCTTATGTTACACGGGAAGAGTGCGATATAATTTTTCGCTTGTTTAGGCTACAAATAAAAACTTTCCTCTTTATTATATTACGAGCAATTGCGTCAAGAACTTTCTAAATTCAGTGAGTAAAGTAAATACTTAACTCTATACACGATAGGTGAATCCGGTTAGACTGGAAGCGACCACAACATAGTTGGGAAAAGGCTCGGGAGATGATGAGTTACTTACTTGTACAAGAATTTCGAAAATCCACAACAATCGCACAATGTTTGTCATTTAAACAGTAGTTAGTTTCGTTTTTGTCTGAAACGAAATTAACACAATTTTACATTAGAAACTTACATCCGTAAAAAAATGTCTTCCAGGTTCCATATTGCTTTGTTTTTTTTTAAACGTGGTGTATCAATCACTTGCTGTTATTTGAATACTTACTGGATGGCAAGTTATAATCATTGTTTTGTTTTCCGTAGGCTATGTCCACAGTGGCACATGAAGAGTAAGAGTAGAGCAATTGCAAATGCATAGAAATATGTGCGTTCTGCATCGCTATTCGATCGATTGCAATATCCCATTTATCCCAATTTAAGATTTCATGTTTGTATGTTATGCCTGAAAATAAAAGTCAGTTTTTTTTTCAATTAACTGGTTGCTATGAATTTTCAAAGGAACACACGCAAGCTAGCGATTTATTCGTCATCAGAATTTGACCCACATTTTATATCATATCTATGGTCCCGCAAAACTGGACTGCCGTGTGAAAGGGCTGCAAATGGGAGTGTTGGACTTTTACCGTCAAAACCGGTGGCAAGGCGCAGGACCGTCATTAACGTGCACTCCGATGCACTGGCGTATCGATTACGTACACCCAGACTCCGTGTTTTGAGAAAGTTTCTCATAATCACAAAGCGATTTCGGCTTGCCTCAGGAATCGAACTTGAGATTCGACTAATGAGGCATTTGCGCTGTGTCTACAGTAGGCACACTGTTAGCAGTCTAATAGGTACTTCTAATATTGTGATTCTGTGAGCTCTAGTTTAGGCCATCAATATAGGATTTAACTTACTCTTTTCATCAGGATAAACAGAGAAGTAATACACACTCCGCGGTATATTGATCATGATAATATCCATGCTCAAAACATCACCTACATTGTAATTGAAATGGTATGGAGTTTTTAGAATATATTTACCTGAAACAGAAATTGAGCCTCGTGTATGTACAGTGGAAGTTGGTATATAAAAGTAAGTTTTAAAGTGTCACTGGTAACAGAAAAGCTGCGTGGAAACCGACTGTCGTGGTATGGGCATGTGACACGAAGAAATTAAAGTCATGTTGTTAGGAAGATGATAAGCATGAATGTGGATGGATGTAGGGGAAGGAGAAGGCAAAAAAATCGATGGATGGATTGTGCGAAAGTCGATATGGTTAGAAAGAATGTTACTTTTGAGATGACAACAGATAGAAGAGTGTTTAAGAAGAAAACATGCTCCGGTGACCACAAATAAAATTGAGTTAAGGGAGGAGGATGCTATAGCTATTTTATAAAAAAGACTGCATTGAGGGAGCATGTTAAAAATAATATAAAAAACAACTTACTATACGAAGCACAAACCAAAAGTCCAGGAAAAAACAAGAAAAGAGAATAAAAAATTAAAGAATTCATCTCAAAATTGAACTAAGTTAACAATATTACAATAACTGTGTAACTTCACTTGATGAAATGGTTTAAATTAATGAGGCGAAGCACGTAGACAGACATGATAAACGATTTGGACAAAAACGTATTATTTTTCCTCTTACGTTAGTATTTAAGCTATTTAAGGTCAGGGAGTGAGTCACAGCGGGAAATATAAGTAGAAAGTTAATTAGGTATAACATAATCAGGATAATAATACATAATACCCTATAATATAATATAACAGTATCCAACGAGCGTTTACCAGACATCTGGCGTATATCTCGTCCGGAATTTCACATAGGGTCCTAGTATGGGAAAGACTAAATTTCTTTAAAATGAATACTCTCCATAATCGTCGCAAAATTCATGACATTCAACTCTTACACAAACTCATTAATGGAAAGACAGATTGTAGCGAATTAGTTCATCACATTAAACTTGCTGTTCCCACCAGAATACCGCGATACCCAATCACCAAACCATTCCACATTCCATTTTACAGAACCAATGTTGGTAAACGCTCGCCTATGGCACGAATTTGCAGTGAATATAACTCTTTGTGCGGGAGCTCGGACAATTTTGACATTTTCCATGATCCCTATAATAAATTTAAGCGCAATGTAAATGCCTCATATAAATTAATTTTGGCACAAAATTGACCAATTTGAAAAGTACCTTGTCATTTGCCTCTATCGATTCTTCTTCTTTTTTTATTAAAATAAATAAATAAAATAAATAAATCTCGGTTAGCGATATTCTGGTCAGAAATTATAAGCAGCCTTTATCTGGCAGAAAGCATTGCTGTTTGTGTAAATACTTATTTAATAATATTTATTTATAAGGCTATACGCATCATCATTCCTTCGAGCCTTTTCCCAACTATGTTGGGGTCGGCTTCCAATCTAACCGGATGCAGCTGAGTACCAGTGTTTTACAAGGAGCGACTGCCTATCTGACCTCCTCAACCCAGTCGTCAGATAACTATACTCATGATGTAGATATAATAATAAATAAATAAATAATTTAAAAAAGCCTTTATTCACTCTCAGAATTACATTTTAACTTATGCTACTTACATAAAAACATTACATTATAGACTGAAATGCAAAGAACAAAATAAAAATGATTTTAAAAATTATAAAACTACGTGGTTCTAAAACTACGTGGAGAATTATAAAAACATCTAAAACGAACTTTCTAAAAGTAACAATATAATCGGAAATCGGAGATCGTATAGAAACGTCTCCACAAGCAATATCTGATACTTTTAATAGAAATACAGCCTAGTGTTAGAAATTAGTAATAACCTACTTATAACTTATAATAGGATTTTAAGCCCACAAAACATTACTATTATAAACAAAAAAATAGTCAAATTAAACTCTAAATAATAATCATTGAAATTCTAACTAATGATTTCTTTATCGATAAAATAAAACCAGTATCAGGTTCAAGTAATCAAGTTACATCCATGATAGACAAAACAAATCTATGTTTATTTTTGTTTAGACGACCTCGTTGGCGCAATGGTCACCATGCCGGACTGCCGGACTGATGGTCCCGGGTTCGATTCTCGGTACGGTCAACATTTGCTTGATGACCATGCTTGCTGGCTGTGGTCTGGGAGTTATAATATGTATTTATATGTATAGTAATATATGTGGTATATCAGTTGTGTTAGCACCCATAACACAAGCTAATATAAAGCTTACCATGGGGCTAACCGACCGTGTGTGGTGTTGCTATATTTAGTTATTTATTTGTAGATGTAACATTATGATGAGTTTTTTCACAAAATCTCTTCATACACCGGTTCCTGCGCTTGTCGTTCAGCCTCAATTTCTCTGTCACATTCTTTGCGTAACTGCAACAGCTTATTCACATAAAATGGTTCCCACTGAAAACACAGTAGTATATTAATCTATATCCGATGATTCACGTAGTGTGTCATAGAAGAAGTTAAGCGGGTGAAACCTCGGGGAACAGCTAGATAAAAACAACAGAAGCGTCAAAGCAGGGTAAAAGAGGAACAGCCAATCACGAGTTCGGCAACAAGCAAGAAGTTTCATCATATCGCACCCTTAGAATGAAAGTGACCGAATCCAAAAAATGCAATTTGTGGGAAATGAGCAAAATCGTCATCAAAAAATTATATTACTGAATACATCTTAATATATCTCTTCCGTTTTTAATGGCTTACTATTGATTTTTACCAGATTTGTGGATTAGCCTTTTGAGATCACAATGACAATGCAAATTTATGTTTATAGTATTTTTTTATATATATTTTAACATAAAATATAAAGTAGTTTCAAATTAAGTCACTTTATTTCAAAATTATGTTTGCCATTCTATGTTTTTTTAAGAATTAAGTCTGTTTATGACACATATTTGAAATAATTCCGTAGACACATTAAATAAATAGGACACTGTCATACTGAAAGTTATTTGGACATAGGGTATTAAATTAAAATGCAATGTTATAAAAATCTGAATGTATTTATTTATTTCAGTCTTAATAACATTTATTCAAGTAACTGATTCGTTATCAGTAATTGAGAAAACAAAATCTACGGGACCTTTGCTTGTGTTTGTGAATAAAATAACAGAATGTATCCAAATGAGCAGGCAATGTCTATTAACCTCCTGCTTCTATTGTGGAGCCTTAATGTGGCTATAAGTAGAACAGAGGATCAAATTCCTACTTAAGTCTGCACAAAATAACAAATCACTTCTGCAATGAAACCTTTAGTGGCAGAAAAGTGATAAATATATCTTTTAAACAGTTCCGTTAAAAAGTCTACAATTAGAGTCTTTATGCAGTTCTAACGCGTAGGTACATCAGCGGCAATAGAAACTTTTTAGCAGCTTTAACCCTTAAACATAATTGTTTGAACTCTCTTTTAAAGATGTAGGCTGCAAATGGGTTGTAGAATGATCTCTTGTAAAACCCAGAGTGACATTTGGTTCAGTTACTACTGCCTTTAGTGATATTTACAGCTATGAGCAGCGACGGAAGCAATAGTAGAACTTAAAGATACTTTCGGAACCCCTAAAGCACTACTGTACAACTAACAGTTGCCAAATAGGCTGCTATTTCCACTAGTGTGCTAGTTGGGATGGTTCTACTAGTTGGTTAGACCACTGCGTAGTGACAGACGCGGCGTGGAACACTGTTAGAGACGCTAGTGTGCTCTATGACGTGTCTGGGTGGACTATTTACCTCTAATTATAAAGTGTGATCTTAAGTTATTAAGGCCAAAATTTGCACCTGCACTTCCTAAATGTAACAAAGTAACATGGGGTGACAGAGCTTTGCAGCAGACTGAGTTATATAGCAATTATTGTAATGATCTCTTGAAAAATGTAGACTTTCCCTTAGAATTTACTGAATGTAGTAAAACCAGATGCAGAATTAAGAAACATGAAACTATTTTAGACAATATTTATGCGGAAATTGTGCGTATACTCTGTGAAGATCGCAAGTAACTGTAGGAACGGATTACAGCGCAAAAAGAGTTACATAACGGGCTGGAATAAGCATGTGAAGGTGCGTCCTTCACACAGACAGGCTCAGATTTTCAAACCTGGACGTTGTTTGGTAGACCGAAAAATGGTGAATTTTATGAAAAAATGGTGGAAAGTAGAAAGGTTTTTAAAAGTAAATTGAAATGGTGCCAAAATAATAAGGAACAAATAAAAATGGACATCATTGCAAGTCATCATGACGCAAAGAATTTTGGTAGTTTTTGGAAAGCCACGAACAGGTTGAATCAAGGGTCGGGTCTGCCTGTGAGTATTGATGGCCTTAGTGATCCTGGTGATATCGCCAACCTATTTAGTAGAACCTTTAGGGTTGGGTCTCCCCTGGGTACGTCGTCTGATGGGCTGGAGGTGGTGAGGGGGTCTGAAGACATGCCTATTAGGTTTACGGCCAGGGAGGTAGCTACTGTCATACGCAACTTAAAGAGAGGCAAGTCGCCGGGTCATGACAGCCTAAGTATAGAGCATTTGCTGCATGCTGGTAAGCACTTACCGCGAGTGCTAGCAATGTTTTTTAGCTTGTGCCTGAGTCACTCGTATCTTCCAGCGGATTTACTTAAAACTATTGTTGTGCCTATTGTTAAGAATAAAACTGGAGATGCGAGTGAAAAGAGCAACTACAGGCCTATATCCCTGGCTACCATCATTGCAAAGGTGTTGGACAGTCTGATTGACCAGCAGCTGGATAAGTACTTAATACTTAACGATGCCCAGTTTGGTTTTAAGCCAATCTTATCCACGGAAACAGCTATACTATGCCTCAAACAGACTGTTCAATACTATACAAGTAGGAAAACACCTGTATATGCATGTTTTCTGGACCTCTCCAAGGCTTTCGACCTCGTATCTTACGACTGCCTATGGAGAAAATTGTGGTGAAAATGGAGAAAATATCAAGAACTTCCAAAGCGATATCATTAGGATGCTAAAGTATTGGTATAAAAACCAATACAATTATGCTAAGTGGGCGGGTGTCCTGTCGGATGCATACGGGTTGGAGTGCGGTAAAACGGTGTAGGAAAAAAGCCACATCAGGTTAATAAAATCTTATCATAACGTGTTGGAAATTAAGGTGAGAATCGATCAATAAATTGTAGAAATTCACAGATCTGAATACACTGATGTGTGGCTCTGTGTACCTAAATATCTCAACATACCACACAACTTTAATATTATAGGGGCATATTCCAAAAAATTTACAACTTTAACTTTTTAATTTTAGTAATAAACAGGTTCAATATTAAGAATAACAAAAATAATGAATATGCCTTTAGTCATAGACAGGCCTATTATTATAAGTGTCGTTTGTCTTTTATAATTATTTTTTACTAAATAGACCTAATCCTTAAAAGGTCACTGAATACTACCTACATATTTTGATCTATAAAGACGTATTAATCAAAATGTCACTTTATGACAAAAAATATTGTGTAATTTACCGTGACAGTATTCGCAATAAACGGACACTTTTTGAGATTCGCCGATGTTTTACATGTTCACTCGCAAGCGCATCTGACGTAATACTAGTTCTGGCTCTTTCACACAATATGCGTAAACGAATAGCGGAACGAGTGAAAGAGACCGAAATAAGCGTAGTCTCTGTTATAGTTAGAAATAGGTCTCTTTTTATTTACAGGGTTATAGATTATGCTTTTTAAGGTCAGTTTATTGTAAAAACGAGAATTACAGGAATTTTGAATTAAGTCACTTTCATTCTAAGGGTGCGATATCATATCATCGTCCTCCTGTCCTTATCCCAATAGTATGTGTTCGGCGCTGCATGTTATCTTCCTCCATACCCTTCTATTTGCCATGCATCCATCATCATCCTTCTATTCTTATCCCAGTTTTATTCGTGTTGGGCGCTGCATGTTATCTTCATACTCTTCTATCTGCCGTCATTGCACAAGTAACATTCTGTCTAGCCATGTCGACTTTCACAAAATCCATCCATCGTTTTGGTCGTCTCCTTCCGCTATATCCATCCACATTCATCACCTTCCTCACAACATGGTCCTCATATCACATCTCTGAAAATTGAGGGTTGAGAGTACTTACTCGTTTCCTTGGTGCAGGTTTTGGTTCTGATGATGAAGGCGTCTTATTACAACAACGTTTTATAACTACAATTGTTATTGCGACTGCAAGAATGAGCACTGCGGCAGTAACAGACGCATATAGCACTGTAAGATCTCTTGTAATGCCAGAATCAGCTGAAATAAATAAACAGATTAAACCACTCATATAAATTAACAGTCAAAGTTCATAACACGGCTATTATACGATACTCCTTCATGAAATGCCCATGCATATCTTCCAGTTCCTTAGGAAAGTTCCTCATTACTGTATTGTCATCGGAACTACATACAGTTGCCAATTTTGTAGAAATAGCTTTGTTGGTTTTAGAAACTTTCTTAAAGCAGCCCCCGGCCTGGAAGTTGGTGATTGATTCACCCGTGCATCGGAGAGCACGTTAATATCGGCCCTGCGCCTGATCTCTCTCCGGTCGTGCCGGGTTGCCGTCCTATCGGGCTATGAGAGTGATGAAATAGAGTGTGCACTTGTGTCTGCGCAAATGCTTGTGCACTTTAATATGTCCTGCACAGTTGGCTTATCTCTTTACATGAGAACAGCCGCCGTAGCTGGTGATAGGCTAGGAGGACATCATAAGAGCGGAAACAATAACATTCCTTGCTCACCCGCATTTTGGCGCGCTTCTTTCTTAGGGGATTTTTCGTTATGTCACCATCGCTAGTCATTTTATTTATTTAGGCATACCAATAACTTATTTACAAATACTTTCACATATATAAGTTTACAATTGTAATAAGTCCTGCGTAAATATGTTAATTACAGGTGCGCACAACGTTCAAATTAAAAATAACTTAAATTAAACTAAACCAAACTGTGCATAACAAAAATAATAATAAAAAAAAGAAGAAGAATCGATAGAGGCAAATGACAAGGTACTATTCAAATTGGTTAATTTTGTGCAAAAAATTTTGTTCTACCATAAGATAGGATAGTGTAACGCTACTTACCAAGTTCTTCAGTAGAATATAATAACAGTGTCCTATTCTTTACATATCGTTTTACATATATTTCAGGTTTTTTTTTAGTTGTCGTGTAATACAAACAACATAAAATACTACCGTTATATTCTTTACCATATTTTTTATAAATTTTTGTAGTATTCAGTGTCGTTATCTTGCTTTCAGTTGTATTAATAAGGCCTACGTATACATCTGAAAAAGTCACTGGTTAGCTCATATTATTGGTATAATTTAATTAATACTGAGTGTGCCATAAGTCCTTTGAAATTTAAATTTCGAGTAAAATTCAAATGGCGCCCGAGAATGGCGTGCGGGGTGTGGGGATAGCATCAACGGTCTTTCGGAATTCATTCACCATGGAAAGTTTTACCGAAGCAGACCGTAGTTTTTGTGTGCGTGAGTTTTATCACAGCAGTGATTCGGCCACCATTGCGCGTTCATTGCGCGGCGTATCTTTTGATTCCTGTATCAACTGAATATTGCATGGATGGTAATTTCTTATCTTTCTTTCAAATGCGCTGTAACGTCGATCTGGGTGTATTTAATACATTGGGACGCTTACGAATTGATTGAGTTGGATTTTCACGAACTGACTCTTGCACTACGTCGATGTTTTCTTCCGTCCGTGGTGTCCTTGGGCGGCCCGATCGTTGTTTATTCAACAAAATAAAAATTGTAGATCCAGTCACTTCGAACTTTTGAACCCAAATATTAACCGTTTGAACACTAGAACAGTCATTAAACGTAAAACTTTCCATGGCAAATGAATTCCGAAAGACCGTTGATGCTATCCCCACACTCCGCACGCCTTTCCGCGCGCCATTTGAATTTTATTCGAAATTTAAATTTCAAAGGACTTATGGGACACTCAGTTTATGGAAAAACAAGGCATTAAAAGAAGCTTACTCGGTTTATAGGTTTATTAACCCGAAAATAATTTTCGAACCAATTGCACCTGATACAGAAATAAACATCATGGTACTTACATTTTGTTTGCTGTAAATATATTTCACAATCGAATTCAATATGAGTTGAGTCTGTAAACATCAGTTTGCTCTTAGTTTGGAACTTGGCTGAAAACCAAACAAAAAATACACTTGGCAAAATACCAACTTAGAATAAAGTAAAAACATAAGAAAAAACATAATGGAATAGAATGGAATGCAACTGAAGAGAAAAGAATGGAACAGAAACAAACAAACAAACAGCAATATTATAGCCAATTAATAGAGGACAACCAAACCGACCCTAAGCGTCGCTGGAAAACAATAAAATCAATTTACAGCTCAAAAGACAACACAAAAGAAGCCTCAAAACTAACAGCCAGTTCTGACGATCCTACACAGACACTCAACAACTGTAACAAATACTTTAACTCATTAGGAAAGAACCTGTCAGACTTAATTCTCGCTAAACTATCCGAAACACAAAGCTCTCTTGCTGATAAATACTCACCCATCTCAAAAAACTCACACTCATTCTTCCTTCACCCAACAGTCAATACCGAAATCGATTCCTTAATAACTCAACTCAACAAGGACAGTGCACCAGGCCCCGACAAACTCACACCAATACTTATTAAAAAAATTAGATCTTCTATCATCGAACCCTTGAGTCACATATTTAACCTAAGCTTAGGAACTGGTGTATTCCCGGACCGATGGAAAATTGCCTCAGTCAGTCCAATTCACAAAAGTGGTGCTACAGAAATTCCAGACAATTACAGACCAATTGCACTGTTATCTATTCTCTCAAAGCTACTCGAAAAGATTGTGAATAAACGTTTAGTCAACTTCGTAGAAAAACACAATTTAATTTCCGAAAACCAGTTTGGGTTCAGGAGAGGCAGATCGACCAAAGATGCGGCGAGGCTTTTAACAAACACTGTTGCATCGAATATAGAAAAAGGAGAAACCACCGTAGGGGTTTTTCTCGATCTAGCCAAAGCCTTTGACACGATCTCGATTGATCTCCTTCTTGTGGAGCTAGAAGCAATGGGCATACGCGGCACTCCACTAGACTGGTTTAGGAGCTATTTGTCTAACAGGAGGCAGTTTGTCAAGGTTGGAGATGTCTCCAGCACACTCTTACCGATAAATTTTGGAATCCCGCAAGGCAGTACCCTTGGCCCGACCCTGTTCTTACTGTACATGAACGATATCCTAAATCTGACTCTTGACAACGCTAAAATTATAGCTTACGCAGACGATACAGCAATCATATTCCATGACACCAATTGGAATCTAGTATACAAGCGCGCAGAAGAGGGAGTACTGAAAATAGCCAAAGCTCTTGATAATAACCTCCTGACTTTAAACATTAAAAAGACTAAATTGGTAACATTCTATAAAACTAAGAGATCCAAACCCCCGCAACATTTAACCCTTCCATTTCACACATGCCGAAACAACTCAGAACCTCAAATGGCAGGATGTTCTTGCCCCGTAATTGAACGAATACCCGCAATGAAATACCTAGGTATAACTCTAGATGACGATCTCTCTTTTAAAACTCATATTCACTCCTTATCCGGGCGAGTACGAAAACTCATACACGTGATGAAAAAACTACGTGACTGCAGGCCCATTAAAATACTTCGCACTGTATATCTTGGTCTGTGTCAGTCAGTTCTTCAATATGGCATCTCTGTATGGGGAGGAGCTTCAAAAACTGTCTTCATAGAAGTTGAAAGAGCGCAAAGAGCCGTAATTAAAGTAATGCTCAAAAAAAGTTTTATTTACCCAACGAATGCTCTCTACAGTGACTTCCCAGTTCTCTGCGTACGACAACTATTTATCTTGTCCACAGTACTTCACACCCATATCAATTTACAACGCAGACCCGACTACCAGGATATAATTTCTAAGCGTACTATCAGAATACCCATTCCACAAACCAACTCAGTTATAGCAAGATGCTCCCCTGACTTTTTATACCCAAGAATCTATAATGAAGTCTTAAAAAACTGTGATATAATCGGCCTCAAGTTACACTCATGCAAAAAGATTATCAAAAACTGGCTTCTAACACTCACTTATGACGAAACAGAAATAATTATAAATAAGTAATAAAACCAGAAAGCAGATTCGCCCCTACAAGCTTCATGGCCATCACACTCACAAACACACCCCCACTCACATCCACAAATAACACACACACACACACACACACACATGCACATTTCTTGAATTTTATTTTTTTATATATTTCCTTATGTTAAATATTCGTCAATACCTGAATGTCGCAACTCGGACCCTCAAGACACAGGCTGTAGCTTAGTTTGAGGGTCATTGCAAAACTTTATTGTAAATCTTTTTTGATGAATATATAATTTTGATTTTTTTTTTGAATTTTGGACTACAATGCATGTCTGCGTGATAGTGATAGAAACTGACACAAAAACAGCTTTATAGATATACTTACGGATAACTGGCTTCAATCCAAATCTATTACTGCTAGAATTGTCTGGCAATGCTTTCACAAATGTGTTGTTATCAAAGTTTTTAAAATTATATATAAATTTTGATATCGTCGCTGTTATTTCTGGTGTAGTGCCTATGTAAGAACCTGTTATAGAAAGTAAATTATTAGCTGGTAGACATACTTGGACACCAATGACAGTGATTCCGATCGCACGATAAACTGTAGGTCCCGGCTGTCATGTGAACATTTGTGTGGCAACGGTTACGGGTAGTCAGAAGCCAATAAGTATAACAATCATTGGGTCGCTCGGGTAACTGGGTTGTGGGGGTCAGGTTATCGCACCTTTTGGAACACTGGTACTCAGCTGCATCCCTTTACACTGGCAGCTGACCCCAAAATAGTTGGGAAATGGTTAGGATTTAAAGCAACTGCAGAACGTGTTCTAGAGCTCTCCTATGTATACTTATAATGCTTCAAAACTAAGGCCTGGCTAAGGCCTGGGAATTCAACATGTTTTACCATTATAACAAAACTAAACACTTAAGACAATAGTAAAAGAAGCCCGAAGTCTGGAAGTTGGCTATGTTACACCGCCAGGTCGCCGGCGTCCCCGAATGCTACTCAGTAGCAGTCGTTGTTACAATTCCACGTCAGAGGCCGTCAGGCGGATTTGAGAAAACTCTGACACTAGGGCTTGTTAGGTGATTAACTATGATATTTTGTGAAGGAACTGGCTGATCTTCTTATATAAGAGGGCGTTATTTTTATACCTGCAGCTCACTCGAGAAGAAGCTGATATGCTTACCATCATCATAGAACTGTTGCCACGTAAATGTAGTTTCGTTGTATTCCTCTTTGGTGCATATGATGAGTAGATAAATAAATGAACATTTGAAATAAGGTACTATTTCTGAAAAAATAAGAGTGTATATATATTGTGTAGTTAGAATGTTATTAACAAACACGTCATCATCCCAATTTTATTTGTGGTCGGCAGCATGTTTTCTCTTTCCATACTCATCAATCTGTTTTCATTTCACAAGTTGCGTTATACATATACAGCGATGTCGAATGTCACACAATCCATCCATCGTTTCTTCTGTCATCCCCATGGACTATCTATTCACATTCGTGCTCAAAGCTTTAAAAACACTAGCCATTTTCCTGAGGCTTCACCCGCGTCCTCTGGGAACTATTGCTCGTATCGGGATAAAATACAGGGTGTGTCGTTCACAATCACATCAAATCTTATCACATATACTTTATGATATTCTATGGCGAATTTAAAAAAAAAATAACCTAATCCATTCAGTGGTTTAACCACAGGAGTCATTTTTCGTTTTTATAATTTACAACATCATGTGTAAAGCAGAGATAAAGTTAGGAGTATCAAATGCTTTGATCAGTTGACAGCTGTCAGTTTTCAAGGGAGAATTTCAACTCTTTGTAATGACTGACTTTTATATGATGTTCTAATTTTCGCACATTTTTATTATATTTACTTTGTTTGAAAAATTCATATCATTGTGTTGATCGGCATATCTTAACCAGTATATTAACACATTTAATTTAATGTGATTGTGAACGACACACCCGATATATTGCTAGTGTTACTCGGGAATAGTGTGATGTAATTTTTCAAATCGAGTATATAGAGAATAGTTTCGGAGCCTTCTCTTCTGTGAGTTGAGTTAAGTATTCTGGTTGGTGAACCCGGTTAGACTGGAAGCCGACCCCAACATAGTTGGGAAAAGGCTCGGGAGATGATGAGCTACTTACTTGTACAAGAATTTCGAAAATCCACAGCAATCGTACAATGTTTGTCATTTAAACATTCGTAGGTTTTGTTTTGTTCTGAAACTAAATAATCACAATTTTACATTATCCTTCTTAAGTCCGTAAGAAAATGCCTCCTAGACTCCAAATTGCTTTGAGAAAGTTTCTTAAACCTATGGTGTATCAATCACTCTCTGTTATTTGAATACTTACTGGATCGCAAGCTATTTTTCGGTTGTCCTTGGGCTATGTTCACGGTGGTACATGTATTGTTAGAGTCGTACTTTTCATACAGTAGCAATTGAATAGAATGATATGAGCTCTGCGTCAGTATTTTATCGATTATAATATGCCATATATCCCATCGTGAGATTTCAAATTTGTTTATTACGCCTGAAAATACATAAAACCACCTAAACTAGTTTCAGTCTCATGTTAACCGACAGTATCGTCAGTTTTTTTTTTTAAATAACTGGTTGCTATGAATTTTCAAAAGAACACACGGCATGGCGTAACTTCAAGCTAGCGATTAACTACGTCAAAAATCATCAAATGACCCCTCCCGCTGTGGGTTAGCAGCGGTGAGGGAGTGCCAGACTCTTACTGACTAAAAACCGTCGTGTTCCGTCGTAGGCCTTTTAAGTACCAGGGCCGCGGTAACTCTTTCGAACAATCCCGCAGCCCCAGCAGGCCTTGGCCCTACTGGGCCCTGCTGGGGCTATGACACTACTAGACTAACAAGGCGTTTTGGCTGTGTTTATAGTAGGCACACTGTTAGCAGTCTGATAGGTACTTTAACTTCTAATATTGTGATCCTGTGAGCTAGTTTAGGCCATCAATATAAGTGTATTTCACTAACTTTTTTCACCAGCATTAACAGAGAAGTAATACACATTCGGCGGTATATTGAGCATCGCAATATCCATGTTCAGTACATCATTCACTTTGAATTTGAAATTGTATGGAGTTTTTAGAATATATGCATCTGAAACAGAAATTGAACTTGTCAGCGTTTTGAGATGGTAAGTAACCGAACTAACGGAACTTGGTTTATAAGAGGCAGTAAATATATGACACTATAAATATTTGCAGAATCGGATAGGTTGGTCACCGGATTATGCTAATATACTATTTATTGCTATATTAGGGGGTTCAATTTTACTACTTATGTCCTTCTATGGCTGGGACCATAGAAGGACATAAGTGTGTGGTGGTACAAAGTTAGGGATAATTAGATTTTAATTAAGGAAAAAGCTAAAGCTATGTTATAAAAAAAGACTTCATTGAGGGATAGCAAGAGCTAGTTAAAAATAATATTAAGAAAACAACTTACTATAATCCGAAGCACAAACCACAAATGCAGGGAGAAACAAGAAAAGAGAACAAACTTTTAAAAAACTCATCTCAACATTAAACTAAGTTCACAATTACAATAATTACACACTTCATGAAACTGATCTACATATTAAATGAGGTAAATCACGCAGACAAACATGATAGACGTTTTGGACAAATACTTTTTGGTTTTCCTTGTACGATAGAGCTCGTTTCCACTACGTCGTCTGTCGGATTCCGATTTGAGGCTGGGGCCCGATGCCCCAAAGGGTGATTGCCATTAGGCTTATCCGGGGGTACCGCACGATCTCCCGCGAAGCAGCTGGCCTACTTGCTGGACTGCCACCGTGGGATCTGGAGGCGAGAGTCTTCTTGCGCCTGTACGACTGGCGCGAGGAGGCTCAGCGCCGGGGGAAACCCCGTTGCCGCGGCAAGTTGTCGCGAGCAACGGCGCGATGTCATGGTGGCTTGGAGGGAGCGACTGTTGCAACCCAGTGCAGGGCACGCCACCATAGTGGCGGTAAGTCCCCTTGTTGAGGAGTACCTCGGGAGGACTCACGGCTCCCTCACGTACCGCATGACGCAGGTCCTCACCGGACAACGTTGTTTCGGGAGGTGCCTGCATCGAATCGGTCGTGAGGTGGCGCGAGTGTCATCACTGTGCGGACATCCCCGAGGACACCGTGAACCACACAGTCCAGGAGTGCCCTGCGTGAGAGGGGCACCGCCGGGTCCTCGCCGAGGTTTTAGGCGGCGGCGACCTCTCGCGTCCGGCCCTGGTCCAGGCCATGGTCCGGGGCTAGAGGGAATGGGATGCCGTCGCCTCCTTCTGCGAAGCGGTCATGCTCAAGAAGGAGGAGGCGGAACGCCAGAGAGTCAGCACCTCTCATCCCGGCCGCCGCGCTGGGCCAGGTAGACACCACGGGCGCCGGGTTTTTATCCTTTTCTGTGATTCAATATTGAATCATATTGTCTGCAAATGATTTACGATTGCAATATGATTGTAGAGCAGACAACTCTATAGATCAAATGGCAGACCAATCGCAAACCAATCGAATGTCGTTGGAATACGATTAGTCTTATACTAATAGCAGAATGCCCGATATGGTTAAATCTGCTATTGCGATTCAATTTCTATTCAATTTTGACATTATTAACTTAGGAGAATCGGGCCCGTTAAACGGCAGACAAAAAGAGATTTCTGTACTTGATGGACGTCGACAAAGCTCTTGTCCCCATGTATTATTTGTGGAGGAAACGAAAGACAGCTAAAAATATGTAGAATATATTAGGTGCACCCACTTCTGAAGGAAAGATTTACTTTGAGAATATTTCAAAACTTAATAATTGAACTAAGAAGTGACGACGTTAAGTTTTTCAATTATTTTTAAATGAAAATAATTACATTCGATAACCTATTGTGTCGAATATCAGTACAGGAGGTAGAATCGGTGTCGTGAATAGCTGCATATAATATGTTCTGCCGCTACGACACAAGATACAAAATCGTCCCGACAGACGGTATAGTGGGAACGAGCTCTTAATATATAAGGAAACTATGGCCAGGGAGTCACAGCGGAAAAATATATAGAAACTTAATTATAACATATTTGTAAAGAATAACCTTGAAAGAGTCTGCTCTGGTGGGTAAAGACCCAGCCTCTCGAGTATGAGAGTGTACCAATGCTACTTTTCTAAGTTTGTAGATACTTTGTAAATATGTCTTGGATATAAATGAATGTTTTTCAGAGAGCAAGTTAAACTGTGGGTCCCGGCTGTCATTGAACAACTTTAGCATCCGTTACAGGTAGTCAGAAGCCAGTAAGTCTGACAACCATCCTTACCAAGGGGTATTGGGTTGCCCGGGTAACCGAGTTGAGGAGGTCAGATAGGCAGTCGCTCCTTGTAAAGCAATGGTACGCAACTGTATCCGGCTAGACTGGAAGCCGAAGCCAACATAGTTGGGAAAAAGGCTCCAGAGTGTGTACATCATCATCAGTTACAGTAAATTATTATTAATTTAAGTATTTATATGAAATAACTCAGAATTTATGAATGTCAACCACAATAGAAAAACAGAATGTTATTTTTAATTGTTAGTATGATAGCGTATTCATAGAGAAACATTAATTTTCTGAAAAATCTATCGTGGTTAGATGAGAATTTTACAGCGCCTCTTGATATGAGTTACCTTTACACGCTTTTTTATTAGCTTCACCTGTATGTTTGTATATTTGTATGTTTGTTTGTAACCGACGTCTTTGGGCGCGATTTTGACCCACTTTAAACGGCCAGATTTCGTTCAAACTTTGCGGATTTATTGAGGACCGATGACAATATACTAATTTGATAAAATTATTCAATTTTTAACCGACTTCCCAAAAAGGAGGAGGTTCTCAATTCGGCCGGTATGTTTTTTTTTTTCTATGTATGTACATCGATTACTCTGAGGTTTATAAACCGATTTACGTGATTCTTTTTTTGTTCGACTCGGAATAGCTGCCAGTTGGTCCCATAGTCATCAGGTCAGGATCTGATGGTGGAAACCCTGAGAAATCGAGGGCAACCTTCAAAAGTTGTAGGCATACATAGGGTAAAAACTTGACACTCGGGTGTACGCCTAAAAGCACTATTCAACTGTGAAGATTTGGAGCTGACCTGATGATGGAAGCCAGAGAGGGTCGAGGGAACTCGACAACTGAATATGTAAACTACCTCGTGTTTGGGCTTAAATTATTTGTATTGACAAGACCTTTGCAACAGTGAAGGTTTGGAGCTGACCTGATGGTGGAGACCAGAGAAAGTCGAGGGAACTCGACAACTGAATATGTAAACTACCTCGTGTTTGGGCTTAAATTATTTGTATTGACAAGACCTTTGCAACAGTGAAGGTTTGGAGCTGACCTGATGATGGAGACCAGAGAAAGTCGAAGGAACTCGACAACTGAATATGTAAAATACCTCGTTTGGATTTATATTCTTTGTATTGATGAGAACTTCCCACTTGTATGGATAGTGACAACTATTCGTATCACTGAAAAGCTTTAAATAAAAAACTTTTTTACAAAAAAATTAAACCAACTTTCCAAAACACTAAAAAGCAAAAAAATAACTAATTTTAGGTGCATCGGCCTAGAAATTGGTGGCAAAATTAACTTAGTAACATCCATTAGACACCGACTTCTAGGCTTTTCAATTTGCAAAATATGATTTTTGTTAATTTATATAATTTTCATCTTAATAAAAATTTTCTAGAATTTTTCTCTACAGTCGATAAGGCAGGACTCGATGTTAATTTTTATTTTTTGCTTTTATTATCTATTTCTACAATGTACACACTATACATATATACAAACTTAAACTACTTATCTTTATACAAAACTAAAAATTAAAA